>BTPG01000002.1:237171405-237771405 GCA_036245525.1 Semisulcospira habei
TTCGGGTAAATACCCTTTTTCAAAATAGACAAACAAACAAATATAAGGACATTCCTTCTGCGATAAAGCAGATAAGTAGCGACTGATCTCTATATTTGTTTGTCTATTTTGAAAGTGTATTTACCCGAAATATTAATAAATTGTGTTGTATCTGTCTTTTCTAAGCGTGTTCCTTTCTCCGTTGGGTTCTTCTCTGCATTTTACACGCTTGGCAGTCACTTTTTTGGTATGGAGTGACGGCATTTGGCAAAAGCGAGTAAACTATGTACATTTTTTAGAAAAGCGAGGTTTACCTCGCTTTTCTAAAAAATGTACATAGTTTACTCGCTTTTGCCAAATACCGGCAATCTAAACCAAACAAGTGACTGCCAAGCGTAACAATGAAAATCTTAGGCCACATTCCTTCTGCCAATGAAGATAAGTAGCGGCTAATCTCTCTGTTTGTTTGTTTGTCTATTTTGACAAAGGGTATTTACCCGAAATATTAATAAATTGTGTTGTACCCGTCTTTTCTAAGCGTGTTTCTTTCTCCGTTGGGTACTTCAATGAAAATCTTGCTTTTCACCCCCAAAAAATGCAAATACTCCCTTTTGCTATGTAACAACAGCTCTTTTCCGCATATTCCACGTTTCTTATGTATAGCGCATGTTCATCTTCTCGTGCGCCCCAGCATTTGTTTCAGTGTCCGTGCCGGTCCCCACTTTCAAAATCATGTATAACACAACCTGTTAACCCGTCACACCCTCAGGCTGATTTTAAACCATCTGCTTAGTGTCCTATGAAGGCTGCTTTACAGATTCGGAGACAGATCAACTGTTTTAGTTCAAGGGTGGTGCCAGAATAGCTTGGCGCCTCATGCGCCAAGCTATTCTGGCGCCACCCTCGAACTATCATAGTCAAATTAATTTCCAGCGGACGTGGATCAGGATGAAAAGGTTCAAGAGCGACCAGCCAATAGAGAAGTCATTTGTCATTTCAGAACCAGAATATGCGCCCAGTGGCAGGGAAGGAGTTAAACCCCGAACTTACCAATCAGCCAACCAAGCCCCTTCCACCCCGGACGCCCACTTTACCCCGCACCCCAGAATTATGTGGCAGTATCTGATCTGACCTGACTGACGTCTTATTTCCATTCGTCGCAAATGAGACCATAAATCGTGTGCTCTGTTATTTTGGAGCTTACGGCTTAGAACCGTAACTGAGCTCTAAAAGCACAGACCAGCACATTTTACTGTAAATCAAAATCAGAAGACTAGCGCAAAGTTGAACTGAGAATTTTGGTGGTGTTTTTTTTTTTTTTTTTTTTTAAATGATTTACAAACAGAGAAAGCAGATAGGATTGGAATATCCTCTTTAAAAATCCCTTGCCATTTCACGATTTCTCACAAATCAGTCACAAGCTTTTGCTTTTCTTTACAGTTCACTCATTTAGCCCCAACACGACAGTAAGATTTGGGTCGACCATGATAGTTCAAGGGTGGTGCCAGAATAGCTCGGCGCCCATAGGCGCCAAGCTATTCTGGCATCACCCTTGAACTATCATGGTGGATCTGTCCAGTGGATTGTAATGTAGGCCTTCAGATGACAACTCCAGAATTTGGAGATTTTGATGAGTGAACATTCAGTTGGAGTTGTGATAGACGTGCCCAGGGCGCAAAAAGTGCTTGGGCTGACGTCGCCCATAGTCGGCCCGCGCACGTCCGTGCGCGGTCCGACTGCGTCCGAGGTCGATCGGCCCAAGGAGGTTTGCTTATTGGGTGCAAGATTTATTTCCCTCGACAGCTTGAACCAACAGTACTCTCGGACAGTCCGAGGAATCATCATTCATTATTCTCGGCCTTCGCAGTCCATCAGCCAGGACAGGGCTCCCTAAGATAGTTCTGACAGCCCAGAGATAGTGCCTGATTCGCCGGGCACCTTAACCCCTTCCCTGCAACTGGACGTGCATTTTGTTTCTAAAATCTTTGTTCAGTCAACGACCGAAAGACAAAACCGGACCAAGGAACGCGAAGACCAATTGGTCTCAGCAAGAGACATAGATCCACATGAGCCCTCGCAGTCGCGGGGGCTCATGAGGATATATGTCTCTTGCAGTTGGATCGCGTTCACGTTTTCTCAGCAGTGAAGTGGTTAATTAGGAATCGCCAAGCTAATGGTCTGGAGGCACTTTTCGTTGTCACGGTCGATCCACGCATCCTCTACACTTGGTGTTTGACGTGATGTGTGTGTGCGTATTGATCGGCTCTCGAATCGAGGCAAAATGTTGCTGACAGCTGTTTTTAAAAGGTTTTTACTTTCAGGGAGTATTTCGAAACAGAAATTATGAACTGCGTCTAGTTTCGGCTTCTTGGTGAACGGGTATGGGGTGGGGACGCCTTTGGCGTTTCCAGTGGTTTTAATTTGATGACCTGGTGAAACTAAATGTGTACATGTTCGAGCATGAGAATTACGAGAAAGAGACAGAGACAGATAGAGAGAGACGATGACAATGATACGCTGTTTTGTAACGGTAAAAGTTCTGCTTTGTAACGGTAAAAGTAATAACGATTTCAAACGTGCCGTTACTGTCTATGGACTACTAATACCACACACTATACAGTGAGTGACTGAGTAAGGCGTGTGTGTGTGTGTGTGTGTGTGTGTGTGTGTGTGTGTGTGTGTGTGTGTGTGTGTGTGTGTGTGTGTGTGTGTGTGTGTGTGTGTGTGCCGGGTGTGTGTGTGCCGGGTGTGTGTCTGTGTGTGTGTGTGTGTGTGTGTGTGTGTGTGTGTGAGAGAGAGAGAGAGAGAGAGAGAGAGAGAGAGAGAGAGAGAGAGAGGGAAAGAAAGAGAGAGAGAGAGAGAGAGAGAGAGAGAGAGAGAGAGAGAGAGAGAGAGAGAGAGAGAGAGAGTGAACTCAACTGAACTTAACTGAACTGAACTGAAACTTTATTTTGTAAGGATAAAAACAGTAGGCACGCAGGCATTTTTACACGTCTGTCCTATACAGTTTAAATTTAACACCAGAAAAGATAACAAGATAATTACAATTTAATTTTAAAAGATAATAATAATAATAATAATAATAATAATAATAATATTGTTATTATTATTATTATTATTATTATTATTATTATTATCATTATTATTATTATTATTATTATTATTATTATTATTATTATTATTATTATTAGAGAGAGAGGCGGAGGGCGGGGAGGGGATATAGCTACTCTTGTGTAGGAATATAGTGAACAGACAAAACTCTACAGTAAAGTGAGATATATAAAAACTAACAAGTGCAAAACGGAGGACCACAACAATGCGTTAAAAAAGGAAATCATTGATGTGGTTCTTTTGGACACATTATCTACGTTTCTTTCAAGTTTGCTCTGAGATGTATTTAAAAGCTTGTGTCCTAAACAATAGAAGATGTCTCCTCGTTTGCTGTATATGTGGAGGAAGTGAGTTCCATAAATAGGCACCCGCGTACGTTGAAAGGCTGGATTTAAACAAGTCAATTCGGGGCCGTTCAATAATGACGACTCGAGACTGTTCCTCGAAGTGCTGGAGAGAGAGAGAGAGAGAGAGAGAGAGAGAGAGAGAGAGAGAGAGAGAGAGAGAGAGAGAGAGAGAGAGAGAGAGAGAGAGAGATCTGCCGTTAGCGCTTGGCGTGGCTTTTAACTGAATGGAACGCTGGACTCAGCATTTTTCAGATTTGCCGATGGATGCGGGAAAAAGTTGGTGACATGTAATTTGAGTAATGCTTCTTTATTGTTTTCGGGCATTGGCTTCCATCAGACGAGGGCCATCAGGCCCGCATTATCCTCCTACTCTTTCTTCCGCCCAGCTGCCTTCTCAACAACCCCCCCCCCCCCACCCCCAAACCCCACCCGCCCCCCCCCCCCCCTACCACAAACACATATCATCGTCACACTGGTTGTCTCCCTCGAATCGCTGCCGCTGAGGGACAAGCAGTGTGACCAAATCATTCCATTTGCAAAAGGCTGTGAAAGATTTTCATGACTACTCTGCTTCGGAGTCACTGGCACGGAGAAATCGGAATTTAATCGTAATCGCCGTTTGACGTCGGAGCGCACAAAGTTTATTACAAATGTCTCCGCAAAGAACCACTTTTCTGTACCACATTAAGAACAAATATCATTTAGTGACAGTTGACCTAATATGGGCTATTTTTACTTAACTCCTATGATTTTTGATTTTGCTGTGTAGTCGTAACAATTTGGTGAAAAAACAAGAACAAGCCATTTACAATACCCTAATAGAGCTCCGGCAGATTTCAGTATCGAGGTCAACCATGTAGACTTCATATATGGATTTTTCTATACTGGGCTGAATATATCTGGGGCACATTTAGGGCCGGATGTCAAATCAGCCATTGCATGCAAACAATCCGAATGTGTGCGACTGTACAGCAAAACTGGCACATTGTTCGACTTTCTTTAAAGTAAATCGAATTACGTCAACTGGCACTGAATGATATTTGTTCTAAGAGAGGTATAGAAAAGTGGTTCTTTGAGAAGATATTTGCGAAAAACGGTGTGAGCTCTGATGTCAAACGGCCTATATGTCGTTCAAACAAAAATTTAATCTACCCTGTGAAAGCAAGAGACGCTTTCATCATTGCGAAAAGCGACATGTCATTGTAATGCAATACTAATAATGCTTTTTACAAAAATTACCTTACTGTCTTTCGCCCATACTGGTTGCCTCCCTCGATTCGCTGCCGCTGACAACCGGTTTGTCTTCACTCTTCACGGGGCAGAGTTGTACAGATTTCCACGCGTTCCATTTGAACGGCTGTTACAAGTCTGTTGTCAACTCAGTTCAACTCGATATGGTCGCTACAATGGAAGACAAGTGTACCATGTCGTCATAAACAAAAGACCATAGATGTAAGTGGCCTAGCACAAAACAGCAGTGATAAGAAAGAAGGGTAAGGTATATGACCGGAAGTCACAAGTCCTCCCAAAAGAGAACGTATCACATCCGGTTGAAACAGGGCCATTAATCCTTATCGCACGAGTAATGGCCCTTTTTAACTGGATGGACATATCACACAGCGTATTTTTTAGCGTCCTGACGCTTTTTCCCAAATTTCCCAATTCTCAAATTTCTCAAATATTTCCAAATTCCCAAATTCGGATTTAGGCGGCCCATCCGAACTAAATAAACAACAACTGCATTCACAGCATTTTACTGTGTAAACTACCTCGTCGTTTTATCGGACTCGGCTACTTGTCCCTGATCAAGACAGAGTGGGAAAAAAATAGTCCAGTATAGTGGGGCGGGGATGGACGAGGTAATATCTCAACTATCTGTGGGCGTGTCAGCGGCATTTGTCGATAAGATAGGCAGGCCAGTATAAATCACTGACTACAAATACTGACTACAAATTTAACCCAGTCACAATAGGAGATGGATCGACCATGATAATTTAAGAGCAGTGCCAGATAGCTTGGCGCCTTAGGCCGGGGCGCCAAGCTAATCTGGCACTGCCCTTAAATTATCATGGTCGATCCATCTCCTGCAACTGGTACATAGTCGTGAGGTGACGCCTCAAAATTTGTGAAATGCGGCCTTGGGGTTAAATGGGTTAAGCACTCCGGCCTTTCTGCAAATAGACACAGATTAGACATATATTCTCGTCTGCTCCTACAGCAGCCGTAGCCGGCTGGTAAACAATCTGTTAACAACATGTGTGTCGCTCCGCAAAAACATTGACCGATACATCGGTACGAGGAATAGATTAACGTGTGCCCCTGCAAGCCGCAGAAGATCATGAGAATCTATGCCTCCTAGTGGCAGTGCTCGGGCCCCGGCTAAATCTTCAGACAGACACACATCTGCAAGAGGCTTAATTACAGACACTCATGTGCACCTGCAGGGGTGGATCTGGGTGGTGGGGGGTGGGGGGAGGGGGGGGGGCGGGGAGTTCCAAGGGTTGATATTTTTGTGAACTTTGACTCATACACTTACGCTCCTACTCCGCCCGCCCCCCCCCCCCCCCCCCACCCTTTCCCCTTTCCTGTTCTTTAGCCACTGGAAGTAAGGTCTAGCGTCAGGGAGGCCTTTTATGTCAGGTTGAAGGTCCCAAACACAAAAAGTTGGAACACCCCACCCCACCCCACCCCACCCCACCCCACCCCTTTCGAGGTAACTGATCCGCCCCTGATCTGCAAAGAGTATACACGATGCGCTAGCATAGCCTCTCAGACCTACCCTTTGGCCACTGCGGACCGCTGCAGAATCTACACGAACAAAGAGGCAATATCAGAAGAGTGTATCTCTATACAGCCTTCCTTGTATCAAAGGCGGTACATTATAAGACAAAGCACTCGGCCCGAGTGCGAGGACGCGTTTTGAGAGTTATTTCCCTTATAAACCTGTTGCGATGGGCTGACCGAGCAAAGCGAAACGGCGTATGGGAGACTCGCAAAGCAATTTCTTTCTCAAACGCAACAAGCGAAGTTGTATCGGCATATCATTCTTCCGCTTTCCCAAGAAAGAAAAAAGGTAAGCTAATCACTTTTAGCTCTTATTTTTGCATACACTTACGACTAGAGAATAATTGAATGGCGTACAGGATGAGTGGTCTATCTGATAAAAAAAAAAAATCGATTTTGAGATAGGGGTGCCGGGCGATAAGCAAGCATAGGACTCGCATGTGACGAAGGTACATCAGTGATATGTGAACGGATAGCCTTTAAAAATAATTTTAATTATCTTTGGGTTTGAATCTGGGAATTTCTCCGTTCGGTTCTTCTCTGCATTTGACACGCTTGGCAGTCACCTTTTTGGTCTGAAGTTAAAAACTGGTCTGACTGCAGTTAGACCCTAGCTCTCCATGAATTCCAAGAAATGTTATCAGCTGGAAAGTAGTCTAACTAACGTTTAGATCCAAAAAAAATTATACGTTCTTAGTATTTTCTTTCAAATGTAGAAGTGAGCCTGTGCCGCTTGTGTATAGCTAATATTACTTTAGGGGGATGGGGGGGGGGGGGGGGGGGGCGTTGCAACCTGAACTGTTCTCAAGAACTAGGCCTACAGATTAAAGCGTTTAGGTGATGTTTTAATACTTAAGTTTCATTCAGTGTTTGTTATTTTCCCAACAGATGTAAGAAATAAGTGCAGAACACTTGAAGGGAAGATTTGTTGAGACTGCCACCTGCAGAGTTGCATTTACGGGCCTACAGGTTATGTAGTGTCCATTTTGAAGACAGCCAGTTTACAGGTGTCACGGAAAGGCACAGTCTGTTGTGGGATGCTGTGTTAACTTCGTTTTCTAAGTCCAACCCACCCCCCAAAAGTAACGGAAAAGAGACAGCCACCCAGGAAGAGGGATCCTGCTACACGTGTCACTTCAGCCAGGTAATTTACATAAATAAATAAAATTGTTAATATAATACGTAAACGTAAAACTCTCAAATATGTAAATACCTCCCTACAAAACAAGACAAAAACAAAGAATAACAACAGCACAAGAGATGAGAGTTGTTTTCAGAACTGTAATCTTAACCCTTTGCAAAGGGTTAAAACTGTTTATCATTAGAAGAAGAAGTACCCAACGGAGAAAGAAACACGCTTAGAAAAGACGGGTACAACACAATTTATTAATATTTCGGGTAAATACCCTTTGTCAAAATAGACAAACAAACAAACATAGAGATTAGCCGCTACTTATCTTCAATGGCAGAAGGAATGTGCCACATTCCTTCTGCCATTGAAGATAAGTAGCGGCTAATCTCTATGTTTGTTTGTTTGTCTATTTTGACAAAGGGTATTTACCCGAAATATTAATAAATTGTGTTGTACCCGTCTTTTCTAAGCGTGTTTCTTTCTCCGTTGGGTACTTCTTTGCATATTACACGCTTGGCAGTCACCTTTTTGGTCTGGATTGTTTATCATTAAACTCAGTCGGACATGCAGAATTTACATTCTTATGAATTTTCGATGTCCTATGTTTGTTTTGTCTTGGTGTGTGTGTGTGTGTGTGTGTGTGTGTGTGTGTGTGTGCGTGTGCGTGCGCGTGCGTGTGCGTGTGCGTGTGCGCGCGTGCGTGCGTGTGTGTGTGTGTGTGTGTGTGTGTGCGTGCGTGTGTGTGTGTGTGTGTGTGTGTGTGTGTGTGTGTGTGTGTGTGCGCGCGTGTGTGTGTGTAAGTCAGTTACATAAAATAGGAACTGATTGTTTTGAGTTGTTGCTTTGGGTAAAGGTGTGGTGGTTTACCAGTATTTCACAAAATGATTTAATGCATGGTCGCTTTTATGTGTGCAGAGAAGGCCAGTGGAGAAACCAACACTGATGTGGGGGGGAACAGCAGCAAACAAGGAATTGGGGGGGGGGGGGGGGTAGTGGGGGATGGGGGGTGGGGGGGGGGGCGGGGGGACCGCCCCCCCCCTCCTTTTCCCCAGGCGAGAAATTTTTACCGTCAATGCTGTAACAAAGTTCCTTTTTGTTTCCCAGGGTCACCCTGGTCCCTGTTCTTTGTTATTTCGGCGAGAGGTGAGAGTCGTACTCCTCTCTCTGTTGTCTGATTTTTCGGCCAGTGGCAGTAAGGTCTAGTTGGGAGGTCTTTTGCATCAGGTCGAATGACCCAAACAAAAATTTGGAACATTCCCCCCCCCCCCAACCCCCACCCTCGAGGTAACTGATCCGCTTCTCACAAGAAGTGGTCAAGCCAGCGATTTACAAGAAAGCAGGCTTTCAAGAGGAATATGAAAACTGGACTGTACCACCAGAAGGGAATATAAGCTGCAGGAGAAAGAGGATTACAAAACAAAAACAAAAGAAAACAAAAAAAAGAACATTAACACCGAAAGAAGGATGAACAGTAAAGAATGTGTTTCATTTAATAAGCCCAAATCAGTTCCTAATCGTATTATTGAGAAGTAAATTGCTCTTCAAACATACAGTTCCTGTGTGTGTGTGTGTGTGTGTGTGTGTGTGTGTGTGTGTGTGTGTGTGTGTGTGTGTGTGTGTGTGTGTGTGTGTGTGTGTGTGTGTTTTGGAGAAGGAGGGAGGGGGATTTGGAGAATGGAGATGAAGAGTGGGAAGGGGTGGGGGTTGGATTACATATGATTGGTGATGTCTGTTTTATCAGTTTACTGGTAATAACGTTCGTCTGTAACTGATGGTATCGTTTGCTGTAAGTCATTATCAATAATCAAGTTGACCTACTATTTCATGGATGATGCACAATTCTGTATTAAATTTGCATGCGTTGGGTGGAGGGAGGAATGAGGAGGAGGAGGAAAAAGAACATTTCATTGGTAATAATTTCTCATGAATCTTAACGTGCCTCATTTGCCTGCGTAAGGAATTTGTCATTTGGACTGTACAGTATCTGAGAAAAGCCCAACGGATGTACGGTTGTGGTGCAATTATTCTTTAAAATTGCCTAGGTGTTGCCTTTTCAAAATTAGTCTGTCTTCTTCCACTGCAACACCACATAAACCTTTAGGGATGCAATCCGCGCTGTACTAATGGTGCTACCAGTAAATTCTGGAGGCGGCTTCTAGTACATGTGTTGTGTTTGCAATTTTCAGGTTACGCCGTATGCCTACCTGAAGAGCCCTCCCTTGGGGCGAAACCGGACGTAGGCGTCAAAAACAAAAATCTACCCAGTAGGTCCTAGATCTGTTTGGGAATATTCATGTACTATTCCCACCTCGAGGGTGGGAGGGATGGGGGGGGGGGGGGAGGTCAGGATATTCTCCAGCGGATTGCGGGACGCCTGGGGGTAGTCCCTATTGCTATATGCAGTAGGTGTTCAGTGGAAGGCTAAAAAAGGTAGGTCTGTCATTCTTTCTCTCCCACTACGCTCTCTTTCTAGATCTAGTGAGCGATGCAGTCACAAAAAGGGCAGCTGATGTCTTGATGACACAATGCAAGCTTACCAGTCTGAAATTCCATGGCATTAGCACAGCAAGAGCATTCTCAGAATTGAAATGAAATATATATATATATATATATATATATATATATATATATATATATATATATATATATATATATATATATATATATATATATATATATATATATATATATATATATATTTATATATATATATATATATATATATATTAATTGAAAGCAATCAGTCCTTTATATATATATATTAATTGAAAGCAACCAGTCCTCTGCAGTGCACGCACATAGCACATGTATATGCTGAGTTCCTCTTTAGAAAGTCTAGCAACGCAGCACGAGTGAGCAATGGGACTGAACCCTTACACTGACCTCCCTTTTTAAGTAAGCCTTATGAAGGACTGATTTGTCTTAAAATGTATTGTCTTTGCTTGTATACAGCCTTCCTGATCCGGCGGACACAATTCCCAGAAACGAGTGTATTTTCCCCCGAAAATCTATCGACCATGATAGTTCAAGGGTGCTGTTCTGGCACCACCCTTGAGCTATCATGGTCGATCACCATCTTGTATAGTCTCAGGGCTTAATCGCTTATCAGGACGTGCCGGCCTCATTTGCCTGCGTCGAGAATTCGTCATTTGGACTGTACAGTGTCTGAGAAGAGCCCAACGGATGTACAGTGTCTGGCTGGGAGGCACTTACACCTCTACCGGACGGAGTGGGACGGGCACTCGTTGGCTTCACTTGTCTTGACAAGGGGCTGGCTAGGGGGGACGCGCGTTGTTACGGTCCACGGTAAAATGGCACGTCATTGAACGTCGCCTCCGTGGCTGAAATGCCACAAAAATGGTATTAACCCCTTGAGAGCCAGCGGTGGAGTGTTGCGTTTCTGAAATCAACGTTGACCGGCGACCGAATGCCACAACCGCCCCAAGGAACATGAATACAAATTTTCACGGCAGGCGACATAGATCTTCATGGGCCTGCGCATTTGGATCGTGCTCAACCTTTCTCGGCCTGGGCTGACTCGTTACCTCATTAATTTGCAGTGGCGTAGGAACGAAGCGGAAGGGGTGGGTGGGTGGGGAGGCATAGGCTCCATTTTGTACTCTACAACTAGTTAAAGTGTTACGTCGTCTAAAAGTCAGACGTCTATGCATGATTAAAATTGATCGGCCATGTAAGTGCCTGTCAAATGCGGCGTGAATCGACCTTCAAATTGGGCAACAGCAAAACGAACTTGGCTGCAGGTAATGGGCGCACTAGTCCTTCACCAAGTTCCGCCTTATGTACACGAAGAATAGATTTTCATGGGCCCCTGCGTATGCAGGGGCTCATGAAAATCTATTCCTTTTGCAGATAACAAAGGACTGTCAGTTGCTCTGTCTATTCGTCGTCGGGAATCGGCCTTCAAATTGGGCAACAGTGAAACGAATTTGGCTGCATGTAATGAGCGTTCTAGTCCTTCACCAAGTTCCTCCTCATGCGCAAGAAGAATAGATTTTCATGGGCCCCCGCAGGCGCAGGGGCCCATGAAAATCTATTCCTCTTGCAGATGATGAAGGACTATCAGTTGCTCTGTCTATTCGTCTCGTCGGCGGGGTGCGGAGACTGGCATTCAAGATGTAGGATTAGGTAATGGAATTTGCATCCCGAATTTGCTGCTCGTAAGGTTTAGACTACACGAGGTCGGACACTGGTACGCCTGCGGCAAACCTGATTTAGCTTAACCCCTTCATTGTCGAGTAAAGGTGCACATAATCCAACTGCAAGAGACATATATCTTGAAAATCCATGTCTCTTGCTGTCACCACTTTGTATATCCATATTCCTTGGACGAAGGAGGGTCGTCGGTTTTGTAAACCGTTCTTGGACCACTCCGGCTCCGGTGGACTCGGTGACAGTCGCCTGCCAGAGCTGCGCAAGTCAGAGTCATTACATTGTGCCCGAGGTACGAAATACCCACATTTTGGAGTTGTCCTCTGAGGACTGCATTACAATGCAGGAGACAGATCGACCATGATAGTTGAAGGGTGGTGGCAGAATAGCTTAGCGCCTATAGGCGCTAAGTTATTCTGCCACCACCCTTGAACTATCATGGTCGAGCCATATCTTGCTGTGGTGTGTCGCGGGCAGAGTGATTTAATTACCAAATAGACGAAATGTCATCCCTGTGGCCTTTGCTTTTATGGGGTGGTACATAGGGGTGAATTAGTTTAATGGGACTAGGTTGCAGATAAACGTGTTTTTACTTGCAATCTAATGGAAGTTTAATTTTTTTACAAGAAATTTTATTGTCCATTAAAGGATATTTGCCTTTGCCTGCCGAGCGTAGGTCAAAGTTAGAAACATACATAATATCTCAATACAGTATCACAAATGTTAAAAAAAATGTGAACAATTGCAGAATCACACGAATAAAAAACGAACTATTAAGCTATTATTAAGAAATAATTATTTGTTGCGAGAGTACTAGTAAGTAGAGCGGTGTCGTGAGAGAGCAGAAGGGGGGGGGGGGGGTGTGCATTCTGGCTGTATGGATAACAGATCAAAAACCCAGTAAACAAACGGTCCTGGGGGGGGGGGGGGGAGGGGGGGGGGGGGAGGGAGAAGTGGACTGATGCGGACATTGGTCAGTCTGGAGTCCAGACAGCCATTTCGTCCCGAAAGCAGCTGTTGTATTTGTTGGTCACACTACTTAGAGAACAGCCCACACCGAAATTAACCTCTTCGCTGCCAGTGGTCACGGATTACTCGTCAGAGACCTCGGCTGATCAACATTCGCGTAAAGAACACAAACTCACTGCGACCAGAAACAGGCCGAAAGAACACAGAACCAGCAAGAGACATAAATCCTCATGAGCCCCCTCGACTGCGGGGGCTCATAAGGATTTATGTCTCTTGCATCTGGTGCTCATTTGCCTTGCTCCCGTCCGTTAAAGAGTTAAAATAGTTCAAGGGTAGTGCCAGAATAGCTTGGCGCCTCTAGGCGCCAAGCTATTCTGGCACTACCCTTGAACTAAAGCCATTGGTCTATATCCTTAGCTGTACGTACTATAATGTAGCTTGCATATGGCAGTGTACAAAAATAGTGAAGCTTTTAGCCTCAGTATGATAAGGGTTAAGAAGCTATGGCTCTTTCGCGCAGGAGAATCGGGGGCTCACCAGGATCTGTGGCCTTGGACGGATCAGGATGAGAGTAAGATTTACGCCTGTGTTTCTCATACGCCGGTGTCATCGGGACTTTTCTTGACAGCAATACTGCCCGGACTGCTGAGCGCACGTCTCCGCACCGCTGATGAGCAAAAGGTCATCGAACCGACGCTCGCCACCGCTGGTGGCCGCGCACGACCGTACGCGGGCCAGCGGTGGCGAGCCGGTCGGCCCGAAGACCTTTTGCATGCTGGGTATAGGGCTTTCGAAGCAGCCCGCGGTTCTTTATCTGTATTGCTCTTTTTTTTGGAAGCGCCGGTGTTTACAGAGAAAACTTTGAAAGTCTTATAACACACGATTCCTTGGCCTACTACACAAGCCGTCTTTGTCAGTCTCCTCCGTCTGCGAGAGGCATAGACTGTCATCAGCAACCGCAGCAGCAGAAGGGGGGGGAGGGGGGGGCTGATGACAATCTATGCCTCTTGATTAGGCACGGAAATCAACTGACGAAGTTTTAAGCTTGTGTCACAGTCAGAATTTTGCGAACGATTTTTGTGTTTAGTGTTCAAGTTCAAACCCCCTGAGGAGCCGTAGGCAGTGAAGTACACTGGTTGCCTCCCTCTATTCGCTACCGCTGTTCAGCGGTAGTGAATCGAGGAAGGCAACCAGTGTAGAAGCGACAAAGTCAACACGCTAAATTGGTGAGTCTCCGGCTTCATTAAACTTTCATCGAACTTGTGTTGGTGCCAGCGCTAACTAACGAATGTGCGAAGTCGAAGAATGGGTCAGTGGGTCAACCCTTGGGCTGTCGGTAGCGCTTTTTGTCGCGATGATTCCTGCCGGAATCATCGCGACAAAAAGCGCTACCGACAGCCAAAGGGTTAAACTGGCACTTGAGCGCAGACACAGCAACGCAGCTGTAGTCCATAGTCAAGTCTTTGCCTTCTGCAGGAGGTGCAGATCATTATGAGCTCCTGCAGAAGCTAACTTGTTGTTTTACTGGTTGATTGATTGATTGATTTTTCAGGTTTTCAGCCTGAATTAGCCCATATCATTCGGAATACACCAGTGTGTGAAATAAGTTTGACTAAAATAATTCAAGGGTAGTGCCAGAATAGCTTGGCTCCTCAAGGCGCCAAGCTATTCTGGCATCACCCTTGACCTAAAGCCATTGGTCTTGTTACGTTTGTGATTGTGTTATTCTTTGAGAGCCTGTGTGTGTTAATCATAGGAAAGATCCGATATTCATTTGAGTTATTTTGGATAAGAATTACGTACTTTTTTAGTAGGATTTATTTTCTTTTGCACGGAGACTTGCGATCAATTTTTGTTGTGACGCGTAGTTTCGCCTACATTAGACTGAAAGGTTCGAGCAGGGTCGCCGGCGAACTTTCTAGTGACCTCAGATATGACGTCAAAGTGTCGGCTACATTTCGTAACATTGTATCAAAGACGCCTAATAGTAGTGGCATTTTGTAGTTCGTTCTAGAGTTTGTTTGGTTTTTTTTCATGAATATTAATGAGTTTTGGTTACGTTTTCTTTTCTGATTGGTTGTGTTGTGCAAGTTTGCTGGAATATTCTGAAAATCTGTAATAATATAAAAGAACGTATTAGGAAGTATGTGTGTACATTGTATGAGAGACGCAGTGTGTCAAAAGTGTTTGATGCATTGCAGAGGAGACAGTGTATCGGTGTTGGTGCATTTGTGAATGCAAGTGCGGGGGCTCATGAGGATCTATGCCTCTTGCACTTGGGTGGTGTTTATGATTTTTCTCGGCAGCGAAGAGGATCAGTCGTTAACCAAACTGCTATCTGGAAGATTTCAGCAAAAAAATGTAATTGCAACAAATATAACTGTTTGTTTCAGAGCTGGTGATCCTGTACGTGTTCTTCGGCGTGGTCATCATCGCCTTGGTTATCGCCCTTGTCTACATTCTCGTCAGGTGAGGAGTCATTTCCACAGGATCGTTAACCCCTTCCCTGCTACTGTACGTACTCTGCACGTACATTTCTGTTTGTGGAATCTTGCTTCATTCAACGACCAAGGTCCACACCGTCCAGGAAACGTGGATACAAACTCGGTCTCGGCAAGAGGCATAGATCCTCATGAGCCCCCGCATTCGCGGGGGCTCATGCGGATCTATGTCTCTTGCAGTTGGATCGTGTTCGCTTTTTTTCTCGGCAGTGAAGGGGTGAAAGCGATCTGCTCCACGGCAGGCTTTGGGTCGCTAGAATGCGGCGATGCAACGAGTTCTCAATGTTGTCTTCCCTCAACTGAGACTTTTCTACCCTTTTTTTAACCCATTTTAGCCCCAAGGTCCCAAATTTGAGAGGTGTTGCCTAACGACTATGTACCAGTTGCAGGAGATGGCTTGACCATGATAATTCAAGGGTAGTGCCAGATCAGCTTGGCGCCTTCAGGCGCCAAGCTGATCTGGCACTACCCTTGAATTATCATGGTCAAGCTATCTCCTGCCGTAGGGATCCGGGGCTAAAAGGGTTAACAATCCTTGTGAGCGGGCACACGTAACAGAGATTTTCCACTGCTTGTTGAGCCCGGTACCGGAACTCTTCCGCGTACAAAGGATTTTTCAGTTTAAAAAAAAAGCAGACAAGCATTTCATTTCACGACATTTATACTTCGTAATTTAAGTGAGCCATCTGTCCGTAATTATTGTAAGACATACCGAGAGCCGTCATAAAGGAGATATTGCTTACCATTAACCTTTTACTGTCAGGAGCGGTCCCGCTCCTGGCACTAAAGGGTCAATGGTTCGCAGTGTATGGCGTCATGACACCCGCAGCGAGAAATGGCTCGGCTCCGATAGCTCAAGGGTGCGTGTCGGAAGAGCACGGCGCCTTCACCTTGACATGCCGTGGTCGATCCATCTTCCACAGCGGGTACACAGCCAGTACAGACGCCCCCGTAAGGTTGCGAAAGTTATTATCAAATGTAATTCAATTTAACCCATGAACTGCCGGGGTAAGGCGAACGCTGCCCAGCTGCAAGAGACATAAACCCTCATGAGCCCCCGCAGTCGCTGGGGCTCATGAGGATTCATGTCTCTTGTTAGTCCTGTGTTCTTGATGTCTATTCTGGGGTTTCATTTACAGTGTGACATGGTTTCAGACGCGCAAGTGGCAGGGAAGGGGTTAACACATGGTCCACAGACTACGGCATAAGACAGTAAGTTCTTTTTTGTAAAAAGCGAGATTTTGATTGCATGGCAATGAAAATAACGCTTTTCACACAAAAATAGACTTACTGTCTGTTGCCTTCACAGGGCACAGTTGCAGAATGATTATTACGTTTGAACACAGATCTTAACGCATTGTTCTCCGTCGCCAGTTATCGCGGCATCTCGCGTCGTGGGCGTCGCGCCGGAGACAGCAGTGAGAAAGCCGCGCTGTGGCGCAATGACGACACGCCCCTAGACACCTTCAACCACAACAGCCACGCCAGTCTCGCCGACGCCGCAAACTCCGCCACGAGCACACCCAACAACCGTCGAGACTCGCAGGTGGTACCTGGTTATTTCATTAATTCATTCATTCTTTCGTTCGTTTGTGGTTCGTGCGTTCATTCTCACTCATTCATTCCGCATTCATGTTGCTGTCTAGTCTCCAAAATATCAAAGAGGGAGGGGAGGGGGTGGGGGAGGGGGCGTCCGCCTAAAAAAAAAATCAATCAGCCGTGGTTGGACGGGGGGGGGGGGGGGAGGGAGCGTCCGTTTAACCTCTAAAAAAATCAGTCAACCGTGGTTGGAGGGAGGGAGGGGAGAGACAACAGCCGTCCAAGGAGCATGCACTGTCGTAGGATATTTTATCTTGGCATATCAAACAGTGAGGGAGGGGGCAGGCGACGACAGCCTGAGCTGCAACGGTCCGACCGAAAAATCAAGCAACCGTGGAATGGGGGAGAGCAGGCGATATTCGTCCAGCCTCTTGAAAAATCAGTCTGTTTTTTTATATATTTTTATTTATTTATTATTATTTATTTATTTATTTATTTATTATCAATTTTTATTTATTTATTTTTTTTATTTTACTTTATTTTATTTTTATTTTTTTGTTGTACATTGCTTAAGGTCCCGACAGCAACAAAACTTTCTCAGGACGTGCCTGCACTGCTTGTGAGAAGAAAAAAAAACTAATCAGAATATTGAATGTATGTCGCCAGCTGGTCTAACAGGCTAAATAAACCTATATTTACCAACACACATCCAATATCGAGAGCTACAGGCAGCGCAGACAGTAGGGAGAGTTTAAAAAAGGCAAATACAGGTGAATGGACCAAGGGTAGACAGGAACACATGCCCCAGAATAGAGGGGAAAACCCACCCTGTGGGGCTGACCAGGGTGACCCTGGGAACTAAAAAGTAGTTAACCCCACCCAAGTCCCCGAGGGCAGACCCGGGTGGGGGTTTATTTATTTATTTATTTGAATTTTGTTGTTGTTGTTTTTTTTGGGGGGAGGAGCAAAACTCCAAAACTGTAGGAAGTGGGGGTAGGGGAGGGGCAAGATCTACTCCGTGGTTTCCCCCTCCCCCCTTACTTTTTCTTCGGCGGAGCCAGCCCCCCCCCCCCACCACCACCACCAACACCACAACCACCACCACCACGCCACCCTCTTCCCTTCCCCCGGTTCCTACGCCGTTGTGAATAGTGTATTATGAGTTATGGCTCTCCTCGATGTTCACCGTGGCATTTACTGAAATGCGAGAAAGAGACCCAGTCAACGCAATCATCACCTGTTTAAGTCACTGGATAGTCCAACACAAAGGGAGCACTTTTCCCCTCAGTCTTCAGTGAACACAAAATGGCTGGACCAGTTTGGACCAGTTGAGCGGGGTGCAAAACTTCTGCTTTACGTACATTCTGCAATGACCGTTCTACACTACAAGTACTAGTCTCTATGGCAAAAGCCAGTATCTCCATTTTTGAGAAAAGCGAGATTTTCGTTGTATAACAACGACCACTGCTAATCTATAAAGTACGCCTGGAGGGAACCTAAATCCCGCCCTTAATCTTCTGCTTGCTTTGATGTTCGTATTAGCGTAATGCACACTGTATGCGGCAGACCCATTCTTGATGAAATCTGACCTAAAAAAGCAAAAGACGGTTAGTTCGGCAACGCTATACGACACTTTCCCAGCTGTTGATGCTGGTCTCCTTGAATGGATAAACACATGGTATCAGAGCAAGACGATTTGTGCGGCTTAGATACTCCCAAGTAACACATTCAATTCCAGAAACAGTTGGAGACAATCATCGCCAGCAAGAGTCATAGACTCTCATGAGCCTCTGCCTTCGCAGAGGCTCATGATAGTCTATGTCTCTTGCAGATGTTCAGCCTTATCATTCGGAATACACCAGTGTGTGAAATAAGTTTGACTAAAATAGTTCAAGGATAGTGCCACTAATAGCTTGGCGCCTCTAGGCGCCAAGCTATTCTGGCACCACCCTTGAACTAAAGCCTTTGGTCTATGTCCTTATAACTTGATTATGTAAGTACTATAATGTAGCTTGCATATGCCGGCAGTGTACAAATCTGAAGCTTTTAACCTCAGTATGATATGGGTTAAATGATCATTCTGCTCCAGGACCGAAATCCGCAAATTTTGAAGTTGCCCCCTGAAGACTGTATTACACTTCTCTAAACAGATCGAGCGTGATAGTTCAAGGGTTGTGCCAGAATAGCTTGGGCGCCAAGCTATTCTGGCACAACCGACCCTTGAACTATCACGCTCGATCAATGTCTTGCCGTGGCGTGTCGGAGCTGAATTTAAGAACTGGATGCAGCATATGGAAAGCGTTGGATAAAGCATTGAGACTTGTTGGGCCTGTTTCAGGTCGTGGCCACCGTGCACGCCGAGTCCACAGACGAGGAGGAACATCGCTTCAGTTCCGGCAGCGGCTTCTCCTCCTTCCTGCCCGGCAAAGACACGGACTTCAAGGACCTGTTGGCCAGCCTCAACCCCTACGCCACCGTCGGCGACACCCCAACCACCACCAGCAACAGCGACAGCAGAGGGGGAGCGGCCACGTTACCGAGGCGTTACAGCGGGGGGAGTGGAGGCAGCGGGCGACACAACCGGCGCACCAACTCGATGAAAATGAACGGCGACTTGGGAGACATCTACGAGACGATCGACGCGCATCAGTACCGGCATAATCACAATCAGCACAGTCCCCCACAGCAACACCCGCACTATGATTACCTCAACGGCCGGGTTGAGGGGCACGAGGATGGGATGGGGGAGGAGCACATCCCTCTGGTGCAGCAACACTCCCCCGTGCGCCCACCCTCACCGCCTCTCCCCCCACCCCCTCCCGCCATCGCTATGGACTACCCGGACAGCGAACCCGTCGACCATTACATCGTGAACAATGACGAGTACGCGCTAGTCCGCAAACACAGGAACTCTCCCGGCTTACAGCAGGTCCAGATGCCGCAGCCAGGCAGCGTGAATACGTCCCGAGCTGGCGAGTATACCAACGTGCCGTGCGTGCTACAGGAGCGAAACAGCATGACAGACAGTCACGGCTCAGACCCCACTTACGACAGTGTGGAGTTTCGCTTGCCCCAGGACTCGGCGCCCGTCGTCAATTTCCGGCCCACTTCCGGTCCTTACGACAGGGACCGCAACTCCAAGGCCGAACAGAACGTGTCGCCTAGCAGCGGGGCTAGCAGGCATCGTTGGGACGAAGATTTGTAAAGTGCTTGAACTTAGTTCCTTTAAACAGAAAATTACAGCGTGCAAGAGGCAAATATATGATTCTAATGAGCCCGAAGGTTCAGTGGCTAAATTAAATCTGTGCCTCTTGCAAATGAAGGAGACACTGCTGAGCAAGTAAATGTCATAAGATTAACACTTTCACTGCCGAGAAAAGTTGTACTCGCCCAGCTGCAAGAGGTATAAAATGGTTACAGCAAGAGCTATGCCTCTTGCTGTAACCATTTTACTTCACTGCTGGGGATTTTGAACTCGAAATTATAATAATTTCAGACACAATCTGCGACCACTGACGGTGAAGGGGTTGAGAAGCACCTTTACCTCCAGCAGAGGTACAGCTAGAGGCAATCTTAATCGGCGAAAAGCGTAGAACTGGATTAGCTCATGAAACAACAACTGCACGGCCGGGCTCATTACATGGATGAGTGAATGAGTTGAACGAGGACAGAAAAGTGGCCCATCTGTGTCAGCAAGAGGCGTGGGTCCTCGCGAGGAAATCTTGAGGGTGTCTGTCTCTTGCTGACGTAAGGAACTGACTGAGGGACTGTTTGGCCAGACGTCATTACCGGTATTCACTCCTTAACCCTTTTCAGCCCCAAGGTCCCATTTCTCAAATTTTGGAGGTGTTGCCTAACGACTATGTACCAGTTGTAGGACTGATGGATTGATCATGATAATTCAAGAGTAGTGCCAGATGAGCTTGGTGCCTGAAGGCGCCAAGCTCATCTGGCACTACCCTTGAATTATCATGATCAATCCATCTCCTGCTGCAGGGTCCCGGGTGCTAAAAGGGCTAACCCCTTCATTGCCGAGAGAAGGTGAACGAGAAACGCCGAGTGAACATGATCCAGCTCAGCAGGAGACACGGATCCTCATGACTGAACCCCGGCCTGCAGTTGCGACGGCTCAAGGGGATCCGTTCCGTTTACTGGCGACACTTTGTATCTGTGTTCCTGTAAGTTAGATCACTGGCGCTCTTTAACACTTTAGCTGTCTAGCGACTTTTGTCAGGAATCATCGCGACAAAAGTCGCTACTGGCAGCCAAATGGTCAGCGTTGAATTAACAAAGATTTCAGAGACATGTATCTATCTCTCTGTCCACTGGCAGAGGCAGGAGTTAAAACGAGATCGAAGAAATGACACACAGCACCCGGTGTGTACTCGGACTTACCGTATGCTACCTTGCCAAAGCAATCACCTGGAGCTCGGGAGCCTGTGCCCCTCAGATTATGGTGTTCGTTTTTGGAGTGAACGCGCGTATTGTGCAACGTTCTCATAGCCGCTCGCTTAGATCTGAGCGAAGCCTCGAAAACAACATTCATCCCTTACTCCATGTCGTCTGTTAACCCATTTAGCCCGACGCACTACAGCAGGAGATGGATCGACCATGATAATTCAAGGGTAGTGCCAGATTAGCTTGGCGCCGTCAGGCGCCAAGCAAATCTGGCACTACCCTTGAATCATCATGGTCAATTCATCTCCCGCGACAGGCACATAATCGCTAGGTGACACCTCCAAATTGTGGGAAATGTGGACGTGGGGTTAGATGGGTTAGATGACATTAGCCCTGATAAGGCAAAACGCAGTAGGTTATTATTGTGAAAAGTACGACTTTTAATGTATTCGAAAAACAGTTCATTTTTTGTGACAAGCAAGATGTTCGTTGAGTGACAATGAAGATTTTGCGATGGACTTTTGCCTTTTAGGCAGAAGTGAAGAGGAAATTCCCAGCACCAGGCTAAAGTAAGAAGAGACTAAAGTTCGTGTCAGTGTATCTGGGATTTGTTACCTTACGGCTCTAAGTCACAGACCAGCACACATCTTTGTTTTTACAACTGTGTTAACCCTTTGGCTATCGGTAGCACTTTTTGTCGTGGTGATACCTGCAGGAATCATTGGGACAAAAAGCGCTACCAACAGCAGAAGGTTTACAAAACACAAAAGTGATTGTGTGTGTGTGTGTGTGTGTGTGTGTGTGTGTGTGTGTGTGTGTGTGTGTGTGTGTGTGTGTGTGTGTGTGCTTGCGTGCGTGTGTGTGAAGATGGTGTGTATGTGTGTGTGTGTGTGGTTGTGGGTGTGTGCACTTGCATTTGTGTCCATGCGTGTGCGTGCTTGTGTGTAAGACATGCATGCGTTCACTTGTAAGCATAATGTATAGGAGCGGTGCTATGAGCAATAATGTGTATTACCTGTTGTTGTGGTTTCTTGCATGATTCTTGTACCGAGTAATAGTGTAGCAAATTACTATTTGTATTTATCTTCTGCCCCCATCCACCCCTCTCAGTTAGGGCTCAACCCTGCCTTCACATTCATCACGCAGGGACAACTGGGTAGTTACAGTGCTAACTAGCTATAGTCTTTTAGAATTGCGATTTTGGGTTTTTCAACCTTTAACCCTTTTAGTCCCAAGGGTGCATTTCAAATTTTAGGAGTGTTACTTAACGACTATGTACCAGTTCCAGGAGATTGATTGTTACGTGGTAGAGTCGTAGTCGTAGTATGATAAACACACCAGACGCACGCACGTAAGGTTCTTTTAAATAAACTTCATTCAGCTGCAACCCGTCACACGGGGCTTAAGGATGTAGGCTACACTGGAGTAACAGTTCCAACAATATTTTAATTCAGCGATGCGATCTCCACACAATGCATTCCCAAATGCACCAACACTGATACAGTGTCTCCTCTGAAAATGTCAACACTGGCGACACAAAGTTCCTCATACAACGTACACCACCGTTACGCTGCGTCTTTCACAATGTACACCCTATACGGGCCACGTACCTACGATAAACTGTGTGTCCATGCAACTGACAATGCATGACAATGTACACACGTCACCTAGCACCAACTTTTATAGCCTAACGACTTTCCAGAAAAATCTAATGGATTTCACACAACGCAACCAATCAGAACGGAATACGTAACTGAAACTCATACATATCAAATAAAAAGACCTTTCTAGAATAACTAAAATTGCAAAGACACTGTAGGGTTCAGGAAACACCATCACAAGGACTGGCTGTCGGCACAGACCTTGAAGAAGATAGAAGTGAGGAAGCAGAAGAAAGCAGTTGTCAACAACAGTCGCACGAGAGCAGCCAAAGTAAGGGCACAGGGGGAATACTCGGAAGCCAACCGCGAGGTGAAGAGGAGTATCAGGGCAGACAAGAGGGCCTACACAGACAGCCTGGCAGCAGAGGCAGAAAAGGCAGCAGGCAGCGGCAACATGAAACAGCTCTACGACATTACGAAAAGATTGTCAGGCAAGTATGGCCATACAGAAAGACCAGTAAAAGACAAAGAAGGCAAGCCTATTGCAGACAGAGCAGACCAACTCGACAGATGGGCCGAGTATTTTGAAGAGTTACTGAACAGGCCTAGCCCACCCGACCCCCCAGACATCCAGCCGGCAGAGACCGACCTACCCATCAGCTGTGACAGACCCAGCCGGGAAAAGATCAGAAGAGCAGTGGCATTTTTGAAGAACGGCAAAGCAGCAGGCCCAGATGGCATCCCAGCGGAGTCTCTGAAAGCAGACCTAGAGAAAACAGTGGAGATGCTGTACCCACTGTTTGGAAAGATCTGGGAAGAGGAGGTGATGCCGGCTGACTGGAAGGAGGGGTACCTAATCAAGCTTCCCAAGAAAGGCGACCTCAGCAAGTGTTCCAACTACAGAGGAATCACCTTGCTGTCAGTACCAGGAAAGGTCTTCAACAGGATCATCCTGGAGAGAATGAAGAGCTCCGTTGACCCCCAGCTGAGAGACCAGCAAGCAGGATTTAGGAAGAACCGATCATGTACATACCAGATCGCCACTCTCCGCATCATCGTGGAACAGTCTCTGGAGTGGAGCTCCCCGCTGTACGTCAACTTTGTGGATTATGAGAAAGCATTTGACAGTGTGGACCGAGAGACTCTGTGGAAACTCCTACGACACTACGGTGTACCCACAAAGCTCGTCCGCCTGATCAAGAGCAGCTACGATGGCATGACATGCCGCGTGATCCATGAAGGGCAGTTCACCAGGGAGCTCCAGGTCAGAACTGGTGTCAGGCAGGGGTGTCTGCTGTCTCCGTTCCTCTTCCTACTGGCCATAGACTGGGTCATGAAGATGACCACAGAGCACAGACGAAGTGGAATACAGTGGACACTGTGGACACAGCTTGACGACCTTGATTTTGCAGACGACTTGGCATTACTGTCCCACACTCATCAACAAATGCAGGACAAGACCACGAGGCTTGCTGACATCTCGTCCCAAGTGGGCCTCACCATTCACAAACAGAAAACAAAGACAATGAGGCTGAACGCAACCAGGGAAGAACCAGTCTTGCTTGCTGGCACCCCGTTGGAGGAGGTGGAGTCCTTCACCTATCTCGGGAGCATCATAGACAAAAAAGGCGGCACGGATGCAGATGTCAGAGCACGAATCGGTAAAGCCAGAGCAGCCTTTCTCCAGTTGAAAAAAGTGTGGAGTTCCAGAGAGCTGTCACAACACACCAAAGTCCGGATTTTCAACTCCAATGTAAAAGCAGTTCTCCTATATGGAGCAGAGACTTGGAGATTGACAAAAACCACAGTCAACAGAGTACAGACCTTCATGAACAGTTGCCTTAGAAGAATTTTGAAAATCCACTGGCCAGAGAAGATCAGCAACGTCAGACTCTGGGAGAGAACAGAGCAGATAACAGCAGAGAATGAAATTGGGCGAAGAAGATGGGGATGGATCGGTCACAGTCTGAGAAAGCCAGCTTCCAGTATCACTAGGCAGGCATTGTCATGGAACCCCCAGGGAAAGAGGAAAAGAGGTAGGCCGAGAAACTCCTGGCGTCGAGACCTCCAAGCAGACATCAAGAGACTGGGAACCACCTGGAGTAGAATCGAAGGAGAAGCACAGGACAGGAGTTGCTGGAGGTCTCTCGTCGACGGCCTATACCCGGGTAGGGGTGACAGGCGTAAGTAAGTAAGTAAGAATAACTAAAATAGTCTACAAAAATTCGACTGCTCATTTCAGCCCCAAATCCTAGTGTGTAATGACGTCACACAACAGTATGGCAGACCTTTCACGACCTTTCATAACACGCAAAGAACGGCCGCTAATTTCACGCTCACAGAAAACAACTATGACTAAAAATAGATCAGCTTTAGACTACCACTATTCTCCGTGCGTCTTTGCTAGAAGCTTCCGGACTAAACTTAGCGTATCATAACAAAACCAATTCCGCTATCTGCGCGAACAATAGAGAATCTCACTGAAAAGGTACGTGATACGTAACCATGGTAGCTCAAATAAATATCGGATCGTTTCCTACGATTAACACATGCATGCTCTCACAGAACAACACAACCACAATCGTAACATTGATTGACCATCTTGAATTATCATGGTCAATCACTGAATCTCCTGCTATGCGGTGTTAGGGCTAAATGAGGGTTAACTTCGGTAGTGTGTTTGTTTTCGCGATGATTCCTGGTTAGGTTAGTTCAGGTTTAACGTCCACAGCACCGAGGTGATCATGGACGGCCCAGACGGGCGGGTCACTGGGGGACAGGGTAATCTATTGCCTATGAGTACGACCTGAACACTGATCAACTCAGGCGCACTCCAACTGTGCCACTTTGATTTACCAGGACCTTTCAACGGACATGCTATTGAACAAATCCGTTTTTTTTCCCCCCTGGATATGATTCCTGCAGGAATCATCACGACTAAAACCATCGCCGCTAGTCTGCAGCTGCAGGGGCTCAGGAGAAATTACGTCTCTTGCAGATGGTGCAGGGAGAGCAAAGGGAAAGAACCGTTTCATGCAGGTTACGAGTGATGGTTTGCGTATTTTGCTGGTTACCTCTCTTCATATCGAATGAACGTCTTTCGCTCGGCCGGAACATAATGGAGATGCGGCAGCAGGATTGTTCTGTGATGCTGAGCCTTAACCCTTTTTATCCTGATACACCTACTGCTGGAAATAAATTTGACTGTGATAGTTCAAGGGTGGTGCCAGATTAGCTTGGCGCCTGACGCGCCAAGCTATTCGGCTGACGGGCCTTGAACTGACATGGTAGTTTATCTCAATCTGTAATGAACCTTCAATAGGACAATACTAAGCAAAGTTTAGAAGATTCAGCCTCAGGATGTAATGGGTTAAGGCCTGCAGTCGTAGTTTTCTAAATCACAGACCAGTCACACGAATTGTTGAACCCGTGTCGCGGAGTTTCCATCAGTTTTCAACGCCGGCCGCACTCGTCTGTTCCCTGAGTTGTCACTGCAAAAACACAGCAGTCTGAATGATACCATCATGAAGTTGTTCCTTACATCCACCTCATGTTTGGCCGCACTCGTCTGTTCCCTGAGTTGTCACTGCAAAAACACAGCAGTCTAAATGATACCATCATGAAGTTGTTCCTTACATCCACCTCATGTTTGGCCGCACTCGTCTGTTCCCTGAGTTGTCACTGCAAAAACACAGCAGTCTGAATGATACCATCATGAAGTTGTTCCTTACATCCACCTCATGTTTGGCCGCACTCGTCTGTTCCCTGAGTTGTCACTGCAAAAACACAGCAGTCTGAATGATACCATCATGAAGTTGTTCCTTACATCCACCTCATGTTTGGCCGCACTCGTCTGTTCCCTGAGTTGTCACTGCAAAAACACAGCAGTCTGAATGATACCATCATGAAGTTGTTCCTTACATCCACCTCATGTTTGGCCGCACTCGTCTGTTCCCTGAGTTGTCACTGCAAAAACACACTGAGCAGTCTGAATGATACCATCATGAAGTTGTTCCTTACATCCACCTCATGCCACCTAATTGCCTAGCTTGCAAAAGGATAATTTGCACACTTGGACGTTTAACTAAATCATCACAATGTGCTCGTTTGCTCAAGGTGATATGCTCATCATATTGTACTCAGTCATAAAGGAATAGTAAAAAATAATGTGCATGTGTGTATGTGTGTGTGTGTGTTCATGCATGTGTGTGTGTGTAGTATGAGAGAGAGAGAGAGAGAGAGAGAGAGAGAGAGAGAGAGAGAGAGAGAGAGAGAGAGAGGTCAAATGCTATTTGACTGCCTTGCAACGGTTAACTATTGTAGATAGGTACCTTTACAACTATCGTTTCAATGTGTATTGTTTCAGTGCATAAGCTTGCATTTTTTGACGTGTTTTTGTTTTCAACTGGTGTTATTGTTCTTGTGTGTCTGAATGAACTGTCAAGCGTAATGCCAAATGTTGTACATTGTGTACAGTGTACATGTAATATTTTGTGCAAGTAAACTTTTGAATCCATGTGAATGTGCTTGTGTGTGATTAGGTTAACCCATTTAGCCCCAAATCCCTACAGCAGGAGATGGATTAACCATGCTAATTCAAGGGTAGTCGCAGATTAGCTTGGCGCCACAAGGAATTACCGACATCATCAACACATCCCTAGAGAATGGCACTGTCCCCGATATCTTCAAGTCCGCCATCGTCCGTCCACTCCTAAAAAAAACACACAACCTTAACCCAAACGAGCTCAAGAACTATCGCCCAGTCTCCAATCTCTCTTTCCTGTCCAAGCTTCTTGAGAAGGTTGTTCTCCCCCAACCAGCTCAACCTCCACCTCGCCGACAAAAATCTCCTCAGTCCCATCCAGTCTGCCTATCGCAAACATCACAGCACTGAAACAGCCCTTCTACATATCCTAAACGATCTGCTTCTCTCCACCGACTCGGGCAACATCTCCCTTCTTACGCTACTCGATCTCTCTACCGCCTTCGACACTATAGATCACTCTATCCTCCTCCACCGCCTCCACCACTCCTTTGGCATCACTGACTCTGCTCACTCCTGGTTTCTCTCCTAAATCTCCGACAGCCCAGCAGTCCGTCACTATCGACGGCGTCTCCTCTAACCCAGTCAGGCTCTCCTGCGGAGTTCCACAGGGGTCCGCCCTGGGCCCGGTCCTTTTTACACTTATTCTGTTTAGTTTGTTTGTTTTGTGTTTTTGTTGTTGTTGTTGTTGTTTTCTTCACAAGCAGTGCAGGCACGTCCTGAGAAAGTCTTGTTGCTGTCGGGACGTTAAACAATGTACAACTACAACTCCTTTTCACACTCTACACCTCTCCCCTGTCCAACATCATCCAGTCTCATCACATACACCACCACCTCTACGCTGACGACTCACAACTACTAGACAAAGACAAACTCGACAACACTCAGTCGCCACTGACTCGCACGGCTGACTCAGTGCTACGAAGATGTGAAAAACTGATTGGATGTCGGCAAACAAACTGAATGACGACAAAACGGAAGTCATGCTGGTAGGCACTCGCCAGAAACTCTCCCAGCTCCCTCCCTCTCACCATCTTCAACTCGACAGCACCCCCGTACCCCTCTCTGACTCGGCCAATAATCTCGGCGTTATCCTCGATTCCTCTCTTTCCATGACCAGCTTTGTCTCCGCCACGGCCCAGACATGCTATTTCCTCCTCCGTCGCATCATCAGTCAGATCAGAAAATACCTCACCACCGAAGCTGCCACCAAACTTGCTGTCTGTCTCATCCTATCTCGCATCGACTATTGCAACTCTCTCCTACCTAGCTCTCCAGCTTACTTCACCCCTACACTCCTTCCTGCTCCCTCCGCTCCGCCTCCAACCCTTTGCGCGTCCACATCCCCCACACCAAACTCAGCACTTTCGGCCCCAGCTCCTTCTCCGTCTACGGTCCATCCACCTGGAACACTCTCTCACTCTCTCTCCGTCAGAAACACTCTCTCTCTCCTCCTTCCAGTCCGCCCTCAAAACTCAAGTCTTTCACCAGTTCTACATCCTTAACATCACCACACTGGCCACCCCAAGCTGACTGTCGTAATGTATCTGTGGTACTTGAGTCATCGTCAAAAGCGTGCGCATGTGCGCGCGAGTTGTGAGTGCGCGCTTAGAGTTATAATTATTATAAGTGCATTATAAATATCGTAATTATTATTATTACCTTTGAATTATCATGGTCAATCCATCCCATGCAACTGGTACATAGTTGTTAGGCAACACCTACAAAATTTGAGAAATGGGACCTTGGGGCTAAAAGGGTTAAGTGTGAGTGATCAGTGTCTAGTATGGTCTGCAGAACTTCCCTGTTCCACAAGCTACACTGTCATGGTTGAGTGAAGCAATCGCCAAAATACTTTTCCAATATAGTGGTCATGGGTCTATGAAACTGCCATTTCTAATTCATTGAAATAAAAAGGGTGATTACTAGTGCTAATATTCTAGGATATGATAATTTTTGCAGTAGGTAAAAATAAACAGTCAAACCTGTGTTACTTTTAGGTGTCGGTAGCGGTTTTAATCACAATGATTCCTGCAGGAATCGTCGCGATTAAAACCGCTACCGACACCTAAAGGTCACACTTTAGGCGGCCACCTATGAGACTGTCAAAACGTGGTCGTCTCGGACAGGTGGTATCCTTACACAGAATGAGGACCAAACAGGGGTAGTCTGCTAAGGCAGGTGGCCGTCTCTACAGGTTTGACTATAATTAACCCTTTCAGCCCTAAGGTCCCATTTCTCAAATTTTGGAGGTGTTGCCTAACGACTATGTACCATTTGCAGGAGATGGATTGCATGATCATGATAATTCAAGGGTAGTGCCAGATGAGCTTAGCGCCTTCAGTCGCTAAGCTCATCTGGCACTATCCTTGAATCATGATCAATCCATCTGCTGCTGGGTCCCGGGGCTAAATGAGTCGGGGAGAGAACTGTGCACCATAGAGTTATGTTCCTTATCAGTAATTTTGTTTTACTTTCATATTCGTTGTTTTGAACAATGGACTTCATACGCATCACGCATTCTCGCTCTGCTATATCCAAACCCCAAACAAATACCCACACAGAAGACAAGAGGCTTTATATATCTTGTCAACATTTTATTTCATAGACCGGCCTGACAGAACGGTCCACACATGTATCAATTTTAAATAGCAGTCAAAATGTTCCATGTCTACATCGCCTGCAGACGCACACAAAGAAAATAATGAACGACAGTCACAGAATCACCGTGTAAGCACGAGCAAGTCACTGGGAATGAATGATGCAAGCCTTAACCCTTTTAGTAGCGAGTCTTGTCGAGATGATTCCTGAGCATTCCCAGGAATCATTTAAGACAAAAATCGCTACCGACAGTCTAAAGGCCGATACCTTGGGCGCTCCTTCACTTGCAAAGACAACTCGGGAAGATGGATCAAATCTGGCTAAAGGATAGTGCTTGAGATGGATCAGTATTAAGGCTCAATAAAGACTGCTTTGGACAGCAGCACCGTTGAGATGTGCGGTTTGATTAGCACCAAGCTATTCTGGCATCACCTTTGAACTATCATGGTCGACCTGATCCATAAACTGATGGCAAGGGTAGCTTAGGTAGCAGAACGTTTGATTGTCATCCGAAAGGTCACGGGTTCAAACCAAACCCTGTTTGGATCAAAATTTGTTCAGACCCAATTCGATCAGTGCTCCATCATTGAAATAGCAATAGTGGTGGACAAAGGATGTTAAGCCCTGTATGTTAACTTTTTAAAAATTTCATGAACTGTAATGTAATTATCTGATAACAACTTCCTCATTTGGGATATTGAACACGGGGCCCAGATAAACGACTGGACTTGAATCCTGCGAACATGCGTGTTTTATGAGTGGGCTTAAACCTATGCTCCTTGCTTTGTGATGTGCACAGGTTTAAGCCCACTCAGTAAACTGGCCCCAGGGCACAAAGTGTAAAACAGACTGATGCCGGTTGACAATGCAAGTGAAAGAAGCCACTGCCCAACTGTATTGTAGCGATGAAATGAGCTGACCAAAAAGTACATGCACAATCGTATACACAGGAGCTGGACAGGGTTAATTACAAAATGCTGCGGCGAGTGAAGAGCGAAGGTACATATACATACATTGTAGGACACAAAACAGATATGGACATACAGCTGTCAATGGAACAAACGCATGAAGCAAACCTAGCGTCAGGCGAACTCGGATTGCACACCAACAGGGCAACAACTTAATGGTTATCTGTTTTTCATTTTTCCTCTATGCTGACGACATTAAAAAAATGTCAGCCCTCCCCCATTTCAATGGTCACTGTTGAAGAATGGATTGGAATAAATCACAGTTGTATGTTTAAAACAAAACGTTCCCACCCCCACTCACACACTTCAAGATTCATAATAAAAAATATACATTCAAGTTATGAACTTTAAAGCAAATACTTGATTGCTGTTTTCAACTGATGCTATAGTTGCTGCACATCTGACAAGGGAGGGTATCAATTTTTGTTGTTTAAACCTGCCCTAGATACTACTGTGACAAACAAGTTTCAAAAAAGAATTGCGGCCTTAAAGTCATAATTACAGAAAAAAACATAGAAAGTCAATAACTGTGTTGAAGTGGTCACTTGTGTCGTTCCCTGATCCCTGAGAGTTCAGCCTCTGACTCTAACCATACTAAGCTAGACAACACGGCAAGCCTCACTCAATCAGCCCTCACAAATATCGCGGGAGATGGGTAAACCAAAATAGCTCAAACAGTCCTTGCTTATATTAGGGCCTGGAAAGGTGCCGAGCTCATCAGGAACTTCCCTTGAACTATCAGGTCTGAACCATCTCTCCAAACTGGTAGCGGTACAAAGCTGTCTGAGCTATGATGGAGCAGTAACTCTATCCCAGGACTTTGAAGAACAAACACCCCAGGGCTCGGCTGCATGAGAGAGCTGTCCTGTGCCTGCCACTAAGAAAGGTGCTCTGCTATAGCGGAGCACCTTGCTTAGTGGCAGGCGCAGGACTAAGCTCACTGCTGCAACTGGGCCAAGTGGTCAAAGTTCCTCGGACTGACATCAACCTTAGCCGGCCCGTGCACAGCTGTCTGGCTAATGACGGCTGACCATACACAGGCCAATTTCAGTGGACGTGGGCCTGAGAGCCTTTTGCTTGGGCTGGACATTTCAAATACAACGACAATAATAACAGGGCAAACGCTGCGGAATTACATGGCCAGATGCACACAACTCACACACATCAAGCTGGCTGAAAATTGAAAAAAAGGTGTTTAGGAGTACCCAGAAGAGTTAGGGTTTAGAGTGGGTGGGGGAAGGGGGGGGGGGTTGGTGGTAGGGACTGTGCCTAGGTAGGGGGTGGGGCAGGTGGTTTGGAAAACACAAAGTGACATTCACGACACGTATCACAACCTTTGGAAACTCTTTCTCTCAACTGTTTGGTGACACAAAACAAAAAGAAAAAGAAAAAGAAAAGGGGGCAGACCTGTTAAACCGTCACCATGAACTAAATGTTGAAATAAATACAAGAACAAAAAACAAAACAATGAAGGAAATAATAAAACTGCCAGGCAAAAGGGGAAACGATTTATCATCAAAAATAACACTTTTGTGTATGAAGCCACTGGCACTATTAACTCTGTCGGTAGTACTTTTTGTCACAATGATTCCTTGCAGAAAACATCACAAGAAAGAAAGGCACCCACAGCAAAAGGCTTAACAGCACCAGTGGCTCTATTTAAACAAAGGGGTTAAACCATTAAATCCTCAGGATGAATTTCTCAGATGTGTGAGTTGTCCTATGAAAATTACATTGCAGTTTAGGAGATAGATTGCACATGATAGTTCGAGGGTGGTGCCAGGACAGCTTGGCGCCTGCAGGCGCCATGCTGTTCTGGCACCACCCTTGAACTATCATGGTCAAATTAATCTCATGTTAGGGTGTATCAGGATTTAAAGGGTTAATGATGTACTAAAATTACGAAAGAATTAACTCACACATTGTCATTGTTGAAACGACATAATGCCTGGACACAAACAGTTAACAAAAGTTTTAATCTTGAACTTCTGGGCTCTTAAAAATAGAGAGATCCCATTCTCAATTTACCATACCAATGACAAAACGACATGTGATGAGTGAAACACTCTGATATGATGTGATCTTCTCGAGCAGCCATAGTCAAAATGACACTGGTCATCTCCCTCGATCCGCTACGCACAATTTGGCAGCAGATTCATGGTAAAAACCAGTGCCAGCCGAAACAACCACAATGGTTTTAAAAGATGTGCATCACCATGATTTTCCATACATTCACAGTCCCATTCAACATCAAAAGTAAACAACAAAATCATAATAACATCAGTCATAAATTAACAAAAACTGTGGCTCAAAATTAGTGCCAAATGATTTACAAAACATCAAAGCTGAATGTGCGCACATTTGTGTGCTGGTCTGTGATTCTGGACCTTACAGCTTTTGCTGTAAGGTCCAAAATCACAGACCAGCACAGACATACATCCACGATTATAAACCAACACAATATGAATTTTCTTTTCAAAAGTGGCTTGATTTACTGACACTGTTCTCACTGAATAACATGCAGGTGTTCGGTATGATACAACTTTACACGGAGCATTATTAAATAAAGCTAGACATCAAAGTATGTTCATCCAGGCATACCTGAAATATTTACAAATGGAACATACGATTGGCCAAAAACGTGGAACATGCAATGTTGATGGTGCTGAGAAATACAGCAAAGAATAGAAAGGGAGACAAGCCATGCCAAGCAGCAGTGCAATGAACTTTCATGGTGTAAGTTCATCATCAATCGACATTGACAAACTAAAAACACGCAGCTGGTCTCTCTGGTGTATCCAGGATTGACAGAATTTAAGCCACATGATCTCAGTCTCTTTATCTCACGTGGGCTGTATAAAACACACACGCAGACACACACACATGCACGCACACATGCAAACACACTAGCATCTGTACTAAACTAAAACCAGCGATGTTCTCTCAAAAACAGAAAACACAAGTTAATCATAAAATAGCTATAAATGACCTCACTGAACAGAATTTAAATTTTTTTTTTAAAAAACAACACCTACTACCTGATTGATAAAAATCCTGATGAAACACGACTAAAAACTAAACAGTGAACACCATCGACTGGGTTGAAGATAAAAAGTGCAGGGCACTAATGATGTCCACTCTGATCAAACAAAGATTACCTGTACACCGTGTTGAGCGGTGAAGGATCGATTCAACCGAGGGCAGACCCAGTGCGCAAAACAGTCATCGGGCTGACATTGGCCCTATGACCGTTTTGCGCACTGGGATTGCCCTCGTTTGCTTACTGAGAATGATCAACCCCCTTGCGCATCAAGCCACCAGTACAGTTTACACTACTGGTGGTTGATTGAACAAAGAGGGTTTAGCATGAAATTTGTGGTTGATGCTGAACAAGAATCAAGTGAAATGGCGAGACAAATTTACAATACTGAACCACCACGCTCAACTGACTACAGCAACAACAAAAGACAGAGAGAGAGAGAGAGAGAGGAGAGAGAGAGAGAGAGTTGGTTGGTTGTACATTGCTTAATGTCCCGACAGCAAGAAAACTTTGAAGAGAGAGAGAGAGAGAGATGAGGAAGAGACAGAGATAGAGCGAGAGATAACAGTTGACAAAATGAATGCCCATTAAATAGTGGTTAGCGCCAGGAAAATGTGTGTATATATGTATGTGTGTGTGTGTATATATATATATATATATATATATATATATATATATATATATATATATATATATATATATATATATATATATATATATATATATATATATATATATATATACATGCACACACCCTTTCAATAAGCCCTCATGGGAATGTCTACTGAAAATGTCTAAATGAACTGGGTACAGGTTACTGCTAATGACAGATAAATTAATACCATTAATTTTCAAGCACTGTGTCAACTCTTCATTACAGTATTGTAAACAGCTGCTTTTTCTGATGCAGTTCAAAATAAATTACTACATAATGCGTTTACATGTAATCAGATAATAAAAACTAGCAAAAGGCACCGGGTGCATACAAAAATGCCTGGTCAAAAATCACAAAAGCAACTGCTTATGATTCTGAAAAGGTACCCAGCAAAATGCACAAAAGGAACATAATCACAAAACTGCTACTGATGGAATGGTAAACAGAAGCGCCTAGTCTTGACGCTCCTAAAAATGAACACAGAGAGAAGTTTAAGTGAATGACAAGACCCAAAACAACGCTAAGCTTGGCAACCTTTCTCTATCTTTGTGACCAAGGACATTTCCAAATATACCCCCCTTTTAACTCATGTAACTCCAAGGCCACATTTCTCACATTTTAATTGTCACTTTGCAGATATTACCAGTTGCAGGAGAAGGATTGACCATGATAATTCAAGGGTTGTGTCAGATTAGCTTGGCAAATGATGGCACCAAGCTAATCTGACTCTACCCTTGAATTATCGTGGTTGATATATATCTTACTGCTGTGCGTGAGGGCTAAAAGGGTAGATGTGATGTTGAAGTTAAATGCCCGAGCAACAGTCATCAAGCTTCATGAGTTTTCTCCCATCTGCAAGAGGCATAGATCCACATAATCCTCTGCAGTTGCATGGGTTCATGTGGATCAATGCCTCTTTCTCTTGTTGGCTCCATTTAGCTGTGCTTCTCAGTTACAGAAGCTAATTTGGCCTTTACCTCTGTAACTGAACATGAATAATTGAATGTCACTGAAATCAGGGCCAGTGTATGTATGATAGTAATAAGCCACTGTTGTCTCTTTGATAACAAAATCTCTCCACTCCTCAATGAATTGCTGAGAACCAAAGAGAAAAGGCATCAAATCAAGGCTGACAAAACCTGTCCTTGAAATTAAATTTAGTTGAGCAACACAAGGGATAAAAAGCCAAAAACGCAATTTCTGGTTAAAACACCAAGTCAACTATGCCACATCCAGCCCTAACCCTAAGGTAGAAATGTCCTACCTGACCCTAAGGTAGAAAAGTCCTACCTGACCCTCAGGTAGAAAAAGTCTGACAGTACAAAAATACACTTGACATTTATCTCACTAAAGGAAATGGGACCAATCACGCTGGTTAGTGATGTTTGTAGCAGTCAGCTTTCTGGTTCATGAGCTGTAACACCCCAGTAAGCAAAGGTCCTTGGGGCCCATGATGGCCATAGTGGGCCCGCGCATAGCTGTGCGTGAGCCCACTGTGGCCGGCGTGGGCCCGAAGACTTAACTACTGGGGCCATTGACACAGTTACACTTTGGTCTGCCACATACTGGGCAATTATAGCGTTCCCATGGAAACACTGAGATGGCCTCAAAAGCGTGCCAGGATTTAACTCGGCATACATGATAGAACTCTAATCATTTCGTTCAACAATTCACATTTCTTGCACTCCATGTTAAAAACATTGCAGTGTATCCATTGATAAAAATATTCATCTCAAATTAACAGGTAAGTATGGAGAGGATACTGGTCTCACTGGTCATGCCTCATTCCTCTACCATGTTTTTAGCGACAAAAGAAAAAAAAAGCACATTGTCAACTGAGCAAAGAAACCCATATCTACTAGTACTACAAACTGACCTTAGAAAATCATAATCTGGTACTTGTGCCATAGTAGCCTATTTCACAAAATAAACTTCCTTAAGCAGTAATCACACCCATACACTTGAAATGGTCAGTATCATTTTCTCTGCCTGAATAAAATCACTGTACTCATGGGAGAAACGCAAGGTATCCTCATCCAAACAAAATGAGGCTGTTTTTGAGGAGGGTCACGTGACATACACTTCTGCTTACCGGACACATTTGCTGTTTCTGAAATCTTTGTTCACTCAACGACCAAAAGCCACAATCGTGCAAGGAACATGGATCAAACTGGTCTCAGCAAGAGGTATAGATCCTCATGAGCCCCCGCATTCACAGGGCTTGATGATCTATGTGTTTTGCAGTTGGATTGTGTTCACTTGTTCTCGGCAGTTTAGGGATTAACCCTTTTAGCCCCGGATCTCTACAGCAGGAGATGGCTTGACCATGATAATTCAAGGGTAGTGCCAGATTAGCTTGGCGCATGAAGGTGCCAAGCTAATCTGGCACTACCCTTGAATTATCATGGTCAAGCCATCTCCTGCAACTGGTACATAGTCATACTGAGGCAACAGCTCCAAAATTTGAGAAATGGGACCTTGGGGCTAAAGTGTTAAAGGGTAATCCCCCATGTGTCCGAATCACCCAGCCATGAATGTCAAAGTAAGCTCCAACGGCTGACCATTTGTAATAGACGTTGCAGTAATCTGACATCAGTCACAGCTGGTCCCCATGCACAGGTGTGCAGGTCAACCATGGTAAACCCTGGCCTCACGAGATCCTCATGAGCCCCCACAAGTTCCTAGGGATCTGGGCCTCACGCTGGCTTTATTTACAGGCGTTCTCTGCAAATGCTTCTGCACGGGCAGCTTGCAAACACCGCCCCTGCACACTTTTTGAAGAAAAAAAAAGAGTCCCACATTGTTGTACTGTGCATTGTTGTGCACTGATTTTGTCAGTGTAGGAAATAAGTCGGCCCTGGGGACTGTTTGTTTACTGGGCTTTCACTTGTCCTCCTGATGCACTGCTGGCACGTCCACTGACCGCACATTTTAAACTCTCTGGCTGTTGGCCCGCCGTGAGATGGCCTTAGCTGCCTGCTCGGCGTTAAACCCAAATAACTAACTCTCTGGCTGTTGGTAGCAGTTTTTGTTGTGATGATTGCCTTGACAAAAAAAAAAAAAAAATCGCTACTGACAGCTAAAGGGTTAACCTTCTTAACCCCAAGTCCCCATTTCCCAAATTTTGGAGTTGTCACTTGACAATAATTTACCAGTTGCAGGAGATGGATGGACCATGATAATTCAAGGGTAGTGCTAGATTAGCTTGGCACGTTCAGGCGCCAAGCTAATCTGGCACTACCCTTAAATTATCACGGTCCATCCATCTCCTGAGGTAGGGTCTTGGGGCTAAATGAAGTTAAACTGTTTTCCATCCTAAATCACAGTACAAGCCTGTAGATTCAAGATCATGAGCAGTTACCTCCCCTCTCTCACTGCAGGCACCAAAGTCCATGACCCACTTACTTGCAGCCAACACTCTTAGCAACAAGCATAGATCTTCATGACAAGCCAGCCCCAGTAGCTTTGGGGTGGGGGAGGGGGTGGGGGGGTCATGGGGATCTAAGCCTGTTGCTGACTCCATTTAGATCCATGTTACTCATGTAGAGGGGTTCACTCATAAGTACAATGGTTTCCATGGGGTGCAAGCAGGAGTTTGTTCCCCAGAACAAGCGAGGATCCTTGAGATTACACTCACAATCTCCCCTTTGTCAGTGTCTGTTTTTCATGTGATAAATAAATGACAATCTTCTATGGTTTGGGCAAAAGCACTACAGCACACTGCCTATGACAAGTGTAGATGCAGTGTATGTGCTGCTTCATGCACACCTTGCAAATTGTAGTTCAAGTAAGGTCTCCCAGCAGACTCAGGATTTTTCATCTGCGTTTTTTTCTTTTCATTTTTCATCTGCAGACAACACAGTCTTAAATGTCCATGTGACTGTTTCGTCAAGACAGATGAAATGTGTTCACCCGTACTCCACTGCAACACCACCACTGATTTGTTTGGCGAGTTGTTAATAAAATATCTTCCAATATTCACACAGCATAAGCACTCTTCCCGGTCCAAGCTTTCCCTCCTGGGCAAAAGGAAGCTTTTTTATACTGTACACGGTTCTGGCAAGAAAGTATTAAAACCCATGCAAGTCTCTCACCAATCAGACACACATCTCTAGCTCCTCTCCGGTCATGGCTCCAGACGTCAACGTAGCAATGTTCTGGTGATGCTAAACGCAGCTGATAGTGTACAGAAATAACCAAGAAAGAAAGAAATGTGCTCAAGATCATCTTTGTGTAAAATGTATTGTCCTAGTTTTTCTTAAGCGTGTTTCTTTCCTTGTTGGTGATTTTCTTGCATTTTACACGCTTGGCAGTCACAAGGAGTCGGCGATGACGGACATCGTGGTAGCGTTTCCCATCCAAGGAAGTCAAAGATGAAGAAGCAAGTGGACAAGTCCATGCAGAGCTGCACGCCTACTCTCATCTCCTGAAGTCCTCCAGTGGTTTCACCAAACCCTCTGCACAAACAAAGCATCAAGTATTTGCACTTCTATAAGCAAACACAGACTGCAGACCCCAGATGAAGCAAGCACTATAAATATAGTACATAGTGCAGTGCAAAAGGCATAGATTCTCATGAGCATCTATGCCTTTGCAGATCGTTGAGGAGCTGAGGCAAGCATCGACTGATACAGTGCACGTAGCAGAATGAAGCACTCCAACCAGCACTGTGCGACTCCCTTGCTAGATAGTTGAAGATTAGTGTCACTGACATTACTCCAGATGAATAAACTTGTCTGTCCTACAGTGAGCATAAGGCCTCTGCTTAGCTAAATAAAGGTATCTAATAATCCGGGGGGTTTTAAAGAAAGAAAATAAACCTGGCACAATGGTTCTTGAGGTATTGTGAAGTGGGCAGGCAAATGACACCAAGATTGTTTTTTTCTCAAAAGGAATGCTTTTAGTGTGGAATTACATAGCTGTTTAAAGCTCAGTTTGTATCTTGTCGTAACTTACCATTATATACACGGAGAATTGCCTCACAGACAAACTTGTATTGACTCTGAAATGACAACAGTGAAAAAAAAAGGTCAGACATAAAATAAAATTGAACCTGACAACAAACAATTTCAACTGACATGCATCCCTCCAAAGTTGACCATTTCACTCAATCATTTGTGTTGTGTATTCAAGGAACATTTGCAACGTAACGGTCACGGAAAATGAACAGTCGCTGTCGGTAGCTCTATTTGTCAAGATGATTCCTGCAGGGATCTCCACAACAACAAAAAACACTAAACAAACACTACTGACAGCCAAAGGGACAACAGCCCTAAAATGTGAAAAATCACAGACCAACTAGAATTAAATATCAAGAACTGAATCAAATTACAAGTAACTACCATCACACTGTGCGGAAATGCTTCCAGGATATTTTATGCAGGGCTCCCAATACAAATTTTTTAAAATCCCTGAAAAAAATCCAGTCGCCAGATTTGCGCACGCGTGAGTGTCACTTTCAGAGTATAGTGTTACTTTTATAGTATACATGTGTTAATAGCATGTGCAAAATATTCACAGAGGATACTAAAATCTATAATGAATCGAGCAATAAAGACGTGTTGCAGCATGATTTGGATCACTTGCAAGAGTGGTTCGACACATGGGATTTGCATTTTAATGTAGAGAAATGCAGGTCTTGCATACTGGAAGGAACAATCCTGAACATGATTACTTGATGAAAGTTAACAGTGACATTAAAAAGGTGGTATCTTGTGAGGAGGAAAGGGACTTCGGTGTTGTTTTTGATAAAGTTCTATCTTTTGATCCCCATATTCAGAACTGTATCAATAAGGCCAACAAAACGGTTGGAGTAGTTAAGAGAGCCTTTAATTATTTGGATAAGGACACTTTCAGTAAACTGTATAAAGCAGTTAGTCAGACCACATTTAGAATATGCAAACACTGTATGGTACCCAGGTTTAAAGAGACAATCAGTTGCACTCGAAAGGGTACAGACACCAGCAACAAAGCTGGTTAAAGAATGCAGAAATATGACCTATTTAGACAGACTCAAATATCAGGACTACACTCCTTACGTGGACGTAGAATACGTGGAGACTTAATCCAAGTTTTTCAAATTTATAATGGCATCGACGACCTAAATTGGAACGACTATTTTGCAGCACCGTTTAGTGACAGAACCTGAAACTCTGAAGGAAAAATCTTTGCACAGAATTGCAACACTAACCTGCAGAAGTTTTGTTTTTCTAACAGTTGCAATTGTTTGGAATGAATTACCAGTTTCATTAAAAAAAAAGCACCTAATATAAATTCTTTTAAAAACCAACTGGATGAATTAACAAAATTCAGGCATCAGAACTGTTCACCCAAAAAAAATCTGAAAACGGCGATTTTGAAGAATTGTAGAGTTATTTAAAGCCATTTCCTGGCACATAAGAAGTCAAAAGTGTTATTAACTAAGCACATGAAGAATCTGAAAATCGCCGAAAATCGGACAGTTCTGATGCCTGAAAATTTAAAGAGATTTTCTATTGCTATGATGAATGATTTGTAGGAAACATTGCATGCATAAAAGACCCATACAGTAATTAAAGAAAAAAAGGACATTTGCAAAGGCCTTGAGACCTATCTTGTCCTCACACTAATACTACTAGACTTATGACAGCCTGGCCAACAGTGTGACTCGACATTTCACACCGGCTGCTGTTAAAAATGGCGCACCGCACACGCCAAGTGGCCAACGGTGCCATAGGTTCAGATCAATTTATTATCACACTCTTTGTCTATATCCTTTGCTCAGCTAGAATTCTTCTCGACGATGTAGTCTGCACACAACATGTTTGCGATGTGATCGAAATGGCAGTAGCCGTGAGGTGCATGCGCATCGGTAACTTCCGGCCGCGTTCAGCTAACTTCCGTTGTCTGCTCTCAGACTTTGGCTGCGGACTCGTAGTTCACCATATTTTCATTATTTTAATTTCCCCCTGGACAATTTTTTTTCACGGGTCGCAGGTCGATTTCGCGGATATGACGTTTGGTTTTTCACGGAAATCCGCGAAACCGCGGGTAATTGGGAGCCCTGTTTATGAAAACCCTTTTGTGCTGACATAAATTTACCACGATGAATCCTTTATGCTGACATAATTTATGAAGTTGAACTCATTTCTGCTGTGCAAAGGCAAACGACCGCACGTCCAAGATTTTCATTGTACTTACATTGAAAACAAATCTCACTTTACATAAAAATTTACAGGGCATATTTCACACACAGCACCCCCACCCCACCCCCAAAATAAATAAATAATTGGGAGGGTGGGGGGGGGGGGGGAGGGGCCTATCATAATTATCACTTTTCATATACCCAATCACAGGAGAAAATACAGGAGAAATTGATACTACTGAAGACGCATGTATTCACAAAGCACTGTTCATCATTAGCCCCACCAGCCTGCCACATCTGTAAATCCCTTGTTTGCAGAATGGACTTTTTAGGATGGGACGCGGTGCCAGAATCACAGTGACGAAAGTCGCTACCAGCAGCGAAAGCGTAAGCACTTGCCCACTTTTGCTTGTGTATGACTTACAGAGGTTTGAATGAGCATGGCTCGCTGGTCGCGCATCTGTCGGACGATGGTGAGGGGGTAGACGGGCTGATTGGCTTCTATCAAGTACATGGCAGTCTCCATTGTGATCAGAACGCCCGTCCGACCAATCCCAGCGCTTTAGGAATGAAAATAAAAGAAAAACACTTTCAACACACAGAGCAATAGTCGAAATTCACAAATCTGTGGTGTCTTCTAAAGTCTATAATTATGCCCCTTCAAGAGAGAGATCAACCATCGTTTTACCACACCAAGCTCTGAAGCAGAAATTCAGAAATGTATACTTCATGTTCAGTGCCGAGAAAATTTGAACACCACCCAACTGCAAGAGGTATAGATCTTCATGAGCCCCCGCAGTTGCGGGGACTCATGAGGATATATGCCTCTTGCTGACAGCACTTTAAATCGATATTCATGGAACAGCTTGGGTTTTTTGTGTTAAGATAATGAAGATTGCACACAACAATCTCTGTCGTCTGGCACAGGTTTAGGAGACAGATCAACCATGACAGTCCCACTAGAGTGGTACCACAATGGCTTGGCATCAAAAGGTAGGAGGTTAATCGGACACCACTCTTGAACTATCGTGTTTGATCCATCTCCTGTTATAGCGCGACAGGCTGAAGGGGTTAAAAATGTGAATAAACGTTTCATTGATTATTTAACCCATTTAGCCTTGGGACCCTGCAGCAGGAGATGGATTGACCATGATAATTCAAGGGTAGTGCCAGATGAGATTGGCGCCTGAAGGTGCCAAGCTCATCTGGCACTACCCTTGAGTTGTCATGATCAATCCATCTCCTACAACTGGTACACAGTCGTTCGACAATGCCTCCAAAAGTTTGGAAATGCGGTCTTGGGGTTCAGAGGGTTATGCTTAATGCTGTGTAAACAACAAAGGCTATGTCACCCCCAGTTAAAAAAAAAAAAAAAAAAAAAAAAAAAAAAAGACTGAAAATGATTGTGCACGAACTTTAAGAACACAGAGTGGAACCTGTACGTTACCTGCAGTGTACGACGGTGGGCTCCACCATGCCAGACCTAGCCTGCCGCACCTTCATCACGAAATCCAAGAAATCGCTAGGATCATCAGGCACGCCGTGGTCGGGCCAGGCGATGTACTGCATGTGCCGGATATGCCTCTCCTCGTTGGTCTCCACGTGCGTCAGGTTGAACTCGCGGAAAGCAAAGGACGGCGTCTCCTCCTCCTTGACGCAGGTGATCTGCAGGGCCCCAAAGTCCTCGGTCTCATACAGCTGGGGCCAATACTGGTGGCACTTCACACGCCCTCGCTCCACTTTGGTCGTCAGCATCACTACCAGCGAGCTGTGCTGCTCCCACACCATCTGATCAACACAGTTCAGTTGTGTGCTCATAATTATCCTGTCACGTCCTGAGGCTGATTTTCTAAAATTTGCTTAAGTTATTGTCCTATGAAGGCTACATTACAGATTAGGAGATAGATCAACTGTTTTAGTTCAAGGGTGGTGCCAGAATTTTTTAAAAAAAGAAGAAGAAAAAAAAGACTGAAAATGATTGTGCACGAACTTTAAGAAGCTATTTTGGCACCACCCTTGAACTATCAGTCAAGTTCATTTCAAGCAATGGGTGTAACAGGATGATAATGGCTGTCACATCATCAAATCAGGTTTGCCACACCTAATAATGACTTGGAGACATCAAGAAAATATACAAGACAGAACTTTATTTGTATGCCAAAATACATTAGGAAATCGTCTGGTCAAGCCAATCTTGCTATAAGACTTACTTGAATTATAGCTATGAAACTGACCTGCCAGAAGTCAATACAGGTGTTGGGGAGGGGACCCTGGGCAGCGATGTACCTGCTGATAATGCCAGACCCTGGAATCTCCATCTGCAACAGTATATACACTGTTTTTACAAAGTCCCGCCCAAAAAGCTGACTGACAAGCAAGTAAAATGTAAAGAAAATCTCACAAAGGAAAGAAACAGGCTTAAAAAAGACAATTATTAAACAGTTTATTAAATTTTCAGCTTTTAACCAGAAAATTTAATAAAATGTGTTGTAATTGTCCCTTCAAAGCTATTTCTTTCTTTGTTGGATTTTTAAAAAAAAGTTTTCACAATACAAAATCAACAGCAAACTCAAGTTATGTATCTATATTACATGTGCTGATCTGTGATATTAAAACTTATGACTCTGTGCTGAATCTGTTCAGAAAGGTGTGGTCAGTGTTATTAACCCATTTAACCCCAAGGCTGCATTTTTTCACTAATGAGTTCACTCTGGCACAGACAAACCCAGTGTCGTTGAGCTCATCATATGACCTCAACAGGGGCTTAATATGACCTGAACGACACAGTACGTTGTCTATGAAGAAGTGAAAAAGTCTGGGGCAACAACAAAAAAGCCTCTGAAGACACTACCTACAGTGACATGCAACGTACTCACATTGACATAGTTGGCGTTCACGTAGTCACCACTGATGCCATTCTTCAGTATCACCCTGGTCTGGTCATCTGCAAAGTACACAAATAGATATTGACATGATATAGTAATTAATCATTGGCGAAGTACAGCATCTTTAAATGGTTCCAAAGTCCCCCAAAATGAATCAACCAGGAAGACGCCTGATTTGCATGGACTCTGACAAAACGACACACTTCTGATGTCAGGAAATAACCTTGTGCTACCAAGGTCAGTCCATCTCTCGCAGAAGGTACCAACTGAAAACGCTTGACCAGTAATACATTCATCCTTAACTCATTTAGCCCTGACGCCCTACAGCAGAAGATGGATCAACCATGAGCATTCAAGAATAGTGCCAGATTAGCTTGGCGCCTTATGGCACCAAGCTCATCTGGCACAACCCTTGAAATATCATGGTTGATCTATCTCCTGCAATTGGTACACAGTCGTTAGGTGGGTTATTCATATTCCTATAGAACATTTATGAGTTAACATACGACAGTGGGAGATGGATTCCCCCCCCCCCCCCCCCCCCCCCCCCAAGTGCAAAAGGTCATTGGGCGCTGCCAGCCTGTGCACAGCCATGCAAGTGCCGACTGCGGCTGACACTGCCCCCAGGGCCTATGCTTGCTGGGTCACCTATGACAGTTCTTGGGTACGGCTAATTACCTTGAGCTATAGCCTCGAAATATCATGCCAGAACCATTTCAACAGTTGGAACAGTATTACAGGCATTTACAGGCAATTGTTGTGAACACAATATGAAAAACACCACAAGAAAGACAGCAACAGTTACATGGTGATATGTCCCTGTATCTGTTCTTGTTGACATTGGCGTCCATTCTTGCAACGTTCACCGTCAGCCCAGGTTTCTTTCGGTACAGTTGCTGCAACAAACGAAAAGTAAATGCAATGTACAAAGTGGTGAATCTAGGAAACCTAGCACACATCACTTGAACAAATAGTGCACAATTGTCCACTGACCGGAAATGCAGATTTATGTGCACCTACAACTTAACCCCTTAACTGACGGGGCAAGGCAAACGCTACCCCAGCTGCAAGAGACATAAATCCTCATGAGCCCCCGCAGTCGCAGGGGCTCATGAAGATTTATGTCTCTTGTTAATCTTGTGTTCTTCATGCCCATTTTTGGTCCCATTTGTTTCTTCACGTGAATGTCGGTCAGCGTGCAGTGGTTCCTGACACGAACCTTGTGATGACTGACAGTTAAGAGTGAACATGAAAACCCTGCTCCAAACTGTCATGCAACATCAAACCTAGTCAAAACTTTTGCTGTCCTGGCAAGGCAAGTCTGTATGTACGCCTGCGTGAGAAGTATCTCCGCCACAGAGCTGCATGTAAACCTACCTCAAACTGTGCAATGGCAGCACCACTCTCCAGGCCCTCTTGCAGCAGAACCAGCGACGAGTCCAGTGTGTTGGCATTGGAGGAGGAGCTGGCGATCTGGTGCGTCTCGGGGATGTAGGTGAAGTCAGGCTCGTCCGCCGTTTCCTCACCCACATATACTGTAAACACACACAGAAGAGCACTCAACCCACGGACTGCTTGCTAGCCCCATTGAGCATGCGCTCACTGGTATTGTTAACCCTTTCCCTGCTGAGAAAAATTCAACACCCTTCAAATGCAAGAGGCATAGATCCTCATGAGCCCCCGCAGTTGCGGGGGCTCATGAGGATCTATGCCTCTTGCTGAAACCAATGTGTTTTCCAGGTTCCTTTGATGGCGGCAAGTCTTTGAGATTGATTTCAACTTAAATGATTTTAAAAACACTCTGCGTCCACTGACAGTGATGGGGTCAACTATACCGGTGGTTGGGGGAAGGTCTCATGATCAGATATTTGATGGCGAGGTACAGGCGCAGCACTGGCAGCCCAACAGCTAGGTTTTCAGATAGTGATGGCATTGTGCTTAACCCTTTTAGCCCTAAGGTCTCATTTCTCAAATTTTGAAGTGCAGCCTAATGACCATGTACCAGTTGCAGGAGGTGGATTGACCATGATAATTCAAGGGTAGTGCCAGATTAGCTTGGTGCCTTCAGGCGCCGATCTAATCTGGCACTACCCTTGAATTATCATGGTCAATCCATGTCCTGTTGTAGGGACTCGGGGCTAAATGGGTTAAATACACAAGATCAGCATTCAACTACAGTTGGTGGATGGATGCACTAAATGCAAAGTTATGCTTGGAAACTCACCATTAGGCCTGACGATGAGAACCAGCTCCCCTGAATGTGTTTCCCTCGACGCTTTGATGAACATGACCACCTGGAAATAAAAACATAACTAAAGTAATAATCATAATTAACCCTTTGGCTGTCAGTAGCACTTTTTGTCATGATAATTCCTGCAGGAATCACCATGACATAAAGCGCCACCAACAGACAAAGGGCTAATACAACACTTGTGCTGGATTGTGATTTTGGACTACAATTATTACAAAATATAAGAATTCAATACATCATGTGTGTTGGTTCAGAGTTCACATCTTTTGTCCAAAATTACAGACCAGCACACATGATCAATCCAAAGCATAATTATGTGCTCTTGCCTATAACGCCGTAACACGAATGTCAAACATGTATGCTGCAACAAAAAAGTAAAGTGTGTTGAAGAGGTTGAACAAGCCACCTACCTATTCCTGCATGTTATGAGACGTTGTGGCCATTAAACTAAAACACTGTCTGCTTTCTAATTTATCAACTTCCTATGAAACTCAGGAAAGCCAGGATACCTGTTCGTGTGTGTGCTGTGAGACGTCACGGCCATTGATGTAGAGAACCTGGTCCCCCTCGTTCAGGCGTGGGATGGCGAGGTCAGCAGGCGTGTCTGGCGCTACTCGAGACACGATGATGGGCATGCCCTGGTCCGCCCCACCCTACAACAACCAAACATAACAGCATATTTTCTTCTTGTTCACACTGTTTATACTGAGAGAATAAATAAAGCATCAATTCAGTGTAACTTTCAAAACCAAACGGCTATACCAAAACATTCTATCAGCCATTTTTAACCCATTGCATCCTGAGGCTGATTTTTTACATTTTGCTTATTGTCCTATTAAGGTTCTATTGCAGATTAGGAGATAGATCCGCCATTTTTGTTCAAGGGTGGTGCCAAGCTATTCTGGCACCACCCTTGAACTATCATGGTAAAATTTATTTCAAGCAAAAGTGTATCACAGGCGCCAAGCTATTCTGGCACCACCCTTGAACTATCATGGGAAAATTTCAAGCAAAAGTGTATCACAGGCGCCAAGCTATTCTGGCACCACCCTTGAACTATCATGGTAAAATTTATTTCAAGCAAAAGTATATCACAGGCGCCAAGCTATTCTGGCACCATCCTTGAACTATCATCGTCAAATTTATTTCAAGCAAAAGTGTAACAGGATGAAAAGGGATAAAGCAGGGTCTACTGTATTGAGATAAGTCATAAGAACAGAATTATTCTCGAATCTCTCCTTATTCTCTAATCTCTCCTTATACTCTAATCTCTGCTTACCTTGACATTGAATCCGAAGCGACCATGGTCATCTGGCTTCATCCGGATGGTAACCAAACCATGTCCGTCAGAGACACAGTTCCCATTCGGCTGAAACACACACAACAGAGAGAGATGTTAGTTTGAGGGTAGGGTGGTAGGAGGAGATAGAAAATCTGTCTTTCGCAGCTGGTACACACATTAACCGTTGGCTTATTAGTAGCGGCTTTTGTCACGATGATTCCTACAGAAATCAGCGTGGCTGTAAACCGCTACTGACGCGTAAAGGGTTATATCCTATTCAACCCTGACACGCTACAAGAGATGTACAAATCGACCTTGATAGTTCAAAGGTGGGGCCAGTTCAGTTTTGTGCCTCTAGGCACCAAGATATTCTGGCACCACCACTGAACTACCATGGTCCATCTATCTCCTAAGCCTGGTCTTAAGAGGACCACTCAAAATTTCGACCTTAGAGCTCAATGTGTTACCACTTTCAAGACTTGTATCATCATGTCTATTGTCTCGTCAGCTGCGCAGTAAATGTACTCATATTCATTCTTCTACAAGGTTGCTCAACTATTAATTTTCAGTTCCGTCCGTATCGTGCTTGTTCTGTTCAATTGTGACATCACCAGACTTTTTTTGTGTAATGACAACACCAGTATTTGTACAACTAAACACCACCTAAGTGAACCAGGCATAGATCTTCATGTGCCCCCGTGATTGCTGGGCTCACGACTGAGGCTATGCACGCCTGTTGCTGGCCCCATTCACCTCCATGACTGTGTCCTGAACAGACGGGATTTTCCAGCAGCTCATCTGCCATGGTTTGAGAGCATCACTTGTAAGCGCTGCCAGTGAAATGGGTCAGAGTGAAGTGAACGACCTGGGGCCAGTTGCATGAGCGAGCTTAGTTCTGCACCAGCCACTAAGCAAGTTGCGCCGCTATGCAGCGGCGCACCTTGCTTAGTGGCTGGTGCAGGACTAAGCTCGCTCATGCCACTGACCCCTGGAAGCATGCAGTGCCGCTCCATATACCAGCAATACGATCTCCATCATGTAATACTCATTCAGTGAGATGAAACCCATCTAATTCAACCATGAAATCATGACAGTATAATTAGAGGTAACTTGGGGGTCGCCCGCGGGAGTTATATCATCGGATCTCTTGCTCAGTCCTACACTCAACCCGGAGGGCTGCCCTCGGTCTGACGATGCAAATGAGTCCACACGTTCTCGGTCTACAAGGGGTTCACTGTTTCGTATAAGCAAAGATGCACGAGTTCAGTCTTTGGCACCACTGCGCGCAATCTCACCCACTGAAAATATACCGCAGAACCTGTTTTGGCCGTCCACCCTTATGAGAGATCACGTGTCGTTAAAGACCATCATTCAGGTGGCTGTGACTGGCTGTAGCCACCTAAATGATGGCCTTTAGTGACAGGCGACACTGTTTGCCCTTCAAGATTTCTGCTGAAAGAGCACCTGGGTTTTATTTTTTAAACCCATTTAGCCCCGAGTCCCTACAGAAGGAGATCGATTGGCCGTGATAATTCAAGGGTAGTGCCAGATTAGCTTGACGCCTGAAGGCAATCTGGCACTACCCTTAAATTATCATGGTCAATCCATCTCCTGCAACTGGTACATAGTCATTAGGCAACACCTCCAAAATTTGAGAAATGGGTCCTTGGGGCTCAACGGGTTAAGACCATTTCAAACATGTGGCTGCTCAAAGATGTTCCACTGTACTTCAGCGCATCAAGTTATGAAACACAGCATTATGATCAGAACTACATACATACAAGTCTAGCGCTTGGGATGTCGGTAGCGTGTGATTCCTGCAGGAATCATCTCGACCAAACACGCTACCGACAGCGAAAGGGTTAACTTCCATAACGCGTCATATTACCACCAATTTCATCTGACTGCGATCCCTCAGTCTAGCATTACATGTGTTCAAATTACCTGGGGTACAAGCAATTGGACGTAAAGTAGAAGTAAAATGGCCGCCATCTATGATTTGAGTTGTGAAAACAGGCAATTTAATAAATAGCATAGGTTCACATCTGGCCACTAACACACATCGCCTGCGCTGGGGGATGCAGCTGGCAATCTAAAATATTTCAAACTATTGAATCAAAACTGACACGCACGCACGCACACACAGACAGAGTGAGTTTTGTGAAACTGGTTGCCTTAAAGATCTACTACACATGATAGCGGCTCCTGAAAGCTAACCAATGCGACAATATGACGTTTGACTTTTACACATTACATCCTGAGGTTGATTTCATAAAATGTGCATATTGTCCTATAAAGGACACATTTCCGATTAGGTGACTGATCAACCGCTTTAGTTCAAGGGTGATGCCAGAATAGCTTGGCGCCCCAGGCGCCAAGCTATTCTGGCACCACCCTTGAACTATCACAGTCAAATTTATTTCAAGCAATGCGGCGAGTATCAGGATGAAAGGGTTAACAGCTGACAGATCTGCAGAAATTTGTCAAAAGAATGTATAAGTGTATAAGCCTTTTTTGAGAGAAGTCCGATTTTCATTGTTAAACATTTTCTCCAAATGTATCTGCTGGCTTTAGCCAAACGGCAGAGATATCGTTACGTTTTCTTTCTTTTAGAACAAAGTCAAGCTCCAAGTGTCACACTGATGACCTCCTATCCTTCAACTATCATGGTCGATCTGTGTCTTGTTTTATATGTATCATGTTGTTTTATGTGTATCATGGTCGCTCCATACACTGTTCTAGTGTGTGTCGGGACTGAATGGGTTAATCCTTTGGTATTCGGTAGCGCTTTTTTTTGTTGTTGTCGAGGTGATTCCTGCTGGAATCACCTTGACAAAAAGCGCTACCGACAGCCACAGGGTTAACAAAGCTGATACTGTAAACGTAATAAGCCGTTTGCCGTCTGCCGCCCCCGCGGGTTGTATAGCTGGCAGAGTGTAACTGGCGTAATGAGCTTGTCACAGCGTGGTGATGAACCCACAGATTCATGACCGACTGGAAGGATTGATAGGCGTGAGAACTGTAATACATATTCCAAACACAAAACATCATCAAACTTATCCCTTTTAACGCCAAGGCCGTATTCCAAAATTTTGGAGATGTCACCTAACGCATATACCTAACACCTAACCTGCAGAAGACGGATCGACCATGATAATTCAAGGGCCCGTAGTGCGCCAAGCTGATCTGGCACTACCCTTGAACTAGCATGGTCACCCGGTCCTGCTGTAGCGCGTCAGGGCGAAATAAGTTAAACGTGTGAATGAGTATGTCTTACAGTTTAATTCTGTCTTAAATTATCATGGTCGATCTGCCTCCTGACCTGAAATGGGGCAATCAGATAATATCTCCACTCGGGAATCTCGGGCTTATGTGTCAACCCTCCACACAATCCTCCCAAAAAACAAAAACAAAAAGTCAGCAAGCGTATAAGTTACAATTTTCGTCGTACCTTCTGCATTTTCTTTCGACAGAAAATAAACCACAACATAGACACTACACTCGCCATGGCTTATATTGCACAGAACAGGTTTCAGCCACAAGACTTGGTCGAGAAGTATGATTTTCCGGCAATTCCGTGTCAATTCAATCTCTAAACTCTTCTGATACTTCTCATTTACACAGCGGCATGAGAAGCAGGCGTCAGCCTCACTCTCACGGGTGCATCTCACGTGATACGGGGAAATAATTATGATTTTCAGTTGTAACATCACCGCCGAAAGTTGAATGTCCATGTTAAATCCGGTAAAAGAAACTTAACCCCCCATTGTGCATGCATCCACTTTTTAAAAAGTAACAGTGGCTGCATGCACAAAGGGGTTACAATTACCGTAACAGGACGTAAAATGAAACTGCTGACTGAATTCCTTCCTGGACTACAATTCATTTGCGAAACTAATGGCCATAGCAAAAGGAAGAAGGAAAGAAATGGTAATTGACACTGAATTTAGTTATAAACATGCCATCAAGAAACCAGTTTTCAATACACTGACAATAACAAAACTACTTCATTATTTCACGCTCTTGCGCACACACACAGTGGCAGCACATTTCACCCATTTAGCCCCGACGCCCTAGAGCAGAAGATGGATCGAGCATGATAATTCAAGGGTAGTGCCAGATTAACTTGGCGCCTGAATTATCATGCTCAATCTATCTCCTGCAATTGGTATATAGTCGTTAGGTAACACATCCAAAATTATGGAAATGCGGCCGTGGGGTTAAAAGGGTTAATCGCTCTTGGAGAAAGAAAAGAGGGGGGGGGGGGGGGGAAGAGAGAGAGACCGAGTGCTGCACAGCCCATTTTATGAGATTGTGATCAAGTTGTCAGCGTTTCAAAAATCGGAAACGCTACCTAAGCTAACGCTGTTCCAAATTCTCGAACAATCCGCCGTCAGATTCTGCAAAGATAAGGTCTTTTCACTACCTTGATGCTTTTAAAAGTCGACTCAAATTCGTGCTGGTATAAATATGGGTCATGTCCTCAAAACGCGTTTTTTTATTTTAAAAAATCCTTCACGCCCTGAACAACTTGAATCATGGTATCATTCAAGTTTCATTTAGCAATACAACACTGGCGTCGTTAATTTCAAGCTAACGTAAGACTTTGATGCGCATGTGTCTCTGGTGAATGCTGTACGTGTCTATGCGTGAAGACAACAAAACCACAGATGACAACTGGGATCATCGGACCGAGAGCTTATTGCTAACGCGTACTGCCGGCAAGCTGACGAGATTGTCACCAAGCCACACGGTCGACACTCTCAAATTAATGTTGGTGCTGCCTCTGTAGACTATATGTATAACAGTTTAGGAGACAGATCGACCATGATAGTTCAAGAGTGGTGCTCGAATAGCTTGGCGCCTGGAAACGCCAAGCTACTCTGGCACCACCCTTGAACTATCATGGTCGAGCCACCACCTGTTTTAGAGTCGGGGGCCTGAACAAGCGACATGGTACTACACTTACAAACACGATATGCCCCATGCGTACTATTAGCAAGGATCACTGTTATTATACTTCTGTGCTACTCAGACAGAGGAGAGATCGGGTGTTTCAACCCACGACTGTCATGAGCAGCCGAGGAATCAGCGACAGCGGTCATGAAGCATGAATCATCTGCACACCCTTTGCCCTCCGACCACCTCCCCCCGCCCCCCCCCCCCCCCCACACACACACACACACAAATCTTAACCTGTCCCCATTACAGCTCTTTCAATTCAAAAACCAACAGCCAAGACAGTCTATGCACGCAGCCACCAGTACAGAGTGCGTGCACAAGCTGGTAACCCTTAGGCTGTCGGTAGCGGTTTTTATCGCGATAAAAACCGCTACCGACAGCCAAAGGGTTAAGACGTGATAGGCTTTCACGACCGATCCAACTCAACCGTGACACGCATGCACCGGTATGACAAGCCACTTGGCTGTGCCATACAAGGGCGAGAGTATAAGGAAGGCAATCTACATGCCGACTTGAAGTGTTTTCCACATTTCCCCAGCAACCTGTGCACGTATGTTGTTGACACAGCAACTTCCCCCCCCCCCCCTCCCCCATGCTATGCAGGCCGACTCAGGCTGCTAGGTACCAGCGGACTGGCAGCAATCGCTCTCTGTGCCACTCTACAAAACAAACACCTCGCTAGGGACGACAGCACAAAATACGGGTGCAATTACTAATCCATCCCTATGCCTTCTGCTGGAGACAAAAGATTCGCACGCGCCCTAGCAGGCTGTAAACGTGTTAGGAGAATTTACGAACTGATTAACCCATTTAGCCCCAAACAACTATAGCAAGAGATGGATCGACCATGTTAATTCAAGGGTATTGCCAGATTAGTTTTGCACCCTCAGGTGCCATGGTCGAGACGACCCATCTCGTGCAACGGGTACACAGCCGTTAGGTAACACTTCCAAACTTTAGGAAATGCGGTGGGGGGGGGGGGGGGGGGGGGGGGGGGGGTAAATATCCGCACAGTGAGGGCACTGTTACGTGTTCGGCGTTGGCGGCACCCCGTTCACTGCCGAAAGAAACTGCACACCAACAAACCGCAAGAGGCATAGATCCTCATGAGCCCCCGCAGATGGATCTATGCCTCTCTGTATACAATTTGTATACACGTTCTTTTGACCCCTGGAGATCTTTGGCGTTGGATTTAGAGTGATTTCAAAACACAAATTGTTTAAACAGGCAGTGAAGGCGTTAATGTACAAATAATCGCTGGTAAAACAAGTGTGCACATTCTTCACAGCTAAGCATACCCGCACACGTGTTAAGTTTGTTTTTTTGTTTTTGTTGTTGTTGTTTGTTTTTGTGTAATATGGCACAGCGCCACAACACAGCATGTAACATGTTTAAACGGTGGAATAAACTGGTGCATTGTACGCGGTGAACTGATTTCTACAGCGCCATTAAAATGTACGTCTTGGAAATTTTTTTTTTTTTTTAATGAGAAAAGTTGTGTTGTCCAACACCGGTAGATCACACGATAATAGCAATGGTTCCACAATACCATAATGATGTTTAAACTGCCCGTTCAATCCAGAACGAGGTAGCATTGGTCTCATTTTCCGCCTCAATTTTCGCGAAAGGTAATAACACTGAGTTCATGACGTCACCCATATTAACCCACTTAACCCCATGGCCGATGTTCCCAAATGTCACCTAAAAACTATGTAGCAGTTGCATCGTTTCAGGCCCTTGCGCACGCACGCACGCACGCACACACACACACACACACACACACACACACACACACACACACACACACACACACAGAGTGTGGCAGTAAGTTTAACCCATCGAGTCCCGACGCCCTGCAGCAGAAGATGGATTGACCATGTTAAGTCAAGGGTAGTGCCAGATTAGCTTGGCACCTGAAGGCGCCAAGCTAATCTGGCACTACCCTTGATGCTGTTGTGCATCGAGGCTAAATGGGTTCAGCCCTCCTTGTCGATGTTAAAAATGTGATGTCAACCGGCGTGTTTGTGAAAGCCGGAAAACTGATTCCATGCCATTACCCAACGACCGCCTTTATCTGAGGCCCGATCGCTCAACTTGAGCGCTGTTTACCCAGGAATCAACGGGTACCTACAAATCAGAGGGTATCTAGTCACACAGTGAACCTCTCCCGTCTACATGAGGCATAGAGTTTCATAAGCCCCTGCATACTGCAGGGTCTGATGAAACGCTATGCCTCTTGCTAGCAGAAAGCAATCCGAAGTCTATGTCCCTGGGAAGAAGAAGTGTTGAGGTTGTCTTAAGCATTTATCTGTGTGAAAGGAATCCTGGCCATTGTTGCAGCGTGTTGACACAGTGTGCACATCTCAAACACTCGTGGAGCCGAGTGACAGCGTGTCTTCGCGACCCTAGTCCCGGGCCATACTAAAGCGAGACGGTGATCATTCACTCTTTGCATTCCGCACGGAAAACGTCGCACGGCAGATTTCTCGCTCGCGAATAATGGAGTGACGAATAACAGTTAACCCATTTAGCCCGGAGTCCCTACAGCAGGAGATGGCTTGACCGTGATAATTCAAGGGTAGTGCCAGATTTGCTTGGCGCCTGAAGGCACCAAGCTAATCTGGCACTACCCTCGAATTATCATGGTCAATCCATCTCCAGCAACTGGTACATAGTCGTTAGGCAACACCTCCAAAATTTGAGCAATGGGACCTTGGGGCTAAAACAAAAGGGTTATGCGAGCGTCGGGGAACGGTGGTCATTCACTCTTTATATTTCGCATGGGCTCGCGAATAAGGGTATGACAGATTGCAATTAAAACTTGTGGCTTGCCTATAAAGGCTACTTCACTTGGGGAGGTAGGGCCCGTCCTTCTGCCCACTCAACGCCCCCTCCCCCCAGGAAATGTTGGTGCGAAAGTCCATACGTAAATTTTATGATGCCACCGAGAGACATGGTACCTGTTCTGATCCCCCTTGCATGCTTACGGCGATTCACATCTCTTGTTTCCAGAAAAAAAAGACGTTTACTGATCTACAGTCTCCTCAGTACTGACTACCTGTTGTAGCGGTGATTCTGCAGTCGATCATGCAACTTTCGTCCCTTGCCTGTGTTAAGTCCTTGCTAAGATTTGCAAGGAAAAACAAACTGTCAACTAGAGACCTAACTTAGAAATGAAACTTGACAGCTCAAAAAACTTGTATCAGCCGCCAAATCCTACTTGACGCAGACCCAACGACGTGCTTTCCACAGGTTGTTAGGGGTCGGTGCCTCTGTATTGGAGAGGGTTTTATCGCTAAGCCATCGCGATATCACACAAACAATCAAACATGAACGACGAAAAATACTGCAAAGCCCGTAATCCCTAAACGATTTTTGAATTAGGCAAAATCACACATCCTCCCAATAGCGCACAGCACAACCCTACCCACAACACCCCCCACCCCCCTGTAGCAAAGGCGCCCGTCGTGTACATGCTGATATCACGCAACATTACGTGTTCTTGGTGTTGGGTTATTTGCTTCTTTTTTCTTTTTTTTAACCCTTAAACCCCTAGGCACAATTACCCAAATTTTGGAGGTCTCATTATCAAATGTTGGAGGTGTTGCCTAACGATTATGTACCAGTTGCAGGAGACAGATCGTCCATTATAATTCAAGGGTAGTGCCCGATTAGCTTGGCGCCGTAGCTCATCTGGCACTACCTTTGAATTATCATGCTCGATGCATCTTCTGCTGTTGTTCGTCGAGGCTAAACGAGTTAAGTGAACCCTAACGCGCCCGTTACAAACTCATGCGCGAAACCTAAATATTGTTGTGTGTGTGTGTGTGTGTGTGTGTGTGTGTGTGTGTGTGTGTGTGTGTGTGTGTTTGTTTTTCTTACATACACACGCATATGAAGGGCACCTTTGCCCTGTGTAGTCGGTCTCTGGCACGGGCTATGAAAGAGTGCGAGGAAAGGGGTCACACTGAATGGGTGCATTCCACAGCTCTGAATGGCAGGATGAACCGCCTAAAACCACCTCTTTCGCCTGAAAAACAACATGCCCGTGGTTATCGGTATGTCAACACGGGTCATACTTCCTAGAACTTCATTGCAACCTAAGTGAGGACATGAGGCTCTATGCATATCGCTGCTGCAAATGGCGGCTTGGCGGCGGGGTGAATAAGGCACCTGTCCTCTTCTCCTGGCTCATCCATCCATAACACGGTCCCATCCAACACACTTCCTCTACAAGAGAGGCATAGATTCACATGGACCCTGCTGTCGCAGGGGTTCATGTGAATCTACGGCTCTTGCTGGCATCGACAGAACTCAATTTGCATCCCAAAACTAAGGAAAAATTCACGGATGACCGTGCAACCTGTAAGTATACAGAGACACGTTTGGCATTCACGACCTCCGGCGGCCCAAACAGCTTGTTTTCACGTCAATGTATACAAGTCCCTAGTTCACACAGTTTATATAACAATTCGCCTGTCAGTACTAGAAATGAATTGATGATGACATCATACACTTCTACGCACCTACTGTCGCCTCTCTCGTCATCGCAATGCTATTTCTGTGCTGGGTTGTGATTTGGGAACTTGCGGCTCCACGCGGTAAGGTTCAAATTCACAGACCAACACTCCTGGACGAAAGAGCCAAAAGCACTCGTCAGGTCAAGCGCCTATTTTCTCACCCTCACATGCAGTCTCTCTCTCTCTTGGCTTGACTTCGCGAACGAAGATTTTATAGGAGTTGCCCACGACGTCTGCAGGCTTGTTCGTGGCTGCGGAGGCCAATCCGAGACAGGCAGGTTCGACCGCAGTGGCTGCAGGGGAAGGTATGGCCAGGGTTCTGAGCTGCGGCATCTCTGTTTTTTCTCCTGAGCCGCTTGTCCTTAAGGCTAGCTCTGTGAGAGTCCTCAAAGGAGACAGCTGCCTTGTAAATGGTGGAGCGCCAGGTGTCACGGTCCGCAGCAAGCGAAGACCACTGGTGGTGGTCGATTTGGTAGGCACTAAGTGACTTCTTGAGACAGTCTTTGTATCTCTTCTTTGGTGCCCCTCTGTCTCGGTGTCCAGTAGCAAGCTCGCCGAACAGGGTGATCTTTGGTAGGCGATGATCCTCCATCCTGGAGACATGCCCCGCCCAGCGGAGCTGTGTCCGCAGCAGCAAAGCCTCGATGCTCACAGTTTCAGCCTGTTCAAGGACCTCGACGTTGGTGACATAGTCACTCCAGTGAATGCCCAGGATGGTACGCAGGCAGCACTGGTGGAAGCGTTCGAGGAGTCGTAGTTGGCTGCGGTAGAGGGCCCAGGACTCGGAACCATACAGCAGGGTGGTGAGGACCACAGCTCTGTACACGCTGATCTTGGTGCCTGTTTTCAGCTGTTGATTGTGCCACACCCGCTTGAAAAGTCGCCAGAAAGCGCTGTTCACTTTTGCCAGCCTGCTGTCAAGCTCCTTGTCCAGCTTGGCATCCGACGTGATAATGCAGCCAAGGTAGGTAAACTGGTGCACTGACTTTAGTTCAGACTCGCCAATGGTGATGTGAGGAGGGCGATACACTGTCTTGGGTGCCGGCTGATGGAGGACCTCTGTCTTTTTCAGACTGACCTCGAGTCCAAAGAGCTGGGCAGCATCTGCGAAGCAAGACGTGATGCGCTGTAGGGCTCTCTCTGAGTGTGCAACGAGGGCAGCATCATCAGCAAAAAGCAGCTCACGAATCAGTTGGTCTAGGGTTTTCGTTTGGGCCTGCAGTCGTCTGAGGTTGAACAGGCTGCCATCGAGACGATACCTGATGTACACTGCATCGTCATCATCGAGGTCCATTGTGGCCTGCTTCAACATCATGCTAAAAAAGATGGTGAAGAGGGTCGGTGCCAGCACGCAGCCCTGCTTTATGCCGTTGAGAATAGGGAATGGTTCTGAGAGGTCATTGTTGAGTCTGACCTGGCCTTGCTGGTCCTCGTGTAGCTGGACAATCATGTTGAGGAACTTTGGGGGACAGCCAAGTCGCTCCAGGATCTGCCACATGCCTTGCCTGCTCACAGTGTCGAACGCTTTTGTTAGGTCGACAAATGTTACGTACAGCCCTTTGTTCTGCTCGCGGCACTTCTCCTGTAGCTGTCTCAGCACAAAGACCATATCGGTGGTGCTCCTGTTTGCTCTGAAGCCACACTGGCCCTCTGGGAGTTGGTCTTCAGCGATGGCAGGTAGCAGCCGATTCAGGAGCACCCTTGCAAGGATTTTCCCAGCAATGGACAGCAGGGTAATTCCCCGATAGTTGGAACAGTCAGACTTCTCGCCTTTGTTCTTGTACAGGGTGATAACGACTGCATCACGGAGATCTTTTGGTAGTGTTCCTTCCTCCCAGCAGCAGAGAAAGAGGTCATGGAGCTTGCTGTGCAGTGCTGTGCCTCCATGTTTCCAGATCTCACCCTCACATGCAGTAGCTGAACAGTATTTTGACCGTTCCAAGTTTTGCGCTCCACGCATGTAACATGCGTCAAAATCACGCATTACATGCTACTAAATAGTGAAACAACGTATGCATACACAAAATTGTCAGCTGTCAAAACGTCCAGCTACAGTGTCTTGTTAAAACGACATACTCCATTAACCCATTTTGCCCCGAGTCCCTACAGCAGGGGATGGGCCGACCATGATAATTCAAGGGTAGTAGTGCCAGATTAACTTGGTGCCGTCATGACCATGATAATTCAAGGGTAGTGCCAAATTAGCTTGGCGCCTGACGGCGCCAAGTTAATCTGGCACTACCCTTGAATTATCATGGTCAATCCATCTCCGGCAACTGGTACATAGTCATTAGGCAACACCTCCAAAATCTGAGAAATGGGACATAAAAGGGTTAATAGTTCCACCCCCCCGTAAGACGCCTTAGTCGCCTGCTCACAAGGAACTAACAAATTGCAATATCACCTTTATAAATGGTTTTTGTATGTCTTCCAATAATGCTGGACAAAAAGTCTGAAAGTCGGCAAATGAAAGACTTTTCTGCTCTTCTTCTACTTTGTACGCAAGAGAGTTCCTTTCGTTACGCACACAAGGCGGTGGAAAACCTTTGGTACCTGTGCCTACTCAAACGGGTTGTCAAAAGACGGGTTGAAAAGTCTTAGCTCACTGATAACCTGGTGTATCTACAATGTTTCGCAATCAAAGCTTGCCGTAGAGTACACTGCTTTAAAATGTCATGACCCGGATTTTTTTAAAAATGTGCTGGTCTGTGATTTTGGACCTTAAGGCCTGAGAACAGCGCACTCAAAACTTAAGCACACCCATGGCAATGTCTCCTTTTAAAGGGGCACGACCGACCTTTTTTAATGCTTCAGTTCGCAAAAAGTTTTTACTGGGCTTCAGTATACATACCCACTTAGACAGTGACCACCTTATTGTCCCACCAAATGCTTTCTTTCATCCGTTCAAAGCGAAAGAGGCCACCGGAATCGTGTGACTATACCTAGTCAAAAGATTGCTTCCGATAGACGACGTCATAGCTATTCTGTAAGACCTTAGGTCATCTGCATAATTATAACCAATCAGAGGCAAGATGGCGGATGAACCAGCGAAGAAAAAAATAAAGTATCAGTCGACTCGCGCCGGCCGACAATGACAGACTCGGAATTGAAGAGAAGAAAGAGAAAGATTGATTGATTGTACATTGCTTAACGTCCCGACAGCAACAAGGCTTTCTCAGGACGTGCCTGCACTGCTTGTGAAAAAAAAAAACTAAACAGAACATTGAATGTATGTCGCCAGCCGGTCAAATACATTAAATAAACCTAACACATGGGGCCTAAATAAAGCTAAGACCATTTAGCAACACACATCCAATATCAAGAGCTACAGGCAGTGCAGACAGTAGGGAGAGTTTAAAAAAGGCAAATACAGGTGAATGGACAAAGGGTAGACAGAAACACATGCCCCAGAATAGAGAGAAAACCCCACCTTGTGGGGCTGACCAGGGAGACCCTGGGAACTAAAAAATACCTAACCCCACCCAAGTCCCCCAGGGCAGACCCGGGTGGGGTAAGAAAGAAAGAGAAAGAGAGACAAGATACCCCTAAGTAGAATTGACATCGGACAAGGAAATATAGACCTTGGCTTGACCGCCCATCCGGAATTTGTCGCTTTCTTGCTATGTGAATCAGTAAGTAATCCGGCTACGGTCTTTGTCGATTTTCCTATAGTTCCGCCAGCGCTAGTGATTTTCAGAATTCATGATCTTCAGTAGATTATATTTTCTTACTGATTTTGCAAGATTTTAAACCTGTTTTATCATAAAGTTACGAGCTAGTTCATCAGATTTTATGATGCAAGGATCTGAAAACTACGGTGTGTGTCAAAATTGCGGCACTGACATCGCTGGTCGTGACACGTTTTTGTCTGTGCGGGCCGCTCTCATACACTCGAATCACAGAGGTAGTGTTTCTGATGTGATGGTGCATTTGTCGTTTCCAGAGATGCTTTTAGTTACGTAGACTTCGATGTGTGAGATGTGAAATTGAAGTGCAGAAAGTGGGTATAAATACCACTGTTCTGTTTCGTGACGCTGGCTCAGTCGCTTGGCGCGGAGACCGAGTCGAACAAGCCATGCCCCCAGCACGATCGTTACTCAGGCTAGCAGGTCAAGCGGAACCCGCATTGATTTTGACAGCATAGCGAGTATGGAAGGTTTATTTTACATTCTCGTGGAAAATTATGTCAATGGGATGCCGGAGAACATCAGTACATGTTTACACTGACACGTGTGTACCCACACCGATGACCTCGTCTGCGGTATTGACCGGGTTCTGCCTTGTGACGTAGGCTAATAAATATGCACAAATTCAAAACGAGGCTGATGCAGACGATAATTTACGCTCTCGGGTACAAAAACAACACACCCACCAAACGATGAATTTCGACATTTGGCATTGCATCATAAAGCTCTAAGTTAGTACACAAAGGACCCATACATAATACTGTCAGCAGTATCTGTTGCAGACAGTTTTCTGACTGTATTGACTCGCTTGATCCTGGGGAGAGTAACTTTAAGACGTACATAATTATAGCCGCGCTATGCATGAAGTAAGACGTATTTAATTCTTAACCCTATTAGCCCCAAGGTACCATTTCTCAAATTTTGGAGGTGTTGCCTAATGACCATGTACCAGTTGCAGGCGATGGACTGACCATGATAATTCAAGGGTAGTGCTAGATTAGCTTGGTGCCTGAAGGCGCCAAGCTAATCTGGCACTACCCTTGAATTATCATGGTCAATTCATCTCCTGCTCTAGGGACTCGGGGCTAAATGGGTTAAGCAGCGCCTGTACCCATTCCACTGCCATTTTATGCGTGCTAATTTCGCCACCAGGACACGAAGGTAATTTCGTCACATGCAATTTGTTGAGGTAATTTATGACCACTCGCTCTGTCACTCGTTAAGTGTTTTGCACATCTTATCAGAGCTCGCGTGGTCTTCTCGTACCGGTACGCGTGAAACTATAAACCCTCAGGCTGACGGTAGCGCTTTTTGTCGCGATGATTCCTGCAGGAATCTTCGCGACAAAAAAAAAAAAAAAAAAAAAAAAAACCGCTACCGACAGCCACAGGGGAAATTGTGCTGGAACTTCCCAAATGCTATTATGTAACCATAGGCTAAGGAAGAGTTGGTTGGTTGTACATTGCTTAACGTCCCGACAGCAACAAGACTTTCTCAGGACGTGCATGCACTGCTTGTGAAAAAAAAAAACCCAACTAAGCAGAATATTGATTGTATGTCGCCAGCCGGTCTAATACGCTAAATAAACCTAAGACCATTTAGCAACACGCATCCAATATTAAGAGCTACAGGCAGCGCTGACAGTAGAGAGAGTTTTTTTTTTTTTTTTTAAAGAGGAAAATACAGGTGAATGGACAAGGGTAGACAGAAACACATGCCCCAGAATAGAGGGAAAACCCACCCTGTGGGGCTGACCAGGGTGACTAAGGAAGAGAAATTAGTTTTTACCAAGTGTATCCATTGTATTTCTTTCTTTTTATTTGTCCAGAAGTCTTCTTGGACAGTCAGCAGAAAAGATATATTGTACACTGTTACACTACTCCAGCCTGAGTTACCGACATGTATTAGCAAGCAGGAACTTATCAAGTCCAACCTATCAACTACAAACCTTCCTTGTCTGCTGGAGGCATGAATCCTCATGACGCAGGGGCTCGCAAAGAATAATTTCCTCGGAGGGGGCAAATCGCCGGTGTTTCTGCCCATACACAGTTCGCGACAGAAGCTTTAATCCATAATCATGTTTCTCATTGAGTGCTGATTGAAAATCTATCACCAGCGCTGACGGCTGACGGGGGGGGGGGGGGGGGTATGGTAACCTGACACTCTTAATGGCTTCCCTGAGGGCAGCAGGTCCTCGGGCCGATCTCAACCGCTCTTGGCCCGGGGCAACTGCGGCAGAAGCAGGCCCGAGGACCTTTTTGCTTGCTGTGTTCCTTTGGGACAGCGACCGACAGGGACGATCAATTCATACCACATTTACAAAGTTCTACAGCCGCGGCATGGTTTGCATTCAAATCCCCCCACTCACAAAAACATACCAGAAACTCAAGAGCGCGTATGTACAAATGCTACTTCCGCAAGCGGCATAGCTTTTTATGAAAATCTATGCCTCTTGCTAATGGGTGGTCTTTGCTGTAGTACTGGTAGGGCTTCGCTACAATGCTGTACAATTTTCACCACAACAGCGCAAAGCGTGTTGGTATGCCTGTGCTGTGACTGGAATTACAAATAATGACCTCTCCAATGACACTGGACAGAAAGACATTTGCTTCACCAAGGCGCTTGCCTAGTGTTGCAGCGTGTTGACAACCGTCTAAAGAACACGCTAGCAAATGCACGACACATCCAACAAGACCCAATAATGTTACAATTTGCATTCTGAACTTGCCACTGACGCGGAAAAATTATACGAAACAGCTCACTGTAGTAAAGATGTCTCACTGTTTAATATTGCACTATTAATTCAGTTTCTGAACACACCTCGTCAAACGCACGCGGGTCTATAATACGGGTCTATAATATTGAAGTTTCTTGCGCGTGAGTTTATTGATGTCTCCCTAACAGAGCTTATTTAAACTTCTTGCAGACGCATTTGGCTCAGCACCAAAAAAATGTTGCTCGGTGCAGTGCAGCAAACCGTTCCATAATGAGTCACATGCCCCACCCACCCCTTGACAAATCTTTGCAGGAGAGCGTTGCACGGCATGTCATGAACTACAAATACTGATGTGCTTGAACGTAACAGAATTAACCCTTTGGCTGTCGGTAGCGGTTTTCGGTGTTGCGATGATTCCATTGCGACAAAAACCGCTACCGACAGCCAAAGGGTTAACCAGTTTGAACCCAGTGGTGAAGATTCATATCTACTATACAGGGTTGACAGATGGCGGTTTATGTTGTAACGTGATACAAGTGAACCGTTTCTGCCTGAACGCATCATGAGTTAGCGCTGAAACAATGATAGCAACACTGCTTGCATACTTGCTGTTTATATTCAGTTCGTTTGACTGGTTTTTCAATGGTTCAGCTTTTCTGTTGATTGTTGTGTGTTTTAATGTTATAATAAAACAACTGAATGTAAATATTGCAACTGTGACCTCACGACAATTGCATTAATTAATTCAAAGCACAGGCGATAACTCCCCATTGATAGTTCAAATGCCTTCAAGGTGCCAAGTTTATCTGGCACTACCTTTGAAAAGTCATGGATGATACGTCTTCTGCTACTGATCAAAAGCCCCCCCCCCCCCCCCCCCCTAATCATTCCGCTGATAAACTGAACTTAGATGTTTCTAATTCTATACGTTTCCATGACACGAGACTTCATAATGTCCCTACAAAATTAATCAAATATCTGGAATCGTGTCCCACCAGTGTGGATGTACTTACGATGTTCTTCTTGGGGGACACCTGCACCACCCCGAAAGCCACGGAGTTGCCGATCCGCACGCGGCGGACAATCACTCGCGTCTTGCCCCTGGCTGCTGAGCTGCCCCGCCCCTTGTTGGGGTCAGGGGGCCTGTGGTTCAGTGGTCCAGCCATAAACACCAACATTGTCCACGTGCATAGTTCGGCGCGCACAGGCATGGGGTTCGAACCCGCGAAAGTAAATGAGGAATTCGAATCACGGCACAAATCCAATCGCTTGGGGCTGACGACGATCACCGAGACTGTCACACGCGGCTGTGTTTTTCAGAGACACCTCTGTGATGTCAACAGTCGCAGACACTTCTCTGATATCGACTGAGAGATTTCCTTTATCCACACTCGCAGACACTTTTCTAGTATCCACGGACACGTCTCTGAGACTGAAACACGCTACTGTCAAATAAGACACTGTTGAGGAAAGCGGTGTGTATTCTCCTTTCATCGCGCCGGCACGGACTGATCGTACCTGGCTGGTTCCTGACACAGTCACACAGTTCTAGCCTCATGACATCCTCCTTCTGAGTCGCAGCGACGTAAATGAAATCAGACATGAGGCATACATCCGCATACGCGCCTGCACATGTAGGGGTCAATGAGAATATTTGCCTTGCAGACGGAAATTTATGCCTGCAACTCGCAGATTCCTTACATACTCTATACACGATCCACTATGCTTGACCAAACGACAGTGTGGCACATGTTCAGATTACGGTGCTAAATACAGCAAGAGGTATAGATTCTAAAGAGCCCCTGCGAATGCAAGGGCTCATGAGAATCTATGCCTCTTGCAGGTGGAAATTTTGACAGTGCGACACAAGTTCGGCTTACAATCCTCGGAAAGGCAGTGCGTACTGTCGTCTGCCCGTTTGTTCCTTTTCGTGAAATGAAAGCAAAGCGGACACGGCGACACGACCCCGTTTAGAATTCTGTTCGTAAATTCCTCACCGCCGCTCCCTTCAGTGTTGCGGACTGGGAAATGAAAACGACCAAACCTGTGAATATTGTCCTACACAGGGCACGTCACAGGTAAGGTATTATAGGCAGGGCGCGCAGGATGAGCATAAACACTGTCCGTTTCACGCTCAAAGGCGCTCGGATACGGTGCGTTCTCTTGTGTAATCATAACAGTCACGCGACATGCAACGATACCTCTTCAATTACAAACTTCGCTTCTGACAACGTCGGATGTAACACAAGACAGCTGTAACAATATTTTGTCCAGAGGTCTCGGCCACACATTCCTTACGAAATTACTTCGCTTAACCCATTCAGCCCTGACGCACTACAGCAGGCGGCGCCAAGCTAATCTGGCAATGCCCTTGAATTATAATGGTTGATCCATCTCCTGCAACTGGTGCATAGTCATTATATGACGCCTCCAAAATTTGGGAAATACGGCCGTCGGGCTGAATGCGTTAAAACAAACTTCTGATACAACACCCCAAAAATGTGTACCCTAACATGTTCTATCCTAAATTCACTGTACTAGGTGTAAAACAGTAACCTTCCGCGCAAATGACAGCGAGCACAGACGAGAGAACAAGAGAATGTCAGCCTGCCACGGAATTGTAATCAGGTCAGTTCCAGATAAAATTCTTGTCACCCCCCTCCAGACGGCGGCGACACAATGGGGAGAAACTGCACCTCGATAACACACAGTTGTCGCGCGCGGCACAGTCGGAACACACAGCCAACATACTGCACAGCAAGAGTGCGCCCATGTTTGTAGTCTACTCCAACTACACCAAAGGGTTAACCTTTCTCACTTCCAAAGCTAAATTCATACACATTTTAGAATTGCCGAACTTCATATTACAACTGTTATGAGCTGCTCACTATAATAACGTCTGGTCTTCCCGTCACCCATGCTATACAATTTGGTGGAGATATAAAGACCAGAACCAACCAGTAGTGTCTGATTAGCTTTGACAACGCTAATCCTTTCTGGCACCACTCTAAGCAGGCACTATCCCTGACCTATTATGACTAAACCCCTCCATCTCTAACAGATGGCGCTGGCATTGAAATGGTTAACTCTTAGACTGTCCGTGGCGCTGTTGTCGCGATGATTACTGCCAGGTTAACCCTTTGGCTGTCGGTAGGGCTTCTTGTCGCGATGCAAGAATCATCGCGAAAAAAGCGCTACCGACAGTCAAAGGGTTACACGCTGCCGCGTGGGGTCAGACCTTTCCTACCAGCTCTGAAAAGGTGGGGGAGTTTTTGTCGACTACTTGGCGAGATAAACAAAGCATTCCACAAAGCTCTCCACTGGCGTTGGCCAGATAAAGCCCCTGACCAAAGCACTGAGCCGGGCAAGGCAGGGCGCTTTCAACCTATCACACCGGGCTACTCTTGTCTCGCTTGAGGCCGGTTCTGTTGATCAATTATGTAACGCCGCTACTTTCCTCACCTGCGAGTGGTGTCATTCACGCAAAAGCCTGACTACTTTAAAGTATTATTGTCACTATGCATGTATAATACGGCGTTTAATATGATGCAAATTCGCCGTATAAGCTGATTAACTGAGGGTTTTTTGTGGGGTTTTTGTCAATAAAAGAGCTTACACAATGCACTACAACTGTTATCATCCAGGTACTAAAATGCCACCGGTTTATTTCCGTCTCAGTTGAATCGAACTTTGTTTTAGTCGGCCATATTGACACCGCTTACGTAACACACTGCTTAGGATTTTTCAATCGCCTGATATCGTTATCGTTTCTACCTCTGCATGTTCAATCAAAGCGGCCTGTCAGGAAAATGTGACTGGGCTGTAACAGTTTCCGATAAAATTTGCCGGCTACACTGTTTAACCCATTTAGCCCCGGGACCCTGCAGCAGGAGATGGATTGATCATGATAATTCAAGGGTACTGCCAGATGAGCTTGGCGCACTACCCTTGAATTATCATGATCAATCCGTCTCCTACAACTGGTACATAGTCGTTAGGCAACACCTCCAACATTTGAGAAATGAGACCTTGGGGGCTAAACGGGTTAAACAAAGAGCGGCCTTAACCCCGTAACGCAGTGGAGGGCAGACTGTGTTTTGGAAATCACTTTAAGTTCAACGCACGTCAAAACTGAGAACATGAATACAAAATGGTTTCAGCAAGAGGCACAGATCCTCATGAGCCCCCGCAACTGCGGGGGGCTCATGAGGATCTGTGGGTCTTGCAGTCGGATTGTGTTCCCGTCTTCTCGGCAGTAAAGGGGTTAACCTCGCGCATGCGGCTACCGGTACTGTGTACAGTACACACAGAGGGTTACGTTTCTCGATCCAGAACGAAAGCCATCACGGGATACACATCAGGTAAGCTCCTGTCAGGGACCGCATAAAAATGAAATGACGAGGCCACTTCCCGGCTAAATTGCGCTCTGCCGGTCAATGAAACAGTGTGCTGATCAATTTAACACTGCATTTTTTACACTACAGAGTGTCGTCAGCTGGCACGAACGATGCACTAAACAGCCCAGCCATATGTACTTCTCATTCTACTGCTCAATTAACCCATTTAGCCCCGAGTCCCTACAGCGGGAGATGGACTGACCATGATAATTCAAGGGTAGCGCCAGATTAGCTTGGCGCCTAAAGGCGCCAAGCTAATCTGGTACTACCCTTGAATTATCATGGTCGATCCATTTCATGCCGCAGTGCGTCGGGGCTAAATTCTGACGGGCACTTCAAGCGGAAGATCTTCCAGACACAGATGCAAAGTGGTTAACAGAGCTGTATGATGCATTCAGCAGTAGTCTGACCCAGCTGACTGAAATGCCCAAATTCCAGCTCGACATGATTGTGATTCTGGTGCACGGTTCTGCACCGTGGATGCGGCTTACGTTTGCAGACTTTCAACGCATTTCTCATATTACTCGATCAAACTCAAGGCGAAGAATTCCACCGCCTACACATGCATAAGGGAAATGCCTACCTATTTCCGTCTTTGCCAGTCCTACACTGAATTATGTTCGCCAAATATAAGGCATCCGTACAATATAAGACGCCACATTCCTCGTACGAATACTGTGTAATGCCGGTGTCGCGTTAACTGTTTTACTTACTTACGCCTGTCACCCCTACCCGGGTATAGGCCGTCGACGAGAGACCTCCAGCGACTCCTGTCCTGTGCTTCTCCTTCGATTCTACTCCAGGTGGTTCCCAGTCTCTTGATGTCTGCTTGGAGGTCTCGACGCCAGGAGTTTCTCGGCCTACCTCTTTTCCTCTTTCCCTGGGGGTTCCATGACAATGCCTGCCTAGTGGTACTGGAAGCTGGCTTTCTCAGACTGTGACCGATCCATCCCCATCTTCTTCGCCCAATTTCATTCTCTGCTGTTATCTGCTCTGTTCTCTCCCAGAGTCTGACGTTGCTGATCTTCTCTGGCCAGTGGATTTTCAAAATTCTTCTAAGGCAACTGTTCATGAAGGTCTGTACTCTGTTGACTGTGGTTTTTGTCAATCTCCAAGTCTCTGCTCCATATAGGAGAACTGCTTTTACATTGGAGTTGAAAATCCGGACTTTGGTGTGTTGTGACAGCTCTCTGGAACTCCACACTTTTTTCAACTGGAGAAAGGCTGCTCTGGCTTTACCGATTCGTGCTCTGACATCTGCATCAGTGCCGCCTTTTTTGTCTATGATGCTCCCGAGATAGGTGAAGGACTCCACCTCCTCCAACGGGGTGCCAGCAAGCAAGACTGGTTCTTCCCTGGTTGCATTCAGCCTCATTGTCTTTGTTTTCTGTTTGTGAATGGTGAGGCCCACTTGGGACAAGGTGGCAGCAAGCCTCGTGGTCTTGTCCTGCATTTGTTGATGAGTGTGGGACAGTAATGCCAAGTCGTCTGCAAAATCGAGGTCGTCAAGCTGTGTCCACAGTGTCCACTGTATTCCACTTCGTCTGTGCTCTGTGGTCATCTTCATGACCCAGTCTATGGCCAGTAGGAAGAGGAACGGAGACATCAGACACCCCTGCCTGACACCAGTTCTGACCTGGAGCTCCCTGGTGAACTGCCCTTCGTGGATCACGTGACATGTCATGCCATCGTAGCTGCTCTTGATCAGGCGGACGAGCTTTGTGGGTACACCGTAGTGTCGTAGGAGTTTCCACAGAGTCTCTCGGTCCACGCTGTCAAATGCTTTCTCATAATCCACAAAGTTGACGTACAGCGGGGAGCTCCACTCCAGAGACTGTTCCACGATGATGCGGAGAGTGGCGATCTGGTCTGTACATGATCGGTTCTTCCTAAATCCTGCTTGCTGGTCTCTCAGCTGGGGGTCAACGGAGCTCTTCATTCTCTCCAGGATGATCCTGTTGAAGACCTTTCCTGGTACTGACAGCAAAGTGATTCCTCTGTAGTTGGAACACTTGCTGAGGTCGCCTTTCTTGGGAAGCTTGATTAGGTACCCCTCCTTCCAGTCAGCCGGCATCACCTCCTCTTCCCAGATCTTTCCAAACAGTGGGTACAGCATCTCCACTGTTGTCTCTAGGTCTGCTTTCAGAGACTCCGCTGGGATGCCATCTGGGCCTGCTGCTTTGCCGTTCTTCAAAAATGCCACTGCTCTTCTGATCTCTTCACGGCTGGGTCTGTCACAGCTGATGTGTAGGTCGGTCTCTGCCGGCTGGATGTCTGGGGGGTCGGGTGGGCTAGGTCTGTTCAGTAACTCTTCAAAATACTCGTCCCATCTGTCGAGTTGGTCTGCTCTGTCTGCAATAGGCTTGCCTTCTTTGTCTTTTACTGGTCTTTCTGTATGGCCATACTTGCCTGACAATCTTCTGGTAATGTCGTAGAGCTGTTTCATGTTGCCGCTGCCTGCTGCCTTTTCTGCCTCTGCTGCCAGGCTGTCTGTGTAGGCCCTCTTGTCTGCCCTGATACTCCTCTTCACCTCGCGGTTGGCTTCCCAGTATTCCCCCTGTGCCCTTACTTTGGCTGCTCTCGTGCGACTGTTGTTGACAACTGCTTTCTTCTGCTTCCTCACTTCTATCTTCTTCAAGGTCTGTGCCGACAGCCAGTCCTTGTGATGGTGTTTCCTGAACCCTACAGTGTCTTTGCAGGTTGAGTTCAGCGCCTCTCTAACTGCCTTCCACTGCTGCTCTGTGGTGACCTCCTCCTCTTCATTTACTAGCGTTAACTGTTTTGTTGGACAATTAAAGAGCTGATGTAAGGCCTTATCCGTCTTACACGAGTGTCATCCCGACAAGCGAATAAAGCTGATGGTGCGTGTGCAGTCGTGTCGCTGAGCCGTGAATATTTATGTGTTTGTTGTGATCATGTAACATGGCCGGCTTATCCCTCGCCAAGAAACACACAGTGTAGAAAACCATAACACTTGAGACGGGGCACCAGACGATCACGCACATCTGCATGAGGCATAGATCCTCTCGAGCCCCTGCGTCTGCAGGGGCTCGTGAGGATCTATGCCTCTTGCTGAAAATTTACTTCCACCATGTTTCTCAAACGGCGGTAGTGGTCGCGGTTAGGTCTATGATCGGCAGTGGAATGCCGGGTAAACCGGAGCCTTCACAAACAGCACACGAGCCGAGATATATATCATTCGTCGTTTCAAGTGTCCGGGGCTCTCCAAGCGAAACGAAGCACAATGTCCACGGATCACAGACAAACATTTCAAATTTCAAAGTCTGAAAAGATGTTTCGCGGAAACCTTTGCGACATTATCCGGTTTTCAAAGACAGCCGGCTTTTCTCGCGCACTTCATCAGTTCTGCGCCCTAAGGTTGACACTGACAAATTTCGGCGTTGTCCTCTGAAGATTAGCAGGAGAAAGATCGCCCATGATAGTTCATGGGTGTTGCCAGAATAGCTTGGCGCGTATTCTGGAAACACCCATGAACTATCATAGTTGATCAGTAGTGTTGCAGGGCTACTTGTGCAAACCGCAAGACCGCCTTTGTCGGCGGAGATCAGAACGCCATGAATCAATTACTAGTTCATACACTGACACACTTCACTTGCCACATACAGACCTTTCCTCTACGAGACAGGCATTAGGCACGTTTCAGCCAATGGGCACATACAAAATGTTCCAAGCACAGAACGCGGCCCACAAAGCGAGTTTTTCTCCCTGAGATACGTATTAGGCGAGCTTCAGTCAATGAGCACGTACCATATACTTCAATTACCTACATACCTCCCCAGCGCTGAACATATTCCTTTACACAACGCCGCGATAATCAATGTTTCTGATTCATTCGTGTCACAAGGTTCTGAACGGCGACTGAAATTTGAACAGTTGCAACATCATGTATGTTTAAAAAATAAACACTCGTAGAACAGGCACCTTACAATCACAGGACAACTTTCTGTCCTTGATGTTGCGAGACACCATCACATAATGACACTGGTACGTCTGAGAGAGGATAAAGTCACCAGCCTCACTACGGCTCGCAGAAGCGGCGGGCACATTTCTGTCCTTGAATTGACGTCACTTTGAACAGGAGTCGTTGACAGGAACAAAAGCACCGGCTAGAATATGGACCGTACATGTTTCGTGCTCGTCAAACTCTTGCACACGTTTGAGCGATACAACTGGAACACGACCCTCTGCGAAAGGACTGCCCACTGGCTTACAGAGAGGCACAGCCGGTGACGAAACAGGAAGGTTGAGAAAAATCAAGCCCGCAGGTAGACTGTGAATCGTAAAATTACGAGTCAACCTCCCATCCTCGCATTCTCTTCGCGCGGCCCGGAGAAGAGTGTGGGACGCCAGTGGGGAAAGCGGTGGCAAAAGAGAACGGACACTACAGTCTTTGGCCAATACACCCACCATCCCCTCCCTACGAGGTACAGGTGCGAGCAAATAATGCCGGTCATTACTCGCAAGAGGCATAGATTCGTGTGAGCCCCTGCAGCCGAAGGCTGCAGGGGCTCATGAGAATCTATGCCTCTTGCTCACGGCAGGCTTAGCCAGCGTACACACTCGAGATAATCCCGACCAGAATGGAAGAGGGGAGCCATGATTCAAAAACTTCGGTCTCTGTCTACCTTCACAGACTGGACGCGCGGCTCCTATCTCCGCTTGTGTAACACGGTCATAAAAGCGGTCATGGCCGCCATGTATATGAAGCACAGGATCTATTCAAAATGTATCCGCCAGTCCAGTGGTGCTGATGTTAATCTATGCTCTAAACAGACCTCCTGCTTTTGCTCGCAGTGCTGTCCACGGCGGTGACACGCGGCTCGAAACTTCAAGAACGTCCTTCTCACCTCAGCCCTGACATTCTTTCCTCTGGCGTAAGACAAGATTCCTCATCACCTTTACACAGGTCAAGGGCTCACGCACGAGGAGTCGTTTCTCCTTAACGCACTTATACTTCACAAAATCATCCAACGCAAGGTCTCATGAAAATCCATGCCTCCTCACCAGGATTCGCTGTAATCATGACAATCTACCCTTCTACCATGACCCTAATCCTACCTAAGTCTATGTCGTCCTCAAACTGAGAAGGTGACTGGAGTTCTTTAGTTAAGGATTGTATTCACCTGGCATCTGCCGACTTCACACTACTGTGGCACTGACGACGGAGGTGACACGCCAGTAATAAGCTAAGGCGATTCTAACAGGGGTAGGATACACACGGCCTACCAGTGTTTATTTCATACGGAGTGAATATTAATGAGGCGCCCGCGGACACAAAAACAGTACATTTTGTAACCTCCTTCTCCATGCAGCCTGTGTACTGTGAACACTATCCCCATAGATATAAACATAGGTCCTCGGGACAACGACGGCCGTAGTTGGCCCGAAGACGTTTTGCTACTGGGGCCGTTGGCTGCATATACGGAGATGTGGGCGGTGGGGGGGGGGGGGGGGGATAATTAAGGATTAAAGAAACTTGCTCTCTGCACGATAACTGATGTACAATGCACTGTGTTACATTACAGAAAGACCAGCACAGCCTACTTATCTCCGGGCCTGACACGCTCTATTTACTACAGGTGAAAAGCGGCCAAACTAGCGTCATTCTCATCAGACATTCACAAACCGTCATGGCCACGAGACGAGGCGTGCCCTCCTACAGCTGCAGTTAGTGCATGAATTATCAACCCTACAGCACGCGACCATAACCGCTAAGCTAGGCGTGTGTCTGCTGTCATAATAATCTAATTAGGCCTACACGTACATTCAACGGACAAAATCTCCGTGTTGTAATGAAACATCCTCATAGCTGTTTGCAAACATAATCCGGTCGCTATTATGTGCCACAATGATTTCCCACGTGCTCCGATGCGTCACATCACGTACAACGATGTGTGCTGGCCTGTGATTTTGGACCTTACGGCGGCTTCGGCGGTAAGGTTCAAAATCACAGACCTGCACAGACTTTTTTCTGTATTCTATCGACTACTTATTTTCACATGATCCGACGGACCACTTCACTTTTTCGTGGCGAAGAACAACAACTAACTTACTTACTTACGCCTGTCACCCCTACCCGGGTATAGGCCGTCGACGAGAGACCTCCAGCAACTCCTGTCCTGTGCTTCTCCTTCGATTCTACTCCAGGTGGTTCCCAGTCGAAGAACAACAACGGTCACATTTAATCTGTCCACAATGCGCACACTTGTATATGCAGGTCTGTGATACCAAATCTTAAGGCTCCAGGCCGTAAGGTCCAAACTCACAAACCTTCAAGCACACTTGGACCTGAATCTCCTAACACAACTTTCCGATGGGAAATCAGCCCGTATGTTGACATCCCGAACTGAAGTAATTTGAATGCACAACAGCGTTTCCCAAGCCCTACTGACGTGACTGATTTCTCAAGTTCTATGCGGGATCTTTGCTGAGGTAAGTCCATTCATCACACCTGCCTAAGATGTAAGCACTGCGCGAAACCAAACATACTGCTGCGAGTGAGAGGCCCAGGTCAACCTACCTCACCTGCCGTGACATTTCAGGGACCGCGCGTGGCCCCCTCTGCAATCTCCCCCCCCCCCCCCCCACATCCCCCAGAACCACCCTCCTTGTCAGGACGGCTACTGCATCTCTCTCTCTGTCTCTCGTGTGTGTGTGTGTGTGTGTGTGTGTGTGTGTGTGTGCGTGCGTGTGTGTGTGTGTGTGAGTGTGCGTGTGTGATGGTGTGTGTGAGTGTGTGTGTATGTGCGTGTGTGATGGTGTGTGTGTGTGTGTGTGTGTGTGCGCGTGTGTGCGCGTGCGTGCGTGTGTTTAAGAGTGTAAGACCATCATGGGACTTTCTTTCACTAAGCTGGCAATGTTTTATTTTATACATGTACATTTATATACTTGGTTTTGTTTATATTGTCTCGTAGTTTTGTAGAAACGGCAGGTTTGAAAAATGGCTATGTCTGCGACGATGTCAATGCATCAACATTTGATAAATGAAGCTCCATTGATTTATGGATTCTCTCTCTGTGATCATGTGCGTTAGTAAAGTGTTTGAGTAGTTGTAGCAAAGGCAAGTTTGAAAATTGGTCTTGTAACTAAATGTTTTTACCGTTGTAAAATAAAGGTTCATTGGGTTTTTTCACCTCTCTATGCAGATGACAAAACCCCCTCAGTGTCCCGTCGACATTTAAAATCAGTCGCCACATTCCTTCTGCGATAAGGAAAGTAGCGACTGATCTCTCTATTTGTTTGTTTGTCTATTTTGAAGAAGGTTTTTTTTTACCCGAAATATTAATAAATTGTGTTGTAACTGTCCTTTCTAAGCGTGTTCCTTTCTCCGTTGGGTTCTTCTCCGTCGACAGTTAACCCATTTAGCCCCACAGGTACATTTCCCACATTTTGAAAGTGTTACTTAACGACTGTGTACCAGTTGCAGCTGGTGGATTGACCATGATAATTCAAGGGTAGTGCCAGATTATCTTGGCGTATGAAGGCTTCATGGTTAATAAATCTCCTCCTGTAGGGCGTTAGATATGACTGGGTTAAGGTAGGCAAATGCTTCTGTCGTGGGCTTTTTTTTAAAACAAGGAAACGATATAGGTCAGGATGAGGTACATTCTCCGTCAGTGACTCATGGGGACTATAATTATGCCTCTATGATAATTCAACGGTAGTGCCAGATTAGCTTGGTGCCTGAAGACGCCAAGCTAACCTGGCACTGCCCTTGAATTATCATGGTCAATCCATCTCCTGCTGTAGGGCATTGGAGCTAAATGCGTTAAGCTAGAAATGGTTCTGTCGTGGTTTTATATATATAAACCTGGAAACGATAGAGGTCAGCATGAGGTTGATTCTCCCTCAGCGACTCGTGGGATTCTATGCCTTTCTGACGACAGTTCGAAGCCGAGTTAAGAAACGACATCGTGCACAGGTCATCATGGGGCATAAATTCTCACGGGGAGCATACGGACCCATGCCTCCAGTCTGCCTTAGTATAGCTCTGGAGGATTCATACGACTCCTCTCGAGAATCATACCACGGTGGCTAACTCCCTGGCTGTCGGCAACATGTTTCGTAGTTGTGATTCCTGCTAAATGCGTTACCGAATGCCAGGCAAAACAAGGAAGCAACCAATAAGTACTACCAGGGAAATGCCACCAAGTCATTTCTAAAACAAAATAGCTGACGCCTCTATTCATAGAAAATCCAAAAGCAGAAAGAAAAACGTTTGGAAGATAATTACAACACAATTCATTTATGTTCCGCTTCAAACTCTCTTCCAAACAGACATACAAACATGCACACTACGCTCTATTTGTCTTTTCTCTGCATTTGACAGGCTTGGCCGTCAACTTTCTGGGCTGGCTTTGCCTGTGTTCATAATTTAGCCGATGGCGCGTCGACGTAAAACCTCGCTGTCAAAAGCTGGATGCCTTGACGTAACTCTGCATTCTTGTGTGCGGGTGTTCGGGTCCCGCGAAAAGAGGATACGACTGTAAATTGTATTAACCATTTCCCTGCCAGGAAAAACTGAACGCCACCCAACTGCAAGAGGTATAGATCCTCATGAGCCCCCGCAGTTGCGGGGGCTCATGAGGATCTATACCTCTTGCTGAGACCAGTGTACACATGTCCCTTGGAGGGTTGTGGGTTTTGGTCGTTAAATGAACAAAGATTTCAGACAGTGGCAGGGAATGGGTTAATATGAACAGCTATTAAAGCCTACAATGAACAAATTAATTCCAATGAGTCGGCAACTGAGCACGACGCCTTTAAGTTTTCATTCAATTAGAATTGACTATGTTGAGGGGGTGAACCCACCGATCACAACACCGCGTTAACCCCTTCACTGCCGACTATGTACCATTTGCAGGAGGCGGATCGATCGACCATGATAATTCACGGGTAGTGGCTGATTAGCTTGGCGCCTGATGGCGCCAAGCTAATCTGATACTACTACTCTTTAATTATCATGGTCTATCCATCTGTTGCAGTGCGTCGGAGCTAAATGGGTTAATATGAGCCCTTTCCCACACTACACAAAAGACTTCTAACTGGATCCGATTCGAACTTGCGACCCTTAGCGTTCACAGCCCTTGGCGGGACAAAAAAAAAAAAAAGACACGAAACCTCGAACGAGTTCATGCTTTTCATATGCGTGGGAAAGGCGGTTACTTTGTAATTGTGCGTACATCTATATAAGACGATACTACTTTGTGACATTGGGGACATGCAACCCGACTCCTGACTGCATAACGCCAACCCCTTCATTCCCTGTGGTCACTGGTCGTGATTATAAATCTCTGTTCACTCAACGCCCAGCCGACCAAGAAAAGTGGACATATAGTTGTATCAGCAAGAGACACAAATTCTCGTGAGCCCCCGCGACTGCGGGGGCTCATGAGGATCTATGTCTCTTGCAGCTAGATCATGTTCAGTTTCTGTCGCCAGGCATGGTTCATGATGATCTATGTCTCTTGCAGTTAGACCGTGTTCAGTTTCTGTCGGCAGTCAAGGGTTTAACATCGTCACCTCTGTAGCTCACGTTGCAAAAGAACAGCCACGTCAGCATACGCTAAGTTTAAATTGCGACTTGTCAACCCAGAAATGTTGGATTTCCCTGTCTGCGATGACATGAGGACCAGGCGCATAACGTAAGGTCACCTGTCACCAAAAGCTATCCGAGCTGAAGTTTTTACTCATCCCCAAGCTACGACGGTACCAAAGTTATGCAAGCATTGCGTGTACCCTGCAAATCTGGGCAAACAAAGTCGACAAAAGTAAACATGCCAACGAAAAGAGACATATGTCAAGATATGAAATGAGTTGTTTGGACTGCAGAAGAAATATTGCACTGCTGACGTGGCTGGGGTGGAGGTCCCGTCACTCAGCCTTTGAACAGCCCAAGCTTTTCTAAGCCACGTAATGCCAAAGTAATGGCGGCTACAAAAAAAAAAAAAAAAAAAAAAAAAAAAAACCAAACAAATCAGACAGATATGGAACGAAGCAGGCTAATCTCATCGCAACACGCGCGTCGTAAACTTTAACCCTTCTAGCATCAAGGGCCCATTTCTCAAATTGTCAATCCATCTCCTGCTGTAGGGACTCGGGGGAAAAATGGGTTAACCCTGTAGCGTTTTTATGCCTAGAGGCGATTCCTGAAGCCAAAGGTGACCTGCTCCCACAAAAGGGAACATAAGTCGGAAATTTTGAGTTTTGAGATATTTACATTATTACAATCTACAAGCAAAACAAATTAACTTGATGCAAAAACTATTGCTGTAGACCTGTTAATAAGCGAGAAACATGCATTTAAATTTGATCACTCGAACTGACTCAAGATGACCCCCTGCACTCTTTTCGGCCTGTAGCTCCATTTGGCTGAAAGCGACTTAAGGTACCTTTTGTGGGAGCAGGTTAATTTAAGGGTCCCCACCCAACTACCTAACCCGTCTAATCAAAAGAACACAAGTGGGTGGTGGTCTGTGATTCTGGGCCTTACTGCTCTGCGAGCAAGACTGAGGTCTTGGATCTAAACCCCTTCACTACAACTGGATGCAGACTGCCTTTTGGAAGCCACTGCAAGTTCAACGTCAAAGATCCACAGTCGGTCAAAGAACGAACATTTCGTCAAATAAACATGGGTAAATAAAGTGGTTCAAGCATGAGACATAGAGCCCCCCCCCCCCACCCACCCCCACCCCACACCCCAAACTGTGCAACTATACCTCTTGCAGTTGGCTGGTGTTCAATGTTTCCTGGCAGCGAACGGCTTAACCCTCCTGCTGTCAATCGAGGTGATTCCTGCAGGAGTCACCCTCGACATAAGACGCTACCGACAGCCAAAGGGTTAACAGTGCAGATCAGCACACATACACACACAGAGGGCTAGCAAAAGGCATGGGACCTTAAAGGCCTCCACGTCAGCAAAATTTGTATGGCCAAGCGGAGCCACAAAAATCCGCACGCGTCACCTCTTCTGCAACATGCTTACAATCCTTGCTTAACCCTTTAAGCCCCAAGGTTCCATTTCTCAAATTTTGGAGGTGTTGCCTGTTCACTATGTACCAGTTGCAGGACATGGATTGACCATGATAATTCAAGGGTAGTGCCAGATTAGCTTGGCGCCTTCAGGCTCTAAGCTAATCCGGCTCTACCCTTGAATTATCATGGTCAATCAATCCTGCTGTAGGGACTCAGGGCTAAATGGGTTAAAGTACGTTCATGCCGATCTTTGTACCATCCAGCTGCACGGTGCTCTGTCAATAGCCAGCGCATGGGGATCATCTATGCCTTCTGCAACCTCGACGGCGTTCGACCGAAAGGATTCAATCGCTGTATATCTTACCTCTCTATCTAACCCACGCCCGCGCAAGCGCACGACAAGATCGGCCCGAGCCGGCAGCCGATAACAAGGTCAAAATCGCCATTTAATTTATGCCCTGGAGTACAGGTTTTTTTTTTTTTTTTTTTTTTTTGTGGACATTTTCTTTAAAGCCAGGGCTTTAAATCGTCAAGAATGGGGCATGCGCCCACCACGGACAAGACGCGAGTGTCGTGATTTATTTTGCTGTGTGCACATCCTGACACGAGGCCACGCAACGCGCGTCATCGGCTTAAAACCAGTACGCAAAAGGTCCCCGGGCCGATCCTCGGTCCGCCGCTGGCCCGCACACGACGGCCCGGGGACCTTTCGCTCACTGCGAAATGCTCGTGAATACCACCCGCGTTGCATATCATATTATGATCGCGAGTTGGTTATCACTTGATCTGTTTACGTGGTCTGTGATTTTGGATACTTACGGCTGCACGACCTAAGGTTCAAAATAACAGGTCAGCATACTTTCATTTTTGTTAAAAATAAAGTAATAAACGAGCGGGGAATGCATATATCCAGGCTGAAGAGTTTATTGCCATCATATAGCTCTCAGCAACGCCAATAAATTGCGTTACTGTGTCGTGTTGTCTGAGAAGGGTTTTAAAACGGAAGGCTACAGTTTTGCTTTTTTTTAAAAAAGAAAGAAAGGCGGATACAGCATGCCTTAAACAGGAAGCAGTCGGTCTGTGAAACCGGCCGCATTATTGTATTACATGTGGGGCACCTGTGAATATGGACCATTGAAACTATCCAGAGAGCCGACCATAAATAACTGTCCGCATGAGAGCCCATTAAAATGCCACTATGCGCAACTACAATGCTTGGCTTTTAACAATGGCGTAACGAAAAGGGAAAAGTCAGCAAACCAAACCAACTCCAGCTGACAGTGCGGGTTGCAAAGTGCAAATGAACGAAAGGAACTTGAACGAAAAGACATAGATACCACAGACTTAAAGAAAAGACGATTTTTCTTTTTAGAATGAAAGCAGAAAATTCAAAATTTAACAACTGTCCTAACAAATGACACTACAGTTCGGGAGACTGACGGATGATGATAATTCAAGGGTGGTGCCAGAACAGCTTGGCGCCCATAGGCACCACCCTTGAACTACCACGGTCACCAATCTATCGCTGCGATATGTCTGAAGGGCTAAGTTCTTACGGTCTCTCCATGAGGAAGACATTCATTCATAAACTCATCATCAGTCATCTATAGACCCGCATCCCCAAGATGCATAAGAGCGGCTGCCGCGAAAAGCTCGATAAAGGCTCACAGCATACGACCGAAACCACCTACATACTGACATTTATGACATCAAGATTATTCGACCGATCTCACTCGATCCTCTTTCACAGTGGGCTTTTCCTGCAAGCATAAACTGGCCACACCCGGATTTTAAACATCAATTCGTGGCGCCGTAGATCGAAACGGGAAATGCAAAATCAGCTATGTTGCCGACTAAAGAAAACATGGTAAAGGCAGTCATCTCTTTTCACAATATTTCCAATCTCTAATGTTACCGTTGTCTGGCATGACGATGTCTGCACTGGCATACACACTTGTAAGCCTCTGCAATCCGATGATGCCAAAGAGAATCAACCAACAGCAAGAGACCAGAGTTTCATAAACCTTGGCAGCCGCTACGGCCTCCGCTTGCCAAACAGCAAGAGGTATAGATTCTCATGAGCCCCTGCAGCCTAAAGCTGCAGGAGCTCATGAGACTCTATGCCTCTTGCTGTTTGGCGCTCGGCCCACGTATCCTAAGACGTTGCCTCGATGCCCACAAACCGTGACCGACCACGGCTCGGATCGATGCCAAAATGGGTTCCTGCACTCCACTGAAACATTGTTACTTCAGGGTACTGCCAGATCGGATTGCCGCCTTCAAAGGCACCAGGCTAATCGGGAACTACCTCAGAGCTATAACAGCTGACACAACTAATGTTTCTGGCAATCAGTCTCAAAGTTAATGTCGCTTGACAATAGCGCCTAGGTGCTGAGGGCACTACGTATCAACTATCTAATTATTTTTTTCCGATCTCGTGACTACTAAATGTGTGCTAGACTGTGTTGCAGACCTTACCGCTGAAAGCCATCAAGTACAAAATCACAGATCAGAATACAATTCTAATGCGTAGCAAACGATAACAGACGGCAATGTCAGCTATTATGACGTACACGTGAAATGTTTCAACACAGCTTTCAGACACTTCCCCCGTCCCCTTCTTCAGCCCATTCCCTGCATGAAATTTTAGTACGCCAGACTCACTCCTTCCACAAAGTGAAAATCCATACATATGGAAACAGACTAGCAATTTCGATTGGAACTTTGCTCTGCCACACAGTAAAGTCGAAAATCTAAATTTGGACTTGTTCTCAGTTCAGGATACAGTCCATGAAAGTTCAAGTGTGGTGCCTGAATAGTTTGGCGCCCATGGGCGCCAAGCTATTCTGGCACCACTCTTGAACTATCACTGTCGATTTCAATCCTGTCGCGTTATGTCAGGGCTGTATGGCATATAACGGTGACTGATGAAAGTGTGGCTTCGATCAACTCAGACACAGTTGGGAAACTGCCGTTGTAACGTGAATACTGTGTCACGCCCTTTCCTTGTTCGTCTTCACGTTCATAGCCCTTCAGAAACACTGACACTGTCGAAAGTCCTGCTTCTAACAGAAACCTTTCTTCTTTCTCACCATCAATACCGTTGATTAAGCAGCTCAATTCGTCTCAAAGTCAGTTTGCTAATCAGGCAATTCCCACTGAACTATCATGGCCAAATCAATTTCCGCAGATGTCAGTACACTCGGCCCGTCTCTGGTGTTTAATCCCATCACTGCCAAGAACAAGCGAACACCATCTACTTGCAAACGGCACAGAGCCTCATGCGCCCACGCAGGCACAGAGACTCATGAGATTCTAAGCCTTATGCTCCTTGTTTCTATCTACGGGTTTTTTTTTTTTTTTTTTTTTTTTTTTTTTTTTGAGACACAAAAATGATTTCTGGAACACAAAATGTGGCAGGTGCCAGAGAAGGGGTTCCATACAGTTTGTTAAACCTCCGACTACTACTGACGATACCGCTCCGTGGTTCCATCAGCAGCAGGCAAGAGGTTAACCTTTTTACTGCCAGTGGACGCAAATCGCGTTTTCGAAATCACTGAAAATTCACCGTCAAAGATGCCAAAGGTGTCAAAGAAACGTGGATGCAGAGTGGCTTCAGCAAGAGGCATAGATCCTCATCAGCCCCCGCAATTGCTCATGAGAATCTGTACCTCATGCAGTTGGGTGGTGTTGACTTTTTCTCTGCCGTGAAGGGGTTAGTTAACCAGACTTTACCCGTTGAAATATGCTGGTCCATCCGTATTTTGTAGTGTGTCAGGACTGAATGAGTTAAAAGCCAAGCAAGTACTCACGAGGTATTCATTGTAGTAGGTTTGGTTTTCGTGGTTGTCACCCTTGCTGTTAGCATCAGTATTGTTGAAGTTGACCACCTTGGTGGGTATAGGGGCCGGGTACGTGTCGCGGGTGGCATTGTGCGCCAGGAAACCGCCGTCACTGCAACAGCCAGAAAAAGTATCTTGTATTACTGATGGAATGCTGACAAATAACAGTACTGTTATTCGAACAACGGCTTTTATTAATGAACAGTGCACCCACAGTGACATGGAAAGTACAAGGCGGCTTTTTTCATGGGTGATCGTTGAAGAATTGTACATTTAGCCCTTTTTTTAACAAACACATTTGGTTTGATTTTTGGACCCCCCCCCCCCCCCCCCCCCGACCCCGCCCCCCCCCCCCCCCCCCCCCATATAGGTACTGAAGACAGAAACTAATACGCCTGCAAACCAAACAAACAAAAACTACAACACATGTTTCATATTCTTGCAACATACACAATTCTTCAGGGTCCGTACGGTCTGTGAACATTTGTGAAAGTTGTTAAAAAACGACGAGGCTTTTTCAGGGCCCTGGAAAGTCTATCAATTTCAGTCCTTTTCCTTAAAGTCTGTGAAAGTTTGTAAAAAAATGACAAAGTGCTGGCAAACTTTTGTTGTCTACTTCTTTTTTTTTTTTTTTTTTTTTCTCCCCCAATTTGTGACTATTCCATTGCGAACGATCATGCTGACACTTGCTGGAAGTGATCTATATTTAGCTCTGATCATAAAGTGACTGCATGGCCTTTCTGCCGAACATTCTGATTGGTTGTTTACCCTTCTACCGAGCTCCGCCATTCGCTAAGCGTTCTTTTATTTTTGTATCTCTTCATGCATTAGGCACGAAAGCTTTAAATGAGCTGCTGATACAGAGTGATCTAATTAAAGTGTGTAAACCTTCAGGCTACAGTTTGGGTTTGTGAAACGTTTGTGAAAAGTTTGTGAACTTCGTCCCTGCTTTTCTGTACGGACCCTAGAATGTTCAGCACTGGCATCCTTGATGGGGCCAATACTGAAATTTGTTTTGATCTGTGGTCGAACGTTTAGCAAGACTAATCGCAAACGCTGTCTTTGGCTGCTTGATTGTTTGGGTTTCGCGCTGTCAAAGCAGCCAAGACTAAGGTGACTGCGGGGCTGGGGAGTGAGCGAGTCAGTGTTGGCGGAAAATTAGTCAACACGCGTGGCACTAATCAGGCCGGTCAACACCGCGCACGTGCCACTCGAGCCCCGTGGGTCACAGGCGTCAAACAGCGCGTCCAGCATTGTCCAAACACCGCGCAACCCCGGACACAAACACGCACGCGGACACCCAAACCTACCTTCCAAGAGGTATAGATCCTCACAAGCCCCCGCGACCAGCGGGGGATCGTGAGGATCTATCTCTTGCAAATCTATGCCTCTTGTAAATCTACGCCTATGGTTGTCCCCCATCTCACTGCTAGGGTTCGTGCCGTTACAAGGCAAAAGGCGACATGTCCGTTTTTTAGAAAAGCGACATTTACTTTGTATAACAATGAAAATCTTGCTTTTCTCAAAATGGACATAGTGGCTTTTGCCAAATAACAGTCCTGTTGACGGCGCGGCATTGTTGTGTTCTGGGTTGAGATCTGGGACCCTACGCCTCTCAGCCGTAAAGTCAAAGTCACAGAACAGTACGCGTGCCTACTGCTGACCACATGTGTGTACCTGTCTGTGATTGTGGTCCTTGCCGCTACCAGACGTAACTCCTTTAGTAAAACGTCATCGGGCCCACGACGGCCGCAGTGGGCCCGCGCACGGCCGTGCGCGGGCCCCCATGCGGCCGTTGTGGGTCCGACGACCTTTGCTGACTGGGAGGGCCCAGAATCACAGACCTGCGAGCATTTTACCCCCGGGTCCCTAGCAGCTGAGAAACGGTCGATGGGCGTTCTATGCACGCTGGCAAACACCTCCACATACCGACCGAGCATGCCACCCTAATCACCCCCGTCTCAAAAAGCACAGATGTAAATGGGAAAATAATCTGCACTCGTCCGGCCAACCAGACACAAGTCAGCGGAGACTAATGTGGATTTATTCTGTGTCCCTTGCTCATCTGAAGGGGGTCGATGAGGGTTCCACAAAACCTAACATGTCACCCGTGTCCAAACACTTGTACCTACACGAGGCCAGAGTGGCAGAAATCGTCTAATTTGAACACAGCGAGCAAAACATAGTGCCGAGGTGGTATGGGCAAAAGCAACGGTCGATAGAAACACCTCCCCCCCCACCCCACCCCACACACACACATACACACACCCCACTCCACACAAACACTCCTACACGCTAAGTCCACCGTTCGATTCGTAAAGTAACGAGGTCATAACTTGAAGAAAGCTGCAGGCAGACGATATCTGGCACAAAAATAAGGTACAAGTTCAAACTCTCGGCGTATCTGCTTCTCCCCCCCCCCTCCCCCGCAAACCACCCAACCACCCCCGCTACCCCCCCCCCTCCCCCTCCCACACACACATAATCCAACAAATTGGCACTTCGTTCCAAAGATGGAACTGAATGACGTTTGTTTTCCCCTAGAAAAGCTCCTGTCCAAACTGACTTCACGGGCAACCGCCACAACACGGCTCTGTCTGGTGATCGTGCTATGGAGCCGATGTTTTGACAAAGCACGTAAAACACATCTCGTCCTAGTCACGAACGAAAAGGTTTGCACATTATTTTGTTTCGGCAAAGTGTTAACATTTATTTGATTGAATCAAACTAAACTTTTCATACAAACAGACCACGTCGGAAGACCACACTCCACAGGCCCAATAACACAAACGCACTTTTGCTATCGCAGGTGAGCCAATGATGCAAGAAATACAATGATCTAAACTATGAGAGAGAGAGAGAGAGAGAGAGAGAGAGAGAGAGAGAGAGAGAGAGAGAGAGAGAGAGAGAGAGAGAGAGAGAGAACAATGAACAATGAACCTTTATTTTCCAACGGTAGAAGTTATTGGTAACAGGACCAGTTTTCAAACTTGCCGTTAAGAGAGAGAGAGAGAGAGAGAGAGAGAGAGAGAGAGAGAGAGAGAGAGAGAGAGAGAGAGAGAGAGAGAGAGAGAGAGAGAGAGAGAGAGAGAGAGAGAGAGACAGACAGACAGACAAACAGACCGACAGACAGACATAGACAGAGAGACCTACCAACAAGCCAAAGCCATCAAGAAACACGAGGTATTGTCTCCAACAATGAACACAAAATCAAACGTCCACACGCACAGCACCAGCACATTAAGTCTACCAGCATGAGGCTCCTTAACAAGTTCCACACAATTTCTACGGGCGCTTTCTCTACGTTTCTCCTAACTTCATGAAAAACCAAGTAAGTTGACGAGCAGGTTGTCGAGCGTCGTGTTCCTCGTATTTCTCAGCAACTAGTCGATGGTGACTGCTATCAACACAGGGAGGCAACTGACGTTTAAAAAGAAAAGTCGCAGTCCTCTAACTAACCGTTGCGATAATATCGGATGATGAATACCTCAATCTGAGGAGGCAAGTACAGTCGATCCTTGCCAGCAAGAGGCGAATGCAGGGGCTCATGAGAATTTATGTCTCTTGTTGATGGATTTTATACTTCTTAGAGTTCCTACAGACCAACATCATACAAATGAAACGAGCAAGCGAACTGTTACTGATTTCAACTCTGAGGACGAACTCATAAAATTTCAGAGACGTCCTCTGCTGTCCGCGTCACATCTCTGGTGACAGATCGACCATGATATTGGCTATTCCGACACCACCCTTGAAATATCACGGTCGATCAAAATCCTATCGCAGTGTGTTAGGACATTACGGGTAAAAACAGAACAGAATTGTTTCCACAAACACCGCACAGATGAGACTGCAGTCAACCCCCACACAGTCACACTAGAGGATGTGACAAGGAGGAAAGATCGATACTGACTTCCCCCGATACTGCTTGTGGCCGGAAACGTGTCGTCTGGCTCTGTCATCGATACCTAGGGGATAAGCACCAGTGGGCGGACAGTCACTATCACAGGAATCACGCGATGCTGGAAAATACACGTGGTCCAGGGGTCTGTTGCATGAGCGAGCTTAGTCCTGCGCCAGCCACTAAGCAAAGCGTTTCGCTGTCGCGGAGCGCCTCGCTTAGTGGCTGGCGTAGGACTAAGTTCAATCATGCGACTCTCCAAAGATACCTCCGCTAAACTCCAGTCACGAGGGGAACTGTATTTTCCATTCAGTACAATTTCAAATTGAGGAACAGGGTTTAACCCGCTGAATAAGGGGGAGGGGGGGTGCGGGGGGGGGGGGGGGGGTGGGGAAGGTCTTTTTTTAATCTCCTTCCTGCCTTTTCAATCGATCCTCGGAAAGTCAAATCATAATGTTCCCCAGAAACACTCTGAGCACGGACGTCCCAAAACGGCTGTTTTCGTTCTACTTTTTATCTACTTCCGGCTTTTTGCCTGTTCCTCAATATGCCAAATAAAATGATTCTAAATAATGCAATCGTAGCTAATATTTCCAGAAATGAGCGCTAACAATACCGCACACTCCCTGGTTGCGCGTCTGACCGAACTACAATGCCACGGCAGACGCAGATTTCGACACCTCATCAAGTCTACCACATGGACGATGTCTGCTAAACAGACGCAGGCAGGTTGGCTATTATCCACACAGCTCTGATCAGCAGCCAAACCTGACAGACTACAGTGTTTATTTGGCACCAACCCTCAGCCTCACCGAAAAACAACTCTGGAACGAAGACCGCAGCGTGCGCACGTGAAACACGGCTAGAACCAGTACAGGTCAACGTCACATCACAAAGTCGGTTACAGCGTGAGGTGCCTAAGTGGATGTACACAGCGAGTAAATGGCCATCGACTAAACGTCAACCTTAGATGGCTGTGAGAAGACCAGGCAAGACACTGGCCCGAGGACCCTTTTAACCCTATCGCTGTCGGTAGCGGTTTTTGTCGCGATGATTCGACAGGAATCATCGCTACAAAAAACCGCTACCGACATCAGAAGGACCCTTAACCCCTTCACTGCTGAGAAAAAGTGAACGTGATCTAACTGCAAGAGGCAGAGATCCTCAAGCGCACCCGCGACAGCGGGGGCTCATGAGGATCTATGCCTCTTGCCGAGACCAATTTGTATCCATGTTTCTTGGACGCTCGGTTTTGGCTTTTGGTCGTTGAATGAACAAAGATGTCAGAGATAACAATGCACGTACAGTGGCAGTGAAGGGGTTAATACGGTTCCATGGTTCTGCGTTGTTACTGAGTCTGACCCGTATTCCCCCTCCCCCCCCCCCCCCCCCCCCCCCCCCCCAGTCTCCCCCCAACAACTTGGCATGGAAAATGAAATATGTCCATGGGCGTCTGTGGCTAAGTAATAGGAACAAACGCTTAGAACTCCTTAAGCCCCAGGAAGTGCTAGGAAGATGCATGTCTCTTACAGACGTAATTAGCTTCTGTAGCTCTACATCACCTCAACAAAGTGCGGGCAAAAATGTGGCCATCCATTCTTAACTGCTCTGTTCGCATTGCTGGCAAGAACACCGTCCGGTTCACGTGGGCGAAGCGTGCTTTAGACAGTTGTGTGTGTGTGTGTGTGTGTAGGAGGGAGGAGGAGGCGCGAAAACGAAGTTCGCACACCCACTATTCCGTCATATTTTCATAGCGGCGGGTATTTTCATCCTGGCAAAAGTACAACTCTATTATCGGCCTCCTCACCTCGTCATTCTGTCTCCATCCAACTCCTTCCACCAGCAACATGCATAGATGCTCATGAGCATATATGCCTGCTGCTGAACGAGACTGGCTCCAGCTGTTCTCGAAACTGAGGAAGATCCTGAACTGTTCGGCCCCCGCCAGTTTGTTGTTCGTCGGCTGCTTGATATCGCATGACAAGATACAGCCCGGAAAGGTTGGTTTTGTCTGCCAAGCACAATTCATCAAGCAACTCCGCACATTAGATTTTTTCCTTTCTTTTTAGTGTCATTGCCCTCTAAAGACTCAAAATGACCTTCAGCTGTGCACATCACAGCTGATCGTTAGCCTGGGTTCATGTAGTTCGCCCCCGCGTCATATTGACGTCAGAATTAATTTTCTGAACATAAGAGAGGATGACATGACTGAATTTATAACTTATCACATCTCCAAATGCAATTTAATATTTCGCTGTTTACGTTTAAATTTGATTATTAGATGTGCAGTGAGGGTTTGGGGTGGGGGTGGGTGGTGGGCGGTGGCCGGGGAGGTGCATTGGGAGAGGTTCCTCAAATCATGCTTACACTATGCATAAAGCAGATCACCAGGAAGGGGTCAGTTGCATGAGTGAGCATAGTCCTGCGCCAGTCACTACTCATGGTGCTCAGCTATATAGCGGAGCACCATGAGTAGTGGCTGGCGCAGGACTAAGCTCACTCGTGCAACTCACCAGGCCTCATTCGATGAAGGCGTAAAAAAATGTCCGTAATTCTTGCATACACAATAGTCGTCAAAAGACTTCTTCACTCTGTGATATCTAAATGTCCGATCTCGCTCAGCCAGCGAGGTAGTAGATTCTCATGAGCCCTTGCCGCCGCACATGCTCGTGAGAGTGTACGCCGCTTACTGATCTATGGAATGGGCAAACAGCGCGACCGTAACGGCAAGGGATATAACCTGTACGAGTCGGTATTTACAGTGCGGAATCGTCTCCCTTCCGTTCCACTGCCATACCAGCGCACCGTTGGCAAGTGTGAGCTTAGTCCTGCGCCAGCCACTAAGCAAGGTGCTCCACTTTATAGCTGAGCACCTTGCTTAGTGGCTGACGCAGGACTATAGCGCAGGCCCCGTATAACCATTAGAACTCCTGCCCTAAAATGTCTGTCCATAGACACTGGGCGTGACGGATATATCGGGAAAATATACTTGCACACACATAAAGCATGTAAATATTCTACAGGGAAAATCAATTCAGATTTGCCGTCCACATCTGTAAACACTGTGGTACAACATCTTGGTCTGGTCAAAACAACATTTTTTAAATGGTAATATATGTACCTCTTTCATGCGAATGCCAGTTTTCTCAGGGAAACATAACATACCATTGAAATACATATCATTTGCGCTAACTACTGATGGTAATTAAAATTCTACTCTGTGCTATTTTGTAATTACACTGACAAAATTATTTCTTAGCATCTAATTTGTATTGTATTGGAGTGTGTTGTGTTAATTGGGAATGGGTTGTATAGTTTTATAGTGTGTATTGTGTTGTATTGTATTGTAGTGTAGTGTAGTGTAGTGTAGTGCAGTGCAGTGCAGTGCAGTGTAGTGTAGTGCATTGTACTGCACTGTATCCCTAGCTAAATCAAATGATGAAGCATTACAGCACCGTTTCTGCTCAAACATTCTACAATGTTTTAACTCGTTCAGCCCTGACGCACTACAGCAGGAGATGGGTCGACCATGATAATTCAAGGGTAGTGCCAGATTAGCTTGGCGCCTGTCGGCGCCAAGTTAATCTGGCAGTGCCCTTGAATTACCATGGTCAATCCATCTCCTGCAACTGGTGCATAGTCGTTAGATGACACCTCCAAAATTTGGGAAATATGTGCGTCGGGCTGAATGAGTTAACAGCGACTCTTCTTGAAAATGAAAGGCTTAACCCTTTGGCTGTGGGTAGCTTTTGGGTCGCGCAGGAATTCCTGCATGAGTCGTTGTGACAAAAACCGCTACCGGCAGCCAAAGGGTTAACAAACCACAGAGTTTTTCAATGAGCATGAAGTGTTTGTGAGAAGCCACGCTGTGGTATAATTGTACGTTCCACAGAGTGTGGGCTAGTTCCCCGGCGTCTAGTGTACACTTGCCTGATAATCTAACTACTGACCCTGCGAGCTGTCAGTGTGTGGGTGGGTCTCACCCGGGCATTAATTGTCTATCCCCGTATCTCTAGCCGTGATCTGATCGTGAGTGGCCAGGCATTAGGCGCTACCGATAAACCAACGAAGTAGCCACAAACCCACTCAACTGGACTCTGCCAGTAAATAACACTTCTCGATACGGAGACAAGGCAGAGGTGGTGGTGGTCACGGTGGTGGTAGTGGAGGTGATTCACCCCTTGACAACTACTGACGATACCGCTCCGCTGACAGTTACGACCGTCGACGGTATCGTCAGTAGCAGTCAAGGGGTTAACCCTTCGGCTGTCGGTAGCGCTTTATGTCGGAATCATCGCGACAAAAAAACGCTAGTGGCAGCCGAAGGGTTAAGGGTTTCATTTTCAAGGCTAAGAGACGCTGTTAACATTATCATAAAATATTCGCGGCAGAGGTATCAACAGCTCAAGGGTAGTGTATGATTCGTTTTGGTCTTCACCAATCCAGGCAATCCAACTTCTGCCAAACTGATCAGGCACTGTTCTTACGTTATCATGGACGTCGCTAAAACTATCATGGTCGATCCAACTCCAGCCGCTGGCGCTCAAAATAAAAAGCATTATGAGACATGTGACGCCACCACCACCCTTCCCCCCCCCCCCTCACACACACATCCAGTCCACCGCCAGTCCGGCCACCCGGGGTACCTGTCTAAGTCTAAACACGGGGATCGATTGTGTCAACATAGCGGGGTCTGATAAACCAACAAACGCATCGCTGGCGGCGCTGAGGGGGATCAGTGGCCAGTGACCAGTGTCGGTAATTGTAGCAACACAATGCCGTACGACACAGTATCCAGGAGCAGAGCGGGGGGGGGGGGGGGGGGGGGGGGGGGGGGGGGAGCAGTCAGTAAAACACAAACACAGATGTACACAAGGGTCGAAAGAGTGCAACCGCCCACAGGCTGGTTTCGAAAACAAGCTATTCAGACATCGCTTTGTTTTATAATAATAATAATAATAATAATATTTATAAAGCACAAACTCCCTGCAGTGCAGGCTCTAAGCGCTGTGCAATGCAAATCAAAAGTTAAAAACTATACACAAATCAATAGACAGCAGCAATACAAAATACAAATATTACAATACAAATTCAAAAATTAACAGCACATAAACACAAGCAACCATCGCAACAAGAACTGGCACAGTGACTATGTTACGTGGTAGAATCGTGGTCGTAGTATGATATCACACCAGACAGCACGCACGTAAGGTTCTTTTAAATAAACTTCATTCAGCTGCAATCCGTCTCACGTGGCTGAAGGATGTAGACAATACTGGAGTAACAGTTCCAACAATATTTTATTACAGCGATGCGATCTCCACAAAATACGTTCACAAATGCATCAACAATGTCTTCTCTACAAAATGTTCACACTTTGACACAATGCGCCTCTCATACAATGTACATCACCATACACTGCATAACTCCGTCACTGACAATGAAGCACGATACCTTGCGTGGCTGATACACTGCAATTATACAACTGAACAATGTACCGACGCTGTTACATCGCAATTCTACAACTGAACAATGTACACAGGTGCTTCCTAGCACGACTCTTTTATAGTGGTATGTTTTCCAGAAAAATCAAGCAAAATCGTATAACACAACCAATCAAAACACAGTACGTAACTAAAACTCATAGGTACAATCACACTGGAATATTCTATAAATATCTGGCTACTATTTCCAACCTCTATGTTAGGAAAATCCCCGGCGCGCCATTACTTACTTACTTACGCCTGTCACCCCTACCCGGGTATAGGCCGTCGACGAGAGACCTCCAGCGACTCCTGTCCTGTGCTTCTCCTTCGATTCTACTCCAGGTGGTTCTCAGTCTCTTGATGTCTGCTTGGAGGTCTCGACGCCAGGAGTTTCTCGGCCTACCTCTTTTCCTCTTTCCCTGGGGGTTCCATGACAATGCCTGCCTAGTGATACTGGAAGCTGGCTTTCTCAGACTGTGACCGATCCATCCCCATCTTCTTCGCCCAATTTCATTCTCTGTTGTTATCTGCTCTGTTCTCTCCCAGAGTCTGACGTTGCTGATCTTCTCTGGCCAGTGGATTTTCAAAATTCTTCTAAGGCAACTGTTCATGAAAGTCTGTACTCTGTTGACTGTGGTTTTTGTCAATCTCCAAGTCTCTGCTCCATATAGGAGAACTGCTTTTACATTGGAGTTGAAAATCCGGACTTTGGTGTGTTGTGACAGCTCTCTGGAACTGCACACTTTTTTCAACTGGAGAAAGGCTGCTCTGGCTTTACCGATTCGTGCTCTGACATCTGCATCAGTGCCGCCTTTTATGTCTATGATGCTCCCGAGACAGGTGAAGGACTCCACCTCCTCCAACGGGGTGCCAGCAAGCAAGACTGGTTCTTCCCTGGTTGCGTTCAGCCTCATTGTCTTTGTTTTCTGTTTGTGAATGGTGAGGCCCACTTGGGACGAGATGTCAGCAAGCCTCATGGTCTTGTCCTGCATTTGTTGATGAGTGTGGGACAGTAATGCCAAGTCGTCTGCAAAATCGAGGTCGTCAAGCTGTGTCCACAGTGTCCATTGTATTCCACTTCGTCTGTGCTCTGTGGTCATCTTCATGACCCAGTCTATGGCCAGTAGGAAGAGGAACGGAGACAGCAGACACCCCTGCCTGACACCAGTTCTGACCTGGAGCTCCCTGGTGAACTGCCCTTCGTGGATCACGCGACATGTCATGCCATCGTAGCTGCTCTTGATCAGGCGGACGAGCTTTGTGGGTACACCGTAGTGTCGTAGGAGTTTCCACAGAGTCTCTCGGTCCACACTGTCAAATGCTTTCTCGTAATCCACAAAGTTAACATACAGCGGGGAGCTCCACTCCAGAGACTGTTCCACGATGATGCGGAGAGTGGCGATCTGGTCTGTACATGATCGGTTCTTCCTGACTCCTGCTTGCTGGTCTCTCAGCTGGGGGTCAACGGAGCTCTTCATTCTCTCCAGGATGATCCTGTTGAAGACCTTTCCTGGTACCGACAGCAAGGTGATTCCTCTGTAGTTGGAACACTTGCTGAGGTCGCCTTTCTTGGGAAGCTTGATTAGGTACCCCTCCTTCCAGTCAGCCGGCATCACCTCCTCTTCCCAGATCTTTCCAAACAGTGGGTACAGCATCTCCACTGTTGTCTCTAGGTCTGCTTTCAGAGACTCCGCTGGGATGCCATCTGGGCCTGCTGCTTTGCCGTTCTTCAAAAATGCCACTGCTCTTCTGATCTCTTCCCGGCTGGGTCTGTCACAGCTGATGGGTAGGTCGGTCTCTGCCGGCTGGATGTCTGGGGGGTCGGGTGGGCTAGGTCTGTTCAGTAACTCTTCAAAATACTCGGCCCATCTGTCGAGTTGGTCTGCTCTGTCTGCAATAGGCTTGCCTTCTTTGTCTTTTACTGGTCTTTCTGTATGGCCATACTTGCCTGACAATCTTCTGGTAATGTCGTAGAGCTGTTTCATGTTGCCGCTGCCTGCTGCCTTTTCTGCCTCTGCTGCCAGGCTGTCTGTGTAGGCCCTCTTGTCTGCCCTGATACTCCTCTTCACCTCGCGGTTGGCTTCCCAGTATTCCCCCTGTGCCCTTACTTTGGCTGCTCTCGTGCGACTTGTTGACAACTGCTTTCTTCTGCTTCCTCACTTCTATCTTCTTCAAGGTCTGTGCCGACAGCCAGTCCTTGTGATGGTGTTTCCTGAACCCTACAGTGTCTTTGCAGGTTGAGTTCAGCGCCTCTCTAACTGCCTTCCACTGCTGCTCTGTGGTGACCGCCTCCTCTTCATTTACTAGCTCCTGTAGCGCTTGAAACCGGTTGGACAGCACCAGTTTGAACTCTTCTCTAACTCCAGTTTCTCTCAGGAGGCCTACATTATAGCGCTGTCTTCTTGTTGTCTCTGTGCGGCTTTTCTTTAGCTTGAGCTTCATTCTTAAGGTAAGCAGATGGTGGTCGGAGGCGACATCTGCTCCCCTCCTCACTCGAACATCTTGAAGGGATCTTCTAAATTTCTTGCTAATGCAGATATGGTCTATTTGGTTCTCTGTTGTATGGTCAGGTGAGACCCAAGTTGCTTTGTGTATTCTTCTGTCTGGGAAGATGCTGCCTCCAATGACAAGTCGGTTTAGAGCATAAAAGTCTACAAACCTCTCCCCGTTCTCACTCATCTCCGAGCCTAGTCCCTGTCTCCCCATCACCTCTTCGTATCCGGTGTTGTCCTCCCTTATTTTGGCATTAAAATCACCCATGACGATGGTGATGTCTCGCTCCGTACATTTGTCCAAGGCACTCTGGAGTCGGTCGTAGAACTCTTGTTTCTCTTCCTCGTCACTGTCATTAGTGGGCGCATAACACTGGATGACGTTCAGCTTGAGCTTTTTCTTGGTTCTAAACCCGGCGTGCCATGACGTCACACAAAAGTAGGCTAGACAGGTCACGACCTTGCCCGCTCTATTTGGTAAACACGCGATCAGTGCATTAGTACTGAAAGCTAAGCGACACGCGCGCAGTAAACAAATGAATATTCGAGCTGCTTCTAGACTCTTCGTGACTCAACTCCGTGCGGCAACAGATAAACAACACCGCACTATTCATAAACAAAAGTGAAATTCACTGAAAAGGTACGTGATTCGAAATCATGATAGCTCAAATAAAACAACGGATCGCTTCCTACGATATGTGCATGCACGCTTTCACAGAACAACACAACCACAATCGTTACAGACTAGGAGAAATAAAGACGTTAACCTCCTCGTGTCAGTACTGTGAGTTAAAGAAGGCATGGACACTCTTTAACTCATTTAGCCCCGGGACCCTGCAGCAGGAGATGGATTGATCATGATGGCGCCTGAAGGCGTCAAGCTCATCTGGCACTACCCTTGAATTATCATGATCAATCGATCTCCTCCAACTGGTACATAGTCGTTAGACAATGCCTCCAAAAGTTTGGAAATGCGGCCGTGGGGTTAAGAGGATTAAGGGACATTAAATCTTTCTATGGTCAGCATTCTGATCTGCCAGTCTGGACAGTAACCAAGCTGGAAACGCAGGCGATATATTCAAGGCGTCCGGCATCAACAGCTGTGAAAGTGTCGCATAGCGTTGCCAGCGGCAACGCTATTTGACACTTTCGCAGCTATTGATGCCGGGCGCCTTGAATGAGTTAATTAGGCTCACCTTGGCTGGCCTTATCTGTCAACCAAGCATACTTGGTCACTGAGAGCCTATAAAACATCTACGCACATAAGGATCTATGTTGCATTTAAAAAAAAAAAATTAAATGTTTGAGGAGCGGGCAGCAGCGGCTCACATGCGACATCTAAAGTGAAAACCCTCACTGCCTGAGGCCTATGTCCTGTTCAGGCAAAACACAATAAGTCCATTTATATGAAAAGCAATATTTTCCTTGCGTTCCCATGAAAAGCTTGCTTTTCACAAAAATGGATTTCTGTTTTCCGCCTTCACAGGGCTGAGATACACGGCTTACCAAACAAGACTATGGTCCTAACAGGTACCTGCAGCAAGATGGAACTCATGAGGATCTGTGCCTCTTGCAGTACCAGACATTCGCAGCAGTGATACTGGAGATAGAATGCTACTGTAATGTAGCGCTGTTTGTCTTACTGCCTCTGATAATATAATCTCCATACTACATTCCAAACACTGAAACCTCTTGGGTAGTGACCGCCACAGGTGCTGCCGAGTGTATAGGTGCCCGCTTTAAGTACGGTAAGTGCGGTGCCTAAAAGTTAACACTGGGTCGAAGTACTAAAATTCAAGAGTTGTCATTAACCTTTTGGCTGTCGGTAGCGCTTTTAGTCGAGGTGATTCCTCGACTAATGAAGCACTACCGACAGACAAACAGTGAACAGTTCAGGAGACAGATGAACCCTGATTGTTCTATGATGGTGCAAGAATAGCTTAGCACCTAGAGGCACCAAGATATTCTGGCACCATGTGCCCTTGAACTACCATGGATGACCCGTCTCCAGGCTGTTGTTGAATTGTCAGGGTTCAACATTTCTACCAGTACAGTACTAGAAACTGCACCCCCCCCCCCCCCCCCCCCTCCCCCCCCCCCCCCTCCCCCCCCCCCCCCGCCACCCCCTCAATCCCCTTTCCCCCGCTGTGGACTTGAATCTACCCTATCTATCTGCGCACTACGTATCACGAGCACTCCGTGTCGATAGCAATGGTAGCACTACGTGTCGACATCAATGGTAGTAGCACTACGCTCGATATCACAATGGCCGTTAGACCTACGGGCCCTGGAACTAAGCAGCGTTATGTCGTTTAGTGGTGCCAAAGATGCGCTTGGTAGCGCAACGACTTGCAGCGCTAACAAACGATAGTAGTCGCTGTGGCACTGTGGAAGCCGACACAGCAATAAATGATGGATCAGAGGGATTAAATTATCAAACACGACCCGCCTGCACAAACTCACCATCTGACGTTCCCTCCTACGGTGAAAACACGACTAGTGGTGGCTTTGTACAGAGGACGGGTTTTCTCTTTACGGAGAAGATTGGCATTTCCAGCGCCAACTAAAGAAGACTCGACCTTGATATCTCAAAGGACGTGCCTGAGACGCCAAGCAAATCAGGCACTACATCCGAGTTTCAATGGTCGATGGTCTCCCGCCAATCACACTGAGTAACGTATATTACACTGTGAGCCAAATGGAAAACTGGCTCAAACAGTGGAAGAGCAAACACACAAACCTGAGGCCGCAACTTCAGGAGTCTTACAGAATAATACATTTCATTTCAGAGACATATTGACCATGACAGTTCAAGGGTGGTACCAGAAAAGCTTGGCGCCTGGAGGCGCCAAGCTATTCTGGCACCACCCTTTAACTATCATGGTCGATCTAATGTCGTTGTAATGTATCGGGGTTCCAAGGGTTAATGAGGTGTAATGCATCAGTCTAAGAAAAACACTGGGACAATACTCTGAAACGACTTAACCACCATACTCTGAAGAAAGACAGAAAGAAAACAAATGGGACAGGGGTGTCCTGGGGATAAGGACAGCTGAACAAACACGTCCACACAGACGCGGGGCAACAACAAGCCACCAGTCAAAGCACAAACTCAAACCTGTTTCTCGCTTGTTATGACACTTGCGATATCCACCGATTAAAAGGCCTGTCAAATGCAAACTGCAACACAAAATACTCTCTGCACGAGGAAGCAACGGGTGAAAGACTGCTCGACATCAAAACTTGACCATTTACAAAATAATGCCCGTGCAACTTCTCCTACGATGAACTGATAACGAAAGATGTGTTATTCTAACAGTTCTTCCAAAGCAGATATATGTAACCCTTTTAGCCCCAACGTCCCATTTCTCGAATTTTGAAGGTGTTGCCTAACGAGCATGTACCAGTTGTAAAGGCGCCAAGCTCATCTGGCACTACCCTTGAATTATCATGATCAATCCATCTCCTGCTGCAGGGTCCCGGGACTAAAAGAGTCGACAGAACTGTAAATAATTCAGACAGACGGGAAAGCGGGCTGTCATAACAAGTAGAAAAGAACGAAGAGATATTCGGCGGTTTTTTTTTTTTGGAACAGCAGGCCATTACGTAATCATTACCCTTTGGCTGTCGCGGAATCATCGCGACAAAAAGCGCTGCCGACAGCCAAAGGGTGAAATGGGATTCGGAGGACCGGGGGCGGAATTGTTCAATAGCGTTATTAATGCTTGAAAGAATGACGGGAGATGGTGGGAGATTATTGTTCACAGATATTTCCGTAGCTTTGCTTTCACAACTTCAGCTGCCACCAATATGAGGTCGTTACCCCGAAAGACAACCAGTCATCAGCTGAAATCAACACCCATTTCTTCAAAGTCCCTTCCATCTGCAATCATGATTCGCACGAGTCCCTGCAGCCGAAGGGGCGAATGACAATCAATTATTCTTCCTGGTCACAATCGACTCTAGCTGTGCCTCAAACTGAGTCCCTGCAGCCGAAGGGGCGAATGACAATCAATGATTCTTCCTGGTCACAATCGACTCTAGCTGTGCCTCAAACTGAGGAGTTCCTTGGGGTTCAACGTGCGATGGCCTACGATACTGTACCCGTCTAAGACTGAATCACAAATGAAACCCCCCACCCACAGTCAGCGATCCAGAAATTAGGTGTCACCGAGTTTGTGTGTGGTAAAGCTAATACGATACATCGTCCAGTAGCTAAATGCTTCTCGTCAGCGTGAGATGAATGGAATTTCCCTCTAATGAAACGGCGTCAAGCTTTGCCTGATCACACAGGACAAACTGATGTTAAACCTTCTCTTATCTATTCGAGTATATTGGGGTTAAACACAGCAGTGTGGGGAAAAAAGGAAGTTCTCAAATAATCAGAGCTTCATATTGAAGAACGGTAGTCGCAAATACTGTGACCAGCGACCAGGGACCTTTGGAGTGGGTATATGCTTGCTTAGCGCGCTAAGACAATGCTTAGCGCTAAGATGGCTACATTATGCAACCCACTCAGTTGCGTGAGTGTGCTTAGTCCTGCGCCAGGCGCTAAGCAAGGTGCTCCGCGACAGAGAAGCACCTTACTTAGCGCCTGGCGCAGGACTAAGCTCACTCACGCACCGAAGCACCTTGCTTAGCGCCTGGCGTAGGACTAAGCTCACTCACGCACCGAAGCACCTTGCTTAGCGCCTGGCGTAGGACTAAGCTCACTCACGCACCAGAGCACCTTGCTTAGCGCCTTGCGCAGGACTATGCTCACTCACGCACCAGAGCACATTGCTTAGCGCCTGGCGCAGGACTAAGCTCACTCACGCGACTGATCCCAAAACCACAGTAGACTGCGCCGTGTCCAGGATCTATGCTTCAAGCAAAATTAATGAGTGAGCGTCCACATTCCCCTCAAGATTCAAATCACACACATATCTAGCTTCATTTCTCTTCGTTCAAAGCATGGGACCATGAGGCGCCAAGCTAATCAGGCTCTATACATAAATTCGTGTGTCCAGATAACAATACCCCACCAATTCTTGGGTCGTAAATTAGGATGGTCGATCGATCGGTGGTGAAAGTTAACCCATGGAACCCAACAGTCGAGTTATCCTAATTCTGGAGATGTTGCCGAATGACTACATGGTCAGTCCATCTCCTGCTGCAGGGCACTGGGGCTAAATGAGTTAAACAGGTATCTGCAGTCAGTCTGGCGATGTTAAGACACCACCGTAACGTTAGACAGTGCAGTTGGTATTGTGTGTGAAAGCAGCGTCCCTTCTCCAGGTAACGAAGGCACTGCACTAGTAAGCGCAGAAATCGCATTGGTGCCGAAAGTTAAACAGGCACTGACTGACTGACTGGCGAGGTCAGATGGCGCCGTAACGTTAAGAGTGCTGTTGGTACTGTTGGTATTGTGTGTGAAAGCAGCATGCCATCTCCAGGTAACGAAGGCACTGCACTGGCAAGCGCAAACGCCTGGAGCGATACGATAGTACGTGTACCGTATTCCCAGTTTCGCCGCGTGTGAAAGAGACACAGATAAACATGCACCCAGTACTATAAGGCTCTTCTATCTTTATATCCGCACGAGGCATAGATGCACATGATTCCCGCACTATATCTCTCTTCCCTCAAAGTACTACTTTCACTGCAAAAGGCTTACAGATTCAGCCCTTCACTGACTTAACCTCCCTGGCACCAACTACATCAGTTGCCATTCAGGAGACAGATTGACCATGACGGTTTAAGCGTTGTGCCATAATAGCTTGGCGCCTACAGACGCCAAGGTATTCTGGCACCACCCTTCAACCATCAAGGTCAATTCACAGCGTATCTGGACTGGGCGGCGTAAAAGTGTGCGGGCGCACTACATCTACGTTCCTTACTCCGCGGAGTTCCCCTGGCTTTCGTCCAAGAAACGGTACAGGAGTTTGGAGAGACGGGCATTACTGCGTCAACATTAAGGCAAACACTGGTTTTACTCAGGGTACTCGGGCAGGCTTTGCTGTAAGGGTCTGCACCGGAGTCGTGTGGACACGTACGTATCGAAATTCGCTCGGGTGTGATAAGAATTGTAATTACCGTCAGCGTCAGGAAAATGACTAGCAGCTCTGTTCCCGTACTGTCAATTTGCATTTTATGACAGTCACACACGCGACCTCAAAATATGAAATACGTCATGTCCAATACCCGTAATTACTGTAATCAGTAAACTAGGCCAATTCTCTTCACAACAGTCTTTCATCATCATCAACAATAATAATAATAATAATAATTATTATTATTATTATGTAACATGTATGCACATTATCATACTCTCAGCAAAATAAGCAGTCTTCATCTTGGTCGGCACCACTCTTTCTGAAAGAAGAAAACGTGCGTGTACTACACGTACATTCCATTATTACCTTTCCTTAGACAGGCGCCGGTGCAACCAACTGTGAAATCGTCCTATCAACAGGCGCGAAAACACTGTAAGTCTCGCAACACCTGACCGCCTCTTCCCATTACTACGGCGGTGTCCGTTTTCTGGAGAAATAAACTGTGGAACCAATCAAGCGTTACTGGAATAGGCCGTCAACACTGTCGGGTGAACGACGGCAACGAAAGGGCCTCGAGTCGGCCAAACACTGAAAAACCCTTACCTCAGTAACCCCTTCGCTGTCAAGAAAAATTAACACCACCCAACTGCAAGAGGTATAGATTCTCATGAGCCCGCGCAATTGCGGGGGCTCATGAGGATCTATACCTCTTGCTAAAACGAATCTGTGTCCACGTCCCCTTGCCGGTCTGAGGCTCCTTGGCACTAAATTTACAACTATTTCAAAAACACAATCTCGGTCTGTTGGCCGTGAAGGGTTCAAGTAACAGAATAGCAAGACATATATCTTCAGGAGCCCCTGTAAGTGAACACCTGCCAATTACAAGGTGCCCATGAGGTTCCATGTCCCTTGTACGAAACATCACTGAAATATGCCGATTACTTTCAGCACGCATGGTAACCAAAAGGTCTTCCATACAGTACCACACTTAACCCATGATGAGCTCCGTATGAGAAACAAACCTACAGCTGTCACGGCTCCCCACGAGCTCGTGCATGATCCATGTCTCTTGTAAGAAGCGGAGCACATGAGGATCTATGCCTCAGGCAGAAAGGAAGGGGTTCACTCTTAAAAACACGGGTTCAACCACCTGGAGTGTTAGTGTTGGCGCTAGCAGACCGCACGGAACCTTCCACTACCTATCTCCAGCTGTTCAATATGGCGATAAGATTACACCCGCAATAAAGATAAAAGCACAATATGTAGATGAAAGCACTAGGTGGCGGAAAAGGTTCCGGGTGGCAATGAATGCACTCAAAAGTGGCCGCCTAAAATAAAGCTGATTATTAGCCCATTCAAATTTAACACTACAAAAGATATGGATCGACCTTGATAGTTCAAGGGTGGTGCCAGAATAGCTTGGCGCCCGTAGGCGTTCGATCTGTCTTCCAGAAGTGTAATGCATTTTTCAGATGATAGCTCCGAAATTTGAGTGAGATCTATTCCGGAATGGTGGAGGCGGAACAACACTCAAATGAAAAGAGACTTAGATCATCTGGCGGGAGGTCATGATGATCTATGACATGTCTGCCGCATTAATTTCTAGTTCGTGTCTGCATTGTGAGGTGAACTAATTTCGGATCCTTTGTATTACATGATACCGATGATTGCCGCGTGTGGGTAAAAACGGAAGCAAATAGAAATCCCTGACTGATGAGGGCTGCTTCAGGGGTGGGCGCGAAATGAGGGGTGAGCGTGAAATCCATATTATCATAACAGATTCAAGAGGGTACCACATGGTGATGGACAGGAAAAGAGGGTGGGGGAGAGGAGGGGACCTGTTAAAATATTGCGCCTCAATCGTCAAAAAATACCTATAGGGCATTAAGCTATCAGCCCACGCATTTGTTAATTTTGTAATACTTTACAAAGGCGCTTTTATCATGCGTCTGTAATTTCATAGTACGCTGTTCCAAATCATCAGACACATAACATGTCCAGACCTATGTCGGCGTGAACACTGCGACTGACGGCATATGGTGCGAGGATCAATGCTGATTTATGTGTTGCTATAAACATAACTACTTACATGGACAAACATCAGCCGTCTGTCCGCCTATGTACCGCCAAAACACAACCATAATCATATGACGACGAAATGATACCTCTGTGTGTGTGTGTGTGTGCGCGCGCGCGCGCGCGCACACACACACACACACACACACACACACACACGCACACACACACGCACACACACACCAGTCTAGCAAAACATCTCTCAAACCCTTTCCAATGAGGGGGTGTGTGGTGCAGAGGCAATCAGAAACAGTGGAGGGGCCTGCAAATTTCAGGACTCCGCGTGCGCTAGGGGCTTGACAGACAAATGAAAACCACTGGCCTGTTGTATTGCGTCCTGCCCACGCATTCATTACGTGTTTTACGGCTTATGGCCATGTTCACTGCGTACGCACTTAAAGTTTATGATTGTTAATACGCCGCCATTTCACAACAACGCTACGTGGCTGGATGGATTGCTCTTGACAGCCTGATACACGGAAATGCATGGTGTGTGTGTGAGTGTGTGTGTGTGTGTGTGTGTGTGTGTGTGTGTGTGTGTGTGTGTGTGTGTGTGTGTGTGTGTGTGTGTTAGTGTTATATCATGTGTGTGCCTGTACATTTAAATGCCATTTGGTGGATGGGTTCTTTATGAACAGCCAGTAAGCAGGCCTCTAAGACTTGTATCAGACGTTATAGGTCTGTGGTAGTCACTTTCAGTACACACCAAAAACAGAGACAGCGGCCGAGAGATGGGTGGGGTGGGGGGTGGGGGGTGGGGGTTGACAAACAGTGACTGGAAAAGAAAAAGAAAAAGCAGAAAATGTGTGAAATTCCAGTCAACAAAGTTTCTTTTGGTTTGTAGTTGACTTTTTAGACTCCTTTGTTCACTTTCGAGCCTACAGCAAAGTCGGGCATGGGCCGACCAAGAAAGCTACAAGGGCAGTGCTGGATAATCTTGAAGTCCTGGAAAGCACTATGCTAATCAGACACGTGAACTGATGCTAATCAGGCACTGCTTATAAACTGTCCGTCAACGAATTTCCAGTGTAGCTTGCAAGGGCAAAATGAGCAAAAGAAAAACATCAGGCGCCAAGCTAATCTGTGTGTGTGTGTGTGTGTGTGTGTGTGTGTGTGTGTGTGTGTGTGTGTGTGTGTGTGTGTGCGTGTGTGTGTGCGTATGTGTGTGTGTGTGCGTCTGTGTTATCAAGAAAAACATCGGGCGCCAAGCTAATCTGTGTGTGTGTGTGTGTGTGTGTGTGTGTGTGTGTGTGTGTGTGTGTGTGTGTGTGTGTGTGTGTGTGTGTGTGTGTGTGTATGTGCGTTATCAAGAAAAACATCGGGCGCCAGGCTAATCTGCAACTACCCTTAAATTATCATAGTCACATTATTATGGTTGACCCATTTGCTGCAAGTGGTACACAGTTGTTAGGTGCCACCTCCAAAAATTGCGAAATGCGGCCTTGGGGTTTAATGAGTTAATATTACGTCAGTGCTGCGTGGCTTTGACGGTTCTACCCATTCGTTAGTACGGTCCAAACCGATCATAAATTCTAACTGTCAAAATACAAGGCAGAAAGTGTGCAATAACTCATTCAGCCCGACGGCCGTATTTCCCAAATTATGGAGGCGTCATCTAATGACTATGCACCAGTTGCAGGAGATGGATCGACCATGATAATTCAAGGGCAGTGCCAGATTAGCTTGGCGCCGTCAGGCGCCAAACTAATCTGGCACTACCCTTGAATTATCATAGTCGACCCATCTCCTGTAGAGCGTCAGGTGATTGATTATTGGTGTTTAACGCCGAGCAGGCGACTAAGCCATCTCACGGCGGGATGGGTAAAAATCTGGTCAGCCAGACTAAAAGCAAGGTCTTAAGACAAGATGTAAATATACCTTAAAAATATGGCAGGCTAAAATGTCGCGCGAGTCTTTAAAAGAAACGTTTACAGACTCTCAAAAAGGGCAAAATAGTGAAATTCACATAGTCTATGAATGCTCAGATCTTGTTAAAAATATTGCATTCTCTCAAGAAATTGAAGATTTTGTCCGGGGGAACATCCCGGAACAAAACCTTCAAGGAGTCTGCTGTGAAGTGTTTATATCTGGTGTCAATGAGATCGGCACAATACGCTGTACGCTGTAAAGTGTGGAACAGAAAACTGCTCGTCACAGGCAAAACACCATGGACGCTCATCCTGTTAATGGGATAACCGTCTTGCGTGCAGCATGATACACACCGCTTACGACGGTATACTGACCTAAAGACCATGCACGACGCAACTCGACACATCCCTAGCAGCGGCCTCGTGAACAGGTGGCCTGATAACCGGCTGCAAGCAAGCACCTCTAGACAGTCGCACGGACGGGTAATTGCACAAGAAAGCTCCGCATCTAAATCACGCGTGTAAACTCGTTCAAGGCACCACGCATCAATAGCTGCGAAAATGTATAGCGTTGCCGCCGGCAACGTAATACGACACTTTCGCAGTTATGCGGTGCGCATTGAATGAGTTAAAGAACACACACACAAACGAAAGAATTCTCCTGTAGACCTTTGCGTGCGTGCGTGCGTGCGTGCGTGTACGTGCGTGTATGTGCGTGCGCCGGTGTGCGCGCGTTTCCATGTGCGGCGTGTGCGGCATGCGATTATGTTTTCAAAATTTAAAAAAAACAACAGCCAGCCTTCCATCCAACGCACCAATGGCCCACGGAATGTAGTAAAGAAGGAAATGACACGCAACAGTTCAATCAGCGTGAACACCCAATCAAGCCACGACTTACCTGCCGCAAATCAAGCTGGCACTTTTCCCCATGAGCGGAGCGCGGGTCTAGCAAGTTCCATGTACCAAAGCCGCCCCACTGTATAACTGATTGCGTTACGATGATGCCGGACGGCTGCAGAATTACTATTGCAGTTCCGCTTCGTGTTTTCTGTGGCTGCCTTATCGATGCCAGGCAAAGGGTCAGAACGTTTCGCCGCCTTCAGTCAGTTCGTTCCGGCAAGCTCAATACCTGTACGGCTCCAGTTACCGGCGCTCTCTCCCCGCGCGATGAAGGAAACACAAATCAGTATGACCTGTTCCTGATCAAACACGGCGTGGTGAGATTTCCTCCACACTCTGGCTGTCGGGCATGCCACTCCCCGGATAACGCCTGCTAGACAGTCTCACATAAACCAGCTGAAGTTCCAGTCTCCGGAATCACGTACGATTCCCTTGCGCCCTCAGGCGCGTCAAGTGAACAATGACGCGCATTCAGTGATGCCCAGCCGAGTCACACCGCTAGCATTCTACACACCGAGAGCAAATCTACACTGAAATGCAATCGTTTTCCACTGCTGGAATAAACTCACGGCCAAAAACAAAGACTGAGTACAAAGTCAGCCGACACATGCGATCGTTCTAGATGGTGTCAGAGGAAGTGTGTTTATAGAGAAACGTGTAGCAGACTCGCAGAACGCCAGGCGGGCGACTGTTCCCAGTCCATTAGGCCGCCCAGTGCTCTGTCGGCCCAGGTACACGCCCCCAGGTACGCTGAGTTCCACTAAGCCCGATCACACTCACGCTGAATTGCTCTGTCTGGCGCGCAATATTACGTACGTTTAGATTCCACTTCCCTGCACGCAAAGGGTCTTCGGGCTGACGTCGACCCGAGGACCTTTGCGTACTTGGAAGAGAAATCAAACCTCGCCCGTTTGTCTTAACTCCCCGTGCCAAAACGGCCATCTGTTGTAAACTTCAGCAGAGAGAAAAAAAAAAAACCCCACCTGAAAGCGCCCCGCTACAGCAGTGTCCGACTCCTAACGCAAAGGTTAGAGAAAATATCTATTGGTTCTGTCAGTCTGCTATTTGCACAGCGGCACAGGGTCGGGAATAGCCTATATCCAGCGATGATCACACACTCGCGACATAAAGCTCTCCTTTTGTTCGTGTCGCAATCACTGTACGCCGAGTGGGGCACCTGACGAAACTTTCTCCAGCGAAACACAGGTGATCGGCAGCGGCGGTGAACCTATGTTGTCAACTCACTCAAGAGGTCCCCAAATCCTCTTTAAGACACAGCGAGGGCCGCGACGCGTTTCGGGGAGGGGTGTTTGAACTCACAGGCCTAAATATCGATCACTTCCACAGCAAGAATATATCAGAGATGCAAATGTCAATCGACCTTTACGAGCAAGAGGCAGAAATTCTCATGATCCCCTGCATCCGCAGGGGCTCATAAGAATGTATGCCTCTTACTTGGGAAGGATAGGGGCTAAACGGGCCTCATGCAAATGGATGGGTCTTCCCGAAAATCGGGGCCTCTAAGGAGAGACTGTCTTGGGTAAGCTTGACAACGGCATGTCAGTGTACATAGAACACAGGGAAGACACCAGCCCACGCGCGAGTTTTTTCAAAAGGTAGATAACATTTTGTTTAGAGACGGTAGATACAATTATGAAGAGGTGAACAAACGCGTCGTGTTCACACTTTAACATTTGTCATCGCAGTTCAATGGCTCCCCCTTTTTCGCAGCCTAGATAATAAATAAAGCGTTGAATAGACGTGAAAAGACCACGTGTCCCGCACTTCACTGTAGGCAGGACTACGCTGGGGGGTAAGGCAAACTCCTGACGGTGACATCACCGCTTGATCCCGCATAGATAGTCCTACCGTACATTTACTTCAAGCGCCACCGGGCAGACACTTTAGACTGACACTGTACGCCGACATCGTCTGCTTGATGTCTCAACGCATACGTTCTGTCTTGATTCAGACCTGACGTCACATGAGCGCCAAGAAGGAAGGCAAGGCAGTTTCATGGAGAAAGTTTGACCATTAAGGCCTTGACCAATACAGCGACTGTCAACGTCACGCGGCATTTCGTTTACTTTAGCGACAGTCTCGGTGTGACCAAAACCATCATTTTGTCGCAGATCTAAATAACTATTATTATTATGACCTGTAGTTGAACAGCATCGTCTGCTTAGCATTGTACGACGCCATAACGTCGCATTGTCATGCGTCTTTTCCGCCGAACGGTATCGTCAGCGGCAGTCAAGGGGTTAAGGGCTGATTGGCATTAGCGCTTGAGCTATCTGGGAGCCACTGACGAAGTGAAAGACCTGTCGCCAAAGCTCCCAGTGACAGTGCTACTGTTTTGTACTACACGTGACGGGAGGCTTCAAAAATTAACTGTCCGAAACTCCCCCACTGAGACGGTAAACGCTATGACCGCTGGGTCACGTACACACAAAATACTCCATGGCCCAGCGGCAAAATACACACAGCAGTTTATTTTAGGAAAACTATCAAGTTGGTAAAACTAAAAGCACGTAGCAACCTTTGGTCACAGTTGACAAACCCGCAGTCGTAGGGGGCAGCAGCAAATAAGTTTCTGCCTGCAAGCGTCAAATTTCCGTGAGCCCCTAGGGTCGCAAAGACAAATAAAAATCTCTTGTCGCGGTAGGGTCAAGTGCGAACCCTTGCCTCTAGCAGGTGTAAGAATCAGCAAGTCAAAAGATGCGCCTACACCACACCTACACAGCAATTTCTACGACTATTTACGACCTCCTCGAGCCCGACGACAGAGACACGACAACGCCTATCAATCGCACGCGAGTCACGGGAAACTAAACTAAAAAAGAATTTACTGTGGCACATCACACACCACACGCCAGCCACACCGGATCCTCCTAGACAACGGAACGGCAAGAAATTTAGAAACCGAGCAAACATTTCTGAAAAATTTCGAATGTCAAATGTGTGAGTTGTCCTCTGCGGAACTATTTACAGTATTGGAGTCAGACCGACCATGATAATCTAAGGGTAGTGCCAAAACAGTTGGCGCCAAGCTGATCTGAATCATCTCAGCTAGACCATATCCTGTTGTGCTAGTATTCAATGGCTCTTTCATCAGACAGTTCTAGAGTTTAACAATTTTCCTCAGACAGTTTCACCACAAATCTGCATTCACCTGTTTTCGTTCAACGGTTTCATCTCACGGTTTCGGCCACAGCTCTACTCCGGAGCCAGTCCGCTAACAACAAGGCTCGTTCCAGTCGCCACATATGATGACAGAAAGCTGTGCCGGCCGCGCGGTTCAAGTCCGTCAGGTCTTGGTCAGGAAATGTCCCCGCCGCGGATCAATCACTCGATACTGGAGAGCTGACCACTTTCCTTGATGGCCGGATCCGGGCGCGCGCCTGCCTGGCTTCGCATTGTTGGCCGCTCAGCGGACCGTAAGTTAAGCCCAGCAGCAAAATGCATAGATTTACATGAGCCCCTGCGTTCGCAGGGGCTCATGTAAATATATGCCTTTTGAAGGCATGGACCGGTCGTATGTACATCTTTCCACTTCGAGTGGAGAAAGTGTTTCTTTTTTAAGCCTTTGACTAAACAGGCGACATTCAGGTACCGCACAAGCATTACCAGCCTTCCACCTGCAAGAATTAAATAAACGCAAGTCTGGTAGCTGGGGTGTGTTGCATATGCTTGCTTAGCGCGCAAATTTCTTGCTTAGCGCTAAGTTCACAAGCTTAGCTGAAAATGTGCGTTGCATGAGCGTGCTTATCTGCTGGAGCGAGCTTAGTGGCGTGCTTAATTCTAAGGACGGTCCCCCCCGTGCGTAGCGGCGTGCTTAGCTGAGGAAGAGTTCTTAGCTGCCGTGTTAACGCGAGAACGGAAATGTGAATTCACTCTCTTAAACCTTGTGGCAGAAACAGCCTTCCATCTAGGATAGAGAAGGAGGAACACGAAATGTACGTGAGAACGCACGGACCCCCCACCCAGCCTCGTCTCACGGACATCTGGGAATTATCGGTGAGGAGTCTGCATAACTGATTCAACTGACCCTGCACACCGATGGGTATAACCCAACACCAGCCGTTGTCAGAGAAACATAGATCCTCATACTATGGGAGCCTACTACACGGTAGTCCTTAACTAATGTACATCCACATTAGACTTGAGACATAGATCCTCATACTATGGGAGCCTACAGGGTACTCCTTAACTAATGTACGTCTACATTAGATTGACAAGCAGGGTTGCCTGCACGAAAAATTTGCCATTCTTTCTCTCTTGACTTCTTGTTTTCCATCGCCGCCATTTCACCGGCGTTTTGTCTACTTCGTTTCCGTTAGGTCAGAAGAAACGAAAACCGTGCGTTTTTATTGGCCGATTTCTACAATCTATGATGACGTAGGGGAGAACCCCACCATAAGCTATAAATAACCTATCCCCGCTCGCTAAGAACTCGTTCGGAGCTACGCACATCGCTAAGTCGCTCCATGCAACAGAAAACACTCGCGCACTAAGCAAGAGATTTACTAAGCAAGAAAGACCTTAAGTCAGCGAGCTTAACACACTATATTTAAGCACGCTACATGCAACCCACTCCAGGACTGTTGATGCCGTTCCACGCACGGCGCTTCTGGCACTAAACACGTGTAAAATGGTCTACTCAGACTCTGCCCCGCCGCCTAAGCTTGCGAACTTAGCGCTAAGCAAGAAATTTGCGCGCTAAGCAAGCATATGCAACCCACCCCTGCAGGAGTGGGTTGCATGTAGCGTGCTTAAATATAGTGTGTTAAGCTCGCTGACTTAAGGTCTTTCTTGCTTAGTAAAGCTCTTGCTTAGTGCGCGAGTGTTTTCTGTTGCATGGAGCGACTTAGCGACGTGCGTAGCTCCGAACGAGTTCTGCGAGCGGGGATAGGTTATTTATAGCTTATGGTGGGGTTCTCCCTACGTCATCATAGATTGTAGAAATCGGCCAATAAAAACGCACGGTTTTCGCTTCTTCTGACCTAACGGAAACGAAGTAGACAAAACCCCGGTGAAATGGCGGCGATGGAAAACAAGAAGTCAAGAGAGAAAGAATGGCAAATTTTTCGTGCAGGCAACCCTGCTTGTCAGTCAATCTAATGTAGACGTACATTAGTTAAGGAGTACCGTGTAGGCTCCCATAGTATGAGGATCTATGTCTCAAGTCTAATGTGGATGTACATTAGTTAAGGACTACCGTGTAGTAGGCTCCCATAGTATGAGGATCTATGTCTCTCTGACAATGGCTGGTGTTGGGTTATACCCATCGGTGTGCAGGGTCAGTTGAATCAGTTATGCAGACTCCTCACCGATAATTCCGACCAAACACCGGCAACGTCGGTACAGTTAACCTCTCTATCCTGTTAAAGCCATGACACACCACTGCAGGATTCTGATCTATCATGACAGTTCAAGGATGGTGCCAGAACAGACTGGCAGCGTAGGCCAGTAGTTTTGTTAGTACAACTCACAAGTATGGGACATTTCAACATTTAGAGCTCTTATAGAACACTTGTGCCGGCCATGGTGGCGCATGACGTCAGAAGTGAACTACGAGAAATAGCTACAGAACAACCCGTCCAGAAGACCTCTTTCACTCCTCCTTCCGCCGATCGCCTAGAAATAGTCTTCGCTGCTTGCCGCACAGCGTCAAACAGCTTGCACAGCGTCAAACTCAGCTCAAGTTATCCCATCAATCCGTGTTTTAGCCCAAGCACACAGGTTCGACTTAAGTAACTGCTACATTCAAACCTGGCCCACGGTGTGGGGCGGGGGGTGGTCAATGAATGGAAACAATCAGCCCGATATGTCAATTGTGCAATAACGCTACTACAGCTTCTCTCTACAGGCCACAGGTACCGGGCGGCTGGGAGTAAAAAAAAACAAAAACAAAAAAAAACCCACCACGGAGCTCAATGGCCGCTAATGGGCTCTTAGGCTAAAACTGACCTTCAAACCCCGGCCCCTCACACACACACACACACACACACACACACTGACACACACACACGCACGCGTGTGCGTGCGTGCGTGCGTGTGTTCTTAATAAAGGTATGCTGGTTGTCAATTGTCGTTCCATGGCACAATAGACAGAAAACATAACCCTCTGCCGGAGGGTGGGAAAACTCGCAGCAAACCACAATGCTCTCAGAAATATGATATCACTCCATGCAATACGTGCACGCCTTCAACCTGCAAGCGGCACATCCCCTCACGAGCCCCCACTGTACGCGGGGCAGCATGAGTGAAGAGACTGAAATACCTCCCGCTGATCTGTACTTGTTATGAGCGCGTGCGGTCTGTCAGTGGTAGCGACGCGTGTTTACCAATGACAAAACAGGTAATGTATATTCTCCTTGACGTTTCTGCTGAGCAGTCAGCATATAACGTGCGCTTGTCTGTGATTTCGGACCTTACGGTTTGAGCCGCAAGGTCGAAAACCACAGACCAGCATACAAACAGATGTTCCAAATCCTGGTATACCAGATACGAGAACTTGAAAACGAGAGAATGCTGAAAGCCCGGTCATTTTCGCCGCCTTGGCGAATGGGCTGCACAAGACGGGTAGATCATCGTGAGCCCCGGCATTTGCGTGAGCTCCACGGAGCCCCCGCAAATGCCGGGGCTCATGATGATCTGTATCTCTCACAGGTCACGGTGATGTGTTCCTCCTGCAGGAGTGAATGCAGCCCTATCTATACCTCTCGCACTAAGGTGTAGGTTGAAAGAGTGACTAGGACCAATCACGCGTGACTGTGGCATTTCAGTCCATTGTTCCTGGCTACCGGTTACCATTATATTGTCACGGGGGACACAATGGTGTGTAATTCACGCTCTTACCGTCGCTCGGCACGGTGACAAATTATGCAAACATACATACAAAATATATACATTAATTTTTGCATCTGTCGGTGAACAATGCTGAATTCACACACCTGAAGTATGGATAAGTCCTAAAGTAGTGCTCAAAGTTTAACCTTTATCATTCGGAATACACTAGTGTGTGAAATATGACTAAAATAGTTCAAGGATAGTGCCAGAATAGCTTGGCGTTAGGCGCCAAGGTATTCTGGCACCACCCTTGAACTAAAGTCATTGGTCTATATCCTTATCTGTAAGTACTATAATGTAGCTTGCATATGGCAGTGTACAATTTTGAAGCTTTTAGCCTCAGTATGATATGGGTTAAGCAATCTGCTCCAAGGCAAGCCTTGACTGCTAAAATTCTCTGACAAATCGGGCTTCGATGTTGTTTTGCCTCAACTAAGACTGTTCTACCCTTCTTTTCACAAGTAAGTAGGCCACACATGACTGAGGTTTTCTTTGTGCTTCATATATGATCTGGGGAACTTTCCAGCATACAAAGGAAAAGAAAGAAGAGCAGAGGAGTCATTCATTTTACAGCATTCAAATTTCTGAAATTTACCTCTTGTGCAACAATACGGCTCACACAAACTAAGAACGTTTAGAAACGAGATATCGCAAAGTATTAACCCTACTCCCTGCAGCAGGTCGCTTTAACTCATTCTGCCCGCGACACGGCACAGCAAGATATGGCTCGACCAAGATGGTTCAATGATTGATTGATTGTACATTGCTTAACGTCCCGACAGCAACAAGACTTTCTCAGGACGTGCCTGGCACTGCTTGTGAAAAAAACAACTAAACAGAATATTGAATGTATGTCGCCAGCCGATCCAATACGTTAAATAAACCTACGACATGGGGCCCAAATAAAGCTAAGACCATTTAGCAACACACATCCAATATCAAGAGCTACAGGCAGCGCAGACAGTAGGGAGAGTTTAAAAAAGGAAAATACAGGTGAATGGACCAAGGGTAGACAGAGACACATGCCCCAGAATAGGGCGGAAAACCCATCCTGTGGGGCTGACCAGTGTGACCCTGGGAACTAAAAAGTAGTTAACCCCACCCAAGTCCCCCAGGACAGCCCCGGGTGGGGGAAGATAGTTCAAGGGTGGTGGCAGATTACCTTGGCGCCTATAGGCGCCAAGCTATTCTGTCACTACCCTTTAACTATCATGGTCGATCTGTCTCTTGAATGGTAATGCAGTCCTCAGAAGATAACACCAAAATGTGGGTATTTCGTACCTCGGGCACAATGTGTTAATCAAAGTACCATTGTGTCAAAAGGGTGTTTTATTTAATCTGATTATAAGTTCTGTTATGAGACTACCTATCATCTGCAATGACCCACAGGACAAGAATATGATAACAACAGACTCTTCCACCCTACAAACTGAACGTTTAAACTCAGTACTGATGTACCGGAATTAGTCATACATCAAACAGTAATATCCTTTCACGTTTACAATTAAATCGAGCACATGATACTATATGGGGTACAAAACGAAAACCCTTTGTCGATTACAGAATGCGCCCAAACGAAGTCCAATACCAAATTATTTATTGAACACAAAAAAAGCATTCAACTTTGATGGGAGGGCAAACTAGTGCCATCTTTCAGCGCCATGTTCAATATTCAAACATCTGGTGAATGAAGTGACGAGTTTCAGGCATGAATGGGCCAGTCACCTCTGCTTTCTCCTTCAAAACGTTTTTAATATAGTAGGGCAGGCCTGGGTGTTAGTGCCAAAAGCGGAAAGAACCTCTTTCACGGTTGTCGGATTAATCCCTAACGCACTACGGCAGGAGATGGCTCGATCGTGATAATTCAAGGGTAGTGCCAGATTAGCTTAGCGCCTGATGGCGCTAAGTTAATCTGGCACTACCCTTAAATTATGAGTTTCGAGCCATCTCCTGCAACTGGTGCACGGCCGTAAAGGGACACCTCCGAAATGTGGGAATGTGGCCTGAACAGCACTAAACACCCTAAGTTTGAGGAAGACAGGAGCCAATCTTGACTAGCAAGAGTCAATGACTCTCATTAGCTCCTGCGGATGTTGGGCCACATATTGAGTCTATGCCTCTTGCACACGGCTGTGGCTGGTTTAGCGACTGCTACGAACAGCTGCCCAAGAGGTACACGCGACAATTTTGGTCAGCAAAAGACACAGACTCCCATATTTCCAAGCATCCGCAGGGGATCATGAAAATCTATGCCTCTTTCAGACAGCTGTGGCTTGGTTAGCAGCTGTTACAAGCAGCTGCCCACTGAAGAGAAGCCACTTGTCTAGGCAGAGCTCTGTGGACAAAGGTGGCCTTTCTGGCGGGGAATCTCCAAATATTCCTTGCTCACGGCGCTTTTATCGCGGAGCCGTCAAGCGGAAAATAGGATCGCGCACGGAACAAAATTATTATTAGCACTTTGGCGAGTCGGTTGTGCAAGGCTAATTTTGTATGTGTGATTCCCCAGCTCTTTCGCTATAGGACTATTGATTATTTTTCTTCGTTTCATTATTAGTTCTTAGTGGGTCGCTTATGCAAAGGTAATTTCTGTCTGTGTGGTTCCCCCTGACCGTGAGTTTTCGGACTGTCAGTTTTTCACTCTTCAACTGAAGGCGCCCCGAATCATAACTGCGGAAGAGTCGCATAGCGTTTCCGCCGGCAACGCTATGCGACACTTTCGCAGCTACTGATGCGACCTTGAACTAGTTAAACTGTTGCCGCGAGACTACCCCAGGGGGCACTACACGGCAATATGACAGTTTTCCATATTCAGCCAAAAGGTCAAAGTTCCTAAAATGGGATAGTGTCCTCGCAAGTAACTTACCGGTTCAAGAGATAGATCGACTATCACACCCTTAAACCACAGTAGTACTCTTGTTAAGAAATCACCCTTTCTGTAACAAAAAAGTCTTAAAATTATGTCATGTGCTCATAGTGTGACATGTCAATAAAGCTGTAATGATAGGTGGTCTCTCTGAAGGGAGGTCGCTTAAACTGGTTCTGCTGTATCAATATCAAGGTTGATCAGTCTGAATGAATCACGGTGAATGCTCGATGATTAGGGCTGAACGGATCAGTCTCAATGCTCTAGGGCAAAAGCGTTCGTTTAATATCTTGAAAAAGGAAGAGACACAAATCCCCTTGCTTAATGTTTAGGCCCATCAGGATACATGCCTCTTCCAGGTGGCAGGGGTTCTGTGTAGGAGACGATTCTACACACAGGTGCCCGATCTGGCACAATGCACGTCAGATCTCAAATTTCATTTCTCAGCTATGTCACCCCCCCCCCCCCCCCTTACAGACGGCCCCCATGGGAGCGGGATCAAACGTAGACCTGCGCTTTTGGAGTGCCACTTGACCTGGACGGCACCTGAACGTTCCTGTATGCCAATGAATGGTAACTCTTTCATTCCAAGCGCCAAGCAGATCGACAATGATCGCTCGATGACAGTGTCTGAATACTTCCGGGACGTAATTTGCTGTTTGGGAGGCGTCTGACAGTTCAAGAGTAGTGTCCGATTGGCTTATTGTAGTGCAAAGCCGATCTTGCACTTCAGGACTGGTGTCGCCGATCCAACTCCTGCCGTCGTGTCTTAACACTGTTACTACCGAGAAAATGTAAACAAGATCCAACTCGATTTAACTCGGAAATATAAACACGATTCAACTCGGAAATGTAAACACGATCCAACTCAATTCAATTCGGAAATGTAAACACGATCCAACTCGAAAATGTTAACACGAACAAACTAGATTCAACTCGAAAATGTTAACACGATCAAACTCGATTCAACTCGAAAATGACCCCAACACACCACAGCAAGACATGGATCGAGCATGATAGTTCAAGGGTAGTGTAATAGGCGCAAAGCTATTCTGGCACCACCACTTAACTATCATGCTCGATCTGCCTCTAGAATTGTAATACAGTCCTGCAGAGGAAAACTTTACAATTTGGGGATTTCAGTCATGGGGCAGAATGTGTTAACCCTTAACATTCGGAATACACCAGTGTGTGAAATAAGTTTGACTAAAATAGTTCAAGGGTAGTGCCAGAATAGCTTGCATATGGCAGCGTACAAATTTGAAGTTTTTAGACTCAGTATGATATGGGTTAACAAAGATTTCAGAAATATAATCTGCGTCCATTGGCACTGGAGGAGTTAAGGGTGAAGGGGTTAGCGCATTCGCGATATGATGCGTTCGGATACGCGGCTTTAAGCCGGCTGTAAGCCACTTTTCCCGATGCGGCTCGAATGAGTTAATTAACTCATTCAGCCCCGACACACCACAGCAAGATATGGATCGAGGATGATAGTTCATGGGTGGTGCCAGAATAGCTTGGCGCCAATAGGCGCCAAGCTATTCTGGCACCACCCTTGAACTATCATGCTCGATCTGTCTCTTGAATTGTAATACAGTCCAGAGGGCAACTTCAAAATGGAAAATTTCGGTCCTGGCGTGGAATGAGTTAAGCAAAGAAGACAAATTACACCTGAACGATCGAGCTGCAAAACTAATGCCAAAGCCGGCGGAACTCCAATCACTTGTCACTATATCTCCAGAATTGTTAATATAAAAGGGAGGCCACACATGGAGCACACAAACAAGGAGCCGTAATTACTGACTAAAACGAGAAAAACATCTCACTGTGACCAAAAAAAAAAAAAAAATTACTGCATGAGCTGTTTGTACAAGTACTTTGCTTGGAGCCTAGGGGCGTCAAGCTATTTTGACATCAGCTTTGAAATATGCTCGATCCAGCTCGCATGTGTCAGGGTTTTTACCGGGTAATACAAGGACAGCAGTCGGGCTGTGACAAAAACGCGACCAAAACAACACAGCTCGCAGGTAAATACCACGAATGTTCACCACATTTGTGCTTTATGTCAATGTCTATTCCCATAACTATCTGTCTTGACAGGCAGAGGTCTGGAGAAATTATTTTTGACTGCTGACAACAAAACTGAATCAGCCGACATACATTTATGTGGTTCCACTGCGTGCTCGTGAGCCCACCTACAAAGGCTATGTGTCATTTCTCAGCGGGGAGTCAAAAGGCCACGGAACACAGTGCCGTTTCTGTACTGTCCAGCCATAGTCAGTCCCAGCCATCCCACAATATTTCAATCCTCTAAAAAAACACCAGCGCCCACCAGCTGCACATTTGCCATGCACAAAATAACCAAAAAAAAAACAGCACATTGACAGTCTCATTTCTTGGCTATGAACCTGATTCCTTACCAACCCCCACACCCAAGCACAGCTGAAATCAGCGTGCCCCTCAAATCACTACGTCAACGGCAACTCAACGTAGGCCCACAATTGTCCACAGTATAAGCTCAGAATGGTATGAATCAAAGCACCAAACATGTCTCCTCTCAGCTAACCAGAAATTTCCAGCAAATTCCAACATTCAGCCCTACTACAAATTTTCAAACAAGGCAAAAATTATTTTTTAAAACACCGGTCCTCTTACTGCTTGAACTGCCCAATTTAAATATATAACGTGACCAAAAGCTAATTGCACTCTAATGGTGGCTCTAATGGCGATTCCTGTGGGACTGAACCCAAGAAGGAATGCTTACCTACACGCGCTATGGAGCATGTAGGGTCATAACAACGCTAGGAAACTAAACACCAACCAAACCGGACACAAAACCAACTAGTTAGCTAAATGCCCTCGGGCCAAGGTCGGCCTGAGTTGGCCCGTGCACGGGCCAACCTTGGCCCGAAGATCATTTGCTCACGCGGGCGTCTCCGACATAAAAAACAAAACAATTGCTATTAAATCTGACAATCATATTGCTTGGGGTGGTGCAAACATGAAGATTGTGTTAATACTGAATAGACTCTATCTATGCTGTTGACATATTTCAATACACGTCTACTAACGAGTACAATATGGACGCTCGAACGAGAAAAGCCGTGGCAAACACTTTATTAAACGTACATGGTTTCAGGAGAATGCGCCAGATAAGAATAAAGACATCACAAGGAATGACTAGAGCATTCAATCAAACAGCCATACTGACACTATCTGCCTTATCTAACACTATTAACCCTTCAGCACTGATGTAGCCTTTAGATTCTACAACTATTAAACTCTATAAATTCAATGTGCTTTTAACCCTTTGGCTGTCGGCAGTGCTTTTTGTCACGATGATTCCTGACGGAATCATCGCGACAAAAAGCACTGCCGACAGACGGAATCATCGCGACAAAAAGCACTGCCGACAGACGGAATCATCGCGACAAAAAGCACTGCCGACAGACGGAATCATCGCGACAAAAAGCACTGCCGACAGCCAAAGGGTTAAAAGTAATTGTACAAGAAAGCGCTGTTCACATACACTGTGGTGCCCACCAACGCAGAACAGCGTACTGGTAACCGAAAGACTATGTCAGGTTTTGGGGCTGTAGGGTGTTTTTTTAGCCACACTTTCAAATACGAGGAATAAATAATGCATACCACAGTTTGTATTTCAAGTTAATTGTTAATAAATTTCTAAGTAGACCAATTTCACAAATGGGACGAGACTCGCATGGATGCCGGACAGTCCAAAACGTGACGAAACTAAAACTGCATAGCAACGACACGCTCAAGTTCTGTCTGAAGCCGATAAAGAAAGCAAATTTAAAGACGTGGTTACTGATTTTTTATTTAAAAAAGAAGAGTCGCTCATACCTCTTGTATTCGCAACAAGCAGACATTACCAAGACCCCCATAAGACATTATCATGGTCAATCCATCTCCTGCAACTTGTACATAGTCATTAGGCAACACCTCCAAAATGAGAAATGGGACCTTGGGGCTAAAAGGGTTAATGTAGTACCACCGCCGGGGCCGAGACCTCAGCCGCAGTAACTCAAACAGATCAAACGGCTGCAGCAGTACGAGTTGGCTTGATAGCTTTTTGATATGCTGCCTTCACGGACAATACCTACTTCCCGTCACTGTTCCTGTACCAGGACATCAAAAGCGGCCATAAAGAAGGTTCTGCCTGATTGCATTGGACATGCGAGGGGGGGGGGGAGGGGGGGGAGGGGGGGGGGGGGGGGGGGTGGGGGGGGGGGGGGCGATGGTACTATTTCTCACAGACTTTAAGATGGCGTCCTACATTTCAGAGGATGTAGACGAGGGCGGCTTGTGTCGGCAAGAGGCATAGATTCTCATGAGCCCCCCCGCAATGCGGGGGCTCATGAGAATCTATGCCTTTTGCAGACAGCTGGGCTTTGCTGACAGACTGTAGGGACCGAAGTCTACTGTCCACGCCATGTCCACGGGGAGGCATACAGGACTAAGAAGCTGGGCCCACGCTACCAGAATTTGCCACTAGCAATGTGTGGTAAGCAACAATTTGCCCCCTGCCACATCGGCTTCGTGGCACACGTTTCAATGTACGCGCAATGTTTTGTACTGACTGACCTGCCATTACTATATATGGAACAGCTCTCACGGCGCGCCCGGTTGAAATATTCAGAGCTGCAGGAGTCCCACATGCATGGGAACTCTCGGACAAGGTTGATCAATTTACTCACTGGAGACGTGCCGCATACGGATACGCAGCTGTTTAGCAGCGGTTTCACATGCGGCGCGTCTCCAATGAATATTACAGTCTCAAAGCCGTCGGCCCACGCTACCACAAACACCTATTGCCGGGCGCAATTTTGTGGCGGCAATGTTGCCGCCTCAATTAGGGGCGCCTACAATATTGCCGCCACAAATTGCGACCCGATACAAACCGAGTCTATTCATTTGTGGTAGCCGGCAAGGCTCGAGCAATGTTGCCGCCTCTCAGCCAATCAGCGGTGTTCTTGCGCCACTTCCCGTTTCTTCATCTTCCGGCGAGCCGGAAAAAATGGCGGAGAAGCTGAGCGACGGCCGACGGCTTTGAGACTGTAATATTCATTGGAGACGCGCCGCATGTGAAAACGCTGCTAAACAGCTGCGTATCCGTATGCGGCACGTCTCCAGTGAGTAAATTGATCAACCTTGTCCGAGAGTTCCCATGCATATGGGACTCCTGCAGCTCCGAATATTTCAACCGGGCGCGGTGAGAGCTGTTCCATATATAGTAATGGCAGGTCAGTCAGTACAACACATTGCGCGTACATTGATACGTGTGCCAGGAAGCCGATGTGGCAGGTGGCAAATTGTTGCTTACCACACACTGCTAGTGGCAAATTCTGGTAGCGTGGGCCCAGCCTCTAAGGTCTCCATCAGATTCTGCCCAGCCAATAATTGATTCAGCGAGAGGCGTAGATCCTCATCAGCCCCCGCAGTGCGGGGGCTCATGAGGATCTAATCCTCTTGCAGGCGGCCCGGCCTGGCTAAAGGACTGTAAGAACCATCAGCATTGTCCAAGCCATGTCCATCAGCAGACCTGCCTACCCTTTACATTTGAAATGTGTAGTGTTCCGGACCAAACGTGTAGTTTTTCAGGCAAATGAGTAGTTTCAACCGAAACTTGACAAGGTTAATTGTGGCACGCCACTCACTCACACACACACACACACATCATCTCATCAGGTAGGCATACGGCGTAACCTGAAATTGCAAACACAACGCATATACCAGAAGCCGCCTCCAGAATTTGACTGGTAGCAACCACTAGTCCAGCTGGACTAGTGGTTGCTACCACACAACGCATATACCAGAAGCCACCTCCAGAATTTGACTGGTAGCAACCACTAGTCCAGCTGGACTAGTGGTTGCTACCAGTCAAATTCTGGAGGCGGCTTCTGGTATATGCGTTATGTTTGCAATTTCAGGTTACGCCGTATGCCTACCTGATGAGACCCACCTTGGGTCGAAACCGGTCGTAGGCGGCAAAATCTTAAATCTATCCAGCAGGTCCAAGATCTGTTTGGGAATATTCATGCACTAGCCTCCCCTCTCGGGGGGGAGGACTGGATATTCTCCAGCGGGTTGCGGGGCGCCTGGGGGTAGTCCCTATTACTTTATGTAGTAGGTGTTCAGTGGAAGGCTCAAAAGATCTAATAAGCGATGCAGTCACAAAAGGACAGCTGATGTCCTGATGACACAATGCAAGCTTACCAGCCTGGATTTCCATGGCATTAGCACAGCATTCTCAGAATTTATTGAAAAATTATGTCCCTTGGAGCTACTCTGATTGAGTGCATTTTTTGGCTTGGGCGACGCCTTTGTTATAAGTAATGAATATATATATATATATATATATATATATATATATATATATATATATATATATATATATATATATATATATATATATATATATATATATATATATATATATATATGACGTTTGGTGTCGGCAGACAAATTTTGACCAACTTCTACCGGGCAGTTATTGAAAGTATTTTGACCTTCTCCCTGAATGGTTTGGCAGCACCACACAGAAAGAGCGATCCAAATTAAAAAGAGTAGTAAAAACTGCATAAAAAATCATAGGTATTTGGAGTCCCTCTTCCACTCACGAAAGAATGCTAAAAAAAATGAGGCTAGATCCACCCTCCGAGACGATTCCCACCCAACCCACGAGTTGTTTGAGATGCTGCCATCCGAGTGCCGTTATAGAGCGATCGGGACACGCAATATTCATTTTTTAAAAAAATTTTATCCAACCACTGTCCAGACGTTTAATGATGCAAACAAACGTCAAACCTGACCCATCCGTCCCACTGTTTGGGCATGTAATGTATTGTCCAGCTACATCAAGCGACATGTTTCATTATTACGATATGTTCTCTGTGACTTGTCTCACTGTGAAATCGTGTTTATTGCCTTTACGATTAGACCACAATAGTTCAAGGCATGCAGGTGTATGCGAGTGAATGTGTGTGTGTGTGTGTGTGTGTGTGTGTGTGTGTGTGTGTGTGTGTGTGTGTGTGTGTGTGTGTGTGTGCACGTGAGCAGCTTAACTATATTTTAATGTAGTAAAACTGTTGCCGCTAGGGTTTCATGTGAAAGAAAAACAGAAGATAGTGGTGGAAAACTCTTTAAAATAGAAACAAGGAACGACGTTTCGGATCAAAGATCCTTCAGGTGACATGCAGTGTGGTTGCTGACAAGGGTGTGTGCCAGGTGGTAAGGTGTGAGATGCGCGAAGTGAACTGATGTGTCACGTTTTTTTTTAATTCAGGCTAAATGAACCGATAGATTCGATGACGGAACACAATGTGACACCTAATTTTGAAACTGAATCTCGAAACAATATTTCTAAACAATTATTTGCAGAGATCGTGGATTTAATACGTACACTACATTCGTATCAGAAACCCACATTTATATGCCCACACAGTTTCATATAGTATGTGCAACGTACTCTACTTCTTCTAGTCTACTCTATGCTTTAAACAGTAATAACGTCCTCAACTTTAGGATGCAAACAAGGCCGATCCAAAATAATGACAATCAAACAGAGCCCTTTGATTCTCAGCAGCCTCTACAACATGCATGAGCTTATGAAAATCTATGCCTCTTGTAGATGGAAGGCCATGGATAAAAGCAAATAATTCCGCAGTGGCTTACTCATCCAGGGAATCTACAAAGGTGTAAAATAGGCCTGCAAAATGCACAGATTCCCATCAGCCGATTCAATCTCTGGGGCTTCATCATGATCTATGTCAAGTGCAGTTGTAAAGGTCCGACTAAGACACTGTTTCCAGGCAAAATGAGGAGGGGACAGAAAAGAAAGGGGAAGCGTTGTATCGGTAACGGTCGACTGCACAAGATAAACATTGGGCTATGGGCACCAGCTTAATGAGTTTTCTGACCTCAGCCCGGGGAGGGGGTATCGGATTTCACTGAAATTTCAGACATTCCAGTGGCCCCCTTGCACACACACTCATGGAACACCGCGGGCTGTAACACAGGCTGAACGGATCGGCGCGATAAAAAAAAATTTGGTTCTGAACTTTACGTAGAATTGTGAAACAGAATTACGTAGTTGGGACTCAGAATTGCGTAGTTACGTAGTTGGTTAAAAAATGCGTAGTTTTCTATGGCCAAAACGTAGTGTAGGCAGGTAAAGTGACGCTGTGAACTAAGGTCCCCATTTGCCCAGGCCCAAATCCGTTTAATTTCACAATTCAGTCAGTGCATCGATCTCAAGTGGACATAAGCACTATAATAAACAGCTTTCACGGACTGACCAACCATTGAATCCATGCGCCTGAACAAAAACACAAAACAATAAAGAACGTATCAACGCAAAACACAAGACTGTAGCCAAGCCATAAACAAAACAACTTACGCTTATTTTACATTTGAAACCTGTTGAACAACATATCAAACTTCCTCTTGTGAAGAAATCACCTGGACAAAAAGTGCTACTGACAGCCAGAGGACTAGTATTCTTTAATCTTTACCTCTCAAGATAACAAACAAAAATACTTCTGCCCATACTGATTTCTCTTTTTCTCTTGAAAACAAGATCAATAATACCAACAAGCGGACTATACAAAAACGTTTCTATCTCCAGGAATTATCTCTTTTTATACTACTGACACAGGTCAATAAAATCAACAGACGAAAGTATTCGCACTGAAGAATGTATCGATAAGAGAACGGACAGACAAATCTAATATTCATGAGAATTTCAACGCACAATACACATTTTGGTATTTGAGCTCGCTGACAAACACACACACACACACACACACACACACACACACACACACACACACAACAGTCACTAAACCGGACAGAGGTCAATTAAAGTTTGGCCATTGTCATTGTGACATACACGTAAACATAACAGTAGAAGTTTATATACAGAAACTGAAGGTTGTAAAATCCGCACGTGTTCTTTATTGTGATCTTCTGACACTTTCACAGGGTGCTGAATGTTGGGTTCATCCGCAATGAAAATATTGTGCAACTTACCAGTACAATTAACCCTCTTAACCCCACGACCGCATTTCCAAACTTTTGGAGGCGTTGTCTAACGACTATGTACCAGTCGTAGGAGATGGAATGATCATGATAATTCAAGGTTAGTGCCAGATGAGCTTGGAGCCTTCAGGCGCCAAGCTCATCTGGCATTACCCTTGAATTATCATGACCAATCCATCTCCTGCTTCAGGGTCCGGGGCTAAATAGCTTAAGACACAAACAGCTCATTGCTGAAACTCAAAGACTGAAAACATGAATCACAGAGAGACAAAGAGATTAGAGAACAGGACATGGTGACAAATCATGTACGATGGTTGAGCAAGGTACACGACTAATCAAATGAAACTATAAATCATAGCCCCAACACATTACACGCGGAGATGTAACAACCATGGTAGTTCAAAGGTTGTGTCAGGTATTTTCGGGCACCACCCTGGACTATTTTGGTCGATCTGTTCATTAAGCTACGCTTGCTCTCCAAAAGATGGTTCTAAATTCGTAAATGTCCACCTCAGGGCTCAATGTGTGGGATTAACCCTTTGGCTGTCGGTAGCAGTTTTTGTCACAATGATTCCAACAGAAATCATCACGACAAAAAGCGCTGCCAAGAGCCAAAGGGTTCAAAAAAAAAAAAAATTTAAAACAAACAGTACTCACTCATCTGATCTCTCTGACCGTGCGCTGTCGTTCCAGGATGCTCGAGATGACTTGTAGTCGTGCGGCAGCGTGGCCCGCACGTGGCTGTTGGCGCCCTCTCTCCGATTGAACCCGTAATGTGATTGTTCGGAGCCGCGACCAGAGAAAGTCTGTGATTTGGACATCTGTCGGTATCCATCAATGAATCGTTTTTCCTCCAAGATGGCGTCGCGAGACACAGCGCCAACTGTCCTTCGGTACCGTTTGCTAGGTGACCTGGAGAAGGGGGATTCAGAGCGATCTTAACACCACAGGTCACTCGCTGTGTAGACTTGACATTCGTCAGCAATGACAAGATATTTTAACAGATTGTCTTTGACGTCAGTATATATGAATGTACCATCATCATCTTGGACAACAGAGCCACAGACATTTATACATGAAACAAGTGAGCAACACACACCCCTCCCCCACCCCATCCAAAAAAAAAAAAATCTGCCAACAAGTCACATGCATACAAATTACAAAACTGAAGCAGACTGAACACATTATGCGCCTTAACCTATTCATCCCCAACACACTGCAGCAGGAGATGAATCGACCATGATAATTCAAGGGTAGTGCCAGATTAGCTTGGCGCCATCAGGCACCAAGCTAATCTGGCATTACCCTTGAATTATCATGGTCGATCCATGTCCTGCTGAATCAGTCACATCTGCACATGAAAAATTTTTAAAATCTGTTCCTAAACCCCCACCCCTCCCCCCCCCCCACCCCCCCCACCCCCCACAAAAAAAAAAAAAAAAAAAGAAGAAGAAAAGAATAAAAAAAGAAAAATAAGAGGTGCCATGTGTGAACATCTGATTTGGAACACACACCTCAAAGTGCACACAATACACAAAGAATCCTTATCAGCAGACATACACATACAAGACTCAACAGATCTGAAAGAAGGCCCAATAAGTAAGAAAATCGTCCAAAAAGAAAACGTGGAGGTGAAAGAATGTTTCAACATTAATGTGAGTAACTGTGAGTACAGTGGATAAGGACAGTCAAACCCCACTCCAAGTTAAGGAAAGTCCCATTAGCAAACTCCAAACCCGTCAGTGCATGTTTTCCCTGACAGACTTGCCTATTTTGTCTGAATACACAATTACACAAGCTTACAAGATACAGTGATAATACATGTATGTGTATAGCAAGTATACTAACGAGCAAAAAAAAAAAGCTACATTTTTTATTCCAAAATTGTCTCATTTCTTTTGCCCGTGAGTATACATATTACAGAGATGTATGAGAGGGGGAGCATACAATACCTGGAAAATGTTCTCTCTATTTTGGCTCGTCTTTTACTTTCCTCTAACGTTTGATACTCTGTCCTACCACTGGAACAAAATTTAAAGACAATGTAAGAATCCTAAAAGCACTTAATACAGCTTTCCTTCCTTTACCAAACTGTCACTCATGTCTACAAAATTTAATGTTAATATCAAATGACCAGTCTGTTAATGTTATATGTTGAAAGAAAAGATTTGGCATTCTGACTAAATTCTCATGCACTGTGACATAAGCCAAGCAAAAACGTGTACTGTAAGTGTCCCTTAGACACAATGAGATGTCAGTAAAATGCACAAATGCCAAAAGTCGAATGATTATGCTAAACTAACAATGAAAACAATGACTGTTTATTCACGCTATATAAGACATAATACACGTATCTAACAGTTTGCTTGAATCCTGCCTTAATGTCAAAATGTATTCTGAACTGAGCCCAGGCAGCAAGTCAACAAGCAACTCTGAAAAATACCTGGCATGCATTTACTGGGGTTTAGCCTACAGTATCTTCTAGTGCCGCATATTAGCAGAAAAGCATTGTCCTTAACAAAATTAACAGTTAACCCTTTTAGCCCCATGGGTGCATTTTCTAAATTTTGAAAGTGTTACTTAACGACTATGTACCAGTTGCAGGAGGTGGATTGACCATGATAATTCAAAGCTAGTGCCAGATTAGCTTGGCGCCTGAAGGCGCCAAGCTAATCTGGCACTGCCCTTGAATTATCATGGTCAATCAATCTCCTGCTGTAGGATGTTGAGGCTAAATGGGTTAAGTAAACCACACAGCTTTTATTCTCTTTTGCAATGCATCAGTTCTTCACTCAAACATCATGTGGACTTTTTTATCAGAGAGTTATTTTCTTTTCCAATTAACCCCTTCAACTACAGGAAAAGCTGAACAGGAACAAACTACAAGAGACACAGATCCTCATGAGCAAGCGCAGTTGCGGGGACTAGCTATGATCTCTACATCTTGCTGACACCACTTTGTATCTGTTTCTTGGACAGCCCGGACTCTTTGCGTTGACCAAAGATGTCAGAAACACAATCTGCATTAACTGGAAGTGAAGGGGTTAACCTCACATCAAGTGCAGGCTAGTGGAATCATGACAGGTCTGGAGTGTTCTCATTTCCTGTTTGTGTTAACTATGTGATATTCCATATCCCAGATATACATGTATATGCTAATGTTCAGCAGTGTGCATTTGTAGTGACAATCAGATGCATAGCGTCAGATTTTGAAGTTCAGTTAACCCTCTTAACCCCACAGCCGCATTTCCAAACTTATGGAGGCATTGTCTAACAACTATGTACCAGTTGTAGGAGATGGACTGATCATAATTCAAGGGTAGTGCCAGATGAGCTTGGCGCCTTTAGGCATCAAGCTCATCTGGCACTACCCTTGAATTATCATGATCAATTCACCTCCTGCTGCAGGGTCCCAGGGCTAAATGGGTTAAAGAATACATAAAACTCTGCCTTCTAAAAAAAACCAGCTGTGCCATTTGCTTTGCAACAAAGATTTCTTTCAAGTTTCACAGAGAATTCTGCAAGACGAATTAAAACACTCATACATCATCAATCTTACAGTTTCAGTGGATAAATGAAAGCTGCACTAGCACATATCAGTTGATGACATGCTTCTAAATAAGCCCCTCAAACCACAAACACACAAAAAGGGCAGTTATCTCAAACATTTTCTCCGTATATGGCAGTGCTTCTCTTACTGTATGCGGGGAGCTGGGTGGCTTGGTGGTAGAGCATTAGACTCTCGTCCGAAAGGTCGTGGGCGCGAACCCAGCTGGGGTCAAAATTAGTACAGATCTCTTTTCGGTGCCCCGTCTTTGAAATCACCTTCATGGTGGACAAAAGACGTTAAGCCCTAAACGTTTTTTTTCTTACTGCATGCGAGTACAGCTACTGAGCTAGTACTTCATGGGCACTGCACATTTTGTTAGCAAACGATAGACTGCAGCCACAAACGTTAAGATTTCATGTAATGCTAGTGTGAAGACTGATTCAACCAATCAAAGAAGATATTTCCAAAACAAGGGAATGAAGCCTGATGGTGGGGACATAATCCAGAGAAAATGTTTGTATTGAACTTAATCCAAATTAATCCAAAACTTTATTTTGCATTTGACGAAGGATGATTTTTGTTCTTAGTGTTGTCATAACTGTTAAATTTGAAAAAGAAAATAAAGGGACAGAATAATGCCTGAGAAAAGAGATTTAACCCATTTAGACCTGACACACTATACCAGGCAATGGATCAACCAAGATAATTCAAGGGTAGTGCCAGATTAGCTTGGCGCCTGATGGTGCCAAGCTAATCTGGCACTACCCTTGAATTATCTTGGTCAATCCATGTCCTGCAACTGCCGTCAGGCGACAACTCCAAAAATTTGGAAATGTGGCCTTGGGGTTAAATGGGTTAAACACAATAAAACTGGAAATTGGAATACTGACTGATTACAACATGAAGATACAGTCTGATCCTGGCACTATCAAACTTTTCTTTATTTAAATATTTTGATGTAGACGACAAAATAATGTGAGATGCCCAGCATGAAGAACTCTTTTTGTTCAGTGTTTGACTGCTTCGCACACCACCACACTGCTTTCGCGGGAAAAGTACCTGTAAGTGCCCCAAGCTGCAACATGTTTATTAGTCAGCCCCGCCATACAACATGTCAAAAGGTGTGGTTAAATGTTAGTGCAAACTCGGCATGCCCCGTGCTGGCCACCCTGTTAAATCAAATTGTGCAAATACAAGAAATCTCAGGAAACATTCCACACTGACTACCTCCCTTGATACACTATGCACATGCATAAGGGATTGGCAGAGAAAACCAGTGTGAAAACATTTATCTGTATTCTTCTAAGTCTTTCCTTTCAATCTTACCGTCAAAGCATTAAACAATGTCCTTCATGACAATAACATTATTTTAACCCTTTTCATCCTGATACACTATTGCAAGAAAGAAATTTGACTAGGATAGTTCAAGGGTGGTGCCAAAGTAGCTTGGCGCCTTAGGCGCCAAGCTATTCTGGCACCACCCTTGAACTAAAATGGTTCATCTATCACCTAATCTGTATTGTAGCCTTCATAGGACAATAAGCAATTTTTTTAAATTCAGCCTTAGGATGTAATGGGTTAAGCTAATAAAGATTGAGCAACACAGGTAAATTCCAGTAAACTGATACTAGTTGACCACATATGCCTGCCTGAATGCAAACTACATGTTACTGATTCAGAAACAACCTAAGGCATGCAAACATGCAGACTGGTTTCAAAGTATGAACTGTCAATTTATATTCTTGTATGTATTAAAGTAACTGCAAAAACATGTTTGGAAAGACAATGTGATATGAAATCACGCAATCCATACCAATATATTTTATAATTCCAGTTACATAGAGAATAGTCAGATTTCTTGGATACTGGTATGAGCACAAATCAAATTAAAAAAAGACAAGAGAAAGGAAAAGTACCACCGTGCACGATACATAACCAAACCAAGAACATTGAACAACAAAACAAAAACAGTGCTCACCCTTTACAATAAACAAAACAATATAAAAAATATCAAATAAAAATATTCAAACAATGCAAAAAAAGACAATAATTAAAATAATAATAATAATAAAATGTAGCAAAACCACACAAAACCACAATAAAACGTGTTGTGGTCTGCGATTTGGGACCTTATGGACTGGGGCCATACAGTCCAAAATCCCAGAGAAAAACACAAAAGTGACAGACAGGAAGACAGAAAACGTCCATGTACATAAAGTATGAAAAAAAGCTGCCAAGCAAGCCAACTGGAAAGTCTTACCTATACCTAAATTTTGAGCCTATAGAAAATATCTTTTTGCTGGGAGGGTTTGGGTGGTGAAGGCGGAAGAACGTGTGGTGTTCCACGCACGACTTCCACAAGTTTTTACATGAGCGGTAGCTGACCATATTGAAGCCGATCAAGTTCTCCACTGGGTCATTCTGCAACACACACTCTCACAGCTCAATTTCTACCGACACTGACCCATGACATTCTGCAACAGGATGTGGATCGACCATGTGGGTTCAAGGGTGGAGTCAGAATATCTTGGCGTCTGTAGGTCCCAAGCTATTCTGACACCACCACTGAACTATCCATGGTCGATCTGTCTCAGAATTGTGACACAGGCGTCAGATGATATCTGCAAAATCGGATAATTTTGTCCTCTGGGCATCACATCGGATAAACTACAGCAGCGAGATAGATGGATATGGCAATTCAAGGGTACCACAAGATCAGCCCTTTCAGGCGCCAAGTTGATCTGGTGCTACCTTTTAAATGTCCCCAACCATCCATCTCCAGCAACTGGTGCTTTTTCATCTGAGGACAGCACCCAATTTTGGCGTTCTTAAGCCTAGGCTAGATAGCGTTATTACAATGAAATGTCACAATAAGTACAATACATTCAGAACAAAAAGAAATCGAAGTTGGGACATGTTAAAACGAAACAGAAAAACATGAAAAAAGAGGAAAATTCATAGGATTACTTTTAGACAAGAACACACAAGAAAATTAATATCTCACTGCATAAAAACAAATGAACAGAAACAAAATCTGAAACAAATTTCATAACAATTGCTTTGCTAAAATGTTACAGCAGGGAATAAATACTATTAAAAATTACCCCAAAAATCCTAATTATGCAAGGACATAAATGTAAACACATGAAATGACAAATGTGAATGAACAGACCAACATGTAAATGTAAACACATGAAATGACAAATGTGAATGAACAGACCAACATGTAAGTGAATGTACTCTTATCACTCAATCATTTCCAGTGTACAACAACAGACAACATGCTAAATCCAAAGCAAGCAGCCAAGACTGGACCCTGTCAGTGTACAACACCCCAGACCCAATGATATAAGCTGCTGCATGACATCCACCAAAAACATGACCAGCTTTACTGCTTTCTTATGCAGAGTCTGCTTTCATTGGCCACCCTTATGAGGAGATCACCTGTTAACCCTTTGTGTCGATAGCAGTGGGATCATCACAACAAAAACTGCTTCAAACACGCAAAAGGTCAACGATTATTTAGGGGGCTACAGCCACCGAAATGATAATCAGCAACCCTTTGCGAGCCGATAGCCATTTCTGTCGCTATGCATGATTCCGTAGGACTCATCACGACGAGTCCTGTAGGAATCAGACTGTAGGAATCATCGTGCCAAAACCACTATAGGGTTGACAACAGTTGATGCTTTTGGCCTTTCAAGACTTAACTTGAGAGAGAACCTGTCTTTTAAATCTTTTAGCCTCAAGGTCTCATTTCTCAAAGTTTGGAGGTGTTGCCTAACGACTATGTACCAGCTGTAGGAGATGGATTGATCATGTTAATTCAAGGGTAGTGCCAGATGACCTTGGCACATGAAGGCGCCAAGCTCATCTGGCACTACCCTTGAATTATCATGGGCAGCTATGAACTCACCCTTCCACCCCTTCCACCCTAACCCCATTCAAATAAGTTTTAATATGTTAAAAAGCACAGACACAGTTGTATGCAGAAACATTGCATAATGCTACAATAAATGTGGTGATTATTTAACCACATACAAGAAATTGATGGTATTAATCACATCACACTACACACTTATAAGAAGAGTGAACAATGAAGCATGACATGTACAGTGCATGTGTGGACTGTACAATGTTATCGTTCTATCAGGGCTGTTTCAGATTATAATATCAGTGAGGATTTCAAGAGGCATGTCATACTCAAGAGGCATGTCATACAGTATATTATTGGTAAGTCATGTTACATGTTGTTGTTACATGTCACTCCTGATATATATGGTACTATGTGAGGACTCATTTGCTGCGTTCATGTACTACACAAAGAGTACAGGTGTGTTCAGGCCTTTCGCTGCAGGCAGCACTTTGTGTCGCCATGATTCCTGCGAGAAAAAGATTTACCGACAGCCTGAGGGTTAAGCTCTGTAAAAACTGGAACTCCCCCTACATGTACTCTACAAGGATTGGCAGCATCCACAAACCTAAATTAACTCATTTGAGACGCGGTGTGTACAGAGACACAGCTGATTGTGACATATCCATATACACCAAATCTCATTCAGTTAACCCATTTAGCCCTGATGCTCTACAGCAGGAGATGGATCGACCATGATAATTCAAGAGTAGTGCCAGATTAGCTTGGTGCCTTCAGCCCTGATGCCCTACATGCCAATCTAATCTGGCACTACCAGCTGAATTATCATGGTCAAGCCATCTCCTGCTGTAGTGCATTAAGGCTATATTGGTTAATGTCTTCTCAACAATTAAGGTCCACAGCTGAAAGGCCAATAAGAATAGGAACATGGAAGAGGACCATTTTAAAACTGAAAGACTTCCACAATCTGTCGTTGCAAACAGGTCATGCAGAAGCAGAAGCTCCTGAGAATCACTGATCCTCACTGACGAAAGGGGATGGATGAGAGACTACGCAACAGAAACAACTTCATAAAGAATGTAAATTGTGCATACCAGCCACTAGGCGCCACTACCCAAACGGAGACAACTGGCCACCAAACATGTATTACGCTGATCAACGACAGCGCACACAGACAATACTGAGCAAGACAATGGATACAATCATAACTCATTTCTGACGACGCCTCACTACAAAAGCATGACACCAAACTGGAGCACTCATACTACGGTAGATATACAAACCACGGTTGCACAAATGAGCCGATGCACAAAGGCCTCGACAGAAAGATGCACAGAGGCCCTGACAGAAAAATGTTGTTACATTCTGGTAAAGGAATGCCAACCATCCAGAAGTTCATATACTGAATCTAGTGCCAAGACAAGTTTTAGGGAAGTTTACAAATTAACCCTTATCATTCAGATACACCCACTTTTTAAAATAAATTTGACAGACAGTTCAAGGGTGGTGCCAGAATAGCTTGGCGCCTCAGGCGCCAAGCTATTCTGGCACCACCCTTGAACTAAAACAGATGATCTGCCTTCATAGAACAATAAGCAAAGTTTACAAAATCAGCCTCAGGATGTAATGGGTTAACTCTCCGGCTGTTACTGGCAGTTTTTGTCAAGGTCATTCCTGCAGGAATCACCTCAACAAAAACCGCTGGCAGCAGCCAAAGGGCTCCTCAAGCTGGAGTCAGACACGTCTCAGAACTGCTCAAGTAAATTTCCTAAAGCCAACAGAACCATGCTTCAAACAGCTGCAGGGGAAGCTCACACTTCCTTAGATTCTATACATCAAAACTGCAAGACAACACGACATTGTTGGAAGAAACAGATCTGCACAATGTACATTGAGAGAAATAGCATGGAGATAAAGAACGTGTAGACAAAGTCATCTGGTCCGCCCTGAGACCCTGATGATGCAGAACTGGCAGAAACACAACATGTAGGTTCCAGTCTCAGAGTGTAGAACAGCAAACAAAATGCATGCAGAAGATTGATCCAGAGAACATTCCACAGAAGTGAATATGTGAGTCAATCAGGACAGAACCAGCCGGTTTATTTACACAGACCTTTCTAAATATATCAAACAATGAGGAAGGACACAGCAGACTAAGACAGAAGATCATCCAAAGAGGGAGATTTCTCTGTGCATTCTGGTACAATAGCAAACATGAAAGGGGCACGGAAGTTGGAAGTTGTCAGGGACACAAGCGTTTCTGTACGCAGTATATACACCCATATCCACAGGCAGCAAATTCCCCACTGCCTAAACAACACACTCCAAGTGACCGGCAGACCCAAGCAGCCTAAAGCACACCAACAGTCAGATGCAACATTAGTATGTTTAAAGGCCATTAAACCCTTCACTGCCAAGAAAAGTGAACATAATCCAACTGCAAGATGGATAGATCCTCATGAGCCCCTGCCACAGCAGGGACTCATGAATACCTATGCCTCATGCTAAAAACTACTTTGGATCCATGTTCCTTGGTGTTCTGTGTTAAATCAAGGAAGGTTTTAGAAACAATCTGCGTCCAGTGGCAGTGAAGGGGTTAAACAAGCAGGATAAAGTGTACAATACTGAAGGCAGGTGCAAAATATTACTTGAGATTTTGAGCTTTTCTCCTCAGGAGGGGGCTCTAAGTTATCAGCCACCTGCAAAAACGTACAAAATGTGGTATGAAGTTTGCACTCTAGGGCACTGCAGTGAAGGTGGGTGCATGTGTTCTGACCACAGCACACAGCTGCACATGAGCGATGAGAAAATGTGATGCGGTATGTAAAACAAATGTCTGAAGTCAAAGCAGCCATCACATAAATTTGTCTCACATTCCATTAACAGTCATACCCCACACTGTCGATAGCAGTGCTTGTCACCATGATTCCTGCATGAATCATCACGACAAAAACTACCAATGACAGCCAAAAGGTTTAAATTGAAACTTACATACATGGACAAAGCACTGTAGTGTTTTAAAACTCAACAGACTATGCTTATGATCCTCATCAAATACAAAATAAAAACTTTCCCTCCCTCATTCTCAGTCACAACTCAAATGAAACATGTAAAATGTTTTTAACCCATTTAGCCGTAGGACCCTGCAGCAGATGGATTGATCATGATAATTCAAGGGCAGCGTCTGATGAGCTTACTGCCTGAAGGTGCCAAGCTCATCTGGCGCTACCCTTAAATTATCATGGTCAATCCACCTCCTGCAACTGGTACATAGATGATAAGTAACACTTCCAAAATTTGGGAAATGCAGCCGTGGTGCTAAAAGGGTAAAACAAAAATAACCCTCCAAACTGCAATGAAACTCACCACTTCTCTCCTCAGCTGTATGAAGAACTGTTTTCTCTTGAAGGATATTTTGACGATCTTCGCCCTGGAAAATATGACAACAAAGTAGCACTGTACTATTTATGTGAAATTTGTATACCATGCAACAACTACTACTGTAACTGAATTGGGGCAGTCCGTGGCGCAGTGGTTAAGGCATCTGCCACCAATGCCAAAGGTGCAAGGTTCAAAAACGGGTTCCGGCGCCGGACTTTTCTCCTCGGGTAAGTGTCACCGTTAATTCGGGCGGACCGTTGGGGGTTCTTTCTCCGGGTACTCCGGTTCTTCCACCCCCCCCCCCCACCCCCCACACTTTGGTACCGGTTTCAGGCCACTTTACAAATTTCAAATACAAGCGATCAAAAATCTCTGTAACTTCAGTAGCTGAACTGGCCCTTCATCTGTCTTGTACCGTGTTTGTCTTAAATGGCGTAAATCCGTGTCTGTTATGTTGAGTGTGCGTGTTGGGTTTCAGTTCGCGGCGCTTTGAGTCGATTTGCCCAAAAATTGAGAAAAAGCGCCTATATAATAAGGGTATTATTATTATTATGAATTGCTGCTCACACCAGAACAAGGCCATGAAGGGAGAAAAACTTTAATCCTTTACTGTCGATGGACACAGATTGTGCTTTTGTAAATCATTGTAAATTCAATGTCAAAGAAGGACGTTAACGTCGTTAAAGAACATGGATACACAGTGGTCTCAGCAAGAGGCATAGATCCTCATGAGCCCCCTCCATTGCAGGAACTCATGACGATATATACCTCTTGCAGTTGGGTTGTGGTAAATTGTTATCAGCAGAGGAGTTAAACAAGCTGCCTCAATCTGGGAAGACATCAAGCTATTGAGCACTGTTTTCGAACTAATCTGCATCTAGTGGATATGAAAACTCTCATCCCAGGCAAGTTTAATAACACAATGAGCCATTTTCCATCAATTAACTGTGATGTTATAACTATGATGTTACACCTGTCGATCCTGTTTAACAAGATCTGCTATTATATGATATTGTGCAGTGAAGGCCTTCAAAGGGTCTGATATTGGAACTTGACATTTTTTTCTCCATCAACTGAACCAGCTACAACTGGTGTGGGAAGGAAAAAAAGTCTCAAAATTACAGACTCTACGAAATCTTCTATTCACATTATTTATGTTGCAAAACTCTCAAGGAAAACAACAAACCGCATATGCTTATTATTTCGACTGTATGTTCCTTGCTCTGGAAAACACAGCACAGGTAATGTCCTGTGCAGCTGTAGCTAGAAGTGACACATTTTACGTCACAAGTCTGCACCTGGCGTGTCTCTAAAATGGATGCATATGTTCTACATCTTGCAAGAACCAGGACTATGTCTTGTGAATGAACCTCTTGGTGCCAGTTCCACATTTTCAGATTCCAATCTCCTTCAGTTGCTGCTGTCCAACTGTGCGCGGCCGGCCCACTGCGGCTGTCGCGGGCCCAAGAAGCTTTGCTTAATTCTTTTAGCCCCAGATCCCTACAACAGGAGATGGCTGGACCATGATAATTCAAGGGTAGTGCCAGATTAGGCGCCTAGCTAATCTGGCAATACCCTTGAATTATCATGGTTAAGCCATCTCCTACAACTAGTACATAGTCATTAGGCAACACCTCCAAAATTTGAGAAATGGGACTTCAGGGCTAAAAGGGTTCATGGGTAGAAGTGTTTATGTGTGCCTCTGTTCACAGACCACATTGGCTATTGTGCCACCACCCTTGAACTAGTTCCACAGATTGTCTAGTTATCAGGCAGCACCCTTGTAACTATCAAGGTCAATGTGTCTCCTGCTGTTACAGCAATACAAGTGATAAGAGAGTACTGACCATGAGAAAGTGTTGATCTTGACGTTATTCTGAAAGACCACCAGCCCCGCTGATGTCACTCCAAGCTGGATCTCAATGCTGCTCTGGTCCTGCTCAAAACAACATCTGATGTAACAGTAAATTCTCACAACTCCCTGTCAAAGTAACACCACCATACACTGGCCATTCTCTTATGAAAAAAAAATCTGGACTTTATCTTGTTAACCCGTTATGCCTTGTATAAGCATGACTGAAAACCTGTACACCTTTCTGCACTTAGCACTTATTTCCGATGTAGATAATGGAAGCATAGAAAACCTGAGTCTCAAAAACCACATTCCACTCAATAAAAGTGCAAAAAAATACAGATGAGGTCACCTACACCACTGATGTAAAAATTCCTTCACAAGTCCATGTTGCACTTCATTATCATACATTATAACAATATCCCCAGTCAAGAGTTTTTTTTTATATAATGCCAAGTGTGACGTACGTACCTGATGACATGTTTCACAAGCCTTCCAATCTTAAATTGACCAAATACAGAAAATGAATTGCTAATTTTAATTAGTGCTCACATTCCTCACGATGTCAGAAAGATCATGAATATTGCCAGGAGTATGTTATATTTACATAAAGGTTTACTTGGTGAACGCACAGGCGTCTCTATCAATATCATTTAGAGAATACTGAAGAAATCTAAGTTTTGCATTGTCTATGATTCAACTTCAAAATGTATTGTAAAGAGCATCACATCATTATTGTCAACATGTTATGTTACTGACGTGAAAGGGCCTGCAGCAGGGGCCAAAGAAAATCTCAATGAGAAATGTTTTTTTACTTTACTACAGGCACGAAAGGGCATCGTCGTTTTTCAAACCGATTAAAATGCATATCGTAATCATTTTGTACACCAAACAAACTTCAAAACATCTTCTTCCAATTATTTAAACCATTATGCCCAGAATTAGGATTACCGGACTAATATCCTGGTGATGAATACACTAGTTTGTACCACTTGACTTTTCGTATCTGCTGCGTGTACTACTTGACTGTAACATCTGCTGTGTGTACTACTTGACTGCAGCATCTGCTGTGTGTGCAGTTGACTGCAGTATCTTCTGTGTGTACTACTTGACTGCAGTATCTGCTGTATGTACTACTTGATTGTAGCATCTGCTGTGTGTACTACTTGACTGTAACATCTACTGTGTACTACATGACTGTAATGTATCTGCTGTGCGTACTACCTGGCTGCATGTACTACTTGACTGTAGTATCTGCTGCATGTACTACTTGACTAGTATCTGCTGTGTGTACTACTTGACTGTAGCATCTGCAGCGTGTACTACCTGACTGCATGTACTACTTGACTGTAGTATCTGCTGCATGTACTACTTGACTAGTATCTGGTGTGTGTACTACTTGACTGTAGCATCTGCAGCGTGTACTACTTACCTGTAGCATCTGCTGTGTGTACTACTTGATTGTATTGTCTGCGATGTGTACTACTCAACTGTAGTATCTGGTGTGTGTGCTACTTGACTGTAGTATCTGCTGCGTGTACTACCTGACTGTAGTATCTGCTGCGTGTACTACCTAACTTTAGTATCTGCTGCTTGTACTACCCGACTAGTATCTGCTGAGTGTACTATCTGACTGTAGTATCTGCTACGTGTACTATCTGACTGTAGCATCTGTGGCGTTGTACTACTTGATTGTAGTATCTGCTGTATGTAATACTGGACTGTAATGTCTGCTGCGTGTGCTATCTCATAAAACTTGTTCACAGGATGACCCAGCGGTACATGGATACAGATTTTTTTTCTAACTACATGGCATGCACCACAAAAAAAACTTCAATCTACATGTACCAACAAATGTATTCATATTTCTCTATAGCTTAGCCTCTATACTCTTTGCTGAAACTATATACAGACAACTCATATCAATAAGCAAGGACAAAGAAAATACAACCGAAAAATGTACATGATAGAAAACGTAGCTCCGAGAAATACATGTATTTAGTAGATGCATGTCTGTTGCACATTTACATTTTGGATGATACACTCCATCATATGAAGGACTCTTAAACAACTTATGTGCACAGTGCAAATCACTGGTTAAGAGGGAAACATGGGTGGTTAAGAGAGAGTTAATTCATTATGAAAACTGGCAAAATACATTAATGGTTATAAGTAGTGGGTTTCTTTTTCAAGAAACTAGCAGTTGTAAATCATCTAATATAATCTATCACTGTGTCAAGTTTGAATTCAATGTACCAAGGTAGGCTGCTCAGTTTTAGAATATCATACGAGAAAACACTTATTGTGACCATAACCTTTGAGAGGTCATTCAAACAGATACATTCTGTTTAAAAAGGTCTTGCCACAAAGTATCTTCTAGTCAAATATGTAGCTTAAAATAGTCACCCAAACAAAAAAATGTCAATGTTAAGGTTTACTGCTAAGAATGTATGATAGATGGCTAACAGACACACTTCTGGTATTGAACAAGGACTAGAAATACACAAACATGCATTCAAAACTAGCACAAAGCAATTCATGTTCAAAGTAGTACAACATACCATTACCACACATATTCCAAGGAAGATTAAATATGACAAGGTGATAAACATTTATGAAAACAACCACTGCAACAAGACTAGCACAACAAGAATGGCAAAGCCCTAGGGCTCATGTGCATGAATGATTCAATTCTAGCATAAGGGCTGGCTTTTGTACTTAAGAAATCCATGTTCCTATAGACTCTATATAAATACCCATTAAATTAAAATCATATTAAAAACCCATTATTATTATTATGTTTTCTAAAAAAGAATGCATTTTTCCACTTTTGTCTATCTCCCGTGACCCTTGACCTTTGTGAGTAATCAAACATAACAGTGTGCATAGAAAGGTCATCAGCTTTCTTTCTGCCAAATTTGGTTTAATAGTTTTGCAAAAGTGATGATAAAAGCTAAAATTCTAGTTTTTTTCACATCATTTGCCAATCACATGTGACCCTTGAACTTTCTGAGGGGTCATCCAAATTAGGATGCGTACCATCAGGTATCTCTGGACTAAATTTGGATTTGTTTTTAACAGTATTTGACAAAAAACATCTTTGGTAAAAAAAATAGCTATTTCTGACCTATTTCCTGATCTACTGTGAGCCTTGACCTTTCCAGGGGTCATCCAAATTAGTATGCATAGAAAGGTCTTACCATCAGGTATCTTTATACCACGTTTGGGTTTGAAGTTGTGAATAATATTTGAGAAAAAAAAAATTTTTTTTGTCAAAGTATTGACCTTTTGACCTATTTATTGATCCCCTGTGACCTTGACCTTTGAGAGAGGTCAATTTAATTGGTATGTTTAGAGAGGTCTAGCCACAAAGCATCCTTGGGCCAAATTTGAAGACTGGCTTGAATAGTCTCTGAAAATAATCCTAAAGTTAAAGTTTACCACAGACAAACCCGGAAGCTGTAAGCCAGACAAATGACCAGTGGCCCAGAACATACTTTTGCTTCATACATGAGCGAAAAACCTCTATGGTCCCTTCCAACATAAGTATACAGTAAACTTGCTTATAACAAAGTCGGATATAACAAACTTCAGATATACAGTAGTTTTTCACAGGTCCTGACCACAATGAATTTACTTCATTTATAACAAACTTTGGAAATAATGTCCAACGAACACATCTTGTTCCATAATGTTTTGTTATATCCAAGTTTACTGTGTATGTACACAACAGATATATTAAATCACGCAGCGTATGTTATTTTGTCAGATATACAAATTAGAACACTACATGTAGCCTTGTGTGCACTAAATAGTACCTTCCCTGTCATACTGATAGAACTGGCATGGGCTTGTAACCCCTTCACTGCCAGTGGTTGCAGATTGCATTTCTGATTTGTAAATTCAACATAAAAAAATCCAAATTAACCCTTTTAGCTCCATGGGTGCATTTCCCAAATTTTGGAAGTGTTACTTAATGACTATGTACCAGTTGCAGGAGGTGGATTGACCAATATAATTCATGGGTGGTGCCAGATTAGCTTGGTGCCTGTAGGCACCAAACTAATCTGGCACTACCCTTGAATTATCATGGTCAATCAATCTCTTGCTGTAGGGACTCGAGGTTAAATGGGTTAAGCCATCCAAAGAACATGGATACAAAGTGATTTCACAAGAGGCATAGATTTTCATGAGCCCCCGCAACTAAGGAAGGCTCATGAGGATCTATACCTCTTGCAGTTGTCTGATGATAGTTTTTCGCGACAGTGACTTGGTGAAAAATTCAAATGTGTAACTAAGTTCTTACAAAATAAGAAGTATGTCCCTTCCAAAAATTTTTTTTATACGGAGTGCACACATGGATACATGTAGAAGAAAATTAGCACGTAGCGAGAAAAGAAAAAAGATGTTAATTGTTAAATGCCGACTGTTACTACAACAAGACGTGGAGGCGAGCTGGGTGACGAGCGAGACAGAAAACGTGCAGCAGGATGTCAGCAAAACCAGGACACCCAGCAATCTTTGTGTGCGTGCTCGGAGCATGCTTACCCTTACCCGCGCATTGTGCAGGTCCACCCCATACATCTCCAGCCGCTTGGCACGCTCCAAGAAGTTGAATTCTGCATCTGCAGGGGTCTGGCCCCTAGGCAAAAAGAAAAGAAAGATTGGCCACTGAAACGCATGTCACCTTTACTATGTTAACCATTAACCCATTTAACCCACAGTTGCATTTTCCAATTTGTGGAGGTGTCACAATTACATGTATAAACCTGTTCCAGGAGATGGATTGCCCAAGATAATTCAAGGGTAGCACCAGAATAGCTTGATGCCTGGTGGCGCCAAGCTAATCTGTCACTACCCTTGAATTATCATGGCCAATCCATCTTCTGCTATGGTGTGTAGGGGCTAAATGGATAATGTACCCGTGTACAAGGAACACATTGCACTGAAAACATGTTCACTTCATCACAGCCTGAAACAAGACAAAGTTGCTTCACATCTGGACACTCTCCCACAGCAATCCCTAGTGTTGAGAGCATCACCAGCAACAATCCAGATGTAAATTGGGCAGGCAAGAAGCATAAAAGTTCACAAGTCCCTCAAGATGCAGGGACTCATGTAAATGTATGCTTCTTGCAGACATGTGGGCATTGTGTACAAGCACGTACCTGTGCTGCCGGTGTTTCTCTGACACCATCTGCTCAAACTCGCGAGTCTGGTTGGGGATAAAAATGAAGCCACTCAAGTACCCATCCTTATGCTCATCAGGGTTGAAGTCACCAAGCTCCGCTAAAAAAAAGATTACATTTGAAAAAAATAAACCCCTTCTCTGTCGAGAAAAAGTAAACACCATGCAACTGTAAAACACACAGACTTCATGAACCATTGCAGGTGCAGTGGTTCATGAGGATACAGGGCTCGAAATTAGCGGGGGCCCGGGGCCAAAAACCCGCAAAGTTGATTTCGGGCTCGGAAAGTTGAAAAACGAAGGGCCCGCTTGGCCCGCAAAATAATTCGTCTGCTACAGCTAGCTCTACTCGGCAGTTTCGTATTTGGGCCAAGGGAAGCAACCCACACCGGTGCCCTCACTCACAGTAATAGTATTGTGTTCTTTTTTTTTTTTTTTTTTTTTTTGTTATTGTATTTTTAGTTTACTTCTGTCAACTCAAGTGCACATAAGTGTAATATGAATAGATGATTGAAAAAAAAAGAAAAAAAAAGGCAAAATCTGTTTGTTTAACTTTAGTTTATCAGGAAGAGTACTGTTGAGTTTAGTTCCCTTTCATGGTTTTGTTTTGAACTTTTGTGCATTGAGGTCAGATTTTTTGTTAGGTTACTCATATTAAAAATTTAATGATGTGTATTGTGCAATACTCAGTCACAAAACTGAAAAGTATTATACAAGAGACTCACTTGATTTTTTTTCTATTTTGTTTAATGGCCATTTCAGGCTCACTAGTCACTGGAATATGTGTCACAATGTGTGTGTGTGTGTGTTTTTTCCCCTTTTTTGTTGGTAATGTTTGAAAGTGAAAGAAAAGGCAAATAAAAATGACATCCTGATCACTCAGCAAAATTGGAAATTCAATTGTTTTTATTTTAGATTATCAGACAAATTGTACTTTCTACTTATTATATTGTCAATAATTCTTTTGTTTTTTGTTTGCATTATTTTTCAAAGTTGGGCCCCGAAAGTTGCTTGTGGGCCCTCAAATTTTTCAATCAAGGGGCCCGGTGGCCCCCAAAGAAAAAAGTTAATTTCTAGCCCTGGGATATATATGCTCCTTGCTGGCTCTGTATCCACGATTTAGATGAACTGCCTTGACTAACCCCTTCGCTGCCAGTAATCATGAGTTGCCTGTCTGAAATGACTGCGCACTGACTGAGATTTGCATCAAGAACAAAGATGTAAATGGAACCAAACATAGGCACGAAAAATGTAAAAGTGATCAGAGACAGAAATCCTCATGAGCCCCTGTGACTGCCAGGGCTCATGATGGTTTATGTCTCTTGCAGCTGGGCAGCGCATACTTTGCCTTGGCAGTGAAGGGAATAAAAAAGATTTCTGAAACAGTATGACACACTGGCAATGACAGGGTTAACCACTGTCCATGACTGAAAACTGTTGCACAAATACAGAAAGATTCAAACATACTCCCCTCACACAACTTAACTTGAAATGCAAAAGACAGCCAAACAAAGAGCTTTTTGACAACAGTACTTACACTGCACTGCGTAACTTGCTAGTGCTGCTGCCTGCCCATCTGAACACACCAGTTTTCCCAACAACATGTCCTGTCGGACTTGCAGAAAAAAGTGATACCTGGAATCACAGCACCAATAAAAGAAATGCACCTCATGTACATCATGTGACTAGTGTATCCAACAAGAAAATATATGAAATGTGTGTGAAAACTCAAATCAGCCCTACAGTTTCACAGACATTGCACAAACAATGCAAATCATGATGCATATTTGGCATTATGGTCATACATATATAATGGAAATAAATATACTTGAACAGCAAATGTGTACCTTGTATACTCCTCTGACAGTTTGCTTGGGTCAGAAACATAGAATTTGACACGGAAGAAGAATTCATATGGGGGTCCTGAAACAACAAACTTAAATTAAACATATTGTTTCAAGTATGTCACTATGCTATGTGTTGCTGGTATGATAATGTCTGACAATCTTTTCAAAGCTTAACCCATTTAGCCCCAGGGCCACATTTCCTAAATTTTGGAAGTGTCACTTAATGATTGTGTACCAGTTTATGGACCATGATAATTCAAGGGTAGTGCCAGATTAGCTTGGCGCCTGAAGGCGCCAAGCTAATCTGGCACTACCATTATCATCATGTGCCAAGCTAATCTGGCACTACTCTTAAATTATCATGGTCCATCCATCTCCTGTGGTAGGGCATTAGAGCTAAATGGGTTAAAACTGTTTTTGCTTAATTGAACATTAGAAAGAGAATCAATCTGTAAACAAAACAAATAAAATAATGTACATCCTGATATAAATTTCATCAATAACAGAAATGCAAGATTTCAAAAGAATGCAAAGCTGACAAACCTCGACATTGCTTCTTGATTGTCTTGAGAGGGTCAAGCCACCGCTGCAACACAAAACAAACATGGGAATTGTAGGTACACAAGACACTCTTTCATCACAATAAACAATCTGCCATATTCATTTACAATTTATAAAATTGTTATCCCTCATAATTTTCAGTTGATGTTTACACATGTGCTGGCATCAGCGCATGCATGCTTTGACAATTCCGTAAGTGCGTGTCTACGCCAACTTACAGGTCTTAGAAAAAGTATATTTCGTCAGTTTTCACATGACTCTGGCCTTAACCCATTATATCGCCAGCGTCACTCCGAGTGGCTACTGCCTGGCCTCCTTCCCGCGTGCTTCCAGAGGGGGCAGCATTGCCATCATCTACAGGGACTGTCTTTCCGCTCACCTCTCCTTCTCTCAGTCCCTCCCTTTTGCTCATCCCTCCTTTGAATCCGTCGAGGCCGTAGCAACACTCCCTGGCCAGTCCCTCATCTTCTCATGTATCTATCACCCCCCTCCAAGCTCTCAAAACAAACTCACAAACTCCATGTTCCTCACCGAGTTCGACCTCCTCCTCGACTACTACACCACACGACCCGGAAAACACATCCTTCTTGGCGACTTTAACTTCCATTTCGACAAACCCGACCACCCTGACACAAAACGCCTTCGCACATCACTTTCAAACCCCAATCTTACGCAACACATCACCAAACCCACCCACCAACTCGGCCACACCCTCGACTGGATTATCACCCGCACCTCCGATCAACTCTTTCTCGACTCTGACACCACCTCTGTACTTCCCTCTGACCACCTCGCTATTCTCGTCTCCCTCAACCTACCTCCCCCGAAAAAAACCCAAGCTCCTTGTCTCTCGTCATAAACTAAAATCTGTCAACCAAGAGAGCTTCTTTGACGAAGCTGTCGACCTTCTCTTGGACCCCGCCTCCTCTCCCGATCTTGCATCCCATTTCGACTCCTCCCTTCGAAAACTTCTAGACACCCATGCCCCTGTCACCACCTGCTCCATACCCAACTGACCCCCCTCCCCCTGGCTCACTGATGACATAGCTGAGGCCAAGCGCGAGTGCCGACAAGCGAAACGCTGCTGGCGCTCATCCGACCTCATCGTTCACAGACAGATCTTCCAAACAACTAGATCAAAAGTCTGCAGAGTGATCTCCGACTCCAAACGTAAACATCTTGAAAACGAAATCATGGATCCACTTCTTCCAAAACCCTCTACGCCACCATGAACACACTCCTAGGCACTTCTAAAGACTCTCCTCTCCCCAACACACACAACAACCATCTGCTTTTTCCACCTATTTTTCTGACAAAATCCAAACTCTGCGCAACACACTCGACACTCTGCCTTCTCCGCCTTGCCCTCCCGACCCCCCCTTTTCCGGCACCCCCCTCTCGTCCTTCCGTCCCGTCTCTCAGGATGAAGTCCTCAAGACCATAAAGTCCATGCATTTCAAAACCTGCGAACTAGATCCCCTCCCAGCTTCTCTCTACCGGGATGGCCTTCCAAAACTTCTGCCCTTCATTACCGACATCATCAACACATCTCTAGAGAACGGCTCAGTCCCCGTTATCTTCAAGTCCACCATCGTCCGTCCTCTCCTCAAAAAACACAACCTCGACCCAAACGAACTCAAAAACTATCGCCCAGTTTCCAATCTCGCTTTCCTGTCCAAGCTTCTTGAAAAGGTTTTCTCAACCAGCTCAACCTCCACCTCACCGACAACAACCTCCTCAGTCCCATCCAGTCCGCCTATCGCAAACATCACAGCACTGAAACAGCCCTTCTACATATCCTAATCGACCTGCTTCTCTCCACCAACACGGGCAACATCTCCCTTCTTAAGCTACTCGACCTCTCTGCCGCCTTCGAAACTATAGACCACTCTATCCTCCTCCAGCGCCTTCACCACTCCTTTGGAATCACTGACTCTGCTCACTCCTGGTTTCTCTCCTACCTCTCCGACAGACAGCAGTCCATCACCATCGACGGCGTCTCCTCCAACCCAGTCACGCTCTCCTGCGGAGTTCCACAGGGGTCCGTTCTGGGTCTGGTCCTTTTCACGCTCTACACCTCTCTCCTGTCCAACATCATCCAGTCTCACCACATAAACCACCACCTCTACACTGACGACTCACAACTACTAGACAAAGACAAACTCGACAACACTCAGTCACTGCTGACTCGCACGGCTGACTGCTACGAAGACATGAAAAACTGAATGACAGCAAACAAGCTTAAACTGAACGACGACAAAACGGAAGCCATGCTGGTAGGCACTCGTCAGAAACTTTCCCAGCTCCCTCCCTCTCTCCACCTTCAACTCGACACCACCCCCATCTCCCTCTTAGACTCACCCAAAAACCTCGGCGTTATCCTCGATTCCTCTCTTTCCATGACCAGCTTTGTCTCTGCCATGGCACAGGCATGCTATTTCCACCTCCGCCGCATCAGTCAGATCAGAAAATACCTCACTACCAAAGCTGCCACCAAACTCGCTGTCTCTCTCATCCTATCTTGCATTGACTACTGCAACTCTCTCCTTTCCAGCCTACCTCACTCCACCACTTTCACCCTCCAGTGCGTCCAGAACAATGCTGCCTGCCTCGTCCTCAGAAAGAAAAAATCCGACCACATCACTCCCCTGCTCAAACTCCTTCACTGGCTTCCCATCCCCCCAACACATCCAATACAAGATTCTCTCTCTCTGCTACAAATCCCTGAACAACTGCGCTCCTGCCTATCTCTCCAACTTACTTCACCCCTACACCCCTCCCCGCTCCGCCTCCGACCCTCTCCGCCTCCACATCCCCCGCACCAAACTCAGCACTTTCGGCCCCCGCTCCTTCTCTGTATACGGTCCATCCCCCTGGAACACTCTCCCACTCTCTCTCCGTCAGAAACACTCTCTCTCCTCCTTCCAGTCCGCCCTCAAAACTCACCTCTTTCAACAGTTCTAGCACTATATCACCACACTCCCCACCCCTAGTCGACTGTCGTAATGTATTTCACTTTTGTGGTACGCGAGTCGTTGTCTAAGCGTGCACATGCATGCGCGAGTTGTGAGTGCACGCTTAGAGTTATAATTATTATAAGATAAGTGCATTATAAATACCGTAATTATTATTATCCTGATGCTGATTTTTTTTAATTTGCTTATTGTCATATGAAGTAGAGTAGAAGATAGATCAAGGGTGGTGCCAGAATAGCTTGGCACTGAGGCGTCAAGCTATTCTGGCACCACCCTTGAACTATTATATCAAATTTATTTCCAGCAATGGGTGTATCAGGATGAACAGCTTAATCAAGGTAGCCAGGATTGGCACAAAACACAAACCTAAAGGCTGGTCACCACCACGTCTTACACTGTCTAATGGGGCAAATTCATTTTTTTCACACACATGTACATTGAAACAGCTACATGTACTTGGGTTCAAAGTCATGCTCAAATTCATTTAACCCATCTAACCCCAATTAGGAGATGGGTCAACCATGGTAGTGCCAGATTAGCTTGGCACCATCAGATGCCAAGCAAATCTGGCACTACCCTTGAACTATCATGCTCAATCCATGTACTGCAACTGTTCAAATTTGGGTTTAAAGTTATTTTCCCCAGGATCAAGCATCTCAACACAGTCAGAAAACTATCTGCAACAAATACTGCTGACAGTATGTGTATGGGTCCTTTGTGTACTATCTTAGAGCTTTATGGTGTAAGTACAATGCCAAAATTTATCGTTTGGAGGGTGTATTGTTTTTGTACCCGAGTCGCAGATTTATTGTCTGCATCAGCCTCGTTTTGAATTAATATGCATATTTATGAGCCTACATCACAATGCAGAACCCGGCTGACTATCAGCGTATCGCAATACTGCAGGTCACAAGGTCATCGGTGTGGTCTACACTCGTGTCAGTGTACACGTGTACTGATGTTTTCCAGCATCCCTTTGATGTAATTTTTCACGAGAAAAGTAGAATAAACCTTCCATATTCGCTATGCTGTCAAAATGACAATGTGGGTTCCACTTAACCTGCTAGTATTTACTATTAACGATCGTGACAAGGGCGAGGCTCATTTCAGTGACTCGCAACTGAAACCGGCGAGCCTGCGTCCATGGTGCTGGGGCCAGTTTGACCTTTGATCCCGTTTATCCCTCGGAAACACGCAAAGCGTTCCATCATTGAAACAGAATATTGGTATTTATACCCACTTTCTGCACGTAACTATGTGATAAAAACAAGTTTAAAATCTTGTGAAATCAGTAAGAGATAAATTCTACTGAAGATCATGAATTCTGAAAATCACTAGCATACACGAAACTATAGGAAGATCGACAAAGACCGTAGATTACTCAATGATTCAGCAGGAAAGGGACAAATTCATGCTCTTGCTTTAGGCATTGCCACATGTCTATATTCCCTTGTCCGATGTCAGTTCTACTTAGGGGTATCTCATCTCTCTTCCTCTTTCTTCTCTTCAATTCCGAGTCTGTCATTGTCGGCGCGAGTCAATGATACTTTGTTTTCTTCGCTGGTTTATCTGCCATCTTTTCTCTGATTGGTTATAATTATGCAGATGACCTAAGGTCGTATAGAATAGTTATGACGTCAGCTACCATCGCCTATCAGAAGCAATCTTTTCATGACGTTCAGTCACAAGATTCCAGTGAAAGAAAGCATTTGGTGGGACAATAGGGTGGTCACTGTCTAAGTGTGTATGTATACTGAATCCCAGTAAAAGCTTTTTGCGAACTGAAGCATTAAATTTAAAAAAGGTCAGGCGCGCCTCTTTAAACCTAACAGCTGTGAGAATCTGGAAAATTCTTTGACAATTCAAACAGCTGCTGGGTTCACGTGTCTGTGGAAAAGTGAGAGCTGTCCTCCAATACTGACCCAGCCATCCTCGCCAGGTGCTGTGTCCATGAACTGCAGTCCAAAGTAGTCCTTCTCCACCAGCTCCAGGTGGTCGAACACCTTGTCCAACAGGTGCTGGGCCTTCTGACGCTTCTGACAAAAACCGGATGCACGTTTTCCTCAACCAATACAGACTACAGTCAACTTCACTTACAATAAAGTCCAATAGTTGCAACAGGGATGCTTTTTCAGAGTTAAAGACTAGACTATTTCACTAGACTACTTCACTTACAACAAACTTCAGACACAAAAACAAACAAAAACAAACAAATCTGGGTTCCCGGGTCTATTGTACATAACCAAAGTTCATTGTTTGTCTAACCCATACATGCTATGACAGGATGTGGATCGACCTTGATAAATCAACAGGCGCCAAGCTATTCTGATAACACCCTTTAAAGTACCATTACACATAAATCTGGAGGCACATTTCAGCAACAGTTGTGTTTGTTATGCCTTGTCGACACACCTAATGAACTTTAACAGCAGTTGGGACATGCAGCAAAAGCACATGCGTAATCACACTTACTTATTCTGCGCTGCTGTTAGCTTGTCAGTCTATTTTTAGCTTTTTCTCACACCAAAATTGTATTTCTAGAACGGAGTGGAGTCATTGTCAAGTTACTTGATAAGAAGATGACGTGTGCTGAACTGGATTGTCCTGTGTCTAAATGAACTATAGCTAGACCTGTATGTAGAGTGTCGTAACCATCTGTTACAGAAGTGTATCTTTGAACAGTTACGGTGGTAGTGGGCCTGTGACTATTTTGGTCAATTTGTCTCCAGATCTGTTATGTATGTCTGAAAGGATATCTAAAATCATTGATAATTTCATCCTCAGTATGCAATGAGTTAAATATTTCAATCCCTAGCCCTTTGCCAGCTGCTAAAATGAAGACTCTTGAACCATCACTGATACACAGCTGGTAAAGCCAGTATGCCTGAGGTATACCCATGTACATGACTGAGGTCAGCAAGAGGCAGAGATCCTCATCAGTGACATCAGCCTCCGCACATGCAGGGTGCTTATGAGGATCTAGTATGTCCCTTACTTTGGCATGCTGCTTGCTGCGATCTGGTATGAAGGGCTTAAAATATCAAATATTGGTATCACCATGATAAGTATGATGATGTCTGTCACAAGCATAGCAATTCAACAACAACAAAATAATAATAATAAATATATTATCAACCATTATAGCACTTCTACATTTTTACACACAACAATGCAAAATAAAGTACAAGTCATTTTTCCCCTTTCACAAACGAATGCAATGAATCACTGACTGACTTGCAGTCAACATGACATGTCTACCTCCCAAGTGGAATTACATAAAGTGAAAAATAAACAAGGAAACAGAAGGGAAAAAACACCAGTAGTAAAAGATAAAAGCCCATCACGGCTCACATGCACGACCTGTCTGCATAATTTCTGACATTTGTGACCTCGACCTTTCTGAAAGGTCATGCAAATGTTACATTGACCTGACAGTACTTATATAAAAGTGACTTGACATGCTCGTACAGTTAGCTCTTTCACTAAAATACCTGCAAAATTCTATGTCTTGTCAAAATTTTACATTTTTCACACATTTCCCATGATCCCTGACCTTTATCAGTGATCAACCAAACAAATATAAATGTACACAGAAAAGTATAAACATGTTTGTGCCAAGCTAGACTAACACAGTAACAGAGTTTGTAAAGGTATCAAAATACTAAATTCTCTAGATCAAAACTTGGCATTGTTCAAACAACTTCTCATCTCCTGTGTCCCTTGACCTTTCAGGGGGGTTGCCCAGAAAGGTCCTATCTCCATACTAGTTTGGCTTCCAAGTCAAAAATAGTTAATGAGTTAATGAGAAAATACATTTACAGATGGCAAATGTTACCTATTGTTGACGCCACATGACCTTGACCTTCAAGAGGTCACTCAAATTGGTAAGTTTAGAAAGGTTATGCCACAAATCATCCTACAGCCAAGTTAGAAGCCTGTAGCTTTTTAGTCTCTGCCAGCATTAACTCATTTGAGATGTGCCGCCTCCAGATATGCGCCATAAGCCGTGTATCCGGAGGTGGCACATCTCAAATCAGTTAAAGTCTATTGTGGACATCAGATGGCTCAGTACATGATTGTAGAGACTCAGTTCTGCTGTCACAAGCGGCATGCATTATTTGTAAAAAAGCAACAAAACACATTAAACCCTTGGGTGTCAGTAGTGATTTTGGTGTAGGTGATTCTACAAAAATTACCATCAACACCCAAAAGGTTAACCCCCTTGTGCCTGTAAAGTATCACCAGTGGCTGCACAAGGGGGTTAAATTCTTACACTCTCATTGCAGATTGAAAGCTTACATCGATTTCAAATGTCTCATGGGTGTCATCCAAAAAACGCACAACACAGTTGACTGTCTTTGGTTGTCGGTCCTGCAGGTGCGCCATTTCTGACGCGCGCACATTGTAACTACCGCTGGACACCAGCTTCATGGACATGCTGTGCAGCTCTGAAACACACAGACCACAACAATCCCTGAATCAAATAATAACAGTATTAACACCAACAACTACATTGTAACTACACATGCTGTGCAACTTTTAAACCCTCTGCATGTCGGTAGCAGTTTTTGACATGATTCCTGTAGGAATCATCGTGACAAAAACCGCTACCGACATGCAAAGGGTTAAAGCAGTCATAAAAATGACAGGTGAATTAATTCAATCGACAACATCAACATTGTTATTACATGCATAAATCAGCCTCAGTATATTGTGGTGCCTGGGATCCAAGTTCAGACCCGTTGTTCACGACCGCTATATTGTAGTACTGAATTTACATAGACCTGCATTAAAAAAAACAGCTTAGTTTACAAAAGGTCCTCGGGCTGATATAAGCCTTAGCTGGACCATACACAGCCAAGCACCGGACGCTTGGCTGTGTGCAGTCCAGCTAAGGTTGGCATCCGCCTGACGACCTTTTGCTCACAAAGCATCCCCTTAGAAAGTACAGACAAGTACATATTTTATCAGATACCTCTCAGCATACTGGAGTGCGTAATACCTGTCTTCAGGCTGACCTGTATTATCATTTTACATGTACTTATTGCCATGCAAGCTGAAACAAAAATGTATTTCTGATAAAATCCACACATCACTAACCATTGTTGTGTACATGTCATAATTAATAATTGATTTTATGATTAGATGTTATTATCTACTATGGTCTGCCTGCACCTCAATGCAATTTGTTTAACGCATCCAGGCATGGTAACCCCACTAGAATAATTTATATTACAAAATCAATATTATATACTGAGGAGCAAAAGAAATGCAACATTTCCAGAGCCATGGGAAACGCTTTAGTGTTTTTGATGACTCAGAAAATGTTGCATTTCTTTAGTGCTCGTCACTATACAAACAAAACATTTCAGTTCAAAAGACACGTTAATGAACATCAGATTCGTTGTGAAGTCTGTTATCATTTCACGCAATCAGCCCTACAGCAAAAATTATTAAATTTGATAGTCGTTCACTACAGACGTTCAAACAGCATAATTATTGACAATACTTGTTGATTCTGGCACCAAACTTAAACTATCGTGATCACTTCTTATCTTCCTGTACTTGACTCTTGAGGTGTGCGAGGGCTGTACCCAATGCGCAATGGCCATCGGGCCGATGGCCTTAAGCGATCTGAAACCCCGCACACAGGCGTCACAGTGCTTGACAATCGACATACCGGTACTTGTCAGCTACGGCGTCACAGAGTGACTGATCAGTATTTTAACGCATGCGTGTACGTGATGCCGATGGTGTTTTCCTGACTGACACAGGCGGAAGTTAAAAGCCGGATGCTAAACGGTCTGGCGGTACTGAGAATAGGGCGCCAAAATGACCAAATGACAGCCACTGTACGGATGTCAGGCCGTACGCCCACGATACATGTGACGCAACCGAACAATTACTGACTACAGAGTACTGTCGGTAACACACTGTCACTGAATACTCTAACTTATCTGACCTACGCAATAAATACGCAAATACGATGGTTGTATAGTTATCTTTAAGTGAAGACCAGATTTTTTCCCCGTTCCATTTCACAATTACTAGCACATTCTATAATTACAAGCCTTTTTTCCCCCCTTCTACCAGCAAAGCACATCCCATTTTCTAACATTTTAATTTGTTACAAAGCTCTCCTGGTGTAACCTACCTGATCCCGGCCACCATCCCCATGATGCTGAGGGGGAAAAAGCTGACGAGGAAGTCTACGTTGTATGAAAAGCTGCTTTCATTGCACACACACACACACACACACACACACACACACACACACACACACACACACACACACACACACACACACACACACACACACACACACACGCACACACACACACACAACCGCCTACATCGAGTCGGTTCTATCTGATGTTTTGATCAATACTTTCCTGATTCCTGCCGCAAGTCCCTTCCCTCCTTATCGCATCTCACCACCACCACCCCACCCCCCACAACCCCATCCCTAATCCAATCTGTCGTAAACCATCCAATAATGCAACGCTGCAACATGACAGGAATCGACTATGATGGTTCAAGGGTGATGCTGCCGCCACCCTTGAACTAAACTGCGGTTACGCGCACGGCCAAGCTATTCTGACACCCCCTTGACTATCGCGGTCGATCTGCCTGATACACTATGATGAAATATGTTGAAATCTATGATGAAATCTTCAGCAGGCCAACTCCCAAGTAGTAACTATCTGACTCTCGGTTGCGGCTTTTCTCGCGATGGATGATTCCTGCAGGGACGTAGCGACCAAAACGGCTACCGACACCCAAAGGGTTAGACGTCAGGGCTGAGTCCACCATCTCGTTGTCGGTGCATGCTTCGTCGACGTGACTCCAATTGAAAGACGTCTGGCACACCACGACGCCAAAGGAATATTTAGGAAAAGATTGCGCTTACACTCTCACAGCTTAGAGCAAGGCAGATAAGCCCCCAGGCGTGTGTTAGCACGGGCGTGATTCAGACTTCTAAACTCGGCAACCAGCTGCTCTTCCGACTTGGTCCAAGTCAGCCTCACTGTACATGCATCGCGATAACTGGGAGATGCAAGTCTGACCACGTTGTAAGTGTTCGCAGTATTAACCCCTTCACTGCCGAGAAAAAGGTGAACACGATCCGCTTGCAAGAGGTATAGATCCTCGAGAATCGATCCCTCTTGCTGAGACCAATTTGTATCCATGTTTCTTGGAAAGTGTTGGCTTTTGGTCGTTGAATGAACCAAGATTTCAGAAACAAAAACGTATGTACAGTGTATGTACAATGGCGCTGCATGTACAATGGCAGTTAAGGGGTTAAAATAATATGCTCCTATGTCTAGAATTTTTTTTTAAAACACTGTAAGCAAAAGATCCTCTGGTAAACTCCTGCCTTAGTTGTGACAGCTCTGTGCATGTCAACTAAGGATGGGATCAGCGAGAGTACTGTTTAATCATTAGATATATCCACTTGGGAACGGGAGCCACAAGCAGACATGCGTTATATCCGATTTTGTAATATTCTGATGGCATGAAATTCTGATGTTGACCTGTAAACATGCAAACACCCCTTCATTGCTCTAGTGAAAAGTAAACTTCTAGTTAAACAAATATATCATGTGGTCTCCTGCAAATCCTTTGCAAACCCACCCCCGGTGAAAGCAAGAAAATAACACACAAACTACTATAAAAACAAGCAACATCATGGTTATCAAATTCGACAGAAGTCATCAAGTGACCACACCTAAGACAAATCAGAAATTCTGATTCAGAAAATTTGATAGTTCCATGCCAAGACATGACATGGAGATTTTCCTGTGCTACATAAATATCTCTTATTTTTCTGCTACTGAGATGAGTAGCAACCAAACATGACACATTTAAACCCTTTGGCTATCGGCAGCAGTTTTGTCGCACAGATTCTTGTAGGAGTCACTACAAAAACCAATACCAAATACAGCCAAAGGGTGAATAATGTACAAATGTCATAATTATTTATAAATGCACCGTCATACAATGTGAATACAAAATACATGCAAAGAATACTGTGATCTATCAAGCCTGATTACATATATTTATAGCACCAAACGCTGATGAATGTAAAAACTGCCCCCAACTGATGGCGTGACGGGTGTTGAGTGTGCTACATAAAAGATTCACACTAATGGCATACCGGAGCATCCTGCTCACAAAGAGACTTGCGCCAGAAGGCGGCACGTGCAGGGTCATGATGCTTGGCCACCAACGCCAGTCACCTCAGCTAGCGGTAATCCAGGACAAACACTCCACAACTCGCGGCAATGGACCAGAACTAAGCACCAACCACTGTCACAGTCTTACTTCAAGTCACAGGCGTCAAGCCCAGGTGATTGCTCAGTCTGCGAAGCAGATAATATCTAGTATTCAGCAGTAAAAGAGATTGCTGGCTGCAAGCGAGTGACAGATTTTGAGGATTTGGGGTCCGTCGCATGACAGTGCTAGTCCTGTGCTCCACTATAGCGAAACACCTTGCACAGAAGCTTGCGCAGGACTATCTCACTCAAGCATCCTGCGCCAGTCACTAAACAAAGTGTTCCGATATACAGCGGAGCACCTTGCTTAGTGGCTGGCGCAGGGCTTAGCTGACTCATGCGACTGGCCCTTGATTTCGACTAAGTAGTCCGTAGGGCGGATTTTTCATAAGCTAGAAAGCATAGACTTTCATGTGCCCATGCAGCTGCAGTGGTTTATGAAGATCAAAGCCTCTTGCTGCAGTACGGGGTTGTTTCTGGAACTGCCGCTGACTGACATCCACTCGCCCGGCGGCGATCACTCCAGCGACTAACCGGCCCACTTATGACCATCGACCGACTGGCATTCGGACTAGTAATGCTGGGCCAATGCTGGAAGCGGTGAGAGGGCGGTGGTAGTCTCCCCATCACAGGCCAGTCCTCACAACAGTCACCGACCAGTCCGGCCTTTTCAGCGGCATTCAGTAGCACGCTACATGTCTCAACAAGACAGTCACCTATTTGCAATGCAAGTCAAATTCCAAGAGATAATTTGAGCACCAGTTCTGGCGCGGATTCTGTCAACCTCAACGCAGGCAACTGATGTGACCACAGCTTCACCCGGCGCCGAAACGACTGAAAATAGCACGTCACACAACCAGCCAATTTCTGTCATCACAAGCCTATCACAGTACTCGCATGTGTAGTGATAATCCTGCGCTGTAATCAACTGACGACTGGGTCAAAAGCTGAAAGAAGACGAAACCGAGTCATGCTACAGACTCCGCTGGAAGTCTGCGCAAACACGATGCGGGAACTTTTCACAGCACAGAATCGAATCCGCAGAAGATGACTGCCATCCCGAGCCGGAAAAAAAAGAAGTCTCATTTGGACACGGCTGCTGTGCCGTGATTGTGTGCTATGCTGAGCCATCTGAGAGTGAGCGAGCGGCGGGGGGTCGCTGTGCCCGTGATCATTATTCGGGCTTCAATTCTCTCCCAATTCCAATTGTGATTCATTTTCTTCCGTCTGCGCTCTGTCCTAGGGCTGTTCGCTATAATATCCCAGTCCGCCAGAAAAGAAGACTCACCACAAAAACATGGCCATCTACCGAGATACAGCATCGCCATACGACTGAGTGGCCAGAGGCTGGAACTAAATGGACTACATATACAGCACAAAGTCCATGCGTGCCTCGCTACAATTATGATGGCCCTCTCAGTCAGCCCGTTCCATCTCTCCAACAGGCCTACATTCTCATCAACCCTATCCACAAGAGGCATATATTCTCATGAGCCCCTGCGACAACAGGGGCTCATGAGAATATAAATGCCTCTCGCAGACCAATATCGGCTCAAGCAGGCTGTTCCGCATTCTGTGAGTGTTACTCCGGGTGAAGCGTACGACTGAATCAGCTTTGCTATCGATAAAATGGACTGCTCGTCTCCGAGAGAGTTCCTATCTCCTTGGCCGGCTGTCCCTTGTAATGTCAGGGAGGCCCCGAGACAAACTCGCCAGAAACACGACAGGCGGATTTTGTTCCATTTTATCCAGGTCGTCACTCGCGGCCAACCGCAACCTCCCTGACCCAACCAGCTGGTGGCGGACAATAATATTAATAGCCGAGGGAGGGTAAAAACTGACTGCCTCAAGGTCTGTTACGACGAAATTTCAGTTTTCCCCCACAGTAACACATTGGTTACGGTGTGTAATAACTCAGAGGGATGTTCGCTTCCTCATAGCCCAGCGGAGCTACACAAGTAGTCCCCAACCCTGCACTTGACAGGCGCACACTTTAGTTTAACCCATTACATCCTGAGGCTGAGTTCTTACAATTTACTTACTGTCCTATACAGGTTACAATACAGATTCGGAGATAGATCGATCATTTTAGTTCAAGGGTGGTGCCAGAATAGCTTGGCGCTTCAGGCGCCAAGCGATTCTGACACTACCCTTGAACTATCATAGTCAAATTAATTTCAAGCAGTAGTGTATCAGAATGTAAAGGGTTAAAAACCAGATGTGAATGGTGCTATATGTATGCCATCAAGAGACATAGATTGCCTTGAGCCCATGCGGCTGCAGGGGTTCATGACAATCTATGCCTCTTGCAGACGGTAGTGCTGGAGTGGTGCGCGCCTTTCCACGATGATGAAACTAGCGGGCAGCAAGATAGCAGTGGAGCGAAACAAATCAAGATGTTGCAAAACCCAAAAGTAGATTAGCGCCCGCTTTTGGCTGTCGGCATGCGCTCTACTGATAATTAATCAAGTCAGCTGGGACGAACGTAGACCTCCTCAGTCCACAGCTCTGCGTGTGTGTCTGTGTGCGTGTGTGCGTGCGTGCGTGTGTGTGTGTGAGAGAGAGAGATTGGGGCAGTGGGGGGATCCGGGAGGGGGGTAAGGGGGGGGGGGAGAGAGAGAGACAGAGACTCTTTGACAGAGAGAAATATTCCTAGAAATTTATGTAAGTCTAGCTTTGCTTACGTAAACTGGTGACCTCTGACTCCGCATGACGTCAGTAAAGGTGTACGGTTGCTAAAGTAGAAACACTGTCCGCGTCTCCTCCTCATACCACATCATTTACTGAGTCGGCGAGAGACCCCACCCTCCAGCCCAGCACACATTTTCAACTAACTTTCACCCCTTTTCTCTCACCTCTCTCCAATCGAAGTCACAAACATGGAGCTGAAACCTCTTCTGGGTTTCTCGTCGTGTTCTTGGTAGAAAAGACTGAGGTCCAGCAAATACGTCTGGCGAAGCCCCGACCATCGTGGGCTAAACCGGGTTGACACCCTCCGCCAATGATCAGATGTGCTGTCTGTGATTTGGACCTTACGGCTGCAAGCCGTAAGGTCCAAAATTACAGACCAGCACAAATAAATGAGGGACGTCAGAGACTGAAACAGAATCTCAGGAGACCCGCATATCAAAACCGCACAAGAATTTTGCCCCGATGGCCGGCGTTTGCTAAACACGTGACTGAAAGCCGCCAATGATACCTAAAAAACAACATTCTACCCGCACAAACTCAAAACCAACTTCAACTTCGATGGCAACACCCTTCTTTCAGTGCACGCAATCGGAAGGAAGAGACACAAATACTCGATGTTCATGAGGATCTACGCCCTCTCGCTTGTCAGTCTCAGTTACAGACCTTGCCGAGTTGCCACGAGAGAACGTAAACCCCGCGCACGTCGTAACGCAAGGCGTTTCCTTTGTGGATGTAAATGATGCAAAACGTGTGCCAGCAAAAAGCGTAAATTGTCATGAGCCCCTGCGACCATTCCATGATGATGAAACCAACGGACAGCAAGGTACCATCACTATGTTAAAACGAAAAGATCAAGAGAAGTCAACGGCTTGTGAAGGATTTACGCTCGGTCGTGCAACTTAGCCCTGGGGTCAGTTGCTTGAGTGAGCTTAATCCTACGCCATAGTTTAGTCCAACGCCTGCCACTAAGCAAGCTGCTACGGAGCACCTTGCTTAGTGGCAGGCGTTGGACTAAGCTCATTCATGCAACTGGCCCCAGGCTCCTCCGAAGGAGCAGGTCAACCCAGGACAAAAGGAGTAAAGGAAGGGGGGGGGGGGGGGGGGTACCGAGGGGAGGGTGTGATCGATAAACAAGTTCCCTAACATTCTCGGTCATCCCCGCTACACCGCACAGCGGCTTCCTGAAATCCTGCTGGGCGCCAATTTTCCCCAGAGTCAAAGCCTCGGCAGCACGGGCGTCTTGGGGCTGGTCTTGAGAGATCATTTCACAAACACTGATGTATCCACGTATGCTATGTTAACCCTCTAAGACACTGACCTGTGTTCAATTGTATACACGGAATTGCTTCACTGAGAGATAACACGAAAAGGTAACGAGAAGAATTGGTGCTGTCAATCTGAACGAAAGCACTTTCATTTTATCGGTCAGATGCTGAACAACTCTAATTGAAAAAAAATGTTCTAGTATAGTCTCTCTCTCTCTCTCTCTCTCTCTCTCTCTCTCTCTCTCTCTCTCTCTCTCTCCCTGTGTGTGTGCGTGTGTGTGTGTGTGTGTGTGTGGTTGCGTGCGTGCGTGCGCGCGTGTGTAATATACTATGTGAGACCGAGTGAGACAGAGAGATGAAAATGAAATGAAACGTTATTGCTTTATTTCTGAGGATAAAAGAATAGCGTGCAGACCTCTCTTCATTCGTGTCCTTGCTACAGACTACAGGGCCTGGACTAATTCAAGTTTATTGTCCCACTGGCACCGAGGTGATCGGGGACTAAAACTACAGGGGATGGGAGAGGAGAGACTAAGACTAAGAGAGAGACAGAGAATATCAATGAATCTTTATTTTACAACGGTACAGATAATAACAAATTATGTTGAGGCAATGACATTTTTCAACTCTGTCGTTGCTACATGAACAGACAAACAACTATAACCGACGATTACGTGTGTGTGTGTGGGGGGCGGGGGACTGGGGGGGAGGGGGGGCAGAGTTATTTGGGTTTAACACCGAGCAGGCGACAAAGGCATTCTCACGGCAGAGGGCAGGGAGGGGGGGGGGGGGAACATCGGTAAGGAAAGAATAATCACACACACACCTACGTACATACTCGCGTGCGCACACACGCACACCATACACTTATATTTATGTGTGTGTGAGAGAGAGAGAGAGAGAGAGAGAGAGAGAGGCGGAGGGCGGGGATGGGGTGGGGGTGTGAAGGGGGAAACATCGGTAAGAAAAGAATAATCACACACACACACACACACACACACACACACACACACACACACCTACGCACATACTCGCGTGCGCACACACGCACACCATACACTTATATTTATGTGTGTGAGAAAGAGAGGGGGAGGGGAGGGAGGGAGGGGGAGGGAGAGAGAGAGAGGGGGAGGGAGAGAGAGAGAGAGAGAGAGAGAGAGAGAGAGAGAGAGAGAGAGAGAGAGAGAGAGAGAGAGAGAGAGAGAGATGTTGCTTCTGAGAGATATGCGAGAATCAGCAGCCAGAGAACTTCTGAGAGAGGCATGCGAGAATCAGTAGCCATGAGAACCAATCACTACTCGGTCCCCATGTTCCTTTCCACGGCATCTGCCAGTCTCCTTCCATCTGCAAGATGCATAGATGCTCATGGGCTTCTGCAACCACAAGGGCTTATAATATACTCCATGCCTCTTCTAAGGCTGAATTTACGCAAGCTACGGATGAGTCAGCTGCTGTTCAGCCTGGATGGTTCAGACTCAACAGGTTTATCTCCCAACCAAAGAGCAGAATCACAAGCACTGCTAATGTCCATAAGACCGGAGTCCATGTTTCACAAATCGAATCAACCGAACGGCCATAATTTCGCTTAACCCTTTTAGTCCCAAGACCCTGCAGCAGGAGATGGATTTATCATGATAATTCAAGGGTAGTACCAGATAAGCTTGGCGCCTGAAAAGGAGCCAAGCTCATCTGGCTTCCTAACGCCAAAGATGTGTACCTCGAGTCCGTTGCATGAGTGAGCTTATTCAAGCGCCAGACACTAAGCAATGTGCTCCGCTGTGTCTGTTTTTGTTTGTTTCCAAAGAGGAAAAAACACGAAGAAAAACGTGTTGAAACACTACTTCGCTACTATCTGAAGAATATCATATCATCTGAAGATGGCGACTGACGCGCCCACGCTCCTAGGCAACACGGGGAACTTCCCGAGCCCTATATGAGAGCTGTCCTCCCTGTCACGGGTCTCTACCTTTTGTCTTTGACCTGATCCTGATGTTGAAATACCTCATATTAAAAAAGATGAGGATTTCATACAAAAGTCTACCGTATTGTTTGGAGCTCACATGCGTTTTTCTTTTAGGGACATTCACAGTTGTTCATATTTTTAAGCTTATCCTTCTGATCCATTTCCCTCCTCTCTAAACCATCCTCTGATCAACACACACGCCGGCACACACAAACAAAGACGGACTAATGGCGCTTCCCGCCATTAGTACGCTCTGTGGGCTGGAGTAGCGACAGGAATTCGGAAGAAAAATAGCACGAGCAGCAAAATGACGTCAATATAAGCGTGACGCCATGGCATCGCTAGTCTCACGACGCCGTGGTACACAGTGACAAAATTGATTTTTCACGTCACTCATCCGAAAGGTACGCAACCTCTTCCAGGGCTGACTGTTCCTTTCACATACAGCCTCTTCCAGGCTTACTGTTTGATGGGAGTATATAGTGGATCCAAAACTTGCAAAAATGAATTATTTTCTAAAAATGTTGAAGTGGTACAAAGCTGGCTAACGAACTCATTCAATGCCTTTCTCCAAACAAGCTATAGCCAAAATTTCAAGTAAATATGATAGAAATTACGGACTCTAATCTGGGTCAACCGACTTTCTATAAACGGTCTTTTATGTCTTCAATGAGACATCCAGTTACAACGTGCTCGGGCGTTCTCTTAGCCACCCCTTAAATAAAGTATTTCGCCAAGTTTCAAGCTTGTGCGTACAGCAATGATCTGAGATTCTCGCGTCTACATACATACGCGCGCGCACACACACACACACGCCTTTCGCGCCAAATGTACGTTCAGCAACGAGGTTAGGGTAACTAAACATCACGTAATTTTTATCTTGTTACTTCAGTTGTCAGAGGTTTAGGCCTGCCCGCTTTTGACATCATGGACATGCTATTAAATTCGCCTCACCGCGACCCATCCTAAAAAGTCCCAACTATAAATAGAAGGGACTTAAAAAAGAAGAGATCGTCACATCTTTATGTTTTTACCAACTTTGTTGTTTTGCAAATATAACTTATTTTACATAATACACATTATTCGCCTAAATATCATATTTGCTTTACTTCAAATGTTAATTTTTGTTTTGGCATTTCGAAATGTCATACCTAATAGTTGCACTGCAAGTACTTCAAACTGTTTCTGTCGTGTGCAGTGTTGTCCCAAATCTTTCAAACCGTAGGCCATTTCTCATCAACCGAGATCGACTTTTGCGCAGCATAGTCCCAACATCAAATAAGCTTTTTCAGTTAGAAGGACACTAAAATTCCCTAACCTACTCACTTGGTGTCATTTGTACAACCTACAAAAATGTTGACACATGTATATGTATTTAGTGTAGTGTAGACGCAGCTAAGCAGCAGAATCTGGCCTGACGAATCGGAAACACGATAGATCAAATTTTGCACACTGAAATCTCGCCGATTTCATCAAATTATGACAGTTTGCGGCCACATTTTTTACCTCTGCAACTAGCTACAGGTGCTCAAATCTATTTGCAGCTAAGGGATGCTAAACATGAACAATATTGACTTACATTTTGTCTGATCCAAGCATAAATTGCAGCCTAGTGGGTCGTACGGGACGTAGTCCTTATGTCCGCTACCTGCACAGATGTAGTCCGGTCTACATACCCTGTTATGGCTCACGTGTATCGACCGATCTACACGTCTGACAATAAGTAAAGGGATGTCTTCTGCACTAACAAAATCCATGTTTTCTCCAAAAAAAATTTCAAAATGTAGTTTTCATACATCTGTGAAACACCCTTAACCTTTGCAATGAGTCAACTAAATTAGGATACATAGGAAGGTCTTATCATCAGCTACCTTTGTGACAAATTTGATTGAAAAGTTTGCAAAAAAGTTGATAACTACAATTATTGGCATTCTATACACATTTGTCGACTTCTTGTGACCCTTGACCTTTCTGAGGGGTCATCCAAATTAGTACGCATAGATAGGTCTTACCATCAGGTATCTCTATAGCAAGTTTGGGTTTGAAGTTGTGAATAGTAATTGAGAAAAAACATTTCTTGTCAAAATATGTTACCTATTTCCTGAGCTCTTTCCGAGGGGTCATCCGAACTAGTATGCATAGATAAGTCTTACCTTCAGGTATCTCTGTAGCAAGTTTGGGTTGGAGTTGTAAATAGTAATTGAGAAAAAAACATTTCTTATCCAAATATGGCAATTTTGTTATCTATTTCCTGAGCTCTTATGGCCCTTGACCTTTCTGAGGGGTCATCCAAATTAGTATGCACAGATAGGTCTTACCATCAGGTATCTCTATAGTAAGTTTGGGTTTAAAGTTGTGAATAGTATTTGAGAAAAAACATCTTTTGTCAAAATATGTCTATTTTGGACCTCTTTCTTGAGCTCTTGACCTTTATGAGGGATCAACCAAATTAGTATGCATAGAAAGGTCTTACCATCAGGTATCTACGTACCAAGTTTGGGTTTGAAGTTGTGAATAGTATTTGAGAAAAAAACATTTTATGTAAAAATATGGTGATTTTGGACCTATTACTTGAGCTCTTGACCTTTCCAAGGGATCAACCAAATTAGTGTGCGTATAAAGGTCTTACCATCAGGTATCTTTGTACGAAGTTTGAGTTTGAAGTTGTGAATAGTATTTGAGAAAAAATAAAGTATGTCCAAAAATAGCAATTTTTGATATATTTCCTGATCCCCTGTTCTTCTTCTTCTTCTCTTCTTCTCGAACGCCGTCACACTTGGAGTTTGGCTCTCAAAATGAAATCTGTGGTCTTCTGTAGCGCCTCCACAGGCCCGTACAGTTTCTCTTGTAGAGTGGCGGGCTTCGGCCATATCTCCTCCCTCAGCGGCTGGTGGTTCCCACAGTCCTGGAGGATGTGCTCTGCGGTCTGCTCTGCTTTTCCACAAGGGCACAGGGGAGATGGCACGAGGTGGAAGCGAAGTGGGAAGTGGGTCAAATGGTTGTTGTGATGCGTCTAGTGTGGTAGTGTAGCGTCTGTGCTTGTCGCTCTCGCTTTCAGCTCCCACCGCTGGCTAGCAGTTTTGCGAAAAGGGGAGCAGAACATGTCAGTCTCTCCCTGCCAGTACACAGCCTCTCCAACAACAAGCATCATGTAGTGCCTCCTCGTGGTGACTCATGGTAACCGAGCACCTTACGGACTCGGGCTGAACTACAGAGGACTCGGAGGAGATCTGGCCCCCAGACATGCGGCATGCAGGCCCATCGATGTGTGGACAAGCCCTGATGCCCATGAACCAGATCCCCAGCTATGGGTAAATAGCCCCACTGCCTTGTGGGTGCCTTGGGAGAGGCAAAGGCTAGGGGAGTAAACACTATACAAATCCGGGCAGGGATGCTCGATAGCCTTGGTTGGCAGATCTCCTTCGAGAAGGAAAACTCCGAGGAAAAACCTGAGTAGATGGGACCCATAAGCCTTGGTCGGCAATCCATCTAGGAGAAGGATACTCCAAAACTAAACCATCCTGTGCTCCCAGGAAAGGCCTTTTGACCAGGAGCTAAGGGTGAGGTAACCCCGACAGAAACCCCGAGTGCTGAAGACGGAGGTACTGGGCTGCACAGCGCACTCTAATAAACCACAGTACCATGCATATACAGCCATATGACACTGATCCCCTGTGACCTTGACCTTGTGAGAGGTCACTGAAATTGGTATGTTTAGAAAGGTCTTGCCACAAAGTATCCTTGGGCCAAGTTTCAAGACTGTAGCTTGAATAGTCTTCGAAAAAATGCCAACAAAGTTTACCACGGACGACAGACAACGGACGGACGACCACTGGCCCAGAACATAGACTCACTTTTGCTTCGCACGTGAGCCATAAAGGTCTGTGTACATAATCATTTATCTTTGAGAAATAATGTTTCTGTCTCTCTCGCACACACCCGCACGCACGCACACACCAACTTCCAGGCTCACCCGCCGAACTCTGTCCAAGACCTGAGCTGCGAAAAAAGAAAATATCGATCGCTCTGGCACCAGATACTGACTGCTGCCTCCCCCATCAATCCTCCGGCCCTCCAGTCCTTTAATCTGCACGAGACATAGGTTCACATGAGCCCCTGCAGCCGCAAGGCTTCATGAGAACAATGCCTTTTTATCGAATCGCAAACGGCCGCAAATCTTACTCAAACTCAGCATATTATTTAACCATCTTAACCCCACGGCCGCACTTCTAAACTTGCGCAAGCGTTGTCTAACGACTATGTACCAGTTGTAGGAGAAGGCGCCAAGCTCATCTGGCACTACCCTTGAATTATCATGATCAATCCATCTACTGCTGCAGGGTCCCGGGGCTAAATGGGTTAGGTTAGTGTCAGTCCCCGTTCACCTAACGCAGTACAACAGACATAGAGTTACAACAGCCCCCGAAACCGTTGGGGCTCATGAGAATCTATGTTTCCCGCTGATCGCAACTGAACCTGTGCAACTCTTGGTCAAACAGAGTTATGTGGGGTTAGCGTACCACGGCATCTCTCCCCTGCTATGCCCAGTGACTGACCCACCACAAGCTGCTGAAAATCGACTTCCTACTTAGTGGACAGCATATTTTATTGTGGATGATATACATACAGCAACACAAGCGCCCAACACATTTAGGGGTACACACACGGCACACTCAGTGGCGCAAAGTCTGTGTCTTCTTTTCAAAAACTTAGAGGTGTAAATCACATATTGTCCGCACTATTTCATCTTAACCCATTTAATCCCAAGCCCGCGTTTCCCAAATTTTGGAGGTGTCCGCTAACGGCTATGTACCAGTTGCCGGAAATGGACCGACCATGATAATTCAAGGGTAGAGCCAGATTAGCTTGGCGCCTGTAGGCGGTTCAAGGGTAGAGCCAGATTAGCTTGGCGCCTGTAGGCGCCAAGATAATGTGGCGTCACCCTTAAATTATCATTGTCGATCCATCTCCAGCTGTAGTGCGTCAGGGATAAATGGGCTACTGTGATGACTAATGTCATAATCATACTAATATTCTCACCACAAATAGCCCAAACAGCGTTGTTTCGTGAAGCAAGCTGGTGTCTCTGCCTTTCCAGTACTGGGGAAACGGTAGTAACTGACCGACTGCAAGGTTGTGCTATATCATATGTCATAATACATAAACCGTGTCATTGGCGAATTATTCAATTCTGCGCCACGCTCCCTGGCGTGCTCACACACCTACCATCCCATCTCACAGGAAGCGTGCTAGCACGCGCGAACTATGAAACGCTCTCTCGAATCTGACGTAAATACGGTCGGCTTCTATAGCTCAAAGGCGCAGATTGCTACTATGCGCCCCACCCATGTGTGTCTATGCATCTTGCAGACAGAAAATATTGCGTCAAGCACTGACCAGTACAAGTACTGCTACCGGCGGCGGCGCAACAATTAAGTTTAAGTATGTGGGGCACACACCCCCCCCACCCCCAACCCCCCCCCCCCCCCCCCCATCCCCGCCAGTCCTCAGTGTTGGGCAGTGAGACAGTTCAGCTCTTTGGCTTGTGGTCTTAACCCATTTCATCCTGAGGCTGATTTTGTCAAATTTGCTTATCGTCCTACGAAGGCTGCATTACTGATTAGGAGATAGATCAACTGTATTAGTTCAAGGGTGGTGCCAGCATTGTTTGGCGCCTCAGGCGCCAAGCTATGCTGGCACCACTCTTGAACTATCAGTCAAATTTACTTCAAGCAATGTGTGTATCAGGATGAAAAGGGTTAACCCATACAGCCCCGACACCACAATAGCACAAAATATAACAGCCATGATAGTTCAAGGATGGTGCCATAATAACTTGGCGCCTGACGGCGCCCAGCTGTTGTGGCTCCACCCCCGATCTATCATGGTCGATTCATCTCCTGAACCGGAAGTAGACTTCAGAAGACACTCCCACCATTGGGAATTTCCACCCTTGAACTATCCTGGTCAATCTACCTCCATCAGTATCATGGCCAATATATCTCCTGAGCTGAGAATAGAATTCAGAAGACAACTCCCACAATTAAGTATTTCCACTTCGAACTATCATGGACAATCTATCCCCCGAGCTGAGAGCAGACTTCAAAAGACAAGCCCAGCAATTAGGGATTTGGGGCGGAAGGTGTGAAAGACTGATTACTGGCTACCTATGTCAGTGTGATACCTTTACACAGCCCATCATCTGTACTAGATCACTGTAACAAGATTATATCTAGATTTACGTTGAAACAAATTACTACGACAGCAAGTGCGACAATCACTCAAACACCCCCGTCCTCCTATTTCGCACACACACGCGCACACACACACATATGCACAAACACACACAACGAACCCCCTTCAGTTACTCGAACAACGAAACTGATCCAGACAAGACGTTTTACAGGACCTTGTGGCTGCCGCGGCTGGCGAGAATCTCTCTCTTATTCCGTCTCTTGCAGATGGCCCACACATTAACCCTTTACTTTGGAATGTGTTAGTTAAGTCAGGTTGTATTCTATTTTCTGGGTGTTTCGTTTCACTTTCACCTGAGCATAGTTGCTAGGGTCGACAAGATGTTCTGACGTCATGTGACTAGAATTCCACCACGTCAGTCTGCTTCAAGGGCAAAATAGGAAACTGGTTTAGGACTACAGTCGGAGTCAGACAAGGCTGCTTCCTCTCACCTACTCTTTTCAACATCTTCCTGGAAAGAATCATGACAGACGCTCTGAAAGATCATGAAGGAACTGTCTGTATTCGAGGCTTGCGCGTTGCGGACGACATTGATGGCCTTGCAGTAACAGAGAAGGAGCTAGCTCAGCTGGTGGAAAAGCTGGACAGTACAGCCATTGCGTATTTGATGGAAATCAGTGCAGAGAAGACCAAACTGATGACAAATAACACCAGTGGCATTGGCACTGGCATCATGATTGGAAGCCAAACACTGGAAACAGTTAATAAATTCAAATACTTAGGAGCCATTGTGACAGATGAGGGATCAAAACCAGAAATACTGTCCAGGATTGCGCAGACAACAACAACAGCACTGACAAGATTGAAGACCATATGGAAGGACAGAAACATCACGCTCTGCTCCAAGATCAGACTGATGCGCTCTTTAGTCATCTGTGTTCTTGTATGCCTGCGAGTCATGGACCCTCACAGCAGACCTTGAAAGGAGGATACAAGCCACTGAAATGAGATGTTTTCGAAGGCTGCTTGGCATTTCATACAGAGATCACATCACAAACGAGGAAGTGGGAAGCAGAATCAGGCAAGCCATCGGGCCCTATGAAGACCTATTAGCCATTATGAAAACACGCAAACTGAAGTGGTATGGGCATGTCACGCGTTCAGCAGGGCTTGCCAAAACAATCCTGCAAGGCACTGTGCAAGGAGGACGAAGGAGAGGAAGACAGAGGAAAAGATGGGAGGTAAATATCTCAGAGTGGACAGGACTGAGGCTGGTATGCTAAGAATGGCAGAGAACAGAGAGGAATGGAGGGAGCTGGTTGCCAAGTCATCAGTGACATCAGTGGTGCCCCAACGGTCGGCAAGACTACGGGATATAGATAGATAGATAGATGTACCATGTTCATCATCCATTGAATGAATAGGGCTCGGGAAGCTGACGTCATCACGCCAGTCGTGGCGGCCATCTTGTGAGGATACGGGACTAAGCGCTCATATGGAAATCGCTGTTTTTGTAATATCAGGAAAGTCCTGACGTACTATAAGCAATAACAGCAAGTGTTGCCATCACTGTAGGGAACCGCTCACCGGAATATGTTTTTGTTTGTTTCCAAAGAGGAAGAAAAATGAAGAAAAACGTGTTAAAACACTATTTCGGTACTATCTCATGACTATGGTATCCTCATAAGATGGCGGCTGATGCGCCGACGATGCTAGGCAACGTGGGGAACTTCCTGAGCCCTATAAAGCTTCATTCAACTGGCTGACCTGTCTGCGATACTCTCTTGTATGAGCGAACCCAGCTAATCGGGAGTGGAGTGAACGCAATATCTCACTTGCACCACAATGACCACTACTGCAACAATGGCAGTACCGGTGGCTGCATGCACAATGGGGCTAAAGAGTTAACCCTTTTAGGCCAAGGTCCCATTTCTCAAATTTTGGAGGTGTTGACTAATGACTATGTACCAGTTGCAGGAGATGGCTTGACCATGATAATTCAAGGGTAGTGCCAGATTAGCGTGGCGTCTTAGATGGACTGACCATGATAATTCATCGGCAGTACCTTGAATTATGATCATGGTCAAGCTATCTCCTGCTGTAGGGATCAGACTGTACATTGCTTAACGTCCCGACAGCAACAAGAGAGCCCCGATCTGGCCTTGTCTCACCGAACGCGACGCAGATCCCCGTGTTATTACCGCAATCAGGGGTGTAGGGGGCTCTGGATAGAGGTAGCACCTTTGCTGTTCGGCAGCTGCGTCCTACATAGGACGGACGGGCATCACTGGTCCTCATCCATCTCCTTAATCTCTCACGTGCTGGCTCCAAGCGCCACACCCTGGCAAACCACCTCAGCTGGTGGGCTAAACCACGTGAGGGGGTGGTGTTCACACTGCACCACTAGGCGGATGAGCTGTTTCTGACAGCCAACGGCTAGAGGACGGAGGAGATCAGGTTGGATCCAACGGCCAAATGTGGGGGAGTAAACCTTTCAAATCAGGAGTGGAGCCCCGAAGGCAGACAGCTGCCTGTATTCACGCACTGTTCTGGCAGCTCCTGCAGCCAAACTGGTGCCAAACGTACTGCTTTGCATTCCTTTGGATACATCAGCGAAGCCGAGAGGGGGATCTTGACGACTGGGCACCCCAGGATCTCCATACACTTCGCCCAGGCTTGCGCCCTGGAGAGGTCACTCCAGTGACTGACCCAGCATTGTCTTCCGAGACAGGATGCCAAACCGCAATCAGACGATGATGTGAGCGATTAAGCGCTAGGTATGAGAGGTATGTCGCCGTGCCCGCCGTCCACGCTCATTTTCACCGTGGTCCACTCATCCAGCTAAACCGTTTTAAACCCTACTGCACGTAGCCACCAGCGCTGTTCACATTAACCCCTTCACTGCGGAGAAAAACTGGACATCACCCTGCATAGATCATCATGAGCACCCGCATTAGTGGGGGCTCATGAGGATCCATGCCTCTTGCTGAAACCACTTTGCGTCAACATTCCCTTGACGGCTGAGGATCTTTGAGGGAAAATTTACCATGATTTCAAAAACGCACTCTGCGTCCACTGGCAGTGAAGGAGGTTAACCCCCTTATGCATGCAACCACCGGTACTGTGAAGAGTGGATGTATGCAGAATGGGGTTAATGTGCAAGAGGCCCAGACGCTAGCGACTGCTCCAAGCCTGCTGATGAAATGGACGATTTAAAGTTTAATCATTTCGTGTTTAGCTTTCGACAAAAATCACCTAGGTTTCAGCCACTAAATTAACCCTTTGACTGTCGTTGGCGATTTTTGTCGCGACGACAAAAAGAACTGACTGTCGGTAGCGGTTTATGTCGCGATGGTTCCTGCATGAATCATCGTGACAAAAACAAAAAAAAAAAACACACACACCACCACTACCGACAGCCAAAGGGTTAGACCTTGTGTTGTAACACCCCCACACTTTCGCAGACAAACGTAAGACTCTTAAGGATCTACGTCTCTTGCCGGTCGCTGTCACGTCCGTGTGTCTCAGGCTGACGAAATTATCCAATAATGAAACCGTGATGGTTTTAACCCTTTTAGCCCCGGGACCCTGCAGCAGGTGATGGATTGATCATGATAATTCAAGGGTAGTGCTAGATGAGCTTGGCGCCTTAAAAGGCGCCAAGCTCATCTGGCACTACCCAAGAATTATCATGGTCAATAACTGGTACAGTCGTTAGGCAACACCTCCAAAATTTGAGAAATGGGACCTTGGAGCTAAAAGGGTTAATGACATGTTCAAGGCGCCGGCCGTCTTGGGACTTGTAATTGGACATACTGTTAGTAAAAATCACATAAACGTGGTACAGAAATATTCCAATGTGTCTGGTTGTTCCCGTTACTTGGAAAGACGAGAATGGTGTGGTTCTGTCTGTTGCCGCCACAACGTACATCAGTAAAAGACAGTGCCCGACAAAGCAAAGCATCCCGGTAAATAATCGGAACAGGCTGAATCAGACACCAACTACAAATACAGTATACATTGTACACGGTACACGCACTGTAAGCACAGAGTGTGTGTGTGTGTGTGTGTGTGTGTGTGTGTGTGTGTGTGTGTGTGTGTGTGTGTGTGTGTGTGTGTGTGTGTGTGTGTGTGTGTGTGTGTATGTGTGTGTGTGTGAATGACGGAGGGAGGAGGGGGGGGCGGGGGGGAAGGAGGGAGAGGGAGGAGACAGTCGATCATAAAACTGGGAGGGCAAAACACACGCTGACATACAGAACCCCGGCTGCAGGTTCTCTGCGGCGTGTATCTGACCCGTCTTGTCAATGCCGATAGTGTCAGTTTGTCGTAGAAAAAGAAAAAAAAAAAAAAAAAAGGGGGGGGGGGGGGGGTATGGGGGCCCCGGCTACAATGCCAGCCATACCCAGCCGCCAGATATTGTTACGTCGCCTCATCAATGCCAGGCCAGAAATCAGAAAACTAATCGTGATTCGTGATCAAGTCCCTAACAACTTAACTGCCTGTGGCCACACGCTGTGTTTTAATGGTAAATTCACCGCCAAGGCACCGCTACGTCCCAGAAACATGGTATTAAAATACGGTCAGCATGTGACACAGATCCCCATGAGCCCCCGCAGATTCGGGGCTCATGGTGATCTGTGTCAGATGCTGGAGACTCTTGCTCACTGGGATCTGTCGTTGTTGAAGTCTTCATCAAGTCCAGACTTGTGAGAGTATTCCAGTGAGAGTTTCGAACAGTGCTCTCTGACGACTGCTTACCACACGCGGGCTACAAAGGTCCCACTTCTCAAATTTTGCAGGTGTTGCCTAACGACTAAATTGTACCAGTTGTAGGAGATGATCATGATAATTCAAGGGTAGTGCCAGATAAGCTTGGCGCCTTCAGGCGCCAAGTTCATCTGGCACTACCCTTGAATTATCATTATCAATCCATCTCCTGCTGCATGGTCCCCGGGGCTAAAAGGGTTAAAGGGTTGTGCCTGGTTAGTTTGGTATCTTCCTACGCCTGAAACCAATTACCCCACTAAACGTGAATACAATGGTCCATCTACTTCTCGTTGCTCAATGACAAAGCTATCTAATATATCTTACCATTAATTGAAATTCAATGTGGATCATGGTCAATGATGGTCCCAAAAAGAATAGTGCCTAGTGCTAACGAAAGAACAGACAAGCTTTGCAACTGTCTTAACACCACCATCTATCAATTCTATTTCATTATACTGAGCCGTGAATGGCCAAGACTTATCATCAGTTTCTAGGAATTTTTTATTAATTTTTCAAAGATATTAGCTATTACTCATACATACATGTATGAGAAAAATGATGCCAAAAATTACAATACAATACAATAATACTTTATTGTCCCCGAGGGGAAGTTGTCTGAATTCCAACAAGCATTTAAACAAATACACACTGAGGAAGAGATCACCTATAAAATCTACAATTAACCCTTTGGCTGTTGTTAGCAGTTTTTTGTTGCCCTGATTCCTACAGGAATCATCCCCACAAAAATTGCTATCAATAGCCAAGGGCTAAAACACTGCCGTTTATCAACAGAGATTCTGACAGGGATGTTAGTACTGCACGAAACCTTCAAAGTAAAACTACCAATGTTTTCACTAGTCTTGTCGCTGAAAACACCACTTCAGTAGAAATATATTGATGAGTGATGGTATGTGCAATGACAAAACACCACAGTCCAGCTTGTATGATTTCTAGTCCAAAATGTTTGACATTGTATCGCCCTGTCTTGTTCGCATGGTAACTCCAAATGTCTGCACAACAAAAAACTCAGGTTCTAGAAATTGCAAGTTTCATGTATTCCGTTGCTGAGCAGAACATGTCCCTGCGAGGAAAAGGTTCAGGCAAGGAAGGGGTGGGAGATTCTCCTATTCAAACACACTTTCTACGAGCCCTTTCCCTCACTAAAATCACGAGTATATGTTAGAACACTGACATTTCACGCTACTGCATTAGTAGGAGTAGGCTTCTCAAGCACCCAAAAATGCTAGTAGAAAATCTGGTTGTACGAATGGCAGCTGATCATTTTCTCAACCCATCAAACCCTGACCTGCTATGATTGGATGTAGATCAACCATGACAGTTCATGGGTGGTGTCAGAATAGCTTGTCGCCTGTAGGCAACGCTCTTGGCTGACACTACCCTTGAACTGTCATGGCTGATCTGTCTCCAAAACTGTGACAGTGCCCTGAAAAGACATCTGAAAAATGAAAATGTTATCCTCGGGATGAACTAGTGTATGCCGTATGTTGTGTGCTCTGTACTTAAACAAAACCAAACCACATCGAATAGTTTCACAAAGCCATACCTGTAATTCTCTCCCAAAATTTCCTCATCTTGGAAAGTTGGGTGATGTAAACTTTTTTTACACTCTGCTCACAACACTGACCATGATTTCTGCACCAGTAACGAAACTATAGCGGCACTGCCGGGAAGCTGTTTCTGTTTGAGTGTTTCAGTTTAAATAGGAAGTCCACAGGAATTATTTTCTGGGAGAAAAATAATTTCGGTAGTCTTCATTCACCGAGTGTCTGCACAACTGAAACCTCTTAACCTCAGCAGCATAAGTACTATCACAACTCGCCAGCAACTTGAAGTGAACAGGAGAGAACACGGCGTAACTGGGCAAAAGTCGAACAGCATCTGAAGTAAGAGAACTGGAAGCCTGCCAAGTTAATAGGTTTTTACGCTTGGTCGGTAGTCCTCTCAAAATACTGGTAGACCAGGTAAACTCGTTCCACCATCAAGGTTTCTCTTCTGTGTCGCTTACGCTCTGTTTGCCTCAACCCCCCGGAGAAAGAGGTGTGCTGCGGACCAAAAGCAACGTGAAGCTATGAGTTTTTCCTCGCCAGCTGCGTTACCTCCGGAGCTTGTTCCCCAGCAAAGCGCAAACAACAATAATGATAAGGCACCGAGCTGTTTGCGATGAAGCCTGTCAAAAACACATCCTCTGGCACGCCAGTCTTAGTACGTAAACGGTTCTCGGGCCGACGTCGACCACACACAGTATTTTATGGCCGACGTCGGCTAGAAGACCCTTTGTTAGCGGAGCTCTCTCAGTAGAGCAATTATCGAACGTGCACAGGTGAGAGGAAGCACCGAACCGCAGTGATCTTTCTTGAGCAGCATGGAATCGGCGGCTTCAGTGCTTGAACTAATTTGCTAAATAGGATTCTGCTTTCTGGACTGACAACTGATCTTACACCACCGCATGCAAACCTTGAAAAAATTCACCGATTCAACTGTAAGCACTGAGAACATGTATATTAACCCATTTCATCCTGATAGTGATACACTATTACTCAAAATAAATTTGACTACGATAGTTCAAGGGTGGTGCCTGAGGCGCCAAGCTATTCTTGAACTAAAATGGTTGATCAATATCCTAATCTCTAAAGTAGGTTTCATAGGACAATAAGCAAACTTTAAAGAAAAGCCTCAGGATGTAATGGGTTAATGCATCACTATCAGGATTACTGGAAGGATAAACACGCTCTATATGACTAAATGAACACCATCAGCACCCCGGGCCCAGCCACTGCACTTCATGTCCGACTACTGTGTGCAGTTTCGCCACACTCCAGTGTGCGCTGAAGACAAACGGTTCCTGCTCGCCCTCTCTCTTACGTGACATGTTCTGAAGTAAGCTGACAGGAAGAGGAGATAAAAAGGAAAGCCATGCCAACACGCCCCCTCCCCATCTGCAACCCTGATAATGCCCAGGCAGCTCTGTCTTAGTCGGGCGATCTGACAGTGTGATGCTCCGCTTGGGGGTGACTGACTGCCAACAATGAGGTCCAAACAAACCTAAAGATAGCCACAACACGGTGTTCGGAATGGGTTCTGGCCTTGGCTGCATGGGCGAGCTTAATCCTGCGCAAGCCACTAAGCAAAGGACACTGCATAGCAACCATCACTTAACCCATTTAGCCTTTTCAGTCAAACTTGGAACAAAAGTAGTTGATAATTTGACCTTCCGATGCATTCACCTACTCACAGTATTCAATTTTAAACCTTTTAGCCCCAAGGTCCCATTTCTCAAATTTTGGAGGTGTTGCCTAATGACCATGTACCAGTTGCAGGAGATGGATTGACCATGATAATTCAAGGGTAGTGCCATATTAGCTTGGTTCCAAGCTAATATGGCACTGCCCTTTCTGGTACCAAGCTAATATGGCACTACCCTTGATATATCATGGTCAATCCATCTCCTGCAACTGGTACATGGTCATTAGGTAACACCTCCAAAATTTAAGAAATGGGACTTTGGGACTAAAAGGTTTAAAATTGTATACCATGAGTAGTGGAATGCATCGGAAGGTCAAATTATCAACTACTTTTGTTCCAAGTTTGACTGAAAAGTTTGTGAAAATGAACCCTACAACACAACATTTAAAAAGGTAAAAGGTGACAAAAGTTGCTCAACAAAAAATGGCAGAAAAAAAAGTAAAATAGTATAAAAAGGTCAAAATTATCATAACCAAAATGAGATATTTACTTAGTTTTTCTTCTTGATCTAATTGTCTACTATGTGTAAATGCTAAAAAGCCGTAAATCCCTAAATGTGACTGAATGTAGTAAAAAAATTGAAATGCAGTAGCAATCTTAGTCTCACAATGCACAACTAAACTGTATAATATTGATTTATCAATATTCAAAGCTCACTTTCTCCAAATGGCAGTTTTTGCATTGTCAATATCAGTCTTTGATTTGGAACAAGACACTGAAATGATTTATATTTTTAGGGTACAAATAACTTAAAATGTCCATAGAAACACTCTGTCACCTTCTTGTCACCCACATTTTCCAACTTCTCTCGCATGTTCAAAAAGGTCTCACCATAAATGGGCAAAGTTCTAAGTAAGTGGCTTGAATAGACTACCACAAGGAAACATTAACAATAATAATATCCCATTTAATCCCAAGGCAGCATTTCACAAATTTTAGTTACATAGCAGCAATTATGTACCAGTTGCAGGAGATGGACCAAACATGATAATTTTCAAGGGTAGTGCCAGATTAGCTTGGCACCATCAGGCATCAAGCTAAAGTGGCACCACTCTTGATTTGTCAAGGTTGATCCATCTCCTGCTGTAGTGTCAGGGCTAAAGTTTACTATGATGAATGGCAAATGGACAAATGAAAGATGGCTCAGTGAGCGCACAAACTTACTTTTGCTATTGCACACAAGCCAAAAGCATGACTCTGAACAGGAGTACTGCTCAACTTACACATCTCATTTCGAAAGATCGTTAGTGTTACACTGAAGGCAATCACTTAGGCTGAGTAGGTAATGGAATACAATACAATACAATATAACTTTATTGTCTGTTCGAGTCAGACACTCTGACTAAATCACTCTGCAAAGTGTGTAAATGTCACTGGTGCAAATTTCCCTTGTTCTTGAAGATTACATCATTTAACCCTTCGAAGTTCAAAGATTATTTCCTTCTGACACCAGCCTGAATGTCAACACACAACTCAGGGTTTTCCAAACTTACGGCATACCGTAAACGCAATACAATTACAAGTACTTGTAGGAGACTTAGTATACTAAGCTAGAACTAGCCTACCATCCTCAGTGGGACATAGGACCAAGTTAAGATTTTTTTTTTAAAGTAAGACATATAGACACTTTCTCAGGAACATCTGCACAATAAACGAAGCTAAAAAGCAATATATACAAAGCCAAAGGGTTTCTAGATTAGAATATCTGCAAACTGAGAGAGCCAAAACAAATGAGACAAGACTATGAGTTTTGTTGACAGCTAGTACAAGTGTGCATAAAAATAATGGAAGAGCTTCGTAACTATGGCAACGACATTGATGGATATTGTCAAAATACAGTCTTATGAAAACGCTACCACAGATTAATTCTAAATGCATAGTCTTATACTTGAACAAATAGTGATTGTAACACCTGCAATGTGGGTTAGTTTGAACCTCATCAAGCTGCCAAACAAGCGTAGGGTCGATCAGACCCGTCACTGAGAGGCCGACATATACTGTTGTTTCAGGGTTTTTATATGGCATGCACTTGATGGTATCACAACTGTTATTCCACATCTAGGTTGTTTATTAACTAACTGACAGCATACTGGCATGTCTTTTATTTTCTGGTTTACACCTGAAATCATACTGTGACAACAACGGGACGGGGACAGGTAACTGTCGCAGCCAGACGTTTCAGGTCAACATAACATGATCAAAATGACGAAATGTATCTTACCTGGCCTGCCACGATTGTGACCAATAGAGGATGCTTTTCGTCGTCACCATGAAGCTCTCAGACGATGTATCATCGACATAAGCATACAATTTTTCGTTCTAAAACGAAAAGTCTTGGGTCAACGGAAGTGAAGCACTAACAAGATGGCGGAGAAACAACAAAGTCACGTGACCGGCACATTTCAAGACTGAGCCGGCTTATAATAGACAGTTGTTTTTCAGGCATATATTGATGGATTCTAAATGAAAAGCGTATTGTGTTCTCTAAAAGTTGTAACTAAACACGAAATATTTTACAGGTTAGTTTATTGCTATCTTCGCACATATTGGAAGTTTAGAGAGGAAAATAGTGTTATAATTAGAAAGCAAATACAGATTTTGTTCATTTTCACTTCGACCATAGCTATTTTAGTCTAACGTTGATCGTCACATGCACAATAAAGGCACACAATACAACTTATTAAAATCAAAATTATGAAGGCCAGTGTTTAAGTTACAGCGGTATAAGGGAAGCAACTTTCTACTGAAGATATAAACCTGACGAATTCAGTTTAGATGGCACGGTATTCTCCCGTTAAGCCTCCGATTGACCAAATAGTCAGTCGCGGTTTCATTTTTGAATGTCCCTCTGCGGATAACCGTTATGTGGCAAGTGCTGCAATTATACAGTCCGTCCATTGACTGAACTGATTTGTTTCCCATAGCAACCGTTAGCCGTGATTTATTTTCTACGTAAACATGATTGACATTATGACAAGCCGGAATGGAGAAATATGACTGGACGCCTTGAGTCGGCAGTTGAGCATCACATTCCCGTCACTGTCTCCTGATCACTTCTGACGGCAATGCTGAAGAACCAGTCACGTTCTCCCGCATCATATCTTCCACCATCACCAAGGCCCAACCCCCCCCCCCCCTCCCCACCCCCCACTCCGCTTCCACTGAAACGCACACATGCCGGCATAGTCAGCCGGTGGGCGCGCCGCGTCAAGTTCATATGACTGATGTGCCTACCAAGGCCGGGAACAACCCGTATTCTACGTGTGCGAATTCTTCCCTGTTCGAAAATACCTGTATCTAAGCCAATACTTCTGACATCGGCAGTAGCCCTATTTTCGGAGAGCATTAGTTGTGTCTGGAGACTAGCATTCAAACAGTATATCTGATGGGTCAAAGTGATTCCGGTCCGCGAAGTGGCACAGGTCGGAGGCAAAGGAGGGGGTCGGGGGGGGGGGGGGGGGAGAGATGATGAGGGGACTGAGTGGGGAGACTGGAGAGTCACAGAACAACTTTGCCCGCACCCCCGCCTCCTAACTTGATGAAATGTACAATGCGGGAGGGGGGGGGAGAGCAGAGTGTACCCTCCCCCCCTCCCCCCCCCCCCCCCCCGCCGAATATACGGGAGACAACTGATTGTGTGTGTGTGTGTGCAGGATTTTTTTTTTTTTTTTTTTTGGGGGGGGGGGGAGGGAGAGAAAAATTTTATATTATTATTTGGAGAGGCAGATGCTTCTGTTAGAAAAAGACTCCCAAAGTCAGTCAGTCTAGACAAGGTTTATCATCATTCAGTAGTGAATTGTCATATGGCCGCTCGTGCAGCCTCTGCTTATAGCCGCTTTGTGGCAATGCACATCCATTGCAGTGATATAGCATGAATTTAAAAAATATATATATAAATTGGAAAGGAGGGGCGTCAGTAGGGCCGCAGAGGCTGGAAAGACTTTACAGCCGCTTCGCGCTGCCCATCAGTGAAAATAATGACTGACAGCTCAGTGCAGGGTGGAGGTAGCGGCCGCGGGGGCGGCCGAGCCTGAGCAGATCATAGAGGCGGATGACGTGCGGCCCCCAGCTCGTGAAGACATTACCATTGCGGATGGCTGCAGTGTAAAACTTAGCAAAAAATAAATCAGTTACTGTCGCAGCACTGGTGGAGGGTCCATGGGATGGTGGAAATAATTACTGAATTTGCCGGTCACTGACCTGAGTTCAGTTTTGCTTTAACTCAGTAATTGTTTCTCATTCAGTCTCTCGTCAGTTCAGTCGGCTTTAACTGTTGGACAGCCCGGCGGCTGCTACTGACATCCCGGCTGCGTTGACACGTTATAGTATGTCCAAAGAAAGTACTTTGAGACTGTGAAGTGTCCGCGCATGAACTTTGTGACAATTGTAACGCTATCACAAAGCTCGTGACATCACCGGCTCCGGCATTTCAGTTTTTCGATTATTGCATTCAGGCCGTGACGCCCGGAAGGCCACGGTACACAGTCGCGTTTCCGTACTGTCCAGTCTCTTAGCCATAGTCAGTCCCAGGCATCTCCTAATATTTTAATCCCCTAAAAAACACTACCGCCCACCAGCTGCACATTTGCCATGCACAAAATAACAATAAAAACAGCACATTGACAGTCTCATTTCTTGGCTATGAACCTGATTCCTTTACCAACCCCACACCCAAGCACAGCTGAAATCAGCGTGCCCCTCAAATCATTAGTCAACGCCAACTCAACATACAGGGACGTAGCGGGCCACTCCGGCGCTCCGGCGACCGCCGGAGTACTTTTTGGACAAAAAAAAAAAAAAAAAAAAAAAAAAAAAAAAGAGCGAGAAAGAGCAAACCTGTCGTGGTGTCAAAACTTCGCAAGTGTATTCATGTTTACCAAAAATGGCAAGTTTGCGCCAATAGCTCAGTGCACCACTTAGCAGTGGCTGGTAAACAGAAAAGTGTCAAAATCGCCGGCCCAAGAACGAAAGCTACTGGCCGAAATGCATTAACACAACAGACTTCGCACCACTAGCTCCACCAATTTAGCAGTGGTAAAAAACAGAAATAAGAAGGACATGAGGCACCACTAGCAAAAGCCGCACGCCGACTCCAAACGGTAACAGCCTCAAGTCATGACACATTAAACGAAGCAGAACGACCTCCCAATAAGAACTTGAACCAACTGGCACTGGAAATATCTTATGCCTACGCGCCACACCGCAACCAATACAAGGTCCCCCCCCCCCCCCCCCCCAAAAAAAAAAAAAAAAAAAAAAAAAACTGGGAAAATGAAAACCGCCAGACCTTTGAACTATGAAATCATCATAGGACCAGCACACAAATGGGCGGGGGGGGGGGGGGGGGGGGGGGGGGGAAATAAAATACATGAGGACGAAAAACCTCCCACACTTTCAAGCAATCCTACTAGCCGCATTCATCTCCTCCAATGGACTGAACCCTACGATATTCTTTGAATGGGTCGACTTCATGGGCCTTTGCAGAGAAAAGGGAGCAAGGAAACAACTAGAATACTTCGTATACTTTAAAGAGGGCAGATACAGCAAAGCTTTGTACGCCTACGACATCATTGATCAACGGGTGCTCGAATACTTAGACGAAACACCATAGACAACCACGGAATTGTCCCACCAACAATCAAAACTAAGGACACGGCATGAAAAGAACGCACCACCACTCTTCACTAGCCTTTCCAAGTTATAGTGTGAGCGAGAGTACATCCTCTTGAACAATACAAAATAATCCACAAAACAAACTACCATAAAACCTAACAATAAAGGTTTACTCAGTCAACAAAAACAAAAGGGTCAGCACGCTGATGAAGGCAGCCCTTAGCCAATAAAGGCTTAAACATGCCCGAAATACACCTGACAGCTAACTCAAAACGTGACTGATTTGTGAATTGTCATATGGGTATGGCTGGTCACATCAAGCCATCACACAGGGGTGTGTGGTGTACCCCCCAAAAAAAAGATCACGTATGCACGAGGCTCGATTGAACCACGTCCACAAAACTGACTCACTCAACTTGATTCGTGTTGCCAACAAAATTAATTGTGGCTTCTGCAACACGCAGGCAAACAGTTTTTGGGACATTTTCTGAGCTGGATGTGTCAAGAAACCAATCATAAAATCATAAATCAGTCCCTCGAGTGAGGCGTCTTTCTGTCAGAATTCAAATCAGCCGTTGTCGAACCTCTCCTGAAAAAGTCGAATCTTGACCCCAACCAGCTAAAGAACTATCGCCCCTGTTTCAAACCTAACCTTTCTGTCCAAAGTATTTGAGAGAGTCGTTCTGACATAGCTCACTAAATATCTACAGTCAAACAATCTCGTCCATCCGCTTCAGTCTGCTTAACGTGCTGGGCACAGTACTGAAACTGCTCTCCTCTGTGTCGTTAATGGCCTCCCCAGTGCCTATGATGAAAACCAGAGCTCAGTTCTTGCCCTGTTAGACCTATCAGCTGCGTTTGACACCATTGACCACTCCATCTTGCTCCAGTGTTTAGAAAACTACTTTGGTATTTCTGGTAAGTTCTACTCTTATCTGTCTTCCCGTCAGATTAACGTCTCTGTCAAGAACGCTCTTTCTGAAGCTGCTGCGCTAGACGGTTTGGGATCCCCCAGGGCTCTGTCCTGGCCCCGTTCTATTTACGGTGTACACTCAGCCTCTGTCTCAGGTTATCGCATCGCATTCAACCGATCATCACATGTATGCGGATGATACACAACTTCCGAAATCTGCACCTCCAAACAGCTCCAGTCAGGCTATTTCAGATGTCCAGAACTGTATCTCAGATATTAAGTTCTGGATTTGTGAAAATAAACTCTAGTTAAACGAGGGCAAGACAGAAGCTGTTCTTATCGGTGCCTCTCGACTGCTGCCCAATTTTCCTGACTCTGTGCGCATTTGTGACGCACCTATTCCATTTTCTGATTCAGTTCGCAATCTTGGCGTTTTTCTTGATAAAGATCTTCAATTGAAGGACCATGTAAATCATGTCTGCAAAATTGCTTTTCTGGAATTAAGACGTATCAGTTCTATCCGTTATTACCTCACCAATAAATCTGCCACCAAACTGGTCGTCTTTTTAGTCTTGTCCCGCACTGATTACTGCAATTGATTACTTAGCTGGCCTCCCTCGGTCTCTCATTCAGAAATTGCAGTGAGTTCAGAATTGTGCTGCACGTCTTATCGTCCACGCCTGACAGCATCAGCCCATCACTCCTATCCTGAGACAACTTCATTGGCTGCCAGTCAAACAACGAGTCTCGTACAAAATCGCCTGTCTGTGCTACAAAACTATTAACTACTCTATCCCTTCCTATCTCGCTGATCTTCTTCAAATATACACTCCCTCTCACTCCCTCCGTTCAAGTAGTGACACGGCGCGCCTTTTCAGAGTCCCGCTCTGCAAACAGAGGTGACCGTTGTTTTGCGCACGTTGGACGTCAGTGTTGTCTGGAACTCGCTACCCATAGCAGACATTCCCCCTCATTCACTGCCTTTAAATGTGCCCTTTAGACCCACCTGTTCGATACCCCAATGTAGCTCGCACGCAGTTCTTCGTCTGAGTGGCCGTTATGTACCTGTGTGTTTGTCTGTGTGCGTGCGTGTGTATTGCAGAATCCTTTGTTCCTCTGGCTTTATGACCCCCTCCACTCCCATTCTTTATTTGTAAAGCGCTAAGAGCTTATTTCAGTATAAGCGCTATATAAGTAGCCATTATTATTATTATTAAGAACCAATGTGCTTCAAAAATCCCGTGCAACACAAACTGACGTCTGCTGTCAAAGTTGATTAAGGAGATGCAAAGCTTTGTGATGAACATTTCTTCATGGATTATATTTCTTTTTAAATTTTGTTTCGCAAGTCTCATCTACAACAAACGATCTTCAACTCTGACATGTTGTAATCTTCTAACTACAGAAAGGCGAGTTTGTTTACCAATTGATTGGTTTCCCCATGACCACATGAAGGATTTAAACAATTGTGACATTTCCCGTCCATTCTTGATTCCAAGCCATCATATCATAGGTAAGTCTGTCTTTGGAGGTGATTGTTATTTCTTTAAAATAGAGTTAACATTTTAGTATCAATAAATAAGCGTCTGTTCGCCATCGTCCATCCAATAGTTTCGGACTTTCCGAAACCGCCGGACTACTTTTCTCATGCCCGCTACGTCCCTGACATAGGTCCACAATTCTCTACTGAATAAGCTCAGGATGGCATGAATCAAAGCACCAAACATGTCTCCTCTCATCTAACCAGAAATTTCCAGCAAATTTCAACATTCAGCCCTACTACAAATTTCCAAACAAGGCAAAAATTATTTTTAAAAACACCGGTCCTTGCACTGCCTGAACTGGCCAAATTTGACTATGTAATGTGACCGGAAGGCCACCCACCGATCAGTCAAGCTGGGCACTTCTCAGTGTCTTGCATCTAGTTAGAAGGTAGAGAGTCATACCCTCAATCTGATTGATCTGCAGATAATTGCACATTCTACTGAATTACTCGTCAAAGGAAACAAAGGCCATGTAGCCTACGTGTGATTTTTGAGGCACAGATTGTCAGCTGATTCGAGAAGACCTCGTATGGCCAGAGCTTCGTTAGCCAATGAACGGTCGCAATTGCTATCAAGCACCCGTGCGCAATAATACGAAATAAGTCATAGTTTGTTATTTGACTAAAATCGCAAAATGACTTAGTTTTGTAGACCATATACCAAACGTTTATTCAATTTGATTATATAATATGAAGAATTAAGACAAAGAAAGTTGGAAGAACGCTTAACCCTGAGTACTATATTTTTGCATATCTAGTTCCGTTTAGAGTGCTCTTCGGTCCACGTCGTCTGCTTGTGGTCAAATTAATCGTAGGTATCGGATGATCATCAATTTTTACTTTATTTATCACCGTTCGTTTTTCTGTATAACTATATCTAACTATTCGTTTCAGTATCCAGGTATGGCGCTGGCAGAAGAAGCTTGGGCGTCCCTGGAGAAAGCAGGAGGGGCTACGTACGCGCTGATTTCCACAGTTACTGTTTTAACTATTCTTTGGCTCATTGGAGTATGGAAGCACAAACGAGAGGTATGCAGATTGTAAGACAGGTGTAATAACGAAGTCCAAATTGCAAAAATTCAGCATGCATAGCTATTTAGTGGATAGTAATGGAAGTGCATACATCGGAAGCCGTAGATACCACCAAATACTTATTAATTCTCAATCCAGACCAAAAAGGTGACTGCCGAGCGTGTTAAAATGCAAAGAAGTACCCAACGGAGAAAGAAACACGCTTAGAAAAGACAGTTACAATTTTAATAAATTGTGTTGTAACTGTCTTTTCTAAGCGTGTTTCTCCGTTGGGTACTTCTTTTTTTTTTTTTCTCTCTCTTTAAAGACTTATAGTTATACTGTCTTTGATGCCACACACACTGTATGCGGCAATGTAGAAACATGTGTATGACATTTCGCTCTACACTCAGTTCGGTGCTTCAAAAGAGCAATAATCAAAATTTCCTATTCGTTTCTGACAATAAATTGCTTCCATGAGAAGCACACTGTGGCTGAGTTGATATACCTCGCCCTGTGCCTAGGTGACATGCACCAGCGGCACCATTGTTGCTATTTTCCCACCTGACCGTTCGCTCAGTCTGGTTCTGTGCACCAGATCGGTTTAGAGCATGCGCTTTCTGCACTTGTAATGAGGAATCTCGGAGAAGAATCACGTGACGTTTGATTGCTGTGAAATAAGATGAATAAATAATAAACCGTCCCTTTCCCAAATGCAATCCGGCAATAATGCATCCTTGTGCTAGCACCACAAAACATTACCACGATTTCGCAGATTTGAAAAATAGCTTTTTTCCCTTAAATGGTGCTGATTTTGCGACATCTGCGTCGCTTTGGGGTAAAAAGCACTGTCATAGACATGTGCACTAACTAGTGGACTTGATTCAGAAATATGCAAGTTCTGACGAGAATGAACTACCCCCATTTACCTTTCTTTTTCCAGTAGTGACGTACACTCTCGAACATTTTATGCTCAAGGGGAGTAATGCTAAAACAGGAAACAAACCGTTTTTCAACTCGATCACAATCTTCTGTGGGAACGTACGAGACCACACTACAAGTGCAGAAGCCTATCTGCGTGCGCAGTTCTGGTGCACAGGACCAGTCAGAGCAACCGGACAGATACGAAAATCGCAATAATGGTGCCACTGGTGCATTTAATCTAGGTACAGGGCGAGGTATACCAACTCAGCCGCACTGTGTGCTTGTATGATGTTTCGTTTACTTCACATATACAGAATACTTTTAATACCATTGTACACAAAAACCAACAACAAAGCAGTTGAGAGTGTTGTTCATAATCCACTCTTTTTCTTTATTATTGAGTGCATATTATTCCAACTCAGCCACACTGTGTGCTTGTATGATGTTTCGTTTCTTCATGAATACAGAATACTTTTAATACCGTTGTACACAAAAAACAACAACAAAGCAGTTGAGAGTGTTGTTCATATTCCACTCTTTTTCTTTATTATTGAATGCATATTATATAGCACTTATGCTTTCCCTGTACAAATTCAGCTGAGTGTATAGCTATATAGACCTCTTAATGTCTCTGATGTCAGCACTATCTATAAATTATAAAACTGCTTTAACAGACTTACAGCAATTGTCCTAATGCGACTTATGTCCTGATATGTACCAGAAGATGACTTATTTATTGTTAATCAGAGTTTAATTATTTGCATTTTCAGCAGAACCTGCCACCACACATTCCATCAACCATTCCATTTCTTGGTCAAGCCATCAGCTTCGGACAAAGCCCTATTGAGTTTCTCCTGGCAGCATATGAAAAGGCATGTTACAGCATTTGATGCAGTCCACTTATCTGGATAGGGTTTTGATGCTTTTTCTAAAGGAAGCTGGGGGGAGGTGGGGGGGGGGGGGGTTGGCCTTGGTGGGAAGGAGGGGGGGATCAGGAGAGGTTATGCATAGCTCTGGAACCCCTACCCCAGCTCACAAATGAGCCATTCTCAAAAGGTGAAAGCACCGATCAACAATGACCACTTTTGTCACTCAAGCATTAACATTATATTGTACTGACACACTCCATTTTACACCAATGTGTTGTATATTAAATGAAAAAATACGTACAAGCATGTCTTGATTACTCTTCTGAAAGTTTACTTTGTTGAGGATTAATTAGACAAAAACATACTTTGAAAATGTGACGTGACAACCCATATTGAGAAAACAAGTAAAAACAAACCTTTCACTGTGATTATTTCTGCAAACCAGCCATTTCCATGGATAGGATTAGGTGTAGTACTTTATTCAGAAAGTTTTAGTTAGTTCCAGAAAAACGTTTTTATTGGTATTAAAACACTTGTGAATGTACGCAATGGGATGTTACATGTCCCGTCATTGAGTACAAGATCGGGGAAAAATCCCATTGGTAAACAAGTGAACCTAGCGGAGTTTCAAGCCAATGTCTGTACTGATATTTTAAAATTACTTCAGTGCAGGTGAACCTATTTTGTCTTGACGGCACCAGTTTAGTTTTATAGGTTTTTATTTTTCGGAGAAAATGTTCGGTCATTTTTCATGTCCAGGAACACACTCGATTTAACACCACAAAGTGCAACTGACTGGGAAGTTCTGATTCTAATTTTGTACATACCTTTGACCCGGATGCGGATAACCTTTACTTTTCACTGCAAATGGCGAAGACCAGGCTTGACAAGCGATTTTTATACTTCGGTCATCGCCATTTTATCCTTCACGTCCAGACATTTTTAACGTGAAAAGTATAAAATTTCTTCATTTATTTTCTTTTTGTTTGTGCATCTGCATCAATTTTACTAAGCACACATCCTGTTTTTAAGTTCCTCTGTTTATAGAAGGGACTTTCTAGGATGGGTCTTGGTGGGGCGAATTTAATAGCATGTCCATGATGTCAAAGGCGTGCAGGCCTAAACCTCTGGCAACTGAAGTAACAAGATAAAAATTACATCATGTCTAGTTACGCTAACCTTGCTGCTGAACGTACATTTGGCGCGAAACGCCGTGTGTGTGTGTGTGTGTGCGCGTATGTATGTAAACAAGAGAATCTCTGATATTTCTGTACGCACATGCTTGAAACTTGGCGCAATACGTTATTAAAGGGGTTGCTAATAGAGCTTCCGAGCATATTGTAATTGGATGTCTCATTGAAGACACAAAAGATCGTTTATAGAAAGTCGGTTGACCCAGATTAGAGTCCGTAATTTTTGTCATATTTGCATAAAATTTGGATATAGCTAGTTTGGAGAAGGACATTGGATGAGTTCATTAGCCAGCTTTGTACCCTTTCAACTTCTTCATAGAAATTAATTCTTTGGAGGAAGAAAATTTAAACAGTAAAGAACCTTGACACCTGAAGAAAGTCAGACAGTGGTGGTGACGTAAAAGAAGCAACTCTGTCACCATGCAGACATAGATGGAATACTCTAAATATGAAGAATTCTCTCTCGTGCGCGCCATCTCTCTCTCACACACACACATATGGCTTATGCGCAAATCTCCAAGAGACATAGATCCTTATGCGCCCGGAGGGAAAATGAGGATCTATGCTTCTTAGAGACATTTGGAGAGCGCACGCACGCACAAGCACGCGCACACACACATCAATGCGCTGTTAGAAGAGCATGCAGATGTACTTAATATATGATGTAACTAGGTAAAGTCAACCTGATTTCACGCAAATTATAGTAAAACTTATATTGTACCATGAAATTCTAGTTTTGTCACCATTTTCTCAAGTCTTGAAGTGAAAGTGAAACTCATCACGTTAAATATAAAATTACATAAAAACAAAAAAATACGTCATGACAAATTGTTTGACAAACCAATGATGCGTATGCACTGCGCCCCTTTTAGAATTCACTGTGGTGCATTGGCAGATCTGCGACGCTTTTTCAAAAGGAGATATTTCAACGTCAGAATCAGGTCAAAGACAAAGGGGAGGACAGCTCTCATATAGAAGGGACTTTGTGGGTTATGGTTCATCCCATCTTTTTTTTTTTTATTGCTGAGGCGATTTAGCTTAATGTGACGTAAAGAAATCAGAGACAGAACGTTTTTGGAGGTTACTGGTGACACGACATATCTTTCAAAACACATCTTAGTAAACATGTATACAATTTTCTAGTATTATTTTAATTGTAGTATTATTTCTGTCTGTGCTGGAGTTGAAAAGATGCACACGTATGCTTATTTTTGTTGTGTACTTGATAATATTTTTTGTCATCAGTAATCTCCATTCTCCCCAGATTTTGGACATTTGAAGGGCTCTGACAGCAATATAAAATCTCAGATTATCTTTTCAAGGACTGTTTTGAAAACTAGAATGACAAAACATTCCACAGATATTAAATAGTAAAGTTTCAAAACATTTTAATAATTTTGCGTTTTTGTTCACCTTTTGAGAATGGCTCAAATATTAAGAAATGCAATGTTTGGAGACCACCACCACCACCCCCACCCCCACACTCCCACCACCACCCCACCCCACCCTCCCACCACCCACCCTCCCACCACCCCCACCCTACACCCACCTCCCCCCCTCCCCCCCCTGCCCCCAATCTCCCTCTCCTTGGTTTGTGTGAAAATCCCCCCATCCATTGAGAGTGTGGAAAACCGACCTGTTGAGAATCTGGCTGAAACAACCCCCCTCCATCCCCCACCCCCCACCCCCCTGGAAAAAAAGGGAAAAATGTATAGATATCCCAGAGAATCTGGCTAAAAAAGATTAAAAAAAGCTACCCCCCCCCCACCCCCCCCCCCACCCCCCACTCCCCTCCACTTTTTGTAGTTTCTGTCTCAGGTTAAATGTCTAAAACGTAGTTGGAAACCCCACCTCACCCCTCCATCCTGACTTACCCCTGATAAAATCCTGGTGCCATTTTGGGTTCTGGTGTGCTGTTTCAAACTCTACATTCAAGTTAACCCTTTTAGCCCCAAGGTCTCATTTCTCAAATTTTGGAGATGTTGCCTAATGACTATGTACCAGTTGTAAGAGATGGATTGCTCATCTGGCACTACCCTTGAATTATCATGATCAATCCATCTCCTGCTGCAGGGGCTTGGAGTTAAATGGGTTAAAATTTTGTATTGTTTAGATCATGAAAGCTAGGATTGGCATGCTTACCAGGCAGTATGTAATGTATGGCCTCTGAAGAACTATCAGAGATTTTACAGTAAGGACTGAATAGCTCTTTCACCTATGTAGCTTTTCACTTGCGCTTCAAGCATGGATGACAGATTAACCCATTAGTCCCGAAGCCCTACAGCAGGAGATGGATCGACCTTGATAATTCAAGGGTAGTGCCAGAGTAGCTTGGTGTCTGATGGTGCAAAGCTAATCTGGCACTACTCTTGAATTATCATGGTTGATCCGTCTACTGCAACAGGGTAGTCATTAGGTGACCCCTTCAAAATTTTAGAAAAGCGGCTATAGTGTTAAATGGGTTAACCCCCTCGTGCATGCAGCCACTGATGCTGTAAATATATGCAAAGGGTATAACCCTTTGGCTGTTGGTAGCGGTTTTTTTTTGTGGTGATGATTCATGCAGGAATTATCATGACAAAAACCGCTACCAACAGCAGTACAGTACCTAGAGGGCTAGAACCTTATAGTCTTTCAGTTTCTTATGACATGTATAACCAATCCTAATAATAATAATATCGGTTATATAGGCGCTTTACCCAGTTCTGACCCAACACGCACGCACACGTGACACACACGCATTCACTCTAAAGACAAACACAGTACAAGAAAGACACAGGACATTCATGTGGTGCGAAGGGTCAGCTCAGCTACTGAGGTTTCAGAAATTTTGATCACTTGTATTTGAAATTTATAAAGTGGCCTGAAACTGGTACCAAAATGGAGGGGGAGGAAGAGCCAGAGTACCCATAGAAAGAACCCTGACAGTCTGCCCGAATTAATGGTGACACTTATTACAGGAGAAAAGTCTGATGCCGGAACCCGGTATTGAACCTCGCACCTTTAGCATTGGTGGCAGGCACCTTTACCACTGCACCACGGACCGCCCCGTCTACAACTGATCCTATTTGTTTTTGCCGTTTTCAGTATGGCCCTGTATTCAGCTTCACTATGGTTGGCAAGACATTTACCTATCTGATTGGGTCCGAGACAGCTGCACTTCTGTTTAACAGCAGGAACGAGAACCTGAATGCAGAAGAAGTGTACAGTCGCCTTACTACCCCTGTCTTTGGCAAGGGGGTGGCGTATGACGTACCAAACCCAGTAAGTCTTGATAATCTCTACTGGACTCTTTGCAATTTTAACCCTTTTAGCCCCAAGGTCCCATTTCTCAGATTTTGGAGGTGTTGCCTAATGACTATGTACCAGTTGCAGGAGATGGATTGACCATGATAATTCAAGGGTAGTGCCAGATTAGCTTGGTGCCTTCACTACCCTTGAATTATCATGGTCAATCCATCTCCTGCTGTAGGGACTCGGGGCTAAATGGGTTAAACCCTTTTTTAAGTCTCTTCTATTTAGACTTTTTAGGATGAGTTGCGCAGTGGGGCGATTTCAGTAGAATGCCCATGACGTCAAAGGCGTGCAGACCTTGGACTCTGGAGTGAAGTAACACAATAAAAATTATGTCATGTCTGGCTACGCTAACCGCGCTGCTGAACGTACAATTGGCAGGAAGCACCATGTGTGTATGTGTGTGTGTATGTAAACACAAGTGTCTCTGGTGTTTGTACAAGCTTGAAACTTTATAGAATGCTTTGATCAAGATGTATTTCGTAGAGCCTCCGAGCATATTTAAATTGGGTGACTCGTTGAAGAGAAAAATTGCCACGTATTAAGTCCCTTGACCCGCATTTGAGTCTGTAATTTTCGTTCCATTTACTTGGAATTTTGGATATAGCTAGCTTGGACACAGGCATTGGATAAGTTTGTACATCTTCAACTTTTTAAATAATAATTGATTCATTTTTGCAAGTTTTGGAGCCACGTTATACTCCATCAAACAGTCAGCCCTGGAAGAGGCTGTGTGGAACAAAACAGTCAACCCTGAAAGAGGCTGTTTGGAAGACACCCTTGCATGCCTTTCTGTTGAGTGACGTCAAACATCAAATTTGTCACTGTGTACATGGCGTCGTGGAACTAGCGATGCCATGACATAAAGCTTATAGTGAAATCATTTTGCTGCTCATGATATTCTTCTTCAGAATTCCTGTCGCTACACCAGCCCACAGAGCGTACTAATGGTGGGAAGCGCCGTGTGTCCGCCTTTATTTGTGTGCACCGGTGTGTGTTGATCAGAGGTTGGCTTAGAGAGGCGGGAAATGGATCAGCTTAAAATATGAACAATTCTGAATGCTCCTAAAAGAAAAACGCATGTGAGCTCCAAACAATACAGTGGACTTTCGGATGAAATCTTCATCTTGTTGTTATGATGTAGACCTGCAGGCGTTGTTGTGCAAAAGTCGGTAAATACATGCAAGCTCATATAAAAGAGACTTTGTGGGCTGGTTTATCCCATCTTGTTTTTTAATCCTTTGTCTTTGCAGCCATATACTGCACAAGGGGGTTAATGTCTGTTTATCTCAGCCATCAAGAGGAAACAGATGTAATTGTTTTTGAAGTTTTTTTTTTTTTTCATGAACTGCTGAAGAGGCAGATAATGTCACGTGATATGCATGTGTGTTTGTGCATACACTTGCTTGCGTGCTTGCATGCGTGTGTCTTTATGCACATGATATAAGGTAGTGCGTCTTATAGTTTAATTTTAAGAAAGTTTCTTTCGAAGTGAAAATTATCTTTTCATTTTACGTTAATTTCATTGTACATAGATTATTATATTATGATGATATTATCATGTTGAAATGTTACAGATGGTTGTGATCTTATTTACGTGCATATTCTCACTGTGATAGGTCAGTGTGTTTTAGTCAATCAAATGTATTTATTTGTTTATGTTCATGTTTGTTTTTATGTCTGTTTTAAAATTCAACTGCAAGTTATTCATATCAGTTGTATTCATATCTTTTTGGGGCTTCTTTGGGAGACACATGCCAACATTACATACAATATATTACTCACTGAATTGAAACTGTGAAAACAGGTGTGTTATCTATGTGGACGCATGTGCCAGTCTCAGTATATTACCTTTAAGATCACATTTACATAGAAACCACAAGGTTTTTTTCAAAGCATATAAACCTTCTGGAGCATCTTTGGATCACATATGGTAACCTTGTGGTGTTGCACAAGGATAGCAGACACTGATGCTCATGCTACAACACTTTCTGTCTCTCTTGAACTGTTGGTATTATATTTACACAAAATGTAGATGTATCCTTCCATGAGTTTAGCGAGATGCACAGCTAAAGTCAGTGAACCTACCATTGAAACAACTGATTGACTCAAAGTGTTGGCATTGTGTACATTTGAAAGCAGGTTCAAAGCAACAACACTTTCTGTCTCTCTTGAACTGCTGGTATTATATTTATACAAAATGTAGATGTATCCTTCCATGAGTTTAGCGAGATGCACAGCTAAAGTCAGCGAACCTACCATTGAAAAAAACTGATTGACTCAAAGTGTGTCATCTCTTTTCTCGTGAAAGTGATAGACTGTTGTTGCTGTAGATGTCCAACACGTACAGCATTCAGTCTTCACAAAGCAGCAAAAGTCTACAAAATCGGCAAGAAATCGGCCGCAAATGATAAACAGGCTAATACTACTTTTACAAACAGATGTCTGCTCAGTTTAATTCTTGTACAGGGGATTGCGTTCGTGAAAGGTTCTGTAAAATATAAAAAGTAGAGTAAATATAAAAAGTAGAGTATTCATACATTCTGTATTCATGTACATGTACTTTCATTTTTAGACATACCATGTAGCTGACATTTCTACACCTAATTCATGATCACTAAGCGCTCTATATCCATGAATCAGTCATTAGCAGAAGTATCTGTCTAGCAATGTTACTTTGTTAGTATACAAACGCTTCATTTTTATAATATGTTATCTTTAGTCTTATTTATTTTCAGATTTTCTTGGAGCAGAAAAAGATTTTCAAGATAGGTCTGCATATTGCCAGGTTCCGAGAGCATGTACATATGATTGAAGAAGAAACTGTTGAGTATTTCAAAAGATGGGGAAAGAGTGGAGAAAAAAGTGAGTAAAATTGTGCTTGTGTGTACTTTTTAGACTGTAGATTTCTTCTACATTCATATGCAGATTATTTGTATTACAGTAGCTTTGTAAACTCTTTGTCTATGGATGCTGACTTCAGCCATCGCAAGATTACTTCCCCTAGAACAATATAAACGGTGAGATCCACCCATCAAACGTTTACAGGGTTCAAAATTCTTTTAAAAAAGTACAGCGCCCTTTGGGCCCCATGTTAGTAGAAGTAGGGGGCCCCACAGGAAAGTAAAGAGCTCATGAACCATTAGTCGTACAGGTTAAAAAATATAAACAATATGTCTGATTCTGCAGAACATTTTTTTCCCCTTTATTTTGAAGGAGAAAATAAACAGACAGAGAAACAAATATGCAGAAGATACTGTCGCATGATTTACGGACAAGACATCAAAACATAGGAACTCTCCTTCGCGGGAGGAAGCGGCTATAGATAAAAGAAGAATAGCAAGCTGCAAACAGCAGAGTGAACATATCGCGCTAGACCGCTATGCAGCAAAGAGAGGTTGATGCAATGCGTAACGTGCTAAAAATAGCCAGCCACGTGTGTTTGGTGAAAAGTTTATGACCTGACAGGCCACGGAACACAGTGCCGTTTCCGTACTGTCCAGTCTCTTAGCCATAGTCAGTCCCAGGCATCCCCTAATATTTCAGTCCCCTAAAAAAACACTACCGCCCACCAGCTGCACATTTGCCATGCACAAAATAACAACAAAAAACAGCACATTGACAGTCTCATTTCTTGGCTATGAACCTGATTCCTTACCAACCCCACACCCAAGCACAGCTGAAATCAGCGTGCCCCTCAAATCACTACATCAACGGCAACTCAACGTAGGCCCACAATTGTCCACTGGATAAGCTCAGGATGGTATGAATCAAAGCACCAAACATGTCTCCTCTCATCTAACCAGACATTTCCAGCAAATTACAACATTCAGCCCTACTACGAATTTTCAAACAAGGCAAAAATTATTTTTAAAAACACCTGTCCTCTTACTGCCTGAACTGCCCAATTTAAATATATAACATGACCTGTAAGAGAAACTCTCCCACCTGAACACCATTCAATCTGCCATCAATGCAACCCTTAGACACTAGCTAAGTTATACCCAAAGTGACACCATTGAATGTTACTGCATCTTTATGTTATGGCCCATTATGTGAAGCGCATTGTTGTGGCGTTCACTGTGCTGTTGATGTTTTGGATCATGCATATCTGATACCATGAAAAACAGACTAGATATGGTCAGAATGCCTCCAAATTTGGCATGTGCATCAAGTAATATATCTGATCTTCAGAAATGTTGCATTTGAGACACAGGCACATGAAAGTTGTTAGTTTTTTCATATTTTTCCACTACCCACCCCTCTGCTTTTTCTGTTTTTCCAAGTTTACACACACATGCAATACAGTCAAACTGACTTCTGGTGGGCTGGACAACTGAAAAAGGTTACCATGACACTGACATTGATGAAAAATGAGCTTTCAGACCCAAGGCCATTTCCTTGTGTATCTCAGGGAAGCCAAAAAGACAATGCCCAGGCATCCTCATTGAACCTGTTGTCTGGTGACAACAAGCAGGAAGAGGCCTGTAACCAGCTGCCATGCCCTATATGCTGCTTGCAATCTTTTCCACAGTCAAAAGGGGTCATAAAACAGCTGTGCAATTTAAACATTAAGTCTAATGAACTAACCCACAGACAAAAGACTACACAAAACAGCCAAAACTATGCTACGCAGGACACACCGCATACCCAAACAAGTGTCTGGAGTGCTTATTTAGGAGGTAACAGGGAAAAATGGTTATGTACAGTTCATTTTTATATAAAACACACTTGTCAGAGTCTCAAAAGACCTCAACTCATGTTGCAAATGCAGCAGGCATGTGTGTGCCAAACCTGTGAACACTCCTGTAAAAGCCTGTACTGGTGGCCGCAACTGCTGGTCCCATAACAATGCACTCAAATGAGCTTTACCCAGTGTAATAGTGCTTGTGTTTGGCTCAGAATAGACACCAGAGACACCCTTAATGACAATTACAGCAGAATGACACCTCAGACGCAGCCAGTGTAGCTGGATCATGCAAATAACACTTCTGCATGTCGCACTATTTTGGCGGATTATTTCACTCTGAGGTCAGCTGTCTGATGAAATGAACATGCTGACACTGTTTCATTGTAGTTTTGATCTTAACCTTTGACCTTAAGCCCCCCCACCTCCACCCCCCCTCCACCCCCTCCCCCCCCCCCCCCCACCCCACCCCCACCCCACCCCACAACTTCAATAACTCAAAGAGTGCATTTTTTTTTTTTTTTACGCATTTATCAAACTGAAAGCCCCAAACCCCACCCCTTTCAAGGTCAAGGTCAAAGATCAGACTCATGACTACCCGTAAGACAAAAAATAAATGAACAAACACACTAACCATAGCTCACAGTGCAGGTAAACAGGGTGTTGCAACGCAAAACATGCAAAAACGACTATAAAACTGCAATCGCAGCGATTTTGGGGCAAAATTGAAAATTTTCATGATTTTTCTCAGTTTTACAACTGCAAAAGTCTAAACTCAATGATATGGTTACATTAAACCAGCTTCTGATATATGTCACATATGGCATGTGGTGCCCTGACAGGCCACGGAACACAGTGCCGTTTCCATACTGTCCAGTCTCTTAGCCATAGTCAGTCCCAGGCATCCCCTAATATTTCAGTCCCCTAAAAAACACTACCGCCCACCAGCTGCACATTTGCCATGCACAAAATAACAAAAAACAGCACATTGACAATGTCATTTCTTGGCTATGAACATGATTCCTTACCAACCCCACACCAAGGCACAGCTGAAATCAGCGTGCCCCTCAAATCACTATGTCAACGGCAACTCAACATAGGCCCACAATTGTCCACTGGATAAGCTCAGGATGGTATGAATCAAAGCACCAAACATGTCTCCTCTCATCTAACCAGACATTTCCAGCAAATTCCAACATTCAGCCCTACTACAAATTTTCAAACAAGGCAAAAATTATTTTTAAAAACACCGGTCCTCTTACTGCCTGAACTGCCCAATTTAAATATATAACATGACCTGTGTCAGGACCGCGCTGATGCGCTGAGTACCGCCTACCGCTGCTTTGAGATGAAGTAGGTCTGAAAAGAATGGGGCATGTCAGGCCCCGTGGACATGAAAGTAGGGGGCCTGAGGCCAAAGCAAAAGGCTTTTTGCCCCGGGCCCCCGGTTATTTCGAACTCTGGTTTACTTGCAATGTTTGTACATGGCAGTTTATTTTCACTGATTATCACATTGCATGCGCACCAGATCCAGAAATGAGCTCTTAGCAAAATTACTTAGTGGCATAGTACGTAATACAGGAAAACTCTTATGCATACAGTCAGCAGTTCTGTTGACAGGTGGATTAGCCCTTGGACAAGGGGATTAACCCTTTTAGCCCAAAGGTCCCATTTTTCAAACATTTTGGATGTTTCCTAACGACTTTTTACCATTTGCAGGAGGTGGATTGACCATGATAATTCAAGGATAGTGCCAGATTAGCTTGGCGTCTGAAGGCGCCAAGCTAATCTGGCACTACCCTTGAATTATCATAGTCAAGTCATCTCCTGCTGTAGAGATCCGGGGCTAAAAGGGTTAAAACGTTTCAAAGGTATTACTAGCACCTTTGTTTCTGAATTATTAATTTTGACTTTTACATCTGTTTACACCAGATCTCTTTGTGGCCTTGTCTGAACTGATCATCCTCACAGCTAGTCGATGCCTTCATGGTAATTATTTCTTACCCTAGAAATCTTCTCTTGAATATCAATATTTGTATATATACACTTTTATGGTGTGGACTTGGAAACTGAAATCCTATATTATCAGCTTGTACAGCTACAGTGTGCATAAAAGCCATGCAGATATTGTGTGCATTTTATTTCAACCCAAAGACCAAATCTTTTTGTCATCTAACAATTATGTACCACTTGTAGGAGATGGATCGACCATGCTAATTGAAGGGTATGCCAGATTAGCTTGGTGTGTGATGGCACCAAGCTAATCTGGCACTACCCTTGAATTATCAAGGTCGATCTGTCTCCTGCTGTATTGCATTGTGACTACAAGGGTTAAAATTGTAATTGTTGACTTGTCATGTCAGAATACATGTAGATCCTTCAAACAGATCTATTGAATCATTTCTTTCATGTCTGCCCTGCATTGTTGATTTCCTGGAGTGTGTAATCGGAGCAACACTTGCCTCATCTGTGATGAGTAAAATTTTCTGAAATATTGCTGATTTTGTGACTACAGATCCACCTCAATAAACTGCATTACCTGGGAGCTGTATATTCAGACCCCATTTTTCATGTTTGTGCTAATTTGATGCAGCATTTATGTGTGTTTGTGAAGATGAATGAAAATAAGCCCCAAAGATCAAAGTTTCTCGGACTGATGTCAGCCTTGCTTGGTCTGTGCACGACTGCACAGACCACCTATGGCTGACGTTGGCCAGAGTACCTGTCTGTGTATCCACTTGGGAGTCAGAGACTTGTTTGCATTATATCTGATTTTATGATATACCGGTACTGATGCGTGTAATACTTAGTCCAGCCTGTATTAGAAGAGAAGAACCCAGCGAAGAGAGAACTATGCTGGAAAAGACAGTTACAACACAATTTATTAATATTTTGGGTAAATAACCTTTTTCAAAATAGACAAACAAATATAGAGATCACTCGCTACTAATCTTCATTATCGCAGAAGGAATGCCTTTCCTTATGCGATAATGAAGATAAGTAGCGACTGATCTCTCTATTTGTTTGTCTATTTTGAAAAAAATATCTGAAATATTAATAAATTGTGTTGTAACTATCTTTTGTAAGCGTTTTTCTTTCTTCGTTGGGTTCTTCTCTGCATTTTAGATGCTTGGCAGTCACCTTTTTGGTCTGGATTGACCTGTATTAGGCAAAGAGATCCGCGGCATGCTGGACGAGCGGATGGCGCAGCTGTACATGGATCTGGATGGTGGATTTACTGCCGAGGCCTGGCTCCTGCCTGGATGGCTCCCTCTGCCGAGTTTTAGGTACAGTACAAATTTACTACTGTGAACGCACACACAAGAACACACATGCTTCGTTTATACCAAACAATCCTTAACCCTTTTAGCCCCAAGGTCCCCATTCTCTTTTTTTAAAGGTGTTGCCTACCGACTATGTACCAGTTGCAGGGGATGAATTGACCATGATAATTTAAGGGTAGTGCCAGATTAGCTTGGCCCCTGAAGGCGCCAAGCTAATCTGGCACTACCCTTGAATTGTCATGGTCAATATATCTCCTGCTGCAGGAACTCAGGGCTAAATGGGTTATCCCATTTAACCCCAAGGCCGCATTTCTCATATTTTAGAGGTGCCAACTAATAACTATGTGCCAGTTGCATGGGATGGATCAACCATGATATTTCACGTTAGCGCCAGATTAGCTTGGCACCTGATGGAGCCAAGCTAATCTGGCACTACCCTTGAATTATCATGGTCAGTTCATCTCTTGCTGTAGTGTGCCGGGGCTAAATGGCCTTATTTTCAAACCCCATGCCCAGTGCTTTCTATATCACCCTACATCATCCTAAACACAGGGGCTTTCATTTCCCTATTTTATCTTCTGTCGTCTTCATTCTCCGTCATCTGCAGTGCTGATGCAGTCAGGCCAGGCACAGTGTGCTGCAAGCTACTTTTGTACACTAGAGTTCTGAGGCTTCAATTCCTGTGTTTCTGAGCACACTGAATGTCTGCAGAATATAAAATGCTCTCAGTTCTGTGGTTGTATTTTAAAAGTTACGTTGGAACAGGTTGTGGGAACTGCTATGAAAATTCATGTAGGTTACAGAAAAAGTGTTTTTCTTGGCTGTTGTTGAGTCCCTTGCTCCACTTCTTGTATGCAGAAAGCGTGACAAAGCCCACCAGGAGGTGAAACGAATATTCCACCAGGTGATCCAGAAACGACGAGAGTCTGGACAGGGGGAGGACGATATGCTGCAGACAATTCTTGACGCCACATACAAGTAAGTCTGCAAGGTCTTATCACCCTTGTGCATTCAGCTTCTGGTACTGTTTACAATTAACCCACGTGTTTGCTGCTGCCATTTACAGTACTGGTGGGTGCATGCAAAGGGGTTAACTATCTTTACAGCATCATTTGCTCGAGACGGACCAACCTGGATAGGTCAGTGTATGTACCAAGGGAGATTACAAAGTGCTGGACATGCGGTTACCTCCCCTGCTCCTTTATTGTCGGGTTGGTTGGTTAGTTCGGTTTAAAGTCCACGACACCGGAGTGATAATGTTCGGTCCTAATGGGCGGGTTATGGGGGACTTGCAGCTATTGCCTAAGGAGTATGACCTGAACACTGATCAATTCAGGCGCACTGCAGATGTACCACTTAGATTTACCAGGACCATACTAGTAATTCAACTTCAAGGGTAGTGCCAGATTAGCTGGGTGCCATCAGGCACCAAGCTAATCTGGCACTACCCTTGAATGTTGATCAATCTCCTGCTGTAGTGCATCTATGCTAAATAGGTTAAATCTGACATTTTTTCAACACCCCTAAAATTACGTAAGTGGTATGGAGACATATTCATGCATTCTAACCACACGTGTACACACACACCCTCTCTCTCTCTCTCTCTCTCTCTCTCTCTCTCTCTCTCTCTCTCTCTCTCTCTCTCTCTCTCTCTCTCTCTCTCTCTCACGCACCAGTTTTTGCTTCTGTGTGTTTGCAGGAGCGGGCGCAAGCTGACAGACGATGAGGTTGCAGGGATGTTGATTGGGTTGCTGCTGGCCGGACAACACACCTCCTCCACCACCTCTACCTGGCTCCTCTTCTTCCTCGCTCAGCACAAAGATGTCCAGGTAAATCACTTTAACCTGTTTAACCCCATGGCCGCATTTCCAAATCTAACAACTATGTCCCAGTTGCAGGAGACGGCTCGACCATGATAATTTAAGGGCAAAATGATACGGATAATTAATAAGGATAATTCAGAGGTGTAAGAATAAGGATAATTTATAAGGATAATTCAAGGGTGGTGCCAGACTGGCCTAATGGCACCAAGCTAATCTGGCACTACCCTTGAATTATCATGGTCGATCTATCCCCTGCTGTAGTTTGTCAGGGACTAAATGGGTTAATAATACAATAATAATACTATGTAGGCACCGTAACCCAGTTGAAATCAGCTCAAAGTGCTGCCTCATGCACTAACACTCCCACCGAGCACAAACACAGTACATGTAATGCTAAGGCCAGCTCTTGTGAGCTATTAAACTTTTGGAAATTTGGATGATGTCTGTTTAAAATTGACGCAGAGGCATTACTAAAGTAGAGGGGGTGGAATAGCTGGAATGCCTAGGGAAGGACTCTCCGCCCTGAATTAACCCATTTAGCCCTGAGTCCCTACAGCAGGAGATTGATTTTAGAGGTGTCACCTATGTACCAGTTACAGGAGATGGATCGGCCATGATAATTCAAGGGTAGTGCCAGATTTGCTTTGCACCTGATGGCACCAAGCTAGTCTGGCACTACCCTTACATTGTCATGGTCTATCCATCTCCTGTTGTTGCGCCTTGTGTCTAAATGGTTTAAATCAAATGACGGTGTATAGTCAAAACTACCCAGCGCAGGTCAGTCTCAGTTTAACTGTGCAAAATGGCTGGCCTTTCCAAATCCGTGGCTGTGTGTAACCCTTCAAACACAACTATCTTGTCAAAACACAAAAATACGAATGCATACTTACATACATGTACTTTAATCGATAATAACAAATGTTAGGAAATCAAGCTTGGGCAGAGTAGACATTGTTTCTAGTGAAGGGCTGGGACCCTAGGGAACATAGAATAGTCATTCCTAAAGCTGTTTCATGGATTTGACATTGCAGTGCATCGCAGCGCTTTGACCTTAACCCTTTTAGCCCCAATATCCCATTTCTCAAATTTTGGAGGTGTTGCCTAAAGACTATATGCCTAAAGATTGATCATCATAATTCAAGGGTAGTGCCAGATGAGCTTGGCGCCTTTTGGCGCCATGTTCATCTGGCACTACCCTTGAATTATCATGATCAATCCGTCTCATGCTGCAGGGTCCCAGGGCTAAATGGGTTAAGTTGGAATGGCAAATCTTGAGCAAGCTCAACCACATTTACTAGATAAGCCTCATCTGCAAACATGTAGTTGTAATGAAAGCATTGAAATTTGTATAGAGATGAAATTATGTCTGACCTCCCATTTTGCAAAATAAATCACGAGTGCTCAGTTCGACCCACAAAATGCGAGCTTTGAGCTAGCATTTTATCGGTTAAACTGAGCATGAGTGATTTGCATAGGAGGTCAGGTAATATTTAATCCATTTAATCCTGGTAATGAAATATTTAACATTTGTATATTCTCCTATGAAGGCTACATCACAGATTAGGAGATAGATCAACCATTTTAGTTCAAGGGTGGTGTCAGAATAGCTTGGCTCTTCTGGGCACTAAGCTGTTCTGGCCTAACCCTTGAATTATCATGGTAATTTTATTTCATTTAAAAGTTTATCAGGATGGAAAGGGTTAATTAGTTATACAACTTTTAAAAGTGTTTTTTAAATTGAATCTACATATTTTTGTTTTACATATTGAAAATACGGTAGACTTTAGGATGGGGCTGGTCGGAGCACATTCCGTAGCATGCAAATGACGAACATAGGCGGGCACACATCAGACTCTGACAGTGAAGTAACACGATAAAAATTATGTCTTGCCTAGCTACGCTAACTGCACTGTTGAACGTACATTTGGCGAGAAGCGCCGTGTGTATGTGTATGTAGACATGGGAATCTCCTGTGTTTCTCTATGTACAGGCCTGAAAAGTTAGGAAATGCTTTGATCGAGATGTATTTCGGAGAGCTTCTGAGCATATTCAAATTAAGTGACTCGTTCAAGAGAAAAATTGACGTTTATATAAAGTTGTTGGACCCACATTTGAATCCGTAATTTTCATTATATTCACTTTGAATTTTGGATACAGCTAGCTTGGAGATAGAGTTCGTAATCCAGCGTTGTACCTCATCAACTTTTTTAATAATTAATTCATTTTTGCAAGTTTTGGATTCACTATATACTCCCATCAAACAGTCAGCCCTGGAAGAGGCTGGGTAGAAGAAAACAGTTAGCCCTGGAAGATGCTCAGTGCCTTTCAGATGAGTGACGTGAAACATCAAATTCGTCATCACATACACGGCATCATGAGACTAACGATGCCATGACATCAAGCTTATAATGACGTCTTTTCCTGACTGCTATTCTTCAGAATTCCTGTTGCTACACAAGCCCACAAAGCGTACTAATGGTGGGAAGCGTCCGTCTTTGTGTATGCCGGCGTGTGTGTTAATCAGAGGTTGGCTTACAGAGGAGGGAAATGGATAAGAAGGATAAGTTTAAAAATATGAACAACTCTGAAAGTTCCTAAAAGAAAAACGCATGTGAGCTCCAAACAATAGGGTAGACTTTGGGATGAAATCGTCATCTTAACTTTAAAGACCTTCAAAAAAGGTGTTGTGCAATATGACTGAGTCATTGCAAACTTATGCTCCGCCACAATGCATACCGTTACATGACAACGAAATGGTCAGCACTGCGGCCGACATGACAACTTGTATCACCACACTCAAACTGAGTCAGGCATGTAGGACATGGTCGGGAAAAACATGCAAGTTGTATAAACCCATGTAAACCAGGGGTGGATCTAGGGTAAAAAGGGGCCCCAACATTTTGTTGAGACATTCATCATGACTGAGACAGTGCTTTCTGCGGTGGAGGGGGGGGGGGGGTGTGGCGGCGGCGAACTTTCAAAGCTAGCTGAAATATCAGAGTGGGGAGGGGGGCGTGGGGGGGGGGAGGGGTGGGAACGGTGGGACCTTTCCACTACTGGCCCAAAAAAGGAGAGGCGTTTATCATTTTTTTGGGACTGGGGGAGGGGTGGTTTGGAACGCCTCCACCCACCCAAGGTCCACACCTACGCCATAGCACAGTTAAAGGAGTGTTGAATTGCTTTTTGAAATGGTCTCTTGCTTATTGGGTTAGGCGGCAAGAGGAATGTAATGACATTCTCGTGAGCCCCTGCGGCGGTTCATGAGAATCTATGTCTCTTGAAGATGGACCTCGGCAGCGTTTGTTGTCCGTGCTGACGAATCATGAACAAGATATTTGTTTTCTGTTCGGTGTGGGCGACTTTTTTTGCCTTATCAGCGCATATTAACCCATGCAACAACAAAAAAAATCCTCCCAACTGCAAGAGGTATAGATCCTCATGAGCCGCCGCAATCGCGGGGGCTCATGAGGAGCTATACCTTTTGCTGAGACCAAAGTGCCTCCATGTCCATGTGAAGATTATGGCCTGTGATCGGTAAATGAACTGTGATTTATGAAACAGAATATGCGTGCATATAGGGAGTCATGGTGATTATTACCGGGTATTGAGCGCTAATGAACTACGACACGTTTCAAACAGCCACCTAACGTGAGGCAGACAATGAAGGCCGCCACCTACCCACACAAATGCGGTCAGCGGCTATTGGTTTGAGAGAGGAAATATCTCGCGCCTTGAAATGTCAGGGCGCCAGGTGCCAAGTAAGCAAAGACCATCGGCCCCTTGACCTGTCACGCGCTGGGTATGACAAGGGGATGTCTACGCTGGCGATCGTGAGGGAGCGAGGTGGATTTCAGTTAAGACCGTGTTGTTGTCAGGGTGTCGGTGGTCTGTCCGCTGTATTCGGGTTTAGTAAACCCGTTACATACTGAGGCTGATTTTTAAAATTTGCTTTTTGTCCTATAAAGGCCACATTACAGATTAGGAGATAGATCAACCATTTTAGTTAAAGGGTAGTGTCAGAATAGAATGGCGCCTGAGGCGCCAAGCTATTCTGGCATCACACTTGAACTATCATAGTCAAATTAATTTCATGCAGTAGTGATAAAAGGGGTTAACCAGTTCAGTGCCAGGTGATGCAGAGTGTGTTTCTACTGCAGTCATCGTTAACCCTTTTAGCCCCACAGGTGCATTTCCCAAATTTTGGAAGTGTTACTTAACGACTATGTACCAGTTGCAGGAAGTGGATTGACCATGATAATTCAAGGGTAGTGCCAGATTAGCTTGGCGCCTTCAGGCGCCAAGCTAATCTGGCACTACCCTTGAATTGTCATGGTCAATCCACCTCCTATTGTAAGGTGTTGGGGAAAAGGGTTAACTGAAGACCAAGAAGCTGTAATGTCCCAGCAACATGGATTGAAAGTGGTGTCAGTAAGAGGCATAGATCCTCATGAGCCCCTGCAACTGCAGGGGGAGAGGGGGTCATGAGGATCATTATCTCTCGCAGTTGGGTGGTGTTCAGATATGTTTTGGCACTTAACAGGTTAAATTTACCAGCTGCATCAGGGGGGCTACGATTTTTAACCCTTTTAGCCCCAAGGTCCCATTTCTCAAATTTTGGAGGTGTTGCCTAATGACTATGTACCACTTGCAGGAGATGGATTGACCATGATAATTCAAGGGTAGTGCCAGATCAGCTTGGCACCTGAAGGCGCCAAGCTAATCTGGCACTACCTTGAATTATCATGGTCAGTCCATCTCCTGCTGTAGGTACTCGAGGCTAAATGGGTTAAAATTTTGCAATAGAACATGTTATCAATGTTGTCTTGCCAAAACTAAAACTTTTCTACCCAACTTTTCACAAGCCGTTTGAGAAGGTCCACATCGCCGAGGTTTCCTAATGCCCCTGGTGTGTAACGAAATAACTCTTTTAAGTACAAAGGAGAAGAAGAGGGGGAAAAAGGTTATTCATTTTACGACATTCAAAATTTAAAATTTAGTCCGGCATTAGTTTTTGTGGCGTGAGAAAGCGTTTTCAAGAACAGCCAGGACCACCACACAGTTTGGTCCACTCCGGTGCAGAGGTGTGGACAAAGGCAGCGGGCGTTGGGCAGACTTGAAAGAACACGAGAGATCCACAGTAAACCAGACCAGTACTGATTTGTGCGAGATCGAAAGGAGCTCTAGGAAGACCTCTGATGGGTAGGGTGGAGCGCGTATTGGGCCTCTCCGTGCGCAGAGATCTCATCTTGACCGAACTGAGCTGAACTGAACTGTGTCTGTGAGGTTTGACTGCTCTTACTGCGATTCACCGACAGACGCTTGTGCAACAGAAGACAGCGCCCGACATGTTGAACTGACCAGAAGAAAGGTTCATTGTGTTCGGGTTAACCCCTCTGCTGCCAATGGACGCAGTTAATTCCATTTTACTGTCCCTGTTTTGCATCTAGAAAATGATATGGGAGATTGTTTCGAAGATCGCTAATTCAGCTCGGAAGAACCCCCCCAGCCATCCAAAGGACCATGGATACAGAGTTGTGTCAGCAAGAGCCATAGATCCTCATGAGCCCCCGCGACTGCGGGGGCTCATGAGGATCCATGCCTCTTGCAGCTGGGTTGAGCCCACCTTGCATCGGCAATGAAGGGGTTAATTGTGCAGTAGTAGCAACTCCTGGCTTGGAATTAGCGGTCATTAATAGCGGCGCCGGTGTGATGTTTATCAAATAATAATAGGATCATTATTAATAGAAGCAGAACACTGAGAGTGTTATAAGCCGAGGCCGGGTCATGCGATTGTAAATATAGCCCAACACCTCCGCTATTTTTATTCAGTATTGCCCCCCGCACATGCAGCGAAGACAGCTGCATAATTTGATTCGCAATTCACAGCATGGTAAGAAACTCGCTTCGAATAATCCTGTTTCTCTCACAGCTAATTGGCCTGCATTTCAGGTAAACATGACATGATAGCTCAAGGACAGTCAGGTGCCTCGAACTGCGGGAGCGGATGGATCATATCGAATATTAGACCAAGCGGCGCATACCAAGCTGTGGCGCCTTAGTCTTAGAGACACCCCCCACCAAAACAAAAAGCAATAAAACAAACAAATGAGGCCCCAGCCTGGGTTAGTGGATTATTGGTGCGCGTCAGGCGCCCAGATTATTTAGCACTACCTTTCAGCTATTTTAGTCGATCCATCGTGTGTCCAGACAGAGCACCAAACCGGAGATGAAAGGGCACCCACACCTGAGAGGATCGACTGTAATAGGGCGCCCTCACCAGACATGGATCGATTTAATAGGGCGCCCACCGGAGATGGATCGACTATAAAAGGACGCCTACACAGGAGATGGATCGACTGTAAAAGGGGCGCCTACATATTAGATGGATCGACTATAAAAGCGCGCCTACACCGGAGATGGATCGACTGTAATATGGCGTCCACACCAGAGATGGATCGATTGTAATATGGCGTCCACACCAGAGATGGATCGACTGTAACAGGACGACCACGTCGGAGATGGATCGGTTGTAATAGGGCGCCCACATCAGAGAAGGATCGACTGTAATAGGGAGTCCACATCAGAGATGGATCGAATGTAATAGGGAGTCCGCGCCGGAGATGGATCGACTGTAATAGGGAGTCCACATCAGAGATGGATCGAATGTAATAGGGAGTCCGCGCCGGAAATGGATCGACTGTAATAGGGAGTCAACACATCCCTATTATGGACTGTAATATAGAGCCTGCGCCGGAAATGGATCGCCTGTGATAGGGCGCTCGCGACGGAGATGGATCGACTGTAATAGGGCGCTCACACCAAAGATGGATCGACTGTGACAGAGCGCTCTCACCAGGGATGGATCGAATGGGTGGGCAGTCATTTTCACTGCATGGAGGCAGTACTTCATAACCCTTTCACTGCTGAGGGAAAATGAACACCCACCAAATGCAATTCAAGGGTTGTGCCAGAATAGCTTTACGCCTATGGGCGCCAAGCTATTCTGGCACAACCCTTGAATTGCGACTTAGATCCTCATGAGCCCCGGCAGTTGCGGGGACTCATGCGCGTCTATGTCTCTTGGTGACGCCACTTTGTATCCATGGTCCTCGGGCAGCTAGGACTCCTTAGCGTTGAATTAACCCTTTTCATCCTGATGCACCCACTAAAATAAATTTAACTGATAGTTCAAGGGTGGTGCCAGGATATATTCTGGCACCACCCTTGAACTGAAACAGTTGATCTATCTCCTAATCTGTAATGTACCCCGCGTCAAAGGACAATAAGCACATTTTACAAAATCAGCCTCAGGATGTAATGGGTTAACACAGATTTCAGGAACAGTCGGCGTCCACTGGCAGAGAAAAGGTTACCCAGTCTGTAGTCTGTAGTCCTTTTGAGCTATCGTAGTCGGGCTATGTTTTGCAGTTGGCGGTGTAAGTGAAAGAGGTCATGGACAGTATCATGCTTTTTTGCAGATGCGGTTGATCGACATGTGGTGTGCTAATGAACTGAAATGTAGTCGCTGGCTTGCTCGCCTGATATGTCAAAGGTGACCCTGAAGAAAGCGAGTCTACGTTGTCTTTCAGCATGTCTGGATATTGCCCCATGCTGTGGCCTGACTGTTTCTTTACGTTCATTACGCCCCCATTCTTCTGTTTTTCTATCATTGTTTCCTTTTTATTTTATCCTTTCTTCTTTTTTTTATTACTATTTTTGGTCCTTTTTTGCGTTTTATTTTTTTGTTTAGAGGTTGGAATGTTTGTGTCTTAGTCGGTTTGGGCTGGGGTTTTTTTGTGTGGGGTTTCTTTGGTTGTTTTGTGTGTGTGCGTGGTGGGGGGGGGGGGGGGGGGTATTTTTCTTTTGCTCGTCTGTTGTTACCTTTCCTATTTATACATCCCCATCCCATTTTTACTGTTTGAAAAATGTATTTTCGTCTACCTGTTTGAATTGCTAATAATCCTGCAGTCCGTGGTTACTGACTTTATTGAGTTAATTATATAAGTCTACTTAGCTACCGGTGTATCAGCACTAGCCGTGTTCTCACGATATTTCTAATCCGGTAACTCCCCTAGCGAAGAAAATCCATTAGCTGGTGCTCATGAAGGTCGATTAGCAGTATTCATGGTGACGCGCCGCCTCAGGCACATCTTTTATTTTCAGGTTATATATTATGTGAAAGCACTGGCAGACAATGCAGGGTTACTTCCTTAATCCCATCGCTGCCAGCGTCCACAATTCATGACTCCATTACTGAATGAAACCATCGCAGATTCACTGAAGCCTAATGCACAATGATATATAATATATATATATATATATATATATATATATATATATATATATATATATATATATATATATATATATATATATATATATATATATATATATATATATATATATATATATATATATATATATATGATTCAGGCCAGCAATAGGCGCAGATCCTCATTAGCCCCCGTACCTGCGGGGGCTCATGAGGATCTGTGCCTCTGGTAGTTGGGTATTGACTTTAACCCCTTCACTGTCTCCATTACTGTATGAAACCGTCGCAGATTCACAGAAGGATAACTCAGCCTAGGGCTTACAGGTCACAATTTGACCTAACCCTACCCCAGAGCCGGGGCTCATGAGGATTTATGCCTCTTGCCTTTGAGTGTTCCAATTGAACCCCTTCACTGCCGAGAAAACGTGAACTCGATCCAGCTGCAGGAGATATAGATCCTCATGAGCCCAGCAACTGCAGGGGTGCATGAGGATTTGTGCCTCTTGCTGAGACCAGTTTGTACCCATGTCCTCCTTTGGACGGTTATGGCTTTTGGTCGCTGAATGTAACCAGACAAAATATGCGGCCAGTGACAGGGAATGGGTTAGTAGCTTTCTGAGCGTTAACCCATTACATCCTGAGGCTGAAATGTTTTAAAATTTGCTTATTGCCCTATGAAGGCTACCAGATTAGGAGACAGACCAACCGTTTTAGTTCGAGGGTGGCGCCAGAATAGCTTGGCGCATCAGGCGCCAGGCTACTCTGGCACTACCCTTGAACTATCAGTCAGATTTATTTCAAGCAGTAGTGTATCAGGTTGGAAAGGTTTTAACCGCAGTAACGGGTTTTTTATTATTGCTTGTTATGTTACGACAGTGAAAAAAAATCTGAGTTAATCTGAGCCAACAGCCACCAGCAAGTGGTATCGGTGCCCATGAACACTTTCCGCTGCAGGAGCTCTTGAGGATCTGTGTCCTTTGCAGACGGTGGATGGACTGTCTGTGGACAAAAGCGCTGGTCAGCGGTAGCGTCTTGGTCGTATTTTGAACAAAAGAATTGAGAAAAACATTATGTACTAGGCCTATGTCTTCGTTGCCCCCTGAGTCATTAGAAGATTAACTAACCAACTATCATTATGATGGATCAAGAGTGGTGTTGGAAGAGCTTCCCAGTGTGCAGTGGTCATGGGGCCGACGTCGGCCCGATGGTTTTATGCTTACTGTTGGCGCCTCAGCGCAGACGACCAGCTGCGAAGTTTTGCACCACCGTAAAACGATAATGGTCTGTTTGTGTGTTAGTCGATCACGAACACGAATCGTGTTTCACAAGAACGGTGCGCAGTCGTTAGGCAACACCTCCCAAATGTGAGAAATGGGACCTTGGGGCTAGAAGGGCTAAATAAGATGTTGTGATAGCCTCCTGCAATGAATCGATGAATCTGCATTTTACAACGGTAAAGATATTAACACAGTCAGTGACAATGTCATCTTTCATACCCGCCGTTGCTACAACTACAACAAAGTACAATATATGCACAAACAGAGAAATTAACGAACAGTAATACATAGTCCACTAAACACAAACACACGCATGCGTACGCGCACGCACGCATCGCACGCACGCACTGACATGCACGCGCGCACGCACATACAACTGGTTGTTAAAATATACACGTGCATTCGTGTGTCTATGTATAACTAGATATTGTTGTTAGAGTGATGTCAGGTATCTATAAAGACTTGTCTTGAAACGAGATGTCAGAGTGGCGTTAACGTGATGTTGGAATGAGTTCCACAGTGTGGCACCCGCAAATGACAAGGTAGATTTTAACATATCTGTTCGGGGTTTTGGAACAATATCAAGACCCTTCATATTCCCATAGCTGGAATCTGGTTTTCGAAGCATAGAGTGACTTTACAACATGCTGATACATCATCGATACTCTCTTAAAGGCTGTTTTCATCTACGCATAGGTCTTTGTTAGCTGTGTGATTTGAGGTATCATCGACGAACATATCACACTGTGTTGCTTCATAGGTTAGACTTAGGTGTAGTCATTGATGTAAACACAGACTAAAAGAGGACCCAAGAATGACCCCGTGGAACTCCGAGTTTAGCAGCTTTAGTAGAAGAGTAGGCTTCATTAACAATTACTTTTTGGCTCACGTGCGAAGCAAAAGTGAGTCTGTTGTTTTGGGCCAGTGGTCGTCCGTCCGTTGTTCGTGGTAAACTTTAACGTTGGCATTTTCTCGGAGACTATTCAAGCCACATTCTTCAAACTTGGCCCAAGGATACTTTGTGGTAAGACCTTTCTAAACTTATCAATTTTGGTGACCTCTCACAAAGGTCAAGGTCACAGGGATCAGGAAATAGGTCAAAAATAGCTTTATTTTGACATAATTTATTTTTTCTCAAATACTATTCACAACTTCAAACCCAAACTTGATACAAAGATACCTGACGATAAGACCTTTCTATACGTACTAATTTGGTTGATCCCTCGGAAAGGTCAAGGGTCACAAGAACTCAGGAAATAGGTAAAAAAAATAGCCATGTTTGGACAAAAGATGTTTTTTCTCAAATACTATTCACAACTTCAAAGCCAAACTTGGTACAGGGATACCTGATGGGAAGACCTTTATATGCACACTAATTTGGTTGATCCCTCGGAAAGGTCAAGGGTCACGAGAGCTCAGGAAATAGGTCTAAAATCGCCATATTTTGACAAAAGATTTTTTTCTCAAATACTATTCACAACGTCAAACCCCAATTTAGTACAGAGATACTTGATGGTAAGACCTATCTATGCATACTAATTTGGATGACCCCTTGGAAAGGTCAAGGGTCACAAGAGGCTGGCAAATGTGTGTAAAATGCTGATTTTTGTATAAATTGTAGATATTCCCAACTTTTTGCAAATTTTTCAACCAAATTTGGTACAAAGATAGCTGATGATAAGACCTTCCTATGCATACTAATTTAGTCATCACAAAGGTCAAGGTCACGGGGCGGGGGTGGGTGGGGGGGGGGGTTGACAGATGTGTGAAAATTGCTTACATTTTCAGAAAACATGAATTTTGATGCTGCAGCAGCCAGTCCTTCTCACAAAGGTCACACATATGTAAATCGGTCATACACGTGAGCCATAATGGCTTTGCCTTTCTTGTTGTTTCCTGTTTTCAAGGTATGACGTAAAAAAACATGATGAGGATTTCATCCCAAAGTCTACCGTTTTGTTTGGAGCTCACATGCGTTTATCTTTTAGGAACATACATTCACTGTTGTCCACCCAAGCTGCCACTGCTGTCTCTGTGATCTTATCTCGCATCGACTATTGCCACTCTCTCCTTTCCGGCCTTCCTCACTCCACCACTTTCACTCTCCAGCGCGTCCAGAACAATGCTGCCCGCCTCGTCCTCATAAAGAAGAAATCTGACCACATCACTCCCCTGCTCAAACTCAATCCCCCAACGCATTCAATACAAGACTCTGTCTCTCTGCTACAAATCCCTTAACAACTACGCTCCTGCCTATCTCTCCAACTTACTTCAGCCCTACACCGGCTGGCGACATACATTCAGTATTCTGTTCAGGTTGGTTTTTTTTTCACAAGCAGTGCAGGCACGTCCTGAGAAAGTCTTGTTGCTGTCGGGACGTTAAGCAATGTACAACCAACCAACCAGTCCGCCCTCAAAACTCACCTCTTTCAACAGTTATAGCACTATAACGCCACCACACTCCCCATCCCAAGCTCACTGTATTTGTGGTACTTCACATTGTCAAAAGCGTGCACATGTGCATGCGAGTTGTGAGTGCGCGCTTAGAGTTATAATTATTATAAGATAAACGCATTATAAATACCGTAATTATTATTATTATTATTAGTTCATATTTTTAGGCTTATTATGCTGATTCATTTCCATCCTCTCTAAGCCAACCTCCGATCAACAGACTCGTCGGCGCACACAAATAAACACGGACACACGGCGCTTCCCGCCATTAGTACGCTCTGTGGGCTCGTGTAGCGATAGCAATCAATCTCCTTCTACTCTAACCCACCCTCTGATCCACACACACTGGCACACAAAAATGAAGACGGATACACGGCGATCCCTGCCATTCGTAAGCTCTGTCGTCTGGCGTTGCATCAACTCGATGTTCTGAAGAAGAATAATAACAGGAGCAGCGAAATGACGTCACTTCAAGCAGCTGTCTTCATAGTGACGACTCGATGTTATACGTCACTCATCGCAGTACTAACATTGACGTATTAGAGAATCAAACTCCAATTTTCTTGCTGATTTCACACCTAGGGCTTACAGGTCACAATTTGACCTAACCCTACCCCAGAGCCGGGACAAACTTTGCTTATGCTAACACTGTTTATGAAATATTATGCGGGCATTAATGAGAAGATAGTTCTTTTTCGTAAAAGAAAAATTAAAGTTATGTTAGCTGTTTTACAAATGACTCCGAAAAAAATGGTGCAGAAAATTGTCTGATTTTCACATCTAGGGCATACAGGTCACAACTGACTTAATCTTACCCGACAGTCGAGACAAACTGTAGGCTTATGTAAATACCGCATAGGAAAAATCATGTGATTATTAATGAGAAGATTGTTGTTGTGGTTTTTTTTTTGTAGAAAAGATTCAATTGTTTTAAGATTAATCCCAAATAATTCGTGAAATTAATCCCAAAAACGTGAAAATATATATTTTTTAAATTTAATAATCACTCAAAAAGTTCTAGAGGTACAATGCTGGTTAACTGTTACACTACCGCAGCCACACGCAAGGTGTTGTAGATGGAAGACGCAGCCAGACAAGAGTGTTTCCAGAAGAGTCTTTTATTTCTTGGTCATCGTGGGTCTAATAGGTTGGGCACAACCAACCTACTAGCATGGCATACTAAAATGGCGAAAATACCGGAGCTCGGTCTCTCGCTTCTCAGCTCCCTCTATCTATCTATCTCACTCTCTCTCTTCGTTGTGTGCTCTCTCTTCATTGTGCGAGCTCCCTCTCTATCTCGTTCCCTTCGTTGTGAGCTCTCTCTCTATCTCGTTCCCTTCGTTGTGAGCTCTCTTTCTATCTCGTTCCCTTCGTTGTGAGCTCTCTTTCTATCTCGTTCCCTTCGTTGTGAGCTCTGTCGTGCTGGTGTTTCCTCCCACTATATATACCCGTTCTGGCCGAGGGCATCGCCCCTTTGTCTCAATCAGTCAAAGGGGCTATTACTGTCACCCATATTCTTCCCCATCTATCATGGTGATCAGCGTCCCCTGACCCTATCTGTCAAAGGAGCTATTACTGTCGCCCATAATCTATCCCCCATCTGCTCTGGTGGATAGCGCCCTCTGATCCTAGCTGACCAGGGACCCATTACTGTCTCTCATAATTATTCCACATCTATTATGGTGGTCAGCGTCCTCTGATCCTAGCTATCAAAGGAACCCATTACTGTCTCTCATAATTATTTCACATCTATTATGGTGGTCAGCGTCCTCTGATCTTAGCTATCAAAGGAACCCATTACTGTCTCTCCTAATTATTCCACATCTATTATGGTGGCCAGCGTCATCTGATCTTAGCTGACCAGGGACCCATTACTGTCTCTCCTAATTATCCCACATCTATTATGGTGGTCAGCGTCCTCTGATCTTAGCTGACCAGTAACCTATTACTGACTCTCATAATTATTCCTTGCCAGCAGGAGTCTGTGTTCCTCACTACTAACGAGGGCTCATTATTTATTCATTAGGCCCAGCTTAGTAGGGCCGGCCACTTGTCAACTCCACGTGAGCCCGTGGTACTAATTATACCCTCGTTATTTTCATATCAAGGGAAATTATAAAATTACCCGACCGTGATATTGGTCGTATACACTTATAGTGTAACATAACGAACTCATTCAATATCTCCCTTTTATCTAGCTATACGCAAAATATCTGGTAAAAATAAGAAAAATTTGCGGACTCCAGTGTGGATCAACCGGTTTTTGTGAAACAGCCATTTTCTCGCCAATGAGCATCTTAATAAAAAAAATTTAAAATCAAAGAAAATACCTCGAGATTATTCTTTTGGGGACAATATCATACAATTTCAAGATTGTCCGTCCTCAAACGTGGGCTCTAGTCGCTGTCACACACACACGCACGCGCGCGGCGTTTGGCGCCAAAAAGTCGTTCTCTAACGAGGTTTGAGTAGCTAGACGTGACGTCGGTCATTTTTATCTTGTTACTTTTTTGCCAGAATTCGGGGCCCGCACTCCCAGCACATCGTGTGCATTCTCCGGAATGCGCTCCAATACGGTAGACAAAAACAGATATGTCGTTTGGTAGATAATGCTTAAGTTTCGAAATCAATACTATATTGTTCACCAAGTCGAACGCCTGTTTAAATTTAAGATATATTACGCCTGTCAGTTTCGAATTAATGATATTTGAAAGCCATGTGTCGGTTAATCTGCTCAGGGCCGTATGACAAGAGTGCCGAGGGCGAGATCCTGACTGAGAAGAATGGACCAACTTTCGCGATTCTAAGTAGTCAGACAGGTGTTTATCTATATGCCTTTCGAGGGGTTTAGATAATACTGACAGTAGAAAAATGGGTCGATAGTACCCAGTACAATGTTATCATGAGCGACTTACTGATGGTGTAATTATTAGAATTATACTAGAAATCGCCTGGCGTAATGCTAAACTGTCTGTGAGTGTCAGACTTCTTTTTTGTTCTCACAGCAGGAGAAGTCTGATTTCTTGGACAACCCAATAAATGTTTGTATTGCAATACAAATTGATCAGTGCACATTGGATCTTTTGTATTTCTTGATTGTAAGCAGCTCTTTATTCTTATCAGTTGACCACATAAAAAATGTAGTGTTAGTCAGTAGTGGTAATCATCGCATCGCAGAGCTTGGTCAATGAATGGGGCATATGCTAACTAACCTGTCTGACACAGCGGGGAATGTGAGTCGCCACGTCCGCTGTAATGGGGGGAAAAAAATCTTTTAACAAAAGAAAAAACGGTAGGACTTTTGACCGCTTGTCTGCTGTTCCAATTGGGGACATTTTAGCCCGACCGTACATCCCCGCCTTTACAGATGCTTGCGAGGGTAATGAGCAAAAGTAGTGCGGGCCGGCAGCGGCGGGCTTCGACCCGTGGATCATTTGCTTGTCTTTTACGATTGGATGCTATGAGGCTGTTAAGTTGATACAAAAGGATTTTGTGCGGTTGCGCGAGTGAGCTTTAGTCCTGCGCCAGCCATTAAGCAAGGTGCCCCGCTATAGCGGGGCACCTTGCTTAGTGGCTGGCGCAGGACTAAGCTCATTTGCTTACTCCGCGTCTCATTCATGCGCATGCCGCGGATTTATTTCAGGCCCAAGTTTACGAAGAGCAGAGAAGTGTGTGTGCGGAAGGTTCCACGTGGCATGCCCTGGATTACGACATGCTGAAGGAGTTTCAGCTGCTTGACCGGTGCCTAAAGGAAACGCTGCGTCTGCGGCCCCCTATCATGACCATGATGCGAATGTGCAAGACCCCGCAGGTACGTTAGTTTAGCAAGGGGAAACTGCCCATGCATCACGAGAAGTTTTAAATAACCAGTTTTGTGTGTGTGTGTGTGTGTGTGTGTGTGTGTGTGTGTGTGTGTGTGTGTGTGTGTGTGTGTGTGTGTGTGTGTGTGTTTTGTGTGTATGTGTGTGTGTGTGTGTGTGCGTGCGTGCGTGCGTGCGTGCGTGCGTTTTAGAGGGGGGGGGGGCCGGGGGGGCATTTTACATTTCTTTTCATTTTGCACGCTTGGCACCTTTTTTTTAAAAAATCTGGATCACGGTGTATCATGACTCGTTTTGGCTGTCGGTAGTGCTTGTTGTTGCGATGGTTCCTGCAGGAATTGTCACAACAAATGATGCCACCAACAGCCAAAGGGTTAACAAAAAATGAACGCCAGCCATCTGCAAGAGCCATTGCACATGACTTTTGTTCGGCTACCCTCATTTTGTGTCTATGTATCTTGTCTTTTTGTGACGCTAATTTCAGAACGATGATTTCAGAAACACAGCTTGCAATCAGAGCCGTTGTATCAAACCGTTCGTGAGTGTGATGTGGGTATGGGTTTGTCTTTGACACTAATCACAACTGGAGGTAACTGGTTCAGAAAAAAAAAAAAGTTTCATCAGGTTGTAAAATAGACGTATGCTCATTAGCGTGCGTCCAAACATTCAGTTCTTTGCCAGTTTCGCTGGTGTGTTTTCAGAATGTGCTCGGCTACACCATCCCTCCCGGACACCAGGTGTGCGTGTCCCCCACCACGAACCACCGACTGCCAGACACCTGGAAAGATGTCGACCAGTTCAGACCCGACAGGTGAGGTGGACACTTTGTTACTACATTAACCCCATAACTGCCGAGAAAAAGCGAATACAATCCAACTGCAAAAGACGGATCATCATGTTGTCTATAATCTTGCCCGTGTTGGTCAGCGGATGAAGGGGTTAAATACATACAAGGAGTCTTTACCCATTTAGACCCGGGACCCTACAGCAGGGGATGGATTGGCCCTGATAATTTAAAGGTAGTGCCAGGTGAGCTTGGCGTATTCAGGCGCCAAGCTCATCTGGCACTACCCTTGAATTATCATGATCAACCCATCTCCTACAACTGGTACATAGTCGTTAGGAAACACCTCCAAAAATTGAGTAATGGGACCTTGGATCTAAAAGGGTTAACCACGTCACAGCCAGTGACAGCGTCCTGTTTCTGAAATCACCACTCAGAAGGCGGAGAGGGCCCCTTTCCTTTGTAGGCAGGAGAGTTCCTTCCGTTACCCTAACAATGCAGTGGAAACCCTCTAGTACGTGTGCCCACTCACGTGGATTGTGAAAAGAAGGGTAGAAAAGTCTTAACTGAGGCAAGACAACATTGATACCCCCTTGTACCGGTGAGTTTTAGCAGTGAAAGCCCTCCATCGAGCAGATCGCTTTGGGCTCGGAACGTTTAACCTTTGGCTGCCAGTAGCGCATTTTGTCGCGATGATTCCTGCAGGAATCATCGCGACCAAAAAGCGCAACCGACAGCCACATAGTTACACTTTTCATGGAGAGAAAAAAATCGTGCGATGACAGGTGGGGCCCAGTACATTAACCCATTTATCTCCTACGCACTACAACGGGATAATTCAAGGTAGTGCCAGATTAGCTTGGTGCCTGATGAATCGACCATGACAATTTCAAGGGTATTGCCAGATTAGCTTTGCGCCTCATGGCGCCAAGCTAATCCGGCACTACCCTTGAATTCTCATGGTCGATAAAAGTCTCCAGCAACTGGTACATAGTTATGTGACACATCCACAATTTGGAAAATACGTACTTGGAGCTAAATGGGTTAAGTTTTCAGGAATTTTATTTAAAAAATTCTTCCAATTTTATGACAGCTGCCTTGTTTCTTGCTTGTCATAGGTTCCTGGACGCAGACGTGGCCAATAGCGAGAAGTTCGCCTACATCCCGTTCGGGGCTGGGCGCCACCGCTGTATCGGCGAGTCGTTCGCCTACGTGCAGATCAAGACCCTCGTCTCCACCCTCATCAGGACGTACGAGTTCGACCTCGTGGACGGGTACTTCCCCGAGGTTGACTTCACCACCATGATCCACACTGCCAAAAACCCGGTCATCAGATACCGACCACGACAGAACGGCAGCAGTTAACCTATTAAGTCCTGATATACCAAGCCCTGATACACTACACAAATAGATGGATCGATCATGATAGTTCAAGGGTGGTGCCAGAACAGGCGACGAGCTGTTCTGGCACCACCCTTCAACTATCATGGTCGATCTGTCTTCTGAACTGGTTTGTCGTCTGCAGAGGACAACTTGGGAATTTTCAGCTTAGGGCTTACTTAACTCATTCTACCCCAACACCAAAATCCTTAAATTTTGCCCCTGTCCTCTCAAGACTGCATTGCAGTGCAGGACACAGATCGACCATGATAGTTCAAGGGTGATGCCAGAATAGCTTGGCGCCCAGCTATTCTGGCATCACCCTTGAACTATAATGGTGGATCCTTATCCTGCTGTGGTGTGTCTGGGGTAGAATGAGTTAAAGGCCCCCCAAAAAAAAACACTTCTGCAACAGATGGTTACGAAATGCTACATACAGGTCTAGTTATGGTACATTTAGACACAGGTGAATCCTGTCCAGCACACGTCGTCTTTATATCCAGTAATTTGACAGTCACTCCGCTCCGTTCTATAAATACAATGGTATCTGTACGAGCAACAGCTAAAAATAGACTGACGCCGCTAACGGCTGCGCAGAATAAACAAGTGTGATCACGCGTGCGCCTTTGCTGCCTGTCCCAGCTACCGTAGAAGTTTATTAGGTGTGTCGACAAGGCATAACAAACACAAATGGTGCTTTAATGGGTTAACCTTTTGAGCTTTAAAACGCTAAAATACGATATGGATCGACCATGTTAGTTCCTGGGTATGGTCAGGACAGCTTCGACGTATCAATTGTGCCTGGTTGTTGTTTACAACCAAATAATTTGCGTTGTTGTTTTGATAAGTCGTACCATAAAGAGCTCAGCAATTCGGTACAAAGCACGAAAAAATACCAGCATCTAGAGTTCTTACACAGAGTCGACCAATATCATGTCCGGAAAAGTTTCTTGTTGTCGTGGTTGTTGTCATGTCCTTGTCGTCCTTGTTTTTGTTGTGATATTGTTACACTTTTATTGTCTTTCGAGGGGAAATTTGGCGTCTTCCCCGGGAAAGGCACATTGCCCCCAAAGCAGCCCCAACTGATCTACCCCCTAAAATGTCATTTTGAGGTTTTCAGATTACTTTGCGAACGCCAGGGTTTGTCTTGTGTCCTTTTCCAGTATATGTAAAAGAACCTAGTCGCCTCACAAGCAAGGGTGTATCAGAATGATAAGGGTTAACCCCACGGGCGCAGATTTTGGATGCGTCGCCTAACGACTATGTACCAGTGGCAGGAGATGAATCGACCATGATAATTCAAGGGTAGTGCCAGATTAGCTTGGCGCCTGATGGCGCCAAGCTAATCTGGCACTACCCTTGAATTATCATAATCGATTCATCTTCTGCTGTAGGGCGTCGGGGCTAAATGGGTTAACGATTTAATCATATGTAATGAGAATGTATAGTATTTCCATCCTTGTCAGCGGTAGACATACGATTACAATTTGAACAGACTTGCTGATGTGACCGGGTTTGTCTTCTCTTAATCCATTCAGCTCTGTCACACTGCAGCAAGATAGGGATTGTCCATGACAGTTCTAGGGTCGTGCCAGACTAGTTTGGCGCCTCTAGGCTATTCAACTATCGACTATCAAGGTCGATGTATCTTCTGAACTGGCTGAATTCATTCAGCGTTGTCAGACTGTCACACTGCAACAAGACATGAATTGACCAAGATAGTTCTAGAGTGGTGCCAGGATAGCTTGGCGCCTAGAGGCGCCAACCTATTTTAGCACCACCCATGAACTTTCACGGTCGATCTGTCTCCTGAACTTTAACGAAGAAGTCCTTATTGAATCCTAGGCTTGAAAATGTTGATCCTGGGAATCAGTGTATAGAGTGTATGAAGTGTTCGTTTTTAAACTGATTTTACTACCTCAGACTTGTACAATCAGCTTCGCTTATAACAAGGTCAGGTATATATTAACCCTTTTAGCCCCAAGGTCACATTTCTCAATTTTGGAGGTGTTGCCTAGTGACCATGTACTATTTGCGGGAGATGGATTGATCATGATAATTAAAGGGTAGAGCCAGCTAGATTAGCTTGGCGCCTTTAGGCGCCAAGCTAATCTGGCACTACCCTTGAATTTTCATGGTCAATCCATCTCCTGTTGTAGGGACTCGGGACTGAATGGGTTAAGAAAAAACACTTTTTAAAGATTGCATTTTTATGTGTGCACTACTTTGCGTATAACCAAATGTCGGTTATACCGACACATTTGGGTCTCCTAGCGTTTTGTTGTGTCCGAAGTTTACTGTAGGTCGGAAAATGGGGAGTAATTGATTTTTAATTGTGCGTGTATATGCGTTCGTGTGCTGTATGAAGTTTGTTTTCTGTCGTGCCATGGACATCGCATCCATCTGTGTAGTTCTCACTTTTTTTTTCTGTGCATGTTGTAATGCTGTCAATTTTTAGAGGAAATCTTGCACAAGGTTTCAGATTTTCTTGTTGCTGCTTGTGACATATCTACATTTGAATAAACAATAAAACAAAATAACTTCCTATTATTGTTCAGTTATTTTAATAATTCATCCGGATGGTCTTATTAACTCATTCTGCCGCGACCCACCACAGCAAGGTATGACTCGACCATGATAGTTGTTCAAGGGTGGTGGCAGAATAGCTTGGCGCCTATAGGCGCCAAGCTATTTCCCCCACCACCCTTGAACTATCATGGTCGATCGTCTCCTGAATTGTAATGCAGTCCTCAGAGGATAACTAAAAAATATGGGTATTTCGTACCTCGGGCACAATGAGTTATGTGTGTGCGTTTTCATTTCGTTTGTTCGAGGGTTGTTTTTTTTTTTTGGAGGGAGGTAACACTTGAGGTAAAACGTTTTGTCTACCGTATTGAAAATACAGTAGACTGAAATGGGGCTGGTCGGAGCGCATTCCGGAGCATACACATGTCGTTTTTGGCGTGTGGGGCAGAAATTCTGGCAAAGATGTAACAAGATAAAAATGACGTCACGTCTAGCTACGCAACCCTTGCTAGAGAACGTCTTTTTTGGCGCCAAAGCGCCGTGTGTATGTGACAGCGACTAGAGCCCGCGTTTGAGGACGGACGAGCCTGACATGTTAGGATATTGTCCCTAAAAGAATAATCTTGAGACCTTTTTTCGATTTTTGATTAAGATGCTCATTGGCGACAAAATGGCCGTTTCACAAAAACCGGTTGATCCACACTTAAGAGTCCGTAATTATTCTTATTTTTACTAGATATTTTGCGTATAGCTAGATAAAAGGGAGATATTGAATGAGTTCGTTAACCAGCATTGTACCTCTAGAACTTTTTGAGTGATTATTAAATATTGTTTTTAAAAAAAATCACGTTTTGGGGATTACTGAATTTCACGAATTATATGGGTTAACCTTAAAAACAATTGAATCTTTTTTTAACGAAAAATACAATCTTCTCATTAATAATCACATGATTTTTCGTATACGATATTTACATAAGCCTACAGTTTGTCTCGGCTGTCCGGTATTATTAGGTCAATTGTGACCTGTATGCCCTAGGTGTGAAAATCAGACAATTTTCTTCAGCTAACATAACTAAATTTTCTTTTAAATAAAAACAACTATCTTATCATTAATACCCGCATGATTTTTCATAAACAGTGTTTGCATAAGCTTGATGTTTGTCCCGGCCCTGGAGTAGGACTAGGTCAAATTGTGACCTGTAAGCCCTAGGTGTGAAAATCGGCAAGAAAATTGCAAAGGTAATTCTCTTATACCGTCAAATGTTAGTACTGCGATGAGTGACGTATAACATCGAGTCGTCACTATAAATATGATGCGGCCATGACGTATATCTTGAAGTGACGTCATTTTGCTGCTCGTGCTATTATTCTTCTTTAGAATACTCACAAACCAGATAGGCGAGGCTAGCTATGCTACGCCAGACCACAGAGCTTACGGAATGGCGAGAATCGCTGTGTGTCCGTCTTTATTTCTGTGTGCCAGTGTGTGTGGATCAGTGGGTGGGTTAGAGTAGAAGGAGATGGATTCCTGTCGCTACACGACCCCACAGAGCGTACTAATGGCGGGAAGCGCCGTTTGTCCGTCTTTATTTGTGTGCGCCGACGTGTGTGTTGGTCAGAGGCTGACTTAGAGAGGAGAGAACTGGATCAGCATTAAAATAAGCCTAAATATATGAACAACTCTGAATGTTCCTAAAAGATAAACGCATGTGAGCTCCAAACAATACGGTAGACTTTGGGATGAAATCCGCATTTGTGTTTGTTGTTTTTATTTCATCGAACATTATGCCAATGTAACAATAAACCATTTCCGGACGTAAGAAGTAGGAAGAAATTGCCCGTGATTCGACGAACAAAAAGTGGATTAGTTTGAAAGCCCAGACAAACATGCGATATCGCATGTTTATCCGGGCTTTTAATCCACTGTTTGGTGCCCCTCTATCTCCTGAACTGTTCTATATAAGCTTTTGGACTGGTTACCTTACGGATCCAACGTGGTGAAATATACTGATCAACAAAAGAAACGCGAAGTAGCCCCTTCAAATCACATTTAATCCAACATTTGAAAGTCGATTTCGGACAAACCACACAACGGATATTATCGACATTTTAGGAATGAAATCATGGACACCAGCTTATCAGTATGAAAGTTTATTCTGTATTTGTAGCAAGCATGGCACATCACAAAGTCAGTATGGCGTGTGACCCCCATTGGCGTTGATGACGGCTTGGCAGCGTCTGCATAGAGTGCATCAGGCGGTTGACAGCTGCCCTGGGGATGTTGTTCCAGGCCTGGACAATGGTATTCTCCAGTTCTGCGGCTGTCGTTGTTCTGAGGCGTACAGCGTTGACCTCTCTTTGCAGTTGGCCCCGAGATATTCGATGGGATTGAGGTCCGGGCTGAGGGCAGGCCAGGGCATGACTGGGATGTTGTGCTGCTGCAAGAAGTGCTGGGTGATACGTGCAGTGTGTGTACGCGCATTATCTTGCTGCAAGATGAAGTTTCTGCGTCCCAGAGAAAATGGTAGTACTTGGTCAATGTAGCGCTGAGCTGTGATGTAATTTCCGCGACCTGGTACGAGTCCACGTAAGAACACAGGTCCTACTGTTTGGTTCAGGGTAATCCCACCCCAAATCATCACGCTTGGCCCGCCCCAGGCATTGTTCTCCAGCATAGCGTTCAACCCATCTCCGCCACACTCTTATGCGCCCATCTGCATGGCTGATGCAGTAGCGGCTCTTATCCGTGAACAGAACGTTCTGCCACTGTCGCCAGGTCCGGTCGACATGAGCCTGTGACCAGGGTGTAGGCGTGCACGGCGATGACGGTCAGTAAGAACAGGTCCACGGGCTGGACGGCGGTTGTGCAGATTATGCTCCTCTAGCCGTTGTCGCACTGTCTGGCCACTGATGGGTGCCTGGTGGTTGCCGATAACTTCTCTTGCTGTTTCCTCGGCTGGTTGAAAGCGATTTCGCACGTGAGCCCGGAAAGAGTGGCGGTCTTGCCGTGGAGTATTCACACATGGTCTTCCGCTTCGGGGAGCGTCAGCAGAAGACCCGTTGGCATGATAGCGTCGAAATCTGACATCTAAAGCGCCACTGCCACAGCTTGTGGATCTTCTCCAGCTTCCAAACGCCCTCAAGAGCTCGTTCTCGTAGTTGGGGAGCACTAAGTATTGGCATGGTTGATGTGGCAACGGCAAAAGTGACAAAAGGCGTAACACTGCTGATTTTTTATTGCCTTGCATTGCTGAACATAGTTCATGACCCAACATCACTCTGCAGTATGCACGTGCGTGGAAAGCATACCCCGTGCGTCCTAACCAATACGGGTGCCTCGTACACAGGGAGGGTAACACGGTTACTACAGTACAGTGACTGCATGCTTACATGTTGGTGCTCGTACACTGGCTATCAAAAAGAGTGTAACCTGTATTTTCGTGGATTTATCATACAAATACAACATACACTCGAATTTCGCGGGGGTTTTCTGTTGTTGATCAGTATACTGACCCAGCTCCCGTTCGTCAGCATATTGTATGTATATTGTATATGTATACTGACGAGCAAAGGAAATGCAACATTTTTTTAATCATCGGAAACAATTTAGTGTTTCCGATTATTACAAAACTGTCGCATTTCTTTGGCTCGTCAGTATACTTATTTACGCCAAGGCGTTAACTTGGCACCATCGTTAGTCCATCTCTTGTCCATTTTGTCGTGCTGGTCTGAGACTGTTTTAACTTACCAAAGCCATTTGGAACAAGAAAACAAAACAAGCAAAGGTTTCTTTCACACGTAATAGTGTGACGACTTCTTACAAGCACCAAAAGCAAAACCGCGCAATACTTCATCATTTCACAAGACGAAGAAAACGTGCAGTGCAACAAAATCAAATTATACACCAATAAAAATAGCAGGATGCGTGCATGTTATGTAAGCAACCAAACGTAAACTCTCTCTCTCTCTCTCTCTCTCTCTAAAATCTCTCAAGTTACTAACATTGGAGAAACAGTTTGAATTTAATCGCTGTGTTCTACTGCACAAGATCATGCACGGAAAAGCCCCACCCTATCTAAAAACTCTATTTTCCGACAATAATAGGAAAAACACGAGAAATAGCTCGATCCACCTTCCAAAAATTAGATTAGACATCTGAAAAAACCAGCCTGTCTTTTTCAGGCGCTAAAGCGTGGAATATGTTACCTCCACACCTGAAATCAATTTGTAAGATTAGCGTCTTCAAAGATCGCCTCCATAAATATTTACTTCAGAAGTAATAGTATGTTCGGCTCCCTTATGCTACTATTCGTATTTTTAGTGACAAGTTTCCTATTACCTAATACTCTTCTACTGTTGCTGCAGATTATGTAATAGTTCGACTGTCTGCATTAACATGTCAGGTTCATACCTGTGTATATATATATATATATATATATATATATATATATATATATATATATATATATATATATATATATATATATATATATATATATACACATATATATATATATATATATATATATATATATATATATATATATATATATATATATATATATATATTTTTTTTTTTCTTTCCCCCCTCCCTCCCCTCTGAGTGGGGGGGGGGGGATGGGTCTTTTTACTTACATATGTTTTATTTTTTGATGTATCGCCTGATGTATTTTTATATGTGTAGAGTAGCAGGACAGTTTGGAAGATAGGCATTGCTATGCCTAAAACTTTTTATCCTGAATAAAAACGTTTCATCATCATCATCATCATCATCATCATCATCATCATCTCTCTCTCTCTCTCTCTCTCTCTCTCTCTCTCTCTCTCTCTCTCTCTCACACACACACACACACAGTACACACACACACACACACACACGCACACATTTGTGGTAACACAAATCAAAAGTTATGCAACATGACAATTTCAGCATTTTGCACGCACGCATGATTTATATTATTTCATAATATATATTATATGTAAGTATATGTTAACTGACGTTTTGTTGTCATCTACACGCATACGTTCTGGCTCCGAGGCTGTGCCGAAGAATCAGAACTGACTAAAATGCAAGACGACTCTGACAAATGACCACACGAGGTGTTCAACGTATTTATCTTTGTGTTGCGGCATGTCGTACGATTCATGCCAAGTCCTTTTAACCCGTTCAGTGCCGACTAAATCTGTAGACCACCCCAGCTGCTAGAGGTATAGATCCTCATGAGCCCCCGCAGTTGCGGGGGCTCATGAGGATCTATGCCTCTTACTGACACCTCTTGGCATCCGTGTTCCTGGGACATCTAGGGTGTTTTTTTGTATGTGTTGAATTATCGAAGATTGCAGAAACACCGTCTGCGTCAGCTGGCACCGAACGGTTGAGTTAGTTCGGGGTTTAACGTCCACGGCACCGAAGTGATATAGTCCATAAGCTAGGAAGGTCTACCGTGCACACCCCCCCCCCCCCCCCCAGTACTCAATAAGATGGATTTCAAAGTGTTCCTTAGTATGTCCTGAGATGTTTAAGCCATGTTCCCCGAAAATCCTTAGGAACACACCAGAGATATAGCCGATGGCGCAAGGGTACCCCCATTCACGCTCTTCGCAGGTGCTAAAATGAGGTTGAGAAACATTTTCCTCTAAATAAATCAGAATTCATTCCAGAAGCCCAAATCAGGTAATATTATGTCAAGGCACACCTTCTGCATCCTCTGCAAAAAACAGAATGAAAAAATATTGAATCTCTGGCTCACAGTGAAGGTATTTGTGCACCCAGTAAACGACCATTTCCGCGAAATCGCAAAAAATGACAAAAATAATGTGTCAGATGCCTTCAGACATTTTCTATAGCACTGACAGTCCATTTGTAGGTTTACATCATTAAAACAGGATGTCACAATTATTATAAACTTGACTAGGTGATGCTGTGATCACTGTGAGTGCCACAGTGGTTGATTTTGTATCCCTACCCCCAAGTTGTAAAAATACACAAAATTAATTAGAAAAAATTGCTCAAGTTATCCCATTTTATTTTGACCTCTCTTTACCTATTGAGTTTCAATAATGTGAGCATAAAGTGCAAGAAAATAAGGAAAGTCGGCATCCTTTACGGTATGTTCGTGGTGAATGATAGCTTTTTACCATTTAAAATTGCTGAATTGGGAAACGTACATTGTTTCTGATGCCCTCAGAAATTTTGTATACAACTGATAGGTCTTTTTTAGGTTTTATTGTTTAGGATAGAGTACCACAGTTACTCCCAACCTGATTTTATGATGCTGTGATGCATTTAGGGGTCACAGTGGCTGAATCTGCTGCCCTACCCCCATTTTACCTGTACGCAAAGGAACGAAAAATGATCATAACAATTGCTCCTCTGATTGAATATTTTTGTTGCCAGTTTTCTTAACAAAATATGTATATTGAGCATAAACATTTGTGGTCATTTCATTAATTTCAATGTGACCCATCGATTTAATTGTAATTCTTTTTATTTAAGGCATGCTTAACAGGGGCTGCCGCTGAAGCTTCTATCGTCTGCACATTCAGCACTCTTGTCAAACTCGGGGAAGGTGTACCTCAGGGAGATGTTGTGTCTGATGCTGTTTTTGGTCTACATTAATGACATCAGTACAACAGTACCAAGGTTCGTCTTGAAAATCCTCCATGCAGATGACTTTGCAGTGTGGAGCGCAGCAGAACATAAAGAAATAGCATCCTCCAGAATCCAGGATGCTGCCAATAGAGTCAGCAGCTGGACTGAAAGAGGCCACTCAAACTGAGCTAGACCATCTCTTTCAATCAGACGGAAGAGGTCACCTCAAAACTGGAGACCTTCCAGTACCAAAGACAGACAGGCCAACTTTACTGGCAACAAATAAATTACTGGATTCACATGGAGGCATAAAGAAATAGCATCCTCCAGAACATAAAGAAATAGCATCCTCCAGAATCCAGGATGCTGATTATAGAGTCAGCAGCTGGACTGAAAGAGGCCACTCAAACTGAGCTAGACCATCTCTTTCAATCAGATGGAAGAGGTCACCTCAAAACTGGAGATCTTCCAGTACCAAAGACAGACAGGCAACTTTACTGGCAACAAATAAATTACTGGATTCACGTGGAGGCCTCACATTGAAACCATGGAAGCTAGAGCTGCAAAAAAGAAAGAGAGTCTCTGATGAAGAACTGGTGGGGACCACATTGGCGCAAATTACAGCATCCTGGCACAAGCAAACACCTGCTCGGTCAGACCAGTTGTGCGGTGCCAAGATACATCGACAACATGAAACACTGCCTGAAACCCAAAAAGCCAGGCTTGATAAGATGCAGAACATGGGTCATTCTCATGATGCAGTGACATTCTTAGAGCCATCTGGAGCACCCCAATTTAGGAAATGGAGGACATTGGAGCCACTGGAATGCAGAACAGCACACACGATGAAGAGACTTACTAAACACCGACAGCATGGGAGACTACAGGAGCAGACCAAGAACCGTCAGAAATGCCCAATCTGAACTGCCAACTGAAGGTCCTGCAAAGGGCTAACACTGACGTCCTGGAACCAAGCCCAAAGATGTGTGAACAGCTCCCTTCAGATACCTGGACATCTCGAAAGAGCCTTCAAGACAACATAATGTTCCAGGACTCTTTGCCAAAGGTCGCGGCACTGCACAAAGCCATCTTGCTGGAGGTTGTGCACAAGAGCTACCCTCACAGCAGCTGTGATACCACACAAGATGCCGTGTTGAATGAAGGAAGTGGCGTGTACATCTGTTGTGCAGACCGCACTACTACCTCCCTCTACTTACCAGCTAGCGGCAGCAGCTCCAACTATCGTACAGATCTGCAGGTGCTCAACACAGCAGCAGAGCACTAGCTAGGGAAAGGCAGCAGCTTGATCCACTGATCTCACCAGGAAGCTTCAAGATAGACTGGATGCCCTGTCCACAAAATAGTGCTGCAGTGGATTCCAGTGCATTCTGGACTAGCTGGGAATGGAGACACTACAACAACAAAGTGATTGGCAAAAGCAGAATGGCGGCTGCAGCCCGTGGGCAGATGACATCAACAAGCCGGAACAGGGAGAGCCAGGCCACCATCTTTCATCTACACACTGATTACTCTGGACTGGGTCCATCCAGAAAAGCAGGAACGTTTCACAAACCCAAATTGAAGCCTGAAGCTTTACACACTTTAATCAGATCACTCTGTATCAGCAATTATTTGAAGCTTCCGTGCCTAATGCGTGAAGAGATACCAAAATAAAAGAACGCTTAGTGAATGGCGGACTTCGGTAGAAGCGTAAACAACCAATCAGAATGTTCGCCATGCAGTCACTTTATTATCAGAGCTAAATATAGATCACTTGCAACAAGCTTCAGCATGATCGTTTGCAATGGGAATAGTCACAAATTGAGGGAGAAAAAAAAAAAAAAAGAAGTAGACAAAAGTTTGCCCGTACGTTGTCATTTTTTTACAAACTTTCACAGACTTTAAGGAAAAGGACTGAAATTGACAGACTTTCCAGGGCCCTCAAAAAGCCTTGCCATTTTTTTACAACTTTCACAAATGTTCACAGACCGTAAGGACCCTGCTGAACTCACCTCGTGAGACTGGGTCATGTGGAAACAGCCCTATGCGAATTTGGCGTAGAAAATCGGTCTCCTTAGCACATTCTCCAAACATGTCCATACAGAGAAGCGGTCTGCTGGCAGTTCTGGCCAGAAGACACGCCCCTATACACCAAACTCTGAAAACATGCTGCCTAGCTCTTGACAGCTCAGTTATTGGCAGCCAGAACAATATAAGATTTAAAGACGGCCATAAAAAAAGATTGAACGTTGAAGAAGGTGGAAGTGGAGATCTCGTGGTCGACATGTGGAAACTAAGTATTTTTGATAACATTGTTTTGGCTATTAGGAACCATGAAACTTTATCACGCATATTCATATTTACACATTTCTAGATAAAAAATAAATGAAAGGAAAAGGGGAGACCTTACTAGACCCGCCTTACGCTAGGTAAAATATCACCTAAAAGACCAGCCAGTTAAAAATAGTTACAATTAAATTGATGGGTTACACTGAAATTAATGAAATGATCACAACATTTTATGCGCAGTATGCATACTTTAAAAAAACAAACAACTGGCAACAAAAAATATTTAAACAGAGGACTATTACGTAAGCAATTTTTATGATTATTTTGCGTTACTTTGCGTACTGGTAAAATGGGGGTAGGGCAGCAGATTCAGCCACTGTGGCCCCTAAATGCATCATAGCATCACAAAATCAGGTTGGGAGTAACTGTGGTACTCTATCCTAACCAATAAAACCTAACAAAGACCTATCGGTAGTATACAAAATTTCTGAGGGCACCGGAAACAACGTACGTTTCCCAATTTGGCAATTTTAAATGGGAAAAAGCTATCATTCACCACGAATGTACCGTAAAGGATGCCGACTTTCCTTGTTTTCTTGCACTTTATGCTCACATTATTGAAACTTAATAGGTAAAGAAAGGTCAAAATGAAATGGAATAACTTTAGAAATTTTTTTCTAATTAATTTTGTGTATTTTTACAACTTGGGGGTAGGGATACAAAATCAACCACTGTGGCACTCACAGTGATCACAGCATCACCTAGTCAAGTTTATAATAATTGTAACATCCTGTTTTAATAATGTAAGCTGAAAATGGACTGCCAGCACTATAGAAAATGTCTGAAGGCATCTGACACATTATTTTTGTCTTTTTTTGCGATTTCGCGGAAATGGTCGTTTGCTGGGTCCACAAATACCTTCACTGTGAGCCAGAGATTCAATATTTTTTCATTCTGTTTTTTGCAGAGGCTGCAGAACGTGTGCCTTAACATAATATTGCCTGATTTGGGCTTCTGGAATGAATTCTGATTTATTTAGAGGAAAATGTTTCTCAACCTCATTTTAGCACCTGCGAAGAGCGTGAATGGGGGTACCCTTGCGCCATCGGCTATATCTCTGGTGTGTTCCTAAGGATTTTCGGGGAACATGGCTTAAACATCTCATGACATACTAAGGAACACTTTGAAATCCATCTTATTGAGTACTGGGGGGGTGGGGGGGGGGGTGTACGGTAGACCTTCCTAGCTTGTGGACTAATAATGTACGGTCCTGACGGGCGGGTTATGAAGGACAGGGAAATATATTGCCTCTGGAGTACGACCTGAACACTGATCAACTCAGGCGCACTCCAACTGTGCCACTTTGATTTACCAGGACCTTTCAACGGACATGCTATTGAACAAGCCCGTCTTTTCCCCTGGCTTGCTAGTCCAGCTACGGGGCCGGGACGGGAATTCGAACCCACAACCCGGCAATTCAGTTCGCTCTCCTGCTCCGACGCTTAACCGCCTTAGCTATTTCGGACTCACTGGCACCGAACGGGCTAACTCATTCGCGGCAAGCCGCATCCGGATGCGGCTGGCCCGCGAATGAGTTAATGGTGGAAGGTAAGTTGGTAAAGTCTGGGCCCTCGTTTTGTTTTCCTTTTTGTCGTGTAAACAGTTACAACACAAGGTCTCCGTATACATTTAGTAAAATATGCGTGTAGATTTATCGTGACGTAGTTGTGCACATCTGCCTCGAGTTATAGGGATGGGTGGTGTCTCTCACCTAAAGAAAATGGGGTGGTGGGGTGGGGAGGAGCAGGTTTAGTTAGTTTAGTTGTTTGTGGTTTGTTTGGGGTTTTTTGGGTCTTTTGTTTTGTTTTGTTTTTTTGGTGGGGGTGAAGGGTTGGCGGAGGAAAATATATATTGAAGAAAACTAAAATTGGTGCCAAAATATTTTATTGTGTGGCACCGCCCTTGAGCTTGCATGGTCAATCTGTCTACTGGACTGTCGCTGTGTGGTCTCACAGATCGTCCTAACTGTGAAAAACAAGATATGCAGGCTTAACCCTTTCGCTGCCAGTGATTACGAATTTCGCGTCGGAACTACTGCGCGGTGACCCGAGCGTCGCTGAAGAAACAGATATAAATCGGACAAAATCAGGCATAAAGAACAAAGGACTCACAGGTGACATAAATCCTCATGAGTGAGCCCCCGCGACTGCGGGGGCTCATGAGGATTTATATCTCTTGCAGTTGGGTAGAGTTCCCTTTCCCCGGCAGTGAAGGGGTTAATGGACAAGAAAATGCGGGATGGACAATTGCTGTAAAATACAATACAATGGACACAGTTACCAAAAATCAACCAATATCAACCTGTCAGCTCAACATTTTTCGCTCCACGCGTCAACAATAGCACCATCAGAATTAACACTTGGCCCATTTAGCCCCGGCGCACTAAGAAACAGGAGATGGATCGACCATGATAATTCAAGGTTAGTGCCAGATGAGCTTGGCGCCATCAGGCGCCAAGCTCATCTGGCACTAACCTTGAATTATCATGGTCGATCCATCTCCTGCGACTGCAACATAGTCGTTAGGTGAAACCCCCAAAATTTAAGAAATGCGGCCTTGGGGTTGATGAGTTAAAGCGCTGAAACACAAATCAATGAGTCACAAGCACATAACTCGGCCATGGGACCACGGGAGCTGACGAAGCTCTGTATCTGTTGCTAGCTAGAGTTAACTCTTTCGAGACGTGCCGCATCCGGATTCGCGGCGTAAATGCTCGAATCCGGGTGCGGCACGTCTCGAAAGAGTTAACCTCTTTACACAATGTGCTTCTTAACCCCTTTACTGCTGCTGACGACACCGTTCGCCGAGCGGTATCGTGAGTATAGCAGTCAAGGAGGCAAACTAAAGACAGTCAGACATTCAAGTCAAGCAAGCAAGCAAGCAGTCAAGCAACCGTACGCACCATGGTTTTCAATACGTGATATTCTATGCTACACCAATGAAGGCGGTTTGCATGAAGAATTCTCAGCTTCCTTCATTTCATCACTCTGTCATAAATATAATTATGCTGACGAGCAAAAGAAAAGTGTCATTTTTGGAATCATCCGAAATATTAACACTTTCGAGATGTGTCGCATCCGGATTCGTGGCTTTATGCCGCGAATCCGAATGCGGCACATCTCCAAAGAGTTCATTAATAAAGTATTTCATGTGATGACTCCAAAAGTGTCGCTTTTGTTTTGCTTGTCAGTATATGCTGGAATTTGCACACTTTTTCCCCCCCCTTTTTTTTTTCTTTGGAAAGGGGGGGGGGGGGGGGAGGTGGGTTCACGGAATGCACGTCAAGGCAATCCGCCCCGATATACTACAACAGAAAATGGGTCGACTACGACAGTTCAACGGCGGTCTCAGAATGCAGAATAGTTTGCGCCAAGCTTTTCCGGCACCACCAATAAACTATTATGATCGATCTAACGCCTAAACGGGTATGAAGTCTTCTCCCAGGTTTAAAAAAAAATAATCTTAGATCAACTTAGGGCTTAGAGGGTACATGTTGACAACCCATTAGTCAGGCAGTGAGAGAACAGAAAAAAAGACTTGAATTTTAAACTTCTTCAGAATACAGCTTTAAAGGCGGCGATGCGAATTTTATCACAGTGTATCCAAGAGTCTGCACACCAGCAGCTAATATTAGTATGCATCGTGTAAACTGGAAATCGATGTTGTCTGTTTTTGCGGCACCGAAGTGTGCAAAAGCAGACATTTAGTCATTTCTGACTGCGGACTCTCACAAAACGGCGCCGTCTGGAGAGACTCAGTGTCCTGGTATTGGCTGTGATCATGAACGCGTGTATTCTAGTCAGAACCTAATCGTAGTCATATGGCTGCTGGGCCTCGGGGTCTCCATCAGAGCACGGTCTGCAGGCACACTGGGCGGCCACCCCCACCAACAGCAGCAGCAATTTCTGGGGCCGTACGGGACACCTGAAGCGCACGCGCCGATGCGTCAACTGGTGGGGTTTGCAGCACGTGCAGTAGGAGACGTGACGAACCTGTTGGCTTTCGTAATGCCACTCGGGCACTGTCCGGGAATGGCACGTACCCTGGCACGCGCTTGACACCACTCGCCTCGGCTGACATCCTGGAGGCTGCATGACGCGGGACACCATCAAGGTCCGGCACGTCTCTGTGTTGGAAAAGTGAGTCTGCCGCTCATGGTAGTTGTCGGGCAGCATCTCCAGGGTCGATCCGCGACGCACGCGCTGCATTACGGAATTTGATGGGTCTTTAAACATACTGACGTCAGACACTGCCGTCACATCGTCTTGCTGAACGGTGGAATCGTCTGATTGGTGCTTGTAGAACATGAGGGCGTCATGGACGGAAGCGGCAGCACCAGCAGGTATTGTGCGACCGTCAGAGGATCCATTGTGACGACGGCCCGTAACGTTCGTGTCGTTTTGCTTGATCTCCAAATAGTGTTTGCGGACTCGGGATGACTGCACACTGCCATGGGGAAGAACGATATCAGGTGAGGAAGAGACTGACTGTACTGACGTTTCTAACTGCTGATCGTGCGGGTGTACCAGATTGCGATACGTCAGTAATGACGTCCTTATGTGTTTGAACGCAGCATTGTCTTTTGCGTGCGCTCTGCGCATTTCGCCCTTTGATGCCGTAGGCGCGAGAGCGGTTCTGGACGGGACGTTTGTCTGTGAGTCGATGGCGGAAAGACCTGGACGTGAGGACGTTGTCTTTACACCATGCGTGGACTCCAGCTCTCGGTGACCTCTGCTACTAACTGGCGAGGATATGAGGTTTGTGTCCTCCATATTATAATGGCTCCTAGTGTGTACATTGTCTTTGGTGAGCGAGTCTGGGCTGGAAAGCAGCTGCAGTTTGAGATCATGTCCCGTTCTCCCGTGTGTTGGAACAAAGTTAGCACAAGAGAAAGCTACAAAAATGAATGCTTTCATGTTGAACAGCGTCATCATGCGATACGTCTGTCTTTTCTGTCTTTAAGCAGAGGCAAACAGCGGGCTATCTGCTTCACAAAAAGGAGCAGTTTGTTGTGACAAATTGGTCCCCGGGCAGTTACAGAACGTGTTACACAACTTCAGCCCTGATGAATCTACTCTTGGATTCTTGTTCTGTCTTGAGACCGTCTGCAAGAACTTGATCCCTGTTGGGAATGTAGTCCTCAGCTGCCAGTAGCTGGTCAAAGTCGTTAAGTCTCGAAATCAGACAAATCAGGTGGGATACAGAATTATAAATGACACAGATTACACCGAGTTCACGCCAAAAAAGCAAAATGTCAAAACAGCTGCTTTCATTTCTGTCCCATGATCTCCGGCACCAACGTCTCTCTTTGTGAATGTCCTGGCCTGTAAAAGTCGCGTGATTTATACCCGAAAGTTAGAAAGGAAGTGTCTGCATGGCCGCTATCTTGAACATCTGCTGACTAGACAAGTTGCCTTCGCAGCTCAAGCAACAAACCTGTTTCACGTGCATGCGGCACAGGTCCTCATGAACCCGAGCAAACTCAATTGCTCATGATACGCTACCCAGTGCGCAAAGGTCATCGGAACGACGTCGGTGGCCCGCGCACGGCCGTGCGCGGGCCAACGGCGGCCGACGTCGGCCCGATGGCCTTTTGCGCATTGGGATATGTGCGTGCACCTACTTCTATTACTAACAAGCATCAGCTTTTTTACATCTGTGTTTGCTTTTTTAAAGAGTCGATAATTGAGAGTGTCACGTTACTGCTGTGGTTGCACACGTTGTGTCAGAGTCGGACTAGGACTGACTCCGCCTCTCGCCCTCACGTGGAAAGCATGCGCAGCCAATCATGGATCACAGGTGCGCGCGGTGGACGGACCTGCGAGGACTGACAAGATAGGTACGTGCAGTCGGACATCAACCGGTTTAGTGCCGGTACGTTTGAACTGCAACTGCAAGAGGTATAGATCCTCATGAACCCCCGCAGTTGCAGGGGCTCATGAGAATCTATGCCTCTTGCTGACACCACTTTGAAACCATGTTCATGGGACAGCTAGTGTTTTTGGTATTGCAGACAGAAACACAGTCTGCCGCGTCAGGTGGCACTGCGGTTCGGGTAAACGCTGTCATGGCCAGGGCCGCATCAGGAATTAAATATATTTGAAACCCACAATCGTAAATTGAACGCCCCACAACACATGTTTCACGTGAGGATCGAGTCTCAGTAATCAATGAATCTTTATTTTACAACGGTGAAGATATTAACACAATCAGTGACTATGTCATGTTTCGTAACTGCCGTTCAGTGCTACAACTACGACTGACTAAGTACAAAATATACCATAAAACAAAGTGATACAAAATGTATAGTCCACTAAACACAAACACACGCATGCACGCACAAACGCACTCGCGCGCGCGCGTGCACACACACACACACACATCCATACACACACATCCATACACACACGCGCAAATACACACGTTCGTGTGTCTATGTATAACTAGATATTGTTATTAGATATTGCTATTAGAGTGATGTCAGGTATCTATAAAGTCTTGTCTTGAAACGAGATAATGTCGGAGTGGCTTTGACATGATGTGGAAGTGAGTTCCACAGTGTGGCACCCGCAAATGACAAGGTAAATTTAAATATATCTATGCGTGTGCAGTACGTGCCTGCGCGTGTATGTGTGTGGGTGGGTAGTTAGGCGATCAGAAAAATTACCAAGGACTGAGGAAAGATCAACAAAATGAGCACAGATTTTGTCCTCCTATTGTCGGTGCGAAAATCAAGACCCGGCACGCAAAAATCTCATGGGGCCGACGTCGGCCGCAGTCTGCACGCGCACAGCCGTGCGCGTGCAGCCTGCGGCTGACGTCGGCCCGATACTGTGCCTCGTGCTCACTAGGAGTGTGATAATCAGCATGTTCAACTCGACTGACAGCTTATAATGTGTAGTCTCTCAGCCAGCCCCTCGCGCTGGGACCATATGGCGTTGAGTGAGGCGCGTCCCCTGGGTGGTGGATAGGGGGTCCCTCGTGAGAGGGGTACACCGAATGAAATAAGGTGCCGTGAACCAACATGGTCTAAGGGAAGGTGACCCCGACAGAAAACCCCTGGTCCTCCCGGATACGAACGCTAATGAGAATCCTGACTCTTGCCTGCCTCTATCATTATGCTGGTCCTTACATACAAGAAGCTGCGCGAGCTGATTCAGTGACTGCCTTCCGCCATTGTATTAGACGCGATGACAGCAATTGTATAAACAACCCGTTCTGCTGGAAAAACTGGACAGAAACCGAGAAGAGCGCGAGCTCACATTCAATCGAATCAAAATGATTAGGTTTTTCTGAGTCTGAGTTAGAACTGAACAGCAAAAACAGAAATACTGAAAATGATTTTAACGGTGAATGCACGTTTAAAGGAATAAATGTGTCTAAAGACTGCCGGAAACTATTGGCTGGTTCAACATATCTGAGGGATTGTGGGAGTTTATTCCAAAGAAATGGTCCTTGGTATGAGACAGATCTCTCGCCAAAAGACTTAGTTCTCACGGGAGTCGTTGCCAAAGCGTGCGCATGCGTACGCGAGTTGTGAGTGCGCGCCGCCTTTTAGGGTTATAGTTATTATAAGATAAGCGCATTATAAATACCGTAATTGAATTATTATTATTATTCCGGCTCACAGTCGGAAAGCGTAATAGTTTAACTGACGTCTGCTGAGGAACGGAGCTGTCTTGAAGGTGTGTACACTGACATCACAGTGTGAAGAAGCCGATCAGAAAGAGGGGGACTCCTGAGAGAAGGCCCGGCCGGCAGCGCCGCAAAGGCCGCGTGGCGGGCGTGACTGATTATCGCCAGGAGTTCCGAGACCTGATCAACAACGGTCCTTTTTATTATGGCTAAGAATAGAATCGTTTATTTCATAATATATATTTTAAAGAGAGAGTTAAAGGATTTATATGTACAGATTAAACATAAACGGTTAGAACTTCACTATATAAACGCTCAGTATTGTCAGCCGCGATTGTAGTTAAAAGGATGATAAGTGGTTAAGAACTTATGGTCTAAATTTGGGTATTGATTGTAGGTTAAGTTTTGGTCGTGCCACGCGGCTCGCAAGCGAGGCGCGCGGCAGTCAGTATACAGCATTGGGTTTACTGTGAGTACCAGCGCAAGGCACGGAGGCATGCGCAGTCAGTCTTTGCCGTTTGACCTAGTGTGACGACCTAGTCAGTGTTGTGTAATAATAATAATAATAATGCATAGCATTTATATGGCGCATTTCTCATATTTATAATATAACTCAATGCGCAGAATGTAGCCGCGAACTGCCAACCCAACAAGCACGCTCACGTACACGCATTCACTCACACATTGTACGTAAACACAGAAGATTCACGTGGTGCCGCGCGGCAAGGGCAAGTTCAAGCGAGCTACTCAGGACGGTATTTGGAAATCGTTTTGTATTTGAAATTTTATTAAGTTGGCTGAAACTGATACCAAAGTGGTGTTGGTAACTCTGAAAGGTAAGGTAAGGTAAAAACCTTAACAGAAGAGTAGACTAATATTAGGTGGGTATGTGTCGAGACCGTCCCCACAACTTGAAACAGTATGGGGGACTATCTGGTTTGGCATAGTGAGGCAAAACAACAACAACAACAACAACAAAAATGAAACGGGGTCAGTGAGGGGTGGGGCGGGGGGGGGGGGGGGGGGGGAGGCTGTCTTGGTGAAGCGGTTAGGCTGGGTGCTTCAAGGCTTACCCGAAGCCAGGATATTCGAAAATGATCACAGTGATTTTATGATCGTTATGTCATTAGGCCAGCCGACTGAATGCAAAGCCGGTAGAATTATGCATTCCTTTCTTCTTTCTTTTCTTTCGCTTTACCAGTATTATTTTTGCTTTTTTTTTTTCCATTTCCTTATGTCTTTTTCATTTTGCCGGAATCAGTGAGGCAGCAGGTCAGACCGTGATAATATTCCCGGCTAAAAAAATAAAAGTCAGATCGCCTTCATATACTGCAAGTTACGGGCACACAACTATTGATGTAGCTGCTACGGATCGGTTTGTGCGGGAATCTGCGGGTTTTGGACGCGACGGCCTGTACGTGGGCCTCATGTGACGTATCATGTGAAACCGAAAGTAGCTTATCCACGATAACTTCCTCGTCTGCTCAGTGCGCCATAATGAAATAAAGTACATCTGCTCCCGGCCCATAGTTTTTGATGAAAACTGTGTATCACGGACGTCTTTAGTCATCACAAACACTGAAGTGGAGATGGAAGGCAAGACGGCAGGTACCGCCGGTAAGTCAGTCCACGGCATTTCATTCAGATCCGCCGGATTTTTAGTATGTCACTCCGCGTGACAAGTAACCGTGCGGGGTAAATCAGTCGCGGACATCTTAGTAGGGCCGAGGCTAGTCTACCTTATGTCGAGGTCGGACCTACTGTGGCGGCAGTCTCAACCGTCACACCGCCTGAAGCGAATCCAGTTACGGTCACTGCCGGGCGGTGATCAAGTATCATTGACATGGTAGTCAGTAAAACTACTTATGGTGAGGTTAGTACTGACATATCGACATCCCGCTATGACTGGGATCACCGACGCCGATTTAAGTTAGTCACTGAGATCAGTCATGTGAGGCGGGGGTGGGGGGGGGGGGGGTGGGGGGTCGCCAAGCATGTCAGGGCCGTCTCACACCGAAATAGTGAACAATAAGAAGGGAGGGGGGGGGGGGGAAGGGGGAGCAGGGTGAGCCACCTGTCTGTGACATCCTCCTCAGTCTACCTTCTCACATGTCCCCCCCCCCCCCACCCCCTTTCCGGTTTATCTAACAGCCGTGTGTGTGTGGTGTGTGTGTGGGGGGGGGGGGGGGGAGGGGTGTGTGTGTGTGTTTACAATTGCCCCCAAAGTTACTTTGTTATAGCATTTTAGCATTTTAAAGATTTTTGGGGTCGACCCTCCCCATCCCCCACCCCTATTCCCCCCACCAATCCACCCCTGGATTGTGAGTCTCAGCCTGCTTCAGCTGTCAAAAGAAAGAGTCATATATAGTGCACAGTATTTGAGTTTCACATGAGATCTAAATCTGGTTATCAGAGAGAGAACAATAGAGTCCCGATAGACAATAAATTCAATAGAGCCGCATCAGTCATTAATTTACATCATTTTTTAATATCATATTTTTGACCCCAATTTTACCCCCGTTAATTCTGAATCAACCCTTTGATTTTTAAAAACTGACAAGCATGACTGATGCGGCCTTATTGATCTGATTATCTTTCGGGACTCTATTGTTCTCTCTCTATAACTATTGTCTCTGTCAACACCTAATGACCTTAATTAATTACTAATTACGGTCATTAACTTTTACATGACCGTTTCTCTCAATACTGCCAGAGTCGATTTCCGAAAAACTCACATGCTATGTCCCACACATATCATTTCAGTTCACGCATGACAAGACTCAATGCCAAACCCTCTTTCAATGAGTTGGGTAAAAGCTTTCACAGCGCCATTCACACGTCACGCGTCAAAAGGCCTATAGAATTGTGTTGTGCAGGGGGGGACCGCTCAGTGCAAACACTTGGCTCTGTATATACAATTGGCTCTGTTTAAGCACGACTCTGAAACATAACAGTCAAATATACGTGCACACGCACAAGCACAGACACGCCAGTTGCAAACCAAGATAATTCAAGGGCAGTGCCAGATTGTCATACAAGTTATATACACAGGCATACATACACACACACACACATACCAACACATAAACACACGCACATGCACACGCACGTACGTACATACATATATACATACTAACATAAAACATGTATAAACAAAAACATTAAGTGCAAACCTTGCAACACAGGTACACATCATTTTCACAAGGGTAATATCCCATGACAATCACACGCCTGACAGAGCTGGTAGACCATGTCTGCCACACACACTCAGTATGCTGTTGTGGTCTATACAATTTCAGCTATGTTACACATGGGCCCTTGCATGCGTGGTGCACAGTAACATGAAAAAGCTTAGACTGTTTGCCTACAGTGAGTCATAAACACCTGTCTGTCTGCACCGAGACGCGAGCCACTGAAACCCACCAGCCCGTGAAAGGATAATAACTCTTATTGAATTACACGCCCTGTTCGGTTAGGCGGTGTACATGACTGTAAAAGCTGAAAAGAGACGCACCTCAGAAAATCATACCTTGCTTTATACACCCGACTGAGTACATATACAACAGATCCTCAAGACACCCCCCCCACCCCCCACCCCCCACCCACCCCCACCCAACACACACACACACACACACACACACACGCACACACAGACACACTATCACTCTAACAACACAGACACGCATACACAACTTGGTATGACAGAGCTGACGTCATACATCTCAACCGGCTAATAGTCCAATGAATAAATTATAAAAAAAACAACCGGTCATTTTCAAACACTAACCGGCAAGAATAAGTCCGATCCGGCAAAACCTGATCCTAAAATCGATCTTGGTCTTTCCAAAATGTTATGTCTAAATGCGGAACAAGCCTGACGAGTCTTAACGCTACCCGACCAGACTTGTTGAGCAAGTTTTGTGAGCTGGGGGTTTCTGTATGTGTGTTGTTGATTTTCAGTTGCGGCGAGAAGTTGCAAGAACCCTCAGTCACATGCACGCACGCACGCACGCACGCACGCACGCACGCACGCACGCACGCACACGCACACGCACGCGCACACGCACACGCACGCGCACACGCACGCGCACACGCACGCGCACACGCACGCGCACACACAGACACACACAAACAAACAAACAGACGCATAAACAAACAGACAAACACACTTACAGACACTCATGTCAGTACAATTTTACCATAAGCCTGAGCTGCCGGCTAGTGTCACGGTTGATCGCCTTTTGTGTTGCCTCACGCCGCGCTATTAGCGGCCACATTCCATTCCTTTTCAATTCAGACACGAGCCGCATTTTGAAAAGGCTCTTACCCGTCAATGGCCTTTATAGCTATACCCTTTCAAATCGCTAAGTAATGTCAAAAGATCAACAAGGGGAACGTTATTATTTGAAAGGAGGGGGATCATTTACAAAACGGTTCTACATGTGAGGGCTTAGTACTCATGTCTGGTTTACTGACAAAGAAACAAATGTGTTTATAAATTATTTTTTTTAATTGCATTATATAAATGAACACAGATGAAATATTATTATTAAATGATATTGGCGCTGTAGAAAACATAGACTTAGATTTGAAAAGGGAACGACTTTTATCTGTAGTGGTTTCTGGTCATTCGAAATCTTATCTTGGGAAGCTTTATTCAACTGAAGATATACTATCCCTCACGGCTGCTGATTTATTTAAACTTCATTTTAAATATGAACAGCACATGGCTTCACTAATGACCCGTGATTTGAGCAAATCAATTGTCTGCTTATATTCAAAAGCTGTGAGTTACGCTCTCCCTGTAGACATTGAAAATCTCACAAATGACCTCGAGAGTAACCCCATTGTAACGAGTGCAATTGGTAAATTAGCTTGCCTTTTATTCTACAGATTTGGTAATTTGCTGGCTCCTCTGGTAACATTAATTGTAACTAGCAGCCATATCGATTTTACGAAATTAAATTTTTTTGCTGATAAAAATGGACGACCAACAGACGACCCCCCAAACGACCCCACAGATGAACCCTGCCCCGGACCCTGTCAAGACCCCGATTCACACAGTGACAAAAATTAAAAATGCAGGCAGAATTCAGTCAGGTAAACATTTAGCTGAATGGAACAAGCAGAAAAAGTTACAGCTACAGGCGCTAACAGAAAAGGCTCATGTAAGTGATCCGCCGTCAGGACCGTCAGGACTGTCGGAACTGACAGGACTTTCAACACCCCTGTCACACCCATATCAAAGTGAAAGACCTTCAACCCAGTCTAATTCTGAAACAGCAAAATATGTAGTTGCCGCATTTGTTGTCGGATCTGGTTTTGTAGCTTACCAATTATACAAAAAATACAAGCCGCACACTCGTACAGTGACCAAAAAATTAAACACTCCATCATCAAAAACAGAAGTCGCCACATTACCAACAATACCCAAAGTTGTCGACCCATTTATCATGCAGTAATAAATTTATTATTTTAATTTTTTCTTGCCTAAGAAATGAATGACTCAAAGAATTTAATGAATCTTGTGTATCACTCTGCAGTAATCAGTGCATTAGCAGTAGCTTATTCTATGCTGGGAAAAAATCTACTCAAAATGAAATCAGCAGACCTCAGTAGACTCGATTTCGAAGACAGCGCTAAGCTAATTGTAGTTGTAACAGCGTCAATCGCCACGAAAGACCTTCTTGTTAAACAGGGAATTATTCCCGAAAATATATCTATGTAAATAAAAATAAATATGGCGACGATAGCTATTATGGTGGGAGGAGCGATGGTCAACGCTCTGGCGTTTAGCGGCTCTAATTATCTCTTTTCTAAAATGGGTAGAGAACAATCTGCAGAAGAAATAAAGCGTCATAATGAGGCGTCAGAAAAATTAGCACAAGCTCAACAAGAATATGAAAAGAATAGAATTGAAAAACTTGATTTCATCAATGAAAAACTCAGGCTTGAAGGCCACGCACAACATACGTTTTCAAATACAGACGACGCAATCCGTGAGTATTTTTTAGTCACGGGTGAAGACATGTCTATCCCAAAACCAAAACTAAGTGACTATTACAAACCAAGCACACAACAAAGAAACGGGGAGATAATCTTTGTTCTAGTGGGAATGACATTTGTTTATTTTACAGGAGTTTTCATTGCTAGAAAAAATGGCAGCCGAAAATAAACTATCAAAAATATATTACTCTCCATCAGGCTATTGGAAAGGAGCAACAGCTATTCAGAAATTACATGCCGCTGTGGGCGGAGATATAACACTCAATCAAGTCAAGCAATGGTTACAGAGACAGGCAATTTGGCAGGTATATCTCCCTGCTCCAAGAAAGATAACGAGGCCCCATTTTGAGAACACAACACCTAATGACACGCACCAAATGGACCTCCTGTTTCTTCCGCATGACACAATAAGAAAGAAACGATACAAGTACGCATTAACTGTCGTAGACATAGCTTCAAGGTACAAAGACGCTGAACCCATATCTGACAAAACTGCTAACACTGTTGCTACAGCATTAACAAAAATATATGGTCGAGGCCCTTTAAGATACCCCAGACTTGTACAAGTTGATGATGGATCAGAATTCAAAGGTGCAGTTAATCAGTTATTTGCAAAGCATGGTGTACTGGTCAGACGTGGTATTCCAGGCGTGCACAGATCGCAGGCAATTGTTGAAAACTTTAACAAACAGTTATCGGAAAGACTTTTCAGTTACCAGTATTCTAAGGAACTCATGCATGACACCCGTAACACTGAATGGGTAAAGAGATTACCACATGTGATAAAAGCAATGAATAACGAAGGACACCCTAAGCCTGCTGATGCTATTAAATTGAAAACAATTACAGAGCCAAAAACAGGACCAACCCTGGCACCAGACACAAGTTTATTTACTAAACAGGTGAGATATTTATATCAGCCAGGGGAGGCTGAGAACGACGACAGACGCAGGGCAACAGACCCCATCTGGTCAACGTCTGTACACAATATAAAAAAAATAATTCCCGGCGCAGACGCAACAATATATTACCTGTATGACCCTGCACCCCAGAGGGCATTTGTCAGAGAAGAATTACAGATTATTCCCCCAGACACCGTTACTCATTTCAGTAACTAACTCATCAATTAATTCATCAACCAGTTCGTCAGCTATTTCTTCAGATAACTTGAGTCTGTAATGACCAGGTGCATAAGCTTTTTCCTTACTATGAAACACTCGTTTTGTGTCCCCAACTGCCAGAGACTTCTTATGTGTTTGGATCATTTCAAGATTATGTTTGTTTGATCTCAGTGACTTGTTTGGATAATCAGGCATTAATGCACCATCTAACACTTGCTTGTAATGTTCATGACGAATGTCTTTATTTTTTATCGCTGTTTTCTTGATACCTTTGGCTTTTGACTGACTACCCTTCTGGTGCAGTATAGAATACATTTTTGATCTCAGTCCAACGTACTCAACTATAGGCACACCATTTAGTTCATCCTTAAACTTACCAGGCACTTTCTTGTTTTGTGTGCTAAACAGTGGATGGTCTTTAGGGTAGTCAGACGTGTCATACATGTGTAACTCTGTTTTCATGTCTTCATAAAAGTCTTCAGTACACACATCAATGATCATAGAGTCAGTGTCAGTGTATAACAGACGGCAGTCAGGATACTTTGGTTTGAAGTAATCATAATAAAATTCAAGCATTAATAATTTTGACAACTCCAGAATAGCCATACCTATAAATACTGGCTTGTCCAGTTTAACAATCTTTTTTTTTGAGTGACACTGCATATAATGATGAATGAAATTCTTTATACCCTGTGTACTGAGGCTTACTTGTAAGTTTAATTGCACCCGATTCAGTTGTGACCAGTCTCACATCTTTGCGGTGATGAGGATTTTCCATTGTCTTGCCAAAACAGGCATTGTTCATAAGCTTAAAGAAGTCTTTGTCAAATGCAGTGTTACCTTCTCTCGCACGAAGGGTTGTGTTCTTCATTATGTAATCTTTCATGAAAGCACTCTGATCAAATTGAATTCCTCTGTGAACTTTCTTTAGTACTAACCCATGCCTGATGTAAAACTGCAGCAATCGATAGTGGCAAACGTAATTGAATTTGTCATTTAGATTTGGCACAAGTTTGGTGTCTTCTTTTTTTCCCGTCATACTCATTTTTTCAACAGCTAAGGGATAATCATTGTGGTAATCATGTAGATGATGAGGGTACTCCAGGTCTACTTCAAAGATCCAACCCTTCGCATCGTTTCGGTCAAGATTCATAATATAGTTTGCTAACCCTGACTCTGTTACATCATACTGTGACAAATCATGCAGACAAAAGTTTTTCAAGGGCAATAACTCACACATTGCCCAGCCATACAAATTGTTAGCGTCCAAGTACGTAATGAATGACCTTGACCCCGGGCTTGAGGGGTCAAACCCCCGGTCAAGGTCACCATGACCGTCCAGATATTTATTGTTGGCTCTGGCGTAGTTATTTGCTGCAATACTAATGCCTCCTCTCAATCCACGTTCCACCATTTCACCCATCGTACGATCAGACAACAGGTCTATAGATATCTTACTGGATTTCAAAAATGCATCCCATGTCATGCCAGGACTAGTTATGTAACAAGCTGGGTCAAGTTTGTAGTGCAACAAACCCTTCTCGCGGTAACTTTCAAATACGTCTGCTAGTAAACAAACGTCTGCTTTCAAGTACTGGTCATGGTAGTCACCAATCGTCTGACACCCTAATTTACCCCACGCATCAAGTGCATGTTGGTATTCAGAGTCAGAAATACCTTTTCCAGTTAGTGTAGAATAAAATTTCTCTTTTGGTGGCAGTCTTGTTTCTTCAAACACAACCCAGTGATCAATGTACTCATATGGATACACACCTTTCTTAATCAAGTCTGGCTCAAAATATTTACTCGTTATTGGATACTCAGTCAGTCCTTCTGCCAGACTAGCCAATCCTAAAGACAAATGTTGCATGGAGTCATAAAATGCTAATTTGTCTAACCTAAAAGTTAAGTATTTCTCAGTTGTCTGGGCAATACAACTTATGTTTTTGTACGACTCATCTACAGCCTGCATGATAATGTGTGAATCATATCCTTTGAGATTGTGGAAAAAGATTGGTAACTTATATGTCTTGGGATCTGTTTTTAATAATAAGTTACAATTGTTATGAGCAGCTCCCCTGTAACGTCCAGTTATGTGATCATGGTCACGAACTTTATCACCCCCCAGAGGTTGTTCGCAAATCCAACACGTCTCAGCTGTATCAAATTTTAATTTGTCTTCTTCTGTCATCACCAAAGGCATCTGACATGTTGTGAGATATTGTACTACCTGACTGTACAGTTGTCTCATTTCTGTTAAAAACAGACATGCTGCATTTTCACCCCTGTAGATAACAGGTTCTGAATGCAAACCGTCTGACCTAACAATAATGTATCCAAAAGAACACACCACTTGGTCACTCAACTTTATAGTCTTTGGTAATGATTCTGGAACAGGACCTTCATATGGCACTACTAATGATTCAAAATCAGCATACACTACAAACGGCAACTTTTGTTGATTCCCATAGTTTTTAAAATATACTTGACTACCAGGATCTGGATACTTAAGTACGGTTTGTATGTCATCAGCTGACCTGCAGTGTAAAACATGTTTGTGTGCCACAGCAATAGAAGAGAATCTTTGTAAACATCTTTTACACACTTCCTGTTTCCTACCATATTTTGATACATGATTATGAATTAGACGTGACATACTCCTGATAATTGTGTAGTGAAAGTTATTGTCATCGCCGATTAGCAACATGTCAACATGTTTATCTTCTGACTGCCCATATGTTGGAGCCAGTGTTGATACTCTAATGGGTTGTAACTTGTCAACAGACACATTATCCCACACATACACATTTACAGATATACCAGGATTTAGTTTTTCAAACAAGTCTATGTCCTCTATTTTAACAGGAAACTCAATGCCACTAAAATCGAGTTCATTTACAAATTTGGTGTAGTTAGATACACGTTCAGGTTTTATTTTTACAAAGTGTAGTTTAGCAAGCACACACCACATGAAACAATAGTTGTCATTGTTCTGTATGTTGACGACAGCCTTTTTGTTTACTACTTCTGTTGGCAGTGGCAACCATGCTTTACCTAATATAGGATGATACCTAGACTGCTTTAGTTGCAGTTCATGTACATGTCCTTCGTGCCAACCAGACCCCTTCATTCTTGCACTGTCAATCGCCTGGAGGAAGTCTGGTAATAGTCTGTCTCTAAACACGTTTTCCAATTCTCTTCTTGTGTTAACAGTGTGTTGTCTTGTTGATATGTATGAAACAATCACCTCACCGTCGACCCTAGTGAATTCGATTTTTGCAACAATCTGAATCTTTACACTGCCTGTAAGAAGATTTTGTTGTATGACAGAAAAAGAGTTTTCTATTGATTCGTAAACATTATTAGTATTGGATATAGGCAAGTCTGTTGTGTGAAACACGTTTCTTAAACCAGATGAGCCAGGGTTTGATGGGCCAGGGCTTTGTGAATTGTCCGTCATTTTTATTTGACCGACAAAATAATAAATAAAAAATATTAACGTTAACTCTGCTGGCTCACCTTGTGTAATACCACTTTATTAACTGTAACACTGTCAATATAAACATTTAGTTTGCGTAGTTGTTTAAATATGCTATAACAAACTTCTCCTAACCAACCATAGTTGGTATCATCAACTTTAAAAGTAGGTGTCTTTAAATCAACTGTCATGCACTCCACATTTGGATGCTCATCGACATAATCCAAAGTCACACTATATGTAACATATATTTCTGATGGTGCTGAAAGGCTTATGTAAGTCTGTTTGGGTGTTATTAAGTCAGTAAAGTGCATAACATCTTTGAAAAGGTGTGTGAGATCAAGCACTTGTATGATTTGTCCGTCTGTCATTTTTATTAGACAAACAAAAGAATAAATTAATTTACATCAATTTACTAACCCATATCCTGTGGGCTGATCTGTCTTTAAAATGAGCTTTAGATGCTTAGTTGATTTCAGTTTATTTTTTACATCATCTCGTTCATGCTTATTTGGGATGACATCATTTTCTCTGAGACAGTCTTCAAAGCTGTCACGATCCTTGCAGTAAAACAAACAGATAAACTTTAACTGTTCTCGAAAATCTTTCAGTACAGCATTATATTTCTGAGTGAGAATCCATACACTGACGTTTGCGTGTCTGCCACTGAAAGCAAGTTCTGCCAGAGTGTTTCTCTTCTTGACAATGTCTTTCTCTGCAGAACAGTCATCAACAATAAACAAGGTTGGCTGTCCTTCAAATTGCTTGTAAAAATATTGTAGGTAGTCATTCAGTTTTTTCTCAGGGTCAACTAAGTATATGTTGCTGTCAGTCCAAATGAATAAACGATTGTGATAAGCTTTGTTGTGTTTGATTGTAGGACAAAATATTACAATGTTTTCAAAATGGTGGATGTATCTTGTTTGTAATAGGTTAAGTACAAATTCAGTTTTACCACACCCTGTGGCGCCACAAAACAATCCACAGTGTGGGTCAAGGGTCATTAAGCTCCGGTTCATTTTAATACACAATATAATTTTAATATATGTGTCCACTTAGTCTACACTCTTGTATATTGAGTTGTGCGTCATAAATTAGATACAAATATATGTTTATGGCTGCAGCAGTTTCAACCTTCTTTTGTATCTGAATTGTTATTCCATCACTACCGTTCTCGACAGTTCGTCCTGACCCATGAAGGTAATCGTCATCTGTACTACGAAGATCTAGCCACAGTGCATACTTGTTTGTTAGGTATTGTCCAATCCTAACATCATACAGATGTAGATCTTTGCACGCAATGTTTGCTGGTTTATCTCTAATCCTTCCTCCCGCAAAATACTTTGTGGTTTCGTCATAGTGTTGATAAGGTAACATTCCTGAAGCGTACACTTGATTAGGGCGGCCTTCGATTGTACAGGACAAATGTGAAATCTTAGGATTGTAGAATTTTTCTGAATCTCTTTTGTATGGACTCACCGGTTCAACAAACAACATAAGAATACCTTTCAGTGACCTGGCAGGCGTGTTCAAGTTTATGTTCCACATTGGGTCGCTTTTGTCTTTGGGTATTAAACTATGCCTAATCACCCTGTCATAATAAATTGGAAGTCTTGACTGATACTGATTTTGAATGAGTCTGGCTAGTTCAGTATGTGTAACAATTTCATATTCCAAGGAAATGTTAGAGATCTTGTATGTTGCATCTGCGGCAGATGATTTTATAACTTTGGAGTAGTCATTGAAAGTTAGTTCAAAACTTAGACGGTCATTCAGTGCTCCTTGATAATAAGGCAAATGAGCTGTGAGGATTTCAAACTCAAGTGGAATGTAAAATCTGGTTCCATATGTTTCTGCTATAATAACGTCATTGGCTGCTGACGTTGATTTATCTCCGGCATTGATTCGAAGTTTACCAACATTATCTGGCTGTATGCCTTGATAAATACGGTCCTCTCGTTCTTCTCTTGTGAGCCAAAGGTCTTTGTAACAGTAGAACACATCTGAGTCGTCAAGACTAAACACTTCCTGTCCTTCAAGTTTTACTTTAATAGTTCTAACAATTGCTCTGCCAAGATTGTTAACCAGTGTTCTGTTTATGTCTGCGTCTGATGAAAGTTCAATATTAAATGCTAGGCGTGCAGTGCCAGGAACAATAACGTCACTGGGACCTAGGTTTGGAAACTTGACTGTAAGTGTTTGATTCTGGTCTATAGTACTTGGATTGTTTGTGATGACGATTGATTGTCTTATGCCCTTAACACCCAGAGGCTCACGTAGTTTTCTGTATGGGTCTAACTTTGATCCGTAAGACTGTGTCATTTTTATTATGCACAATAAAAAATAATAAATTAATAAAACAATGGCAGCAGGAGGATTTAATCATGAAGATTTTGAAATGGATGACACGTATGATTTTGGTAATACAACAGATATGTCAGATATGACTGGTACAAGAAATATTTACAGTTTACGTCACAAACTTTTAGAAACCAAAGTGAACTCATTTTATGATCATGTTGGTGGCCGCCCAGACAACGTAGATCCTAATCAGTTTGAACTTGATGGCAAGGGTCATTTATATTTAAATACTGTTGACAAAGGAAAAGTACTATTGACTAACAAAAAAGACCCTAGTAGGTTTAGGGCTTTAAGTACAATAAAAAATGAAGGTGGTGTTGGTGCCTTGCGTCAACTTGGTATTGGTGGGTCTCCTGTCACGCCAAGACTGGCTAGTGTTCTTCACGACACGCAAACAAAGTTGCCAACAGGGCAAGAGATTGAAATGGCACCAGTAACAAGCCTACCAGAAATAGCAAACACTGTGATACAAGAAACCTCATTTACTGAAGGACAAATAAATGATGCTATGAAAACAATAGATGACCCGCCTTTGTCAATGAGGGAGATTATGGGATTGGATAAATCACTGCAGACGATAAGAGGTGAGATGGTAAACAATGTTGCCAAACTAGGTGAGCTTGATAAACACATTGAACGTGAAAAAGAGAAACTGGCTACAGCAGACAATGGGAATCTTGACACAGAAATGAAAGAAAGAATACAACACAGATTAAATGATTTGCAGATAGAAAGATCAGGACGGTTAGAAACAATTAGTATTGGAAGACAAAAACTAAAATCACAGGTCAACAGAATTAGAGAAACTATTCAAAAAATACTTCACGAAGACACTACTCTGGCTGAGAGACTAAAAACACTTTTCAGAGAACAGGGTATCACAATTGCTAGTTTAATTACAGCTCTTGGATTTATTATCAGTACTGTTGTATTAGCTGTCTCCGGCAGTGGTGGTGGAGCACCCCCGGCACCAGCAACACCAACCCCGGGCCCACCAACCCCGGCTCCAACAGACCCAAAAGATTTACAGACGTGGGTAAAGAAACAGTTGTCTCACATATCAGACCTGCTTAAGAAATTGGCTCTGAAAGCAGTGGATGCTTTGCCTGGCATAATTGGCACTGTTGTCAGTTGGTTGATTACTACAGCAGCAAAGGCAGTAGGGTTTATGGCAGAACATGTGTGGGTCTTTTTGGTTACAGTAGGAGGGTTGATGGTGGGTTATTTAATGAAACAGATAAAGAAGTAAAACCCCTAATCCTGTTAGACCTATTACCAATGCAGTTCTCTCTGACTCATGTGTGTCAGGGGTTGGTGTTGACTGTACTGGTTGTATGAGTGCCGGTGTTGGGGCCGGGGCCGGGGCCGGGGCCGGGGGTGTTACCGTCTTTAATGATTTTAATGACTGTACATGTGTGGTTGTGGCCCCTAAGTTTACAGATTGATTGAAACCTAGTTTTTGACCAACACCTGCAACAATGATTTCATTATTATAATTTGTTATTGTTCCCATTTGGAGTTGAAGGTCAGATGGTAACATGTATAACCCGATGCCAACTACAAAGTCAACTTTTGATCTGGCATATCTGAGTACGTCTTGGTAACGTTGTATGCTTGATGGGAGATCTACTGTTGAATTGATTGAGTCTTCTAAGTTTGCGAGAAACTGTTTTTGTGCTTCAAATTTACCACTTCCATTCAAAATGTTTGATTTTGTTAGTGATTGTGCTCCTAGTAAACACCAGACATATGTTCTGATAGATTCATTGACGCGCTCGACTCCTGCTTGAGTAAACCCGTCAGATTTATCTAAAATAAATGTGGTCCATGCGTTTGACTGCTTCTGCTCTATTGATCCTATCCAGACTTCAGATTTAGATGAGAATGAAGTGTACCCAGGGTAGTAATCTTGAGGGTATTGTCTGTGACTCATAGCATAATACAATGTACCCATGCCTTTGTGATCATCAAGTTTTTGTGTGAAGTCATACCGGGGACTGATATTAAACTCATTACAGATGCGTTCAAATGCTTTCATATCCATAGGGTTGTTATACCTGTTGAAACTGGATTCAGTTGGTAGTGGTGTATGAAGTTCTGACAGTATACGTCTAAGCTGGTAATAAACATGGAAATGATACACAGACCTAATCAGTTTGTTTGAGTGATTCAAATGATCTGTGAATGAAACACCACAGCCTGTAGTTGAACATAGTATTGCAAAGTTGAGTTGGTTTTGAAACATCTGTAGTGGACTTAAAGACCACTTTCTTGCAGTAGAGTCATCTGTTATTGGAGGGTTTAGGTAATGGTCAAACGGATTCGGTACTTTGACTTGAAATAGGTCTTGTACGCTTGCGTCAGACACAGCTATGTCAAGCTGATTTAGTTGAATTATTTTCTGTTCATAAGTAGGTGCGACATTATATTTGGCATCTATATTAAATTGAAATGCGTTTGTTGTGGTAATGGTTGGTGATTTAAATTCCATCCTTTTTTATATGAGATAATAAAAATGTTTATTACCTTAACAAATCTTGACACAAGCAAACCAGTGTGGTTAACTAATGGGATTGATAATCGGGATGGTAGCAAGGCTGCAGCTATCCATGAATTGTTCTACACAGTAAAATGGTTTAATGTAGAAGATGATATATATAATAAAGTAATTTTTGATGGTAAGACTGAAGCTTTACCACCCGGGTATTATGACTTTTGTACTATAGCTGAATGGTTTCAAAGTAATTTTAAAATTAAAGCAACTTTAAATCCAGCTAACCTACTTGTTACATTAGAATTTCCCACACAAAATTGGTTAAGGATCTCAGATAGATTTGCATATTTACTTGGATTTTATATTGACGAAGATTGGTATAGATCAGATGATTTAGGTGAAGCTATGTCTGGTATTATAACAATGAAGACAAAAAGACTTAAAATAACTGGAAAACGCCCTGTCAATTTGTCAGTACACACAGTGCTAAATGTTTATTTGAAAGAACTAAACACATCTGAGAATGTTCACAATGGAAAGCCTTCAACTTTGTTGAGATGCTTACCAACTGGAACTGCTCCGTATTGTGAAAGTGTGGTTGTTAGATTTCCTAATTTGCAGTTTAAGAAATTAGGTTCTAGTTTCTTTGAGTCACTGAGTATATCTGTAACTAATCAGGATGACAAACCAGTTCTTATGCATGATTTTAGTGTTGTGTTGGAAATTAAATAATTTTATTTTTGTTTATAAAAATGAGTGGTCTTGGTCCAAAGCGAACAATCATACCAGTTGCATGTCCGGTTACAGAGTTGAAAGATTTGGCAGACGTACAGGATTTTGAGAAGGAAGGAGAAATTGGAGAAATATATGGTTTTGAACTTGATTCCTTTGGCATGTACAAGAGGAAAGTAATTGTTGACATGAAAGACGGTGAAAAACAGATTCCTAAACTTGGTCAGCTACGTGATGTTACTGTACCTACTCCACCCGTAAATAATGCGCCTTACAACTTAATACATGTGGGAAATAAGTGGGTGGTTTCACCTGTACCTGTTCCACCGCCCACAATTGACTGGGACATAAAGTTGGAATTTATTAGTCCTTATGTATACACTGATGATGAAGGCGCCTTAGTGTTTAGGAAAGTTGTTAATTCTGGGCCGCTTATTGTAAGCCTTGTTCCAAGCTTTGCCCCAGACAACAATAGCAGAGAAAAACTGAAAGTTGAAAATTATGAGAAACGGCGGTATCTTCTTACAACTAGAAAGGGTAGATCAGATACTTCTGTTGTGTTTATGCCAGCAAGCTTAGTCGTGGCTAGAGAAGCGACAATAGTATTTGAAATTATCATGAAATCAGTAACTACTGCTAAAGAGGCTCAAATTGCACAAGGAATTAAACTTACATGGGACGAAACAGTAACAGAATCATCAAAGGTCTTTATTGCTATTACAAAAAATAATGATGTTATTAATGTTTCGAGCAGTGTTCCAGCTGTCAAGGTGGTGGTCGACAAAACAACTTTTGTTCGTCTAACTTACATAAACCTTGAACACATTGATCTTGTTGCATTTTATTATGCCAGCAAATTGTATACTTTTGAAGAGTTGCAAAATGTAATTGCTGATTAAATTAAAAAAAAAATATTTGTGAATAAAAAAATGGTAAACTTCTATCCGCAACTACCAACGCTTGATCCGACTGAAACAAATGTGACGACTAAAACAACACTTGCGCCTGATCCACATATGCCAATTGCTTCAGATAAAACATTACAGGCAGATGCATTCAGATTAAATAATATTACAGAATCTTTGAAATATTTGGAGAGTGAGGAGGCTAAGTACTCACGGTGCAAAAGGAGGTATAAGTCAGTATTTAATTCTGTTCAAAACACTTCTATGGCTATTGGTGCAGTTTCAGCTTCATGTTCTGTAGGGGGTATTGTTCTGTTCGCCACAGGAATTGGGAGTTTGGCTGGAATAGCAGTTGAGGGTGTTAGCGTTGCTACATGCCTGGCTTGCTTTGGTTTGGAAGCCTTGAACAAGAGGTTTCACACAAAATTACAGAAACATGAAGCATTGAGTACGCTTGCTGGTGCAAAGCTGAGCAGTATGAAACTTATTATTAGTAAGGCATTAAACGATAATTTTATTGATGATGAAGAATTTAAGCGGGTCCAGGATGATTTAAATAATTACAAAAAACAGAAGTCTGAAATACAGAATAAGATGCGTAGTCAATCTCCTGTGAATGTTGAAGAACTTAAGGCCAGTTTTTTAGCAGAGGGAAAAAGGATAGGGGTACAGGAAACCACAGAAAAACTACACAATCTTTTAAACAAATAAAAATCAGATTTGGTAATCAATCAATATTTTTGTCATATGCTTCGCAGAGAGATGACACGTCATTTACACCACTTGTGCCTGATTATTTAACCCCATCAGCACCACCACCTGAGTATTACTGAGAAAAAAAAGTTTTTTTATTGTCCTTGTATCTTGATAAATCTGTCTCAGTGTCTTGGGACTTGAGTCAAGTTGTTGTAAGAACTTAGGGTAAGTACTTGTAAGAACTTAGGGTAAGTACTTGTAAGAACTTAGGGTAAGTAATTAATAAGTTCTTATGGCAACACACTTAAAGGTTACCTCTGCAGGTTCCTAAAAGTTAGTTGCAACTTGTTAATAAGTATTAAGTTTCACTTGGCATCACTTGATCAGGTTCATGATTAGGTGTTGACAAAGACAATAGTTATAGAGAGAGAACAATAGAGTCCCGATAGATAATCAGATCAATAGAGCCGCATCAGTCATGCTTGTCAGTTTTTTAAAATCAAAGGGTTGATTTAGAATTAACGGGGGTAAAATTGGGGACAAAATTTTGATATTAAAAAATGATGTAAATTAATGACTGATGCGGCTCTATTGAATTCATTGTCTATCGGGACTCTATTGTTCTCTCTCTGTTATCATGGATGAGTGAGTTTGTTGTGACATTATAAGCAAGTCCTACAATTATAAGGTGACTGCAGATTATATGATATGCTAGCAACTTATAAAGAAGTACCCAATGGAGAAAGAAACACGCTTAGAAAAGACGGGTACAACACAATTTATTAATATTTCGGGTAAATACCCTTTGTCAAAATAGACAAACAAACAAACAGAGAGATTAGCCGCTACTTATCTTCATTGGCAGAAAGAATGTGGCACATTCTTTCTGCCAATGAAGATAAGTAGCGGCTAATCTCTCTGTTTGTTTGTCTATTTTGACAAAGGGTATTTACCCGAAATATTAATAAATTGTGTTGTACCCGTCTTTTCTAAGCGTGTTTCTTTCTCCGTTGGGTACTACACGCTTGGCAGTCACGTGACCTTTTTGGTCTGGATTGATTAGCAACTTATAAGGCACTGAGGTCAAGGACAGAAGTTTTCTGTTAGGTTTCTGTCACCTTTTTCGAAGACACAAAACATATTTACCTCATACCAGTCTTGCAGCAGCTTGATAGTCTGTACTGAGCCGGTGAACACTGACTGACTTGAATTTCAGTCCTGCAGACGGGGGCGATCTGGTCCGGCTGACATTGCTGACATTGGGTCCCTTTGCTGGGTTCAGTTCAGGTTCGGCAGTAGCTTAGATCCAACCCGCCGTCACCAGATAATTAAAGGTCTCGCATTTTGGTGCTTGTGCGTGGAGTCCAACTGCCACTGAGCCGGCCTATATAAATGCACGCAGTCCGTTGAGATATTGTTGAACCGTCAGCGCGAAAGCATCATATAATTATGTTCTCAGTGACCCGCAGCAGGGGCGAATCTGGGGGAGGGGGTGGGGGGTGGGGTCCAGAACCCCCCCCCCCCCCACACACACACACTGACATGGACCCAACTAATTGTTTATGCTATACTGACTCGCAAAGTCCCATCAGTTTGGGGAGGTTTGAATACACACACCCCTCCCCCCCCCCTCTCTCTCCCCGCCTAGTATCTCTATACATATCTTGGAAGAGGTTAGCAGTACAAAGTTGAAATATATAGTAACATAAGTCTATTACAATTGTAGTAATAGACGTATGATAACAAGTATTAGAACCGAAAGTACATTCATTTTTACAGTGACTTTGGAATTTTCGAGTAGCCTCCCTTTGAATGTTAGTTTCAGTTTCGGGATCACCCGATGCCATCTTCGCCTTAGACTGGGTGTATTGATTGATGTGGAAAATGGCCTATTCTAACTTACAGTGGGTTCTTCCATAGCAAACGAGTTCACACAGAGTGCCTACTCTCCAGAAATGCCACAGATTACAATTTTTACAGCAAGGCTAACGGTTACAGCAGATTCAGTTCGCGTGTATCTTTCGCGCGTCAAGCTCGATCGTTCTAATTAACTTGTTAGTTTTGCAGTGCTGTAAGCCATGATATTGCAGGCAAGCAGTGTTTTAATTCGGACCTACTGTTGGACGATTTTATGGGCTTTGAGTTCTGTTGATTTCTGGTCACAAATCGCAATCGATTTCTTGTCACGTATCGTAAATTTGTTACGATATTACATTCTTTATGAAATGGCTAGCACGGGAATGTATCCACATATTGATTTTACAATTATTTCATGAAATATTGAGGTGAATTATGATGGAATATCAACCAGTACCTATATTGTTAGCCTTCTCACAAAATTTGGAATGCCTACTAGTACTACAGTCATTTAGAACAGGCTATCCGCCTGAAAATTCAGACAAGATGTTTGGTTATGGGTGTGCAAGGTATTTCCAGAGTGATGACAATACCAAGAAAATATTCATTGGACCCTTACATGTTTTTTTTGTTCTCAGTGCTAATGACCTTAAAAGATTTTGAAGAACAGAATGTTATGGCATGTTATTTTGTGTGATGACATATAATTAGTTCAATCTCACTAATCTCAGTTTGACTGCTCGGTTTAAAAATTGGCTGGTCTGTCCAGACCCATGGCTGTTTGTCACCCTTCAGACGTGGTTTTAAGGTTGCAGACAAGAGCAGCTATTTTGTCAAAGTACATAAATACTATCGTGTTCTTTAAATGGTGAGTGTTAGGAGAGCTTGGGTGAGGTAGACAGTGTGTCTTGTGAAGGGCTGGGACCCTAGGGAATTTAGAGAAGTCATTCCTCAAGCTTTTTCATGGGTTTGAAATTAAAGTTCTACCACCTTAATTGTTTCTGTGAGGTCCTACATCAAGGTGATCAACATCAGTGAACCAGTTTTATTAATTAATTGTGTTTTCATGTTTCCATCCGTAGATGCATGTTCAACTTCAACCCTCCACGGGGTAGAAGATCTACCAAACATGATGGAGTGTATGTCTCTGACAGAAAATAATGCACACATCCAGGCTAATGATCTTCAACCCATTCAGCAGTCTATGGCTACCACGCTTCCTGCTGACAGAGACTACAGGCATACGCAAGTACTTGTGTCTGGCATCTCACCTACCATCACTGATGACCATCTCATCAACTTCCTGGAGTTGATGTGTCATCCTGAAGAATGTGAGGTACTGGGACATGTACAGAAAGGCAGCAAGCCTGGTGTTGCTGTCATCACGTTCGGCAGTCCTGTTGGTAAAACAATGTTTCTTTATGACATTTTCTTCACCTCTTCGCATAATTGATTGATACTTAATGCATTTTCAATAAGTCTTTCAGTGTGAGTTGCTTCTTCTGAATGTTTTTGTGGGTATTGCAACCTCCAGTACCCCCCCCCCCCAACCCCCACCCCCCCTTTTCCTCCACCCTCCTCCATCCTAAAAGTTGGGATATCAGGGGTCGCACTGATGTTTTCAGGTGTAAGCACAGGGTGGGTAAAAATGTGTTTGACATGAAAAAAATGCATATCCATTGTCTTCTTCCTCTTCTGAGACTATTTTTTTCCCTCAGTTAAAATAAAATCACCAGCATTGCCTGATGTTTAATTTTCAGCACAGTCTTCCATTCAACGTCTAGTCAAGATCTGCTTCTAGAAAAATGACGGGTCGATTCGTTATAGTGACCTATCTCTGGCTTAACCCTTTGGGTGTCAGTATGTGCAGGAATCATTGTGACAAAAACTGCTACCAACACTCAAGGGTTAACGGTACTGGTTTATGAATCATTCCACCAATTTGATTTTGTATCCATGTTTCAGATCTAACAAAGCTTCAAAATGCCTGCAGTCAGCATCCAGTGGAGAGAAATACAGTGTTGACAGTGGCCCCTGTTGATGTGTGCGGTACAGTTGTGGTGTGCAACCCTCACCCTGACACACGGACAGACAGCTTTAAATATTACTTCCAGAACCGCAAGCATGGTGGTGAAAAAACTGCGAAGATAGAGAGAGACCCTGACAACAAACACTTGGTTGTTTACTTCAGTTCTAAACAAGGTCAGATTTTCACACAGGCATAAAATCTGCTATTAAATTAAGCAGGTCTTTGTCTCCCCTATTTTCACGTAAGTTTTCAAACAAGATTTGTAAAAGAAGTTTATGCACTGGTTTTCATGAAAGACTAGTGGTATAACAGTGTTTAGGTGGTACTGAGAATCTCGCACGAGTTGTTTTAAACCTTATTCTACAAGCCAAATTGAGGATAAAGTTTAAAAACCAAATGAGAGATTCTCAATAAAATCTGATGTAAGAATCTAGCTGTTTCGGACTTGCCTTTTTGTTCACAGTAATTTGTTGTGACTTGGTTTTCAACACACACCTAGACAGGAAAACATGCCAAGATATTGATGCTAGGGCCAATGGTTTCAAAAGCAGAAATATATATTGCATGCATAGAAGTTTAGTAGAGGGTGGAGGTTTGCACATAAATAACATGTACCTTTTGTGACTTCCATTGTAGGCACAAACCAAAGTGGGTAAGAAACTAGTGTTAGCACGAGTGTACACACTTGATTGTATGTATGCAGTATCTTCCAAAAGAAACGTGACCACAAACACGTGAATTCCAGCACAACCAACAGACTTTTTGTCACCGGGCTTCTGTTTTTACAACAGGTTAAATGGTCTGTAGACCCCCAGGTATATATTTTAGAGGGTACACAGACCCCCATCTGAGCATAATAGAGGGTCTGCAAATTTATTTAAGAAAAACTGCAGCGTCTGTATGTTTTTAAAAAAAATAAATTAACTCATTTTGCTCTCTCCTCTTTAAATATGTTGTGAAAGTGTGTGTGTCTTTTCCATGATACTGATGTTTGCAAAAGCCTGTCTCCCTCTCTCTCTCTCTCTCTCTCTCTCTCTCTCTCACAGAAAAACACTTATGTATTTATCTGTATGATCATTTGATAATGTATTGTAACAGAGAATATAGCCTTTTCTGCTGAATGCAGATTGACAACGCTCTGTGTGTGTGTGTGTGTGTGTGTGTGTGTGTGTGTGTGTGTGTGTGTGTGTGTGTGTGTGAACTAATGTACTTAAAAGTTGGTTTCAACCCATTTAACCCGAAAGACGTATAAATTTCTCAAATTTTAGAGTTTTTGCTCGGCCTAATACCTGTGTATCAGAAGATGGATCGACTACGATAAAAAAAAAACTGACAAACTTATTTCTGTTCCAATTTCTGGACTTGCTTTTTGAGTTCGCCTCCATGCACATTGCGCATGTCATCCATGTGCCGTCGTGCTTTAGCCATGGAAATACACGCAGCCATGAACTGAACTGAAAACTGAGAGTCTCAGCGGCGGTGCCACACACGGCCCAGGGGGTATCATTTCTGGTACTGTCGTTTGTCCATGGAGATAGCAGTGTCAAAGTGCAACTTTCTTCTAAGCAATTATCACGATCACAGTTCTAACTCAGACTCCGAAATGCCTAATCATTTTGATTCGATGGAATGTGCACTCACGCTGTTCTCTTTCCCGCCCCAGCAGCCCGACCGAGCAGCTTGTTTAACTTGCTGTTAACAAGTGATGAGTGTCATGCATTACATTGGGTAGACCCAATTCTGATGCCGAATGAGGGTCATAGATGTAAATAAAGTTAAGGTTTATGTATTCTCATGAAACCTCATGGACATATTTCATGTCTTACACTGAGACAATGGCAGGTGTTCACTAAATAATCTCGCGCAGCATCCTCTACATGAGGACCAGTATGTATTCATGATGGCAGGCAAAAAGCATGATTCTTGTTAGCTCTTGCATGAGCGGGTGGCATGTCGATCTATGCTTGCCCCAGACGGAAATAGTTGTTAATTAGTGAATGGTATAGTACAGTGTGAGACTGAGCCCTTTCTACACAGGGACAAGATGCATAGATTCTCATGAGTCCATGCAAATATACGCTCTATGGTTTTTAGTAACCGTACATCAATGACCTTATAAATCATACTTTTTGCCCCCCTCTTTCGTTCTGGCAAACACAGAGTTGGGTTCACTATGGAATATACTTGGATCTGCTGAGGTACACATGTACACGGGTGGGTTTATTTCTGAAAACTCAGAAACTTAAAAGCCAGGTAGTGACTGACATGGGCTTGGACATGGCTGTTATTTGGTTGAGGGCTGGGGGCAGTACAAGCGGCTAGAGCCAGCCTAGAAGGCATTCAGCGGACCTGCCGTCAGATGGTACCTCAGAAGGTTCTCTGTTCCGCCTGATGTGCACAGAGACAAATGAACCTATCAAGAAACATTCATTCCACCATTACCGCATACTTTCATGAGGATAAATATATTCTTGTTTTTACATCAGGCGGATAGCATTTACTGTTTAGCAATGTTCGCCTATAACCATAGGCAAAACTCCCCAAGAGACGTAGATCTTCATGAGTTCCGCGGAGAGTGCGGGGGCTTGTGAGAAGCTAAACGTAATTCTGAGTCGAATTACCTTCATGCCCGCTATGTTTACGTAGTTTAATCGGGTTGTGGTGATGAAAAGAACACAGCCAAAACGTCGACAGCTGCAAGAGTCACATATGCTCATACGCGTTTAGGAGTAGGCGAGGTCATAAGAATCTGTATGTATCTTGCTGGCTGGTGCTGCCTCTATGCAGCTATGTTTACGCAGCCGAGATAAAATCTGGCTGTCAACAAGCGCGATTCGACGACCGTCCCGGCTCTGCGGCGTAGAATAGCGCGATGCTCATGCTCCCTATAAGTTCACGGCAGTGCAAACTCGAGTCTGGAGACTAACTGGATCAGACGGGGCCGGATTGAAGAATCTGAAGGATTCCAGCTTCCTTTGCTTTTTCTCTGCCATTTACAACTTCGTTCAAGATCGATGCGGTATCCCATAATAGTATGAATGGCGACGTCACAGCAAGTAACACGTTCAACATGTAGCGCGCACTTTGTAATAACATGCTGACACCACACATAAACTAACAGTTTGCCTGTCCAGTTACACTTGCATGGACCCAGAGTCGGGGTGATTCTGAACGCAGCCGCGACCAAGCGAGCGGCTTAACGAACCTTACTTACTTACTTATGCCTGTCACCCCTACCCGGGTATAGGCCGTCGACGAGAGACCTCCAGCAACTCCTGTCCTGTGCTTTTCCTTCGATTTTACTCCAGGTGGTTCCCAGTCTCTTGATGTCTGCTTGGAGGTCTCGACGCCAGGAGTTTCTCGGCCTATCTCTTTTCCTCTTTCCCTGGGGGTTCCATGACAATGCCTGCCTAGTGATACTGGAAGCTGGCTTTCTCAGACTGTGACCGATCCATCCCCATCTTCTTCGCCCAATTTCATTCTCTGCTGTTATCTGCTCTGTTCTCTCCCAGAGTCTGACGTTGCTGATCTTCTCTGGCCAGTGGATTTTCAAAATTCTTCTAAGGCAACTGTTCATGAAGGTCTGTACTCTGTTGACTGTGGTTTTTGTCAATCTCCATGTCTCTGCTCCATATAGGAGAACTGCTTTTACATTGGAGTTGAAAATCCGGACTTTGGTGTGTTGTGACAGCTCTCTGGAACTCCACACTTTTTTCAACTGGAGAAAGGCTGCTCTGGCTTTACCGATTCGTGCTCTGACATCTGCATCAGTGCCGCCTTTTTTGTCTATGATGCTCCCGAGATAGGTGAAGGACTCCACCTCCTCCAACGGGGTGCCAGCAAGCAAGACTGGTTCTTCCCTGGTTGCGTTCAGCCTCATTGTCTTTGTTTTCTGTTTGTGGATGGTGAGGCCCACTTGGGACGAGATGTCAGCAAGCCTCGTGGTCTTGTCCTGCATTTGTTGATGAGTGTGGGACAGTAATGCCAAGTCGTCTGCAAAATCGAGGTCGTCAAGCTGTGTCCACAGTGTCCACTGTATTCCACTTCGTCTGTGCTCTGTGGTCATCTTCATGAACCAGTCTATGGCCAGTAGGAAGAGGAACGGAGACAGCAGACACCCCTGCCTGACACCAGTTCTGACCTGGAGCTCTCTGGTGTCCTTCGTGGATCACGCGACATGTCATGCCATCATAGCTGCTCTTGATCAGGCGGACGAGCTTTGTGGGTACACCGTAGTGTCGGAGTTTCCACAGAGTCTCTCGGTCCACGCTGTCAAATGCTTTCTCATAATCCACAAAGTTGACGTACAGCGGGGAGCTCCACTCCAGAGACTGTTCCACGATGATGCGGAGAGTGGCGATCTGGTCTGTACATGATCGGTTCTTCCTGAATCCTGCTTGCTGGTCTCTCAGCTGGGGGTCAACGGAGCTCTTCATTCTCTCTAGGATGATCCTGTTGAAGACCTTTCCTGGTACGGACAGCAAGGTGATTCCTCTGTAGTTGGAACACTTGCTGAGGTCGCCTTTCTTGGGAAGCTTGATTAGGTACCCCTCCTTCCAGTCAGCTGGCATCACCTCCTCTTCCCAGATCTTTCCAAACAGTGGGTACAGCATCTCCACTGTTGTCTCTAGGTCTGCTTTCAGAGACTCCAATGGGATGCCATCTGGCCCTGCTGCTTTGCCATTCTTCAAAAATGCCACTGCTTTTCTGATCTCTTCCCGGTTGGGTCTGTCACAGCTGATGGGTAGGTCGGTCTCTGCCGGTTGGATGTCGGGGGGGTCGGGTGGGCTAGGTCTGTTCAGTAACTCTTCAAAATACTCGGCCCATCTGTCGAGTTGGTCTGCTCTGTCTGCAATAGGCTTGCCTTCTTTGTCTTTTACTGGTCTTTCTGTATGGCCATACTTACCCGACAATCTTCTGGTAATGTCGTAGAGCTGTTTCATGTTGCCGCTGCCTGCTGCCTTTTCTGCCTCTGCTGCCAGGCTGTCTGTGTAGGCCCTCTTGTCTGCCCTGATACTCCTCTTCACCTCGCGGTTGGCTTCCGAGTATTCCCCCTGTGCCCTTACTTTGGCTGCTCTCGTGCGACTGTTGTTGACCGCTGCTTTCTTTTGCTTCCTCGCTTCTATCTTCTTCAAGGTCTGTGCCGACAGCCAGTCCTTGTGGTGGTGTTTCCTGAACCCTAAGTACAGTGTCTTTGCAGGTTGAGTTCAGCGCCTCTCTAACTGCCTTCCACTGCTGCTCTGTGGTGACCGCCTCCTCTTCATTTACTAGCTCCTGTAGCGCTTGAAACCGGTTGGACAGCACCAGTTTGAACTCTTCTCTAACTCCAGTTTCTCTCAGGAGGCCTACATTATAGCGCTGTCTTCTTGTTGTCTCTGTGCGGCTTTTCTTTAGCTTGAGCTTCATTCTTAAGGTAAGCAGATGGTGGTCTGAGGCGACATCTGCTCCCCTCCTCACTCGAACATCTTGAAGGGATCTTCTAAATTTCTTGCTAATGCAGATATGGTCTATTTGGTTCTCTGTCGTATGGTCAGGTGAGACCCAAGTTGCTTTGTGTATTCTTCTGTGTGGGAAGATGCTGCCTCCAATGACAAGTTGGTTTAGAGCACAAAAGTCTACAAACCTCTCCCCGTTCTCACTCATCTCCGAGCCTAGTCCCTGTCTCCCCATCACCTCTTCGTATCCGGTGTTGTCCTCCCCTATTTTGGCATTAAAATCGCCCATGACGATGGTGATGTCTCGCTCCGCACATTTGTCCACGGCACTCTGGAGTTTGTCGTAGAACTCTTGTTTCTCTTCCTCGTCACTGTCATTGGTGGGCGCATAACACTGGATGACGTTCAGCTTGAGCTTTTTCTTGGTTCTAAAGGCTGCTGTTATAATTCTTGGCCCAAGAGGTTCCCAGCCCATCAGTGCTCTCTGTGCCACTGGTGACAGCAGGAGTGCTACTCCTTCTGTATGGGGGGCATTCTCCTCTTCATGACCTGAATACAGAATCATCTCCCCCTTAACGAACCTACTCATCACTAAAAATAGAATGACTGTCACCTATCTCTGTTAGGTTACGCACGGTGGCACAAGGACGATGCGTCTCAGACTCAGATGCACTGAATTTTAGTGCGTCTGACTACCCCTTGGTTACATTTTCAGTACGTGATTTTTAGTTTTAATGCGTCATAGACGCACAGACGCACTAAAACGGAAGCCCTGTGTCATGTGTTTTATGTGCTGTTTTTTGTTGTTCCTATTTAAAAATAAGCAAAAACTTTAAAATGAGGCTCATCGGAGCGTGTTCCAGAACATGCACACGTTTTGGGTGTGCAGGGCCAAAATTCTGGCAAAAAAGTAACAAGACGAAAATGACATCGCGTCTAGCTGCACAAACCTTACTGGAGAACATACTTTTGGTGCCAAGTGCTGTGTGTGTGTGTGTGTGTGTGTGTGTGTGTGTGTGTGTGTGTGTGTGTGTGTGTGTGTGTGTGTGTGTGTGTGTGTGACAGTGACTAGAGCCCGTGTTTGAGGATGGACAAGCTTGAAATTTTATGATATTGTCCCTAAAAGAATAATCTTGAAGTTTTTTTTACATTTTTTGATTAAGATGCACATTGGCAAGAAAATGTCCGTTTCACAAAAACCGATTGATCCACACTGGTGTTGGTAGTTTTTCTTATTTTTTTAATTTTATCGATAGATACAAATGCTGTTTATACCACGTAGAGAATGAATCATTTATGTATATATCCTATAAGCGAGTAGGATGATCAATGAGTGAATAGTGTTAGCGCACCCCACTTGACCACCTGCAATACACATAGCCGACGTGGGGGACCCCCTGCAATACACAAATCCATGCAATACACAAGCCCGCGAGGTGGGCAGTAGGATATGACTAAAAGTTACGCAACACTTGTTTGGGCCGGCCAGCTTGCATATGGCCAATGGGGTCGACCATTCTTACAGAAACCGTCTTTGATTACCATAGAGGAAAGCGCATGCACATAGGGTCAGGTGCTGCTGAGCAGCAGTTTTACATGTCTTGGTATTCAGGAATAGGCCAGATGCTTGATGCACATAAGTGACTGTTCCACTGATGCACATAGATCATGGAATGGCTGGCCTGCGGTCAATCTACAATTTGCAACACGTTTCAACTTGTTTAAATGTAATGGAAATAATCCCGCTGGATACTACACTACCTTCTCTTACACACCGAATGGCTGGGGCTAACTGCCTAGGTAACTAAACGTTAACCAAAGCCGCCGCCAGCGAATTGCTTAACCAACTGCACCATCTTTGTAAGCATCGATGGAGCGGGATGGAGGCGGCCGCTGATCGACGGAGATCACAAAGATAAGTTTTGTTGGTTTATATGTGCATCAGAATGCATGTGTCCATTGTGTTCGGTCGTCCTTGGCAAATACTAGCGCGACAGCTTAAATGGCATGCAATTTGTCTATCTCTTTGCTGATTTAGTATACTTTGCATTGCTTTGAAACTTTTGCGCCAAATATGGGCCGGGTGGCGTTGCTATCCGTGGTACTCGGTAGATATTCATTCAGTTCGTAAATTTACCATTTTTATAAGGCAATATTAGTCTTTATACATCAAGATATCGCATCGGTCATCATAGAAATAAATGATAGGGTGTGTACTGTGAAGACGGCCGTACCACGATATACCGCGATATTTTTTGCCAGTACCGATATTTTCCAACGGTATACCGCCGTCCCCGATCCCATGTAATTTGATGACAATCTGGCCACTTGTACGTACAAGAATGCATGAAGAAGTTGAAACAAAATGAGAAAAGACAGACTCAAATCCTCGCCACCCTATCCAACAGAGGGAAGCGGTACTCATTCTGTTTCCACCACAAGAGTGGGTTCTCCGCCATGCCAATCGATTTCTCCTCTCGATACTTCTCGACTTCTTCAGCTCCCTGCTGGTAGGTGGTCTTGCTCGCCTTGACATGTGTGACAAAGACATCTGCCAGGAGGGAGTCAAGCAGGCACGCTCCTTTGCTCTCATACTTCCGTTCATCCTCGGGTCTCTCTGTCTTTACAAAATGCTCTTCTTGGATCTCCTCAAGAACCTCAACATCATGGGCATGCTCATCAAGAGCTGGCGGACTGGGAGTGGCTGAAGTTCCAGGTTCTGCTGAAGTTCCAGGATCTGCTTTGACTGCTTCGACGGTCTTGGGTTTGTGTGCAAGCTCACTGTGACGTCAGTGAGTTTGCGGAAGATGCCATCGCGTTGTTCTGGTGCCATGTAGGAGAAAGACTTGAAGCGCAGGTCCAAAGCTGAAATCGTCTGCAACATCTCTCTCTGTTCTGCATACCGGCCCTCCAGATCTGCTGCCATGATAGCCTGCTGGACGGACATGGAGTTGTCTGGCTTTGGGCGAAGATGTCCTTTTTCGCCAAGCAGACTCTAAAGAAGGGGCATGATCACAGACGAAGTCGGCATCTCCTCCGTGCACATGAAGGTCGTCATGTCCTTCAGAGGTTTCAGAAAAGCTTCAAGTTCATGTGCGGCGGCGGCCTCCTCGTCATTCAGACTCGTGATGTCACGCTCTTTGAGATAGCTCAGTTCTTTGGAGCGAATCACAGCTACGACAGCATCCTGCAGGTACAGAAATCGTGACAGCATGTCAAAGGCGGAGTTCCACCTGGTACAAACATCAACCTTCAGCTTTTTTGCCTTCAGTTGAAGCAGTCCTGCCTTTGCATGGAGAAGGTTGGAAGCCAAATGACTCCTGTGAAAGAAGGTAGATATCCGCCTGATTCTACTCAATATGGCTGCGGTTCCATCCACCTGGAGCGCCTTCTGAACTGCAAGGTTGAGTGTGTGTACAAAGCATCCCAAGTGCAGATGGCATTGCAGCAGCTTTCCAGCCTTGACCATGTTTGATGCGTTGTCCGACACAAATGTGAGACCCAGCACACCCGCAGTTTCCATTCTTTGATTGCTTCCGTTATGACCCTGGTGATGTTTTCAGCTGTAACAGATGAAATAAAAAATCAATCAATTCTAGTTATTTTAAATGTACACAAAAGGAAAAAAAAAACCTCACAATCGTTCCTAAATGTTGATTTTTTTGTTTTACAGCTTTTATCACAACACACACACACACACACACACACACACACACACACACACACACACACACACACACACACACACACACAAACACACACATACACACACCACACACGGAGAGAGAGAGAGAGACCTGTATTACCTGTATGGCTCTCAGGCATTGGTCTTGTTTGTAGCACATAGTTCACCATCTGCCAATCAACCACCAACACAGCAGTGACAGTGACGTAGGAGTCTGTTGCTCTGGAGGTCCATCCATCTGTAGTCACAGTTACCTGCACCGGAATTCATGTCTATTATTTTGCATCCTCGTTGTGATTTATCAGTATATCACCTTTCAATTTCAGTGCTAGTACGCTCGTAATTTCTTTACAGGACTTACTTTGTTATAGACAGACTGGCAATTTAATTATAATCAAGACTTTCAAAGTGAAAATTTCAGACTTACTTGACTGATTCTGCAGACGACAGATATAGCAAGCCCACCCCCCACCCCCCTCCCCACACCTTCATTGAACCGCTAATTGAGAAAAATCTTTAACATGCACAACTTTATACACATGCAATATCATACTATAACTTACTTGTTCGGCTTTCTGAAGGTCATCAATCACCTTGGCTTTCATGTTTTTGTACATCTCAGCTCTGAAAAGTGGTTACGAGAAGGAACCTGGTAACGGTCATAGAGTGCTTCAATCAGGCTTCGGAAGTGCTTGCTCTCCACCAACTTGTAAGGTCGCAAATCTTTGATGAGGAACAGCGCAATTTGGTTTGTGATGGCCTTTGCATGAGGAGAATTTGTAGGATACTTTGCCTTTTTCGCCAGGATCTGAATAGCTCCCGCAAGGGTCTGCTGGCGCTGTTGTTTCTTTGGGGGCTGCTCACTCTGTGAACTTGAGGTTTCCGTCTGTGTGGTAATCAATAACTGTGGATGGTGTCTCCTGATGTGGGTGTTCATGTTGGAGGTTCCACCAGCAGTTTTTACATCGCCGTTGCACGTCAAGCACACTGCCATATTCTCCACTATCGAACCGTCATTTTTTCTTTTTCTGACTCCAAAGTGCTTCCATATAGGGGCCTTTGCTTTAGCATTTGCCACAATCGTGTACTCGCTTTCAGCCATTGTGCCTTTGTCTGCCGCACTTTCACGGAACTGCCTCTTTGTTCTAGGAAAAAACGTTTACTTTTGGTTTATAAAAAAAAGAAGTTTACTTTCGTTTTCTATTGCAATTCGCGGTATACCGACCCTTCCTGGACCGTACCGGTATACCGTATCGAGAGGCTTCCGAACCGATATAATACCGGTATACGGTAATACCGTGCACCTCTAATAGGGTGTGCTTTACTGCATAATTGTAAAATGTCCTAACTAAGCTTGTACTTCAAAGGACCGGCAGTATAATCCTATATTTTAATATTTATATTAGTTACTTAGACATTTTTATTTCTATGGCAAAACTTTGGCACTGAACTCAGTATGTCAGACGCAATGGGAGGTAGCAGGCGGCGATGACATCAGCTTGCTCATGTACGCTCCCATCGAGTGACAGTAGTGGCAGATGAGACTCGGACAGTGGTGTGCTGGTGGTGTGTTGGACGGTGGGGCTTGGAGATCAGTACATCTGCGGCGCAACACGGTGCGACGAACGAGTGTGACCAACACGGACACGAAACAGTCACACTAGTAGGATGGATGATGTTTCATGTGCTTTGTGTTTCTTGAAATGTGATAACAGAAAGGGGATCAACTGATGTGAGTTGTGAAAAAAATCATCATGTGGACTGGTACCGACGGAGAATGGTGTTACAGTTAGCCAAGTGTTGACATTATTGCAGTGTTACGACCATGGCAGACTCAAGCAGCCGGCAAATCATCATTCAGTCTTGGCTTACCACGAGTAGTCTTTGGGGGTACGTTCACTGACAGCCAAGTCAGCTCACATTGGGCATTTTCACCCACCAAAAACTAATTTGACTTGACTTTGGAACTCTCTTCTTGTCTTCATATGGATGCCGCAATTAGTGCATGCTGTTATGTGAATGTGCCCCCTTACGCCCAAACAGTGACATCACACTGTGATATGTTATGCAACGTCCGATATGGAATTACAGACTACTGTGTCTACTTTGTGTTGGACTACTTGATGTTAGGATACTGTAATAAATGTGAACAAAGCCACTTGAATGCCTTTTACGTTCGAAGTGCGGTATAAATTAAAAATTTATTGACAGACACAAATGCTGTTTATACTGCACAGAGAACGAACCATTTATGAATATATCCTGTAAGCGAGTAGGATGATCAATGAGTCAATAGTGTTAGCGCACCCCACTTGACCACCTGCAATACACATAGCCGGCGTGGGGGACCGCCTGCAATACACAAGCCCCTGCAATACACAAGCCCACAAGGTAGGCAGTAGGGTATGACTAACATTATGCAACACTTGTTTGGGCCGGTCAGCTTGCATATGGCCAACGGGGTCAACCATTCTTACAGAAACCGTCTTTGATTAGTATAAGGGAAAGCACATGCGCATAGGGTCAGGTGCTGCTGAGTAGCAGTTTTACATGTATTGGTATTCAGGAATAGGCCAGATGCTTGATGCACATGCGCGACTCTGTCCGGTGAAGCATGTAGATTATGGAATGGCTGACACGCGGTCAAGCTGCAATTTGCAACACTTTTCAACCCAGCGCTTCTCTGCCACCACCCATCATTGTGTAACCATGCATCACTACGTGTATTCAAAATGTTCCAGTGTATTAAGGCACTACCGCATGTGTACGCAAACTTTGTGAATTGCTTCATCACCTCTGTTGTACCCACTCGTGCACAGAGTGACCAGTAGCATTTTATTCTGTTACCTAGGCAAGCGGGAGCACTTTTTTTTGCATGTCGCTAGATTAAAGGAAGACATTGAATGAGTTTGTTAATCAGCATTGTACCTCTTCAACCTTTTGAGTGATAAATATTTTTGGAAAAAAAATAGTTTCACGTTTTTGGATTAATTTCATGAAATATATGGGTTTGATCTTAAAACAATTGAATCTTTTTATATGAAAAAAGCAATCTTCTCATTAATAATCGCATGATTTTTCATAAATGGTATTTACATAAGCCTACAGTTTGTCCCGGCTCTCGGGTAGGATTAGGTCAAATTGTGACCTGTAAGCCCTAGGTGTGAAAATCAGCTAGAGAGTTGCAAAGTTTGATCCTCTAATACGTCAAATGTTTGTACAGCGATGAATGATGTATAACATCAAGTCGTCACTATGAACACGGCATCCTGGGACTAATGATGCCATAACTGAAGCTTGAAGTGACGTCATTTCCCTGCTCTTGCTATTCTTCTTCAGAATAGCTATTGCTATGCCAGCCGGCAGGCACAGAGCTTACAAATAGCAGGAAGCATCGAGTGTGCCTCTTTATTTCAGTGTGCCAATGTGTATGGATCAGAGGGTGGGTTAGGGTAGAAGGAGATGGATCAGAAGGATAAGCTTGAAAATAGGAAGGACTTTGGGCTGGGATCCCATCTTCAGGCATGGGAATTGTCCTCGGATCCGCGGTTTTCCGCGGAAAATAATTTCACATTCCTTGGGGGAAAAAAGAAAAATCCTCGGATCCTATTTCCGATGCCGCCATCTAATAGCAAATCAGACAAGACAGGCATGGGAATTTTCCTTGGCCTGCAGCCAGAGCGTGCCGCGCACTGTGCAGTAAACCTAGGTGGGCAGACGCGCACTGTGTTCAATTAACACGGAGCAAGGTGTTGCACCCCCCCCCCCCCCCTCGTCATTTGATCTTTCGGTCCGTCGAAGCAAGGGAAGCAAGGACTAGCACCCCCCCCCACCCCACCCCTGCCCCCTGTCGTTTGATTTTTCGGTGCCTTGAAGCAAGGTCTAGTGCCTACCCCCCCCCCCCCTCCCCCCCAGTCGTTTGATTTTTTGGTCTCTTGAAGCAAGGTCACACCTACACCCCCCCCCCCCCCCCCCCCCTCCCCTCCTGTCGTTTGCTTTTTCGGCCCCTGGAAACAAGGCCTTTTGTATGAGGCTGAAGGTCCCGGACACCCCTGCTTTCAGCTGATTTTTGCTTGGGCAATTCCCGTGCCTGCATCTTGTTTTCAGATGTGTTTGATGAAAATTTTTTTTTGCTGACAGTGCATTTGTGGCTCATGTGCGATAGTGTGTCTATGTAGGCTGTCCATTGTCTGTCATTTGTCATGTGTTTTTCAAGTCCCTTGTATTTATAGAAGGGACTTTTTAGAATGGGTCACGGTGGGGCGAATTTAATAGCATGTCCGTGATGTCAAAGGCGGGCAAGCTAAACCTCTAAGAATTGAAGTAACAAGATAAAAATTACGTCATGTAAAGTTACGCTAACCTCGCTGCTGAACGTACATTTGGCGTGAAGCGTCGTATGTGCCTATGTATGTATGTGCGTATGTGTGTGCGTATGTATATAAACCAGAGAATCTCCGATATTTCTGTACACACAAGCTTGAAACTTGGCGAAATACTTTCTTAAGTGGGTGGCTAAGAGAGCCTCCGAGCATATTGTAATTGAATGCCTCATTGAAGACATAAACAACCGTTTATAGAAAGTCAGTTGACCCAGATTAGAGTCCGTAATTTTTGTCATATTTACTTGAACCTTTTGCATATAGCTAGTTTGGAGAAAGACATTGGATGACTTCGTTAGCCAGCTTTGTATCCTTTCAACTTCTTTAGTAAAAATTAATTCTTTTCAGAAAATAATTAAAACAGTAAAAAACCTTGACTTCTAGAGAAAGTCAGACGGTGTCGGTGACGTAAAACAAGCAACTCCGTCACCACGCAGACATATGACATAATTCTCTCTCTCTCTTGCTCACTTTTTCTCACACATATGCGTGCATCTCAAAGAGGCATAGATCCTCATGTGCCTGGAGAGCACATGAACATCTATGCCTCTTAAGGATGTTTGAAGCGCGCACATGCACGCACTCACACGCATACACATACGCACATCAACGCGCTTTCAGAAGAGCATGCAGGTGTACTTAGTATAGCAGGTAGCTAGGTCAAGTCTGGTGTCTGGAGTATTCAAGGAGGGGGTTTCACCTATAATAAGGGGGACAAGTCATCTCTCGAAGGTTAGAGAGTAGTCCACCAGTATAGGTCCCCACTTTGACACTCAACTCTCAATTGTGGCTACACGTAGCTGCAGTATGCGCAGCGGCCACACCACGGGCAACAGCTTCGACTGGCTGGCTAAACCAAGTGAGGGGAAACCGAGGGTCTCAAACCCTTGGTAAGGCAGGACTTGCTCGTCCTAGCATGCAAAATCTGTCACCGGCCAACTGGGCGGAGGAAACTCAATCAAGGGTTCAACGGCCAAGAGGGCGGGTCAGCAGTGCACTGTGGAGTGCATAGGGCATGTCAGAGCACAGAAGAAGACATGGCCATCCACTGCAGCCAAGGAAGTTACCAGTTGTAACGTCTCATCGTGCCACTGGGCTCTAATTTCTGCGGCCGAGAGGGTGGGGTTGCTCCAGCGCAACAGCTTCTCCACCAAAATCCCCTTCACGTGCAGGTTTTGTGCATGGATCTTCAACTTCATCAAATCTGCTTCTTTATCTTCTTTTTTCTTCTGCCTCCTCCAAAAGCCCTGCGGCGATGGGGAACGGGCGAACTGACAGGTAGAGGTTACTACTGGGAGTCGTAGCTCCGAACCTGCACGTAGGCGGCCTGTGGACCAGTGGTCGCTCTTCCCTGTACCAGGGGCAGCAGGGAAGTTCGGCAGCATCCCAGGCGACTGAGCAGCCCTCTTCAGGACAGCACTGCTCACCCTAGTAAGGGAGGGAACTAGAAAAGGTGTTCCAAACATTGCCTGCCCTACACAAACCGGTCAGCTTACCGCGGCTGGCGGTTTAAACCCTTTTATGCGATCAAAAAGAAAAACAAAGAAATAAACTTATTCTCGGTACGTGGAATGTACAAACCCTGTTGGACAGAGATCAGACGAAGAGACCGTACAGAAGAACAGTCCTCATAGCCAGTGAGCTGGCGAGATATAAGATCGACATTGCGGCTCTTAGTGAAACCAGATTTGCTGACGAAGGCTCGATCTGTGAACCTGAGGGTGGGTACACCTTTTTCTGGAAGGGCAAAGCTGAGAACGATGACAGGATACACAGGGTTGGCTTCGCCATCCGCACCATGCTCCTCCGACGGCTGCCTTCTCTTCCCACTGGCATCAGCAAACGAGTGATGAAGCTCTGTTTCCCCATCTCTCACAACCGACATGTCACTATCATCAGCGCCTATGCTCCGACACTCACCAGCGCCAATGATGACAAGGAGGCGTTCTATGAGAGCCTCGACTCCCTCCTGAAGTCCACTCCTGCAAGTGACAAACTCATCGTGCTTGGTGACTTCAATGCTCGAGTTGGGCGCGAATGTGACTGCTGGGAAGGAGTGATGGGCCCACACGGACTGGGCAAGATGAACAGCAATGGCCTGCTGCTGCTGACATTGTGCGCTGAGAATGGACTCGCCATCACCAACACCCTCTTCAGGCTGGATAGTAAGTACAAGACAACATGGATGCATCCCAGGTCCAAGCAGTGGCATCTCATAGACTATGTCATTGTCTGTCAGCGGGATACTCGTGATGTCAGAATCACCAGAGCCATGAGAGGAGCCGAGTGCTGGACCGACCATTGGCTGGTGCGGTCTGTCCTCAACCTGCACATTGCACCAGCACACAGGAAGAGGCCAAAGCTCACCCGACCTTCATTCAACCTGGCCAAGCTTAAGCGCCCTGACGTCAAGGAAAACTTTCAGTCCCACCTTGATGACCTGCTAACTGCCCATGGACTGTTGACTGGCAACCCAAATGAAATGTGGAACCACTTCAAGGGGATGGTGGCGGAGTCTGCCAAAGACGTGCTTGGACCCAAGCAGAGGGTACACCAGGATTGGTTCGATGAGAACAATGAAGAGATCAACAAGCTACTGGAGCAAAAGCGCAGTGCCTTCATCGAGTGGCAGAATGACAAACTCCTTGTCCAAGAAAGACCGCTTCAAACACCTCCAGAGAAAAGCCCGGAGAGAGCTCCGCAACATGCAGGACACCTGGTGGGACAGCAAGGCAAAAGAACTTCAACACTTTGCTGAATCCAACAACTCCAAGGAGTTTTTCAGCGCTATGAAAGCTGTCTATGGCCCTGCCAGACCCAGCACAACCCCTCTCTTTTCTTCCGACGGCTTCACCTTGCTGAAGGACAAAGGCAGCATCACAGAGCGCTGGAGAGAACACTTCTCAAATCTGTTGAAGATGCCTTCCACTGTCGACCCCACGGCCCTGGACATGATTCCCCAGAAGCCGACACTATATGATCTTGACCTCCCGCCTACCCTGGACGAGATCAAGAAAGCGATCAACCAGACTAGCTCCGGCAAGGCTGCAGGCATGGATGGCATCCCCGCAGAGCTCTTCAAAGCAGCTGGACCTGAGACCCTTGACGCCTTCCTCAACATTCTGACATGCATCTGGACAGAGGAGAACATGTCACAGGAATTTAGAGATGCTACAATCGTCTCCCTGTTCAAGAACAAGGGCAGCAAAGCAGACTGTGCCAATTACCGAGGGATCTCACTCTTGTCCATTGCTGGCAAGATCTTCGCGAGAGTCATCCTCAACCGCCTGACCAGCTCTGTATCTGAGAAAGCACTCCCAGAGGCTCAGTGTGGCTTCAGACCTGGCCGCAGCACAGTCGACATGGTCTTCTCTGTGAGATAGGTCCAGGAGAAATGCATTGAGCAGCACATGGACCTCTACGCTGTCTTCATAGATCTGACCAAAGCATTCGACACCGTGAACAGAGAAGCGCTTTGGGTCATCCTCGCAAAGCTCGGCTGCCCCAGGAAGTTCACCAACATCATCCGCCTCTTACATGATGGAATGGTAGGAGTTGTCCAATTAAACGGCGACACATCCGCACCCTTTGACATTTCCAACGGTGTGAAACAAGGTTGTGTTCTTGCCCCTGTGATGTTCAACCTGTTCTTCACGTGTGTCCTGACCCATGCAGTACGTGACCTTGAGAAGCGAGTGTACCTGAAGTACAGATTAGACGGCTCTCTCTTCGACCTCCGTCGACTGAATGCCAGGACCAAGACCATCGAGAGACTGATCCTTGAGGCGCTGTTTGCTGATGACTGTGTGCTGATGGCGCACACGGAGTCTGACCTCCAGACCATCATCAACAGGTTCTCGGGAACCTCTCGACTGTTTGGCCTCACCATCAGTCTCAACAAGACCGAGGTCCTGCACAAACCAGCCCCAGGCACAAGAGCCCCCCCACCCAAAGTGTATATCGAAGGTACCGAGCTGAAGACTGTCGACCAGTTCAGGTACCTGGGGAGCATCATCTCTTCTGACGGTACTATCGACAAGGATATCGCAGCTCGCATCAGCAAAGCCCTGGGTCGTCTGCGCACTCATGTGTTGAATAACAACAATGTCAAGCTCTCCACCAAGATCAAAGTCTACAAGGCAGTAGTCCTCCCCAGCCTCCTCTACGGCTGTGAGCCATGGACACTGTACAGAAAGCACCTCAAGCAGCTTGAACGTTTCCACATGAGATCCCTGCGCTCACTCATGGGCATCAAATGGCAAGACAAGGTGACAAACCTGGAAGTCCTGGATAATGCTGGCTTAGTGAGTGTTGAAGCCTTGATCTTAAAGACACAACTTCGCTGGACAGGTCATGTCATACGCATGGATGATTCTCATATGCCACGCCAACTCCTGTATGGTGCACTCTCAAAAGGCCACAGGAAGCAAGGACGGCCAAAGAAATGCTTCAAAGACTGCATAAAAGACAGCTTCTCGTCTTCCCGGTAAAGGAACTTGAAGCACAAGCACAAGACAGATCCGGCTGGCGTGCCGCCACCAGGAAAGCCTGCACGCTCTTTGAACATAATCGGCGCGAACGGATCACCAGTGCCAGAGCTCGCAGAAAGACCACGTCGACTCTCCCTACATCTACGTTCCAGTGCCCCCATTGCCCTCGCAGGTGTGGCTCCAGGATTGGCTTGGCCAGCCACACCCGTACCCACAAATAGAAGTCATGCACAATGACGACATCATCGGCTTCGATGGTCTACCCATTACATTATAGGTAAAGTCAACCTGATTTCACTCAAATTATAGCAAGACTGAAATTGTACCATGAAATTCTAGTTTTGTCACCATTTTCGGAAGTATTGAAGTGAAAGTGAAACTCATATCACATTAAATATAAAATTACATAAAAACAAAAAAATGTCATGACAAATGACGTTTGACAAACCAATGACACATGCGCACATCTCCAAGAGGCATAGATCCTCAAGTGCCCAGAGGGCGCATGAACATCAATGCCTCTTGAGGGTGTTTGCAGCGCACTCATGCACACACATACACACACACCGACACGCTTTCAGAAGAAAATGCAGGTGTACCTATAGCATGTAGCTAGGTAAAGTCAACCTGATTTCACACAAATTATAGCAAGACTGAAATTGTACTGTGAAGTTCTAGTTTTGTCACCATTTTCCCAAGTCTTAAAGTGAAAGCGAATCGCATATCAAGTTAATTATAAAATTACGTAAAAACAAAAAAAAAATACGTCATGACAAATGACGTTTGACAAACCAATGACGCGTATGCACTGCGCGTGCCCCTTATAGAGTTCACTATGATGCATTGGCACATGTGCAGGGCTTTTTCAAAAGGAGATATTTCAACATCAGAATCAAGTCAAAGACAAAAGGTAGAGACCCTTGACAGCGAAGACAGCTCTCATATAGAAGGGACTTTGTGGGTTATGGTTCATCCCATCTTGTTGCTTATTGTCCCTCGTCTGTGGTATTCTTTATCATTGGAATGATCTCTGAGACTACCGTTAATACCCTAAGCGTTGAACAACTTTTTACACACAAATTTCCTGATTTTTCAGCTCTGGTCGAGTATTTGGGAGTTTTGAAAAAGTTGATTGCCAGTTGAAGTGGCGTAGTCAAAATTTTGAGGTACTAGTGTTACCTTGCACAGGCACAATGATGACCTGTTCGTGTTTTTTCCTCATTTCATTGAAACACCAACAGCCATTAAATCCCTCATCCCAAAGGGTGAGGGTTCATGCAAGAACGTGTTTAAATCAGATCCCAATTTTAGTTACTAATTTATTGTTTATACACCCACAGAAAATAAAAAATAAATTATGTCCAGATGTGATGATCACCGTTTGTTCTGATTTCTTGAAATGAACATAGTTCAAAAGTTATCTGCAAAACATAGGAGGTATATATATATATATATATATATATATATATATATATATATATATATATATATATATATATATATATATATATATATATATATATATATATATATATTATATATATATATATATATATATATATATATCACATCATTTGCCACCCTACCCTTGTGGAAAATCAATACAGCGGTGACCCCGTCTTCCTGCTTCCACCCCACCACCCAACCCCCACTTGACTTCTGGGCATGGAGAGTCTACAGGCGAACTGCCCATCATCTCCATGAATCATAGATTGTCTTGTGCCTCGGTAAAGTGCAGGGGCTCATGGGAGCTCTATGTCCCACTCGCTCTGTGTTACATTGATGCTCAATTACTTGCCGTTTATAGGTGGAGGGGACTACGTGTCGCCAATCGTTGTGAATCTGACCTAATTTTAAGATTTTCATCCTAAGCATTGTGTACAACTGTGCCATTCAGAATCAGGACTGCGACTTGGTTACACAGTGATTGGTTAAAACTGAGGTGTAGTCATTTTGTTCTGTCTCGCATGTCTGTCAAACCACTCGCTAATTGAGTTGGCGGAGTTTGAACTCGATCAGCTCAGGGCCTATATAAAGGCACGCAGTCATATCGGCCAGCCAATCCGGGGGCAGAAAATGGATTTGTTCAATAGCATGTTCGTTGAATGGTCCTGGTAAATCAAAGTGGCACAGTTGGAGTGCGCCTGAATTGATCAGTGTTCAGGTCGTACTCCATAGGCAATAGATTTCCCTGTCCCCCATAACCCGCCCGTCAGGGCCATCCATTATCACTTCGGTGCCATGGACGTTAAACCCCGAACTAATCAAATCGGCCAGCCCACACAGAAAGTGAGATACACTGCAGTCATACTTGAACCCCTTTTACATAGGCCTGCTACACGAACTTATTCTGTAGCAGATGATACTGACAAATAACTGGAAGAGTCGTGTGACTGCCACACTCCATGTGCACTTGTGGAACAGGGCTGTGACAACTGCTGTTAAGGCTGTTCTTAATTGGACGAACCTATCCATACATTTGTTCGCCAACTCTGACGATCTAGAGTTCGCGATCTTGGGCGAACCAGGTTGGTTTTTAAATAGACGACCCAAAGATATGGCGAACTAGTTTGAAGTAGTTCGCGAATCTCGGCAAACCATAATTCGCTGTCGGAAAAAGATCGCCTGACATGTCGAGCAATCCAAGGTGATCCTCTTCTCTGACTGTTCAAAACTTTTACTCACTTCTGCATTGGAGATAAGAAGATAGTCACCGATCCAACAACCATGGTGAACGGCGATATTTCACTTTCGTGTGAAAAACAAGATCTATTTATTGATTTGTGGGAGATGCAACGCTGTTTGTGGAATCCCTCCTGCAAGGAGTACAAAAACAAAAATCTTCCAAATTGCGAAGCAGCATTGTGGCAGCCATTTTGAATACTGTCGCAGACCTTCCGCCAAACCAAGCACTTCAATTTAGCTGGACAAGGAGCTTGACAGCAGGCTGGCAAAAGCGAACAGCGCTTTCGGGCGACTTTTCAAGCGGGTGTGGCACAATCAACAGCTGAAAACAGGCACCAAGATCAGCGTGTACAGAGCTGTGGTCCTCACCACCCTGCTGTATGGTTCCGAGTCCTGGGCCCTCTACCGCAGCCAACTACGACTCCTCGAACGCTTCCACCAGCGCTGCCTGCGTACCATCCTGGGCATTCACTGGAGTGACTATGTCACCAACGTCGAGGTCCTTGAACAGGCTGAAACTGTGAGCATCGAGGCTTTGCTGCTGCGGACACAGCTCCGCTGGGCGGGGCATGTCTCCAGGATGGAGGATCATCGCCTACCAAAGATCACACTGTTCGGCGAGCTTGCTACTGGACACCGTGACAGAGGGGCACCAAAGAAGAGATACAAAGACTGTCTCAAGAAGTCACTTAGTGCCTGCCAAATCGACCACCACCAGTGGTCTTCGCTTGCTGCGGACCGTGACACCTGGCGCTCCACCATTTACAAGGCAGCTGTCTCCTTTGAGGACTCTCACAGAGCTAGCCTTAAGGACAAGCGGCTCAGGAGAAAAAACAGAGATGCCGCAGCTCAGAACCCTGGCCATACCTTCCCCTGCAGCCACTGCGGTCGAACCTGCCTGTCTCGGATTGGCCTCCGCAGCCACGAACAAGCCTGCAGACGTCGTGGTCAACTCCTATAAAATCTTCGTTCGCGAAGTCAAGCCAGCCACACCAAGGTAAAGCTGCCATATAGGAGTTCCTTTGTGATTTCTATGGGTGGATCCAGAGGGAGTCTGGATGGTGGGGGGGGGGGGGGGGGGGGCAAATTCGCTGCCAATCACCCTCCCCCCACCCCTCACCCCACCCTCACTGTACGTCAGATTTACAGACCTGGACACATATACGCATGCACACTATCAGTCTAGCGACAAAGTACTGCAGCTGGATGAGTGGGGAAACGCATCCCCTCCTCCCCTACACGCGTCTCCGCAACACGTTGACAGCTAACATAAACACCAGCCGCAAGCCCGTCGAGTTTAATCAGTAAACTAAGGCCTGCTAGTGCCGGGCAGCTACCACCTTCTGCATTTAAACAGCATAGATTCTCATAAGCAGATAGTTAATTTATAGAGGAGGCGTTTGTTACATTTGTGCCAGGATTTACAGCTGTGCTCACTATAGTGAGAGAATCATTGCTGTTGAATGTGCGTCTGCAGCAAAGCTTTCTGATAATTATGTACGACGGAGGCACATGCGTAATTCTGATGAGGGTTCAGGTCAGTTCACAGTTATTGCATCTTGAAATATGCAGCTGTGTTCCTCAGTTCAGTACTGCTGAAGGCAGCATTAGAGTTGAAGAGAGACCAACCAACCCGGCGATCGGTCCTCTCGAGCCGCCAAAAAACGAAAACCTCGCCGTGCGCACAGTTTGTTCTCCGATGTATAAAACTGATCAGAGTACTTGATCATGCTTTCCAATGAGGTTAATGAAAGTACACACGCACACATGCACACACATTCACACAAGTAAGCGTGCTTAAAATATCGTGCATGAGCACCAGCGGTCTACAGCATATGTTAAAGAAAACATTTTGCAATACTTTTCAATGCGACATGTCGTGAAATTAAAGCAAATATCAACACTATTATATCTGGTATCAATTTCTTGAAAAGCGGGCATGACTATGACCAAATTAGTAGAGGTCATATATAACTTGCGCTTTCATTAGAGTCATTTGGGCGGTAACCCTTTCATCACAAAGTTCACACCTAGCGACTCTATCGCATAAGGAGCACAATACAATACAATGTTGATGTACATCGTTGTTATGTGCTGATAATATGACATAATGCCCGACACAAACGCTGTGGATCCGACGCACTATACTGAGTAGCGCAATAAAACCGCCGAGAAAGAAGTAAGAAAACCAATACATGAACTAATACATAACTAACACTTTTAACTTAACTATGAAGAACAGTTTCAAAATGTCTTGAGTGCTTTGGTCCAAGGGTTATGATGAAAGGTGATCACCATTATGCCGTAAACCGCCATATCTCGGTGTATGAGTGCAACGTTTATTACTAATTCAGTATCTTCAGTGTTATATTCACAAAAGTCCATAGTTCAATGTTGCGTCTGAAGAACTCCCTGTCTCCTGACCAGCTCCATATGTTCTACTTGTTACTGTTTCTGCAATTATAAAAGTTCAAACATAAGAACAAAGGCAGTCGTTAGATCGAACAAAATTTTCTTGTATGATCATGTACAAGCTACAATAACTGTCACGGCTCAATCGACGTTAGAATAAACCTTTTGGAACCGTAACGACTGAAGGCACACTATTTTTATAATGTTCCAACTTTGACAATTCTTCATTGCCATTATGATTACAACTGGTTTAATATGTCCTTTTCAACAAAATAATACCCATCAATATTTCTGTGTTTGCTAGTCTAGTGTAATGTACACGTTATTGTGTTTCTGGCTGATGTGACACTTTCTCGTGTTATTGTTTCGTCATATACACGTATAATAAGTATTTTATTCGCAACTCTTGGTACAAAATTAAGCAGTGATAGAGTACCTTTGGAGTAGATGTCACTGGCTTTATTATTCGACGCTCGCCTTTTTGTGGGGTGTCTTGCATGTGGCGTTTCGATCCTTGTCTGCTGGCCCGAAGAATCAAGCCCTGAAGGACAGCTTCTGGAATTTGAAGAAGGTCCTGCTTGACTTCAACTCTCATTTCGGAGTCAGAGTTGTAGTCTACTTGGCCATCAGCTCGTTTAACAAGGCATCCAGAAGACAGGAAATCTGGCAAACTAGAGGCGTGGTCGCCGGCAGTCAACAGATATGCGATCTGTAGGTCGATGAGATCTGCGATGAGATGTAACACTGGTACTGGTGGCATCCACAACTGTTCGTTATTGAAGGTAGACCTTTTGGGGTCTTTAATACTGTACTCTCTGACCGACTCAACTGACAGTTGAGAGGGGTTGCAGCGCGGCGAACAGTATAAGGTTTTCATCAACTCCAAGTACCTTTCTTTGTCGATGGATCCACCTGTGTAATAACCTTTATCGCCATCTGCCACAAAGGGGAACAATGTGTGATAGTAACCCTGGGATAAGATAGTCTGTAGTAGTTTTGCATGAGAAATATTGAAAAAATTCGACAGGAAATCATTACCACCCATGCACAAGGTTATGGCAACCTTTAACCCAGCGTCTTTTCCATATTTCTTCTCCAGTGTTTCAACGATACCCGTGATGTTGTAGGTGTCGTAAAGTCCCTTGGTCTTCTGTAGCACGACATGAACGGGGTGTATGAATGAACCATCCGATTTCCTTGGCCACCTGTTGCTGACGACAAAGAGATGAATTGGAACAGCGTCTATGTCTGCAGAGCTCACTAAAGAAATGATGCTCTCTCCTGGTCTGACGTCTGGCACAACATCAACCAGCCAGTCCAGCTGCGTCATCTCAGCCTCGCCTTTTCTTTGCTGGACAGACTGCAAAAGAATGAATGACTGGTAGCTGTCTGCACTGAAGATGGATCGAAGAGGCACAGCAAACTTTGTTCCGCAGGCGTCGGCGGTATGATATTCGCTGTCAATGTCGATGATGACATCCTTTCTGATATCCACCTGGTCGATGTTTGCTGCCCGGTACGTACTTTAGGCTTGTTTATGCTATATTGGTCTAGTGTGCCTGGTTGCAGCATGGTCATGCCATGGCACACATCCGAATGGCTTCGCTGTATAGTGATTTGAATGGCTTCTGCAATATTCTTTTCGTTGGTAGGCGTTGACGGACTCAAGTGTTGAGATTCAACAAAAACATGTATTCCTCTATTTTCGCCACACCCAGAGTAAGGACAGCAGTTGCTGCTTGAAACCCGAGCGTTTTCGTCAATCGCAGCAAACATGTTGCTATATACAGATTTGGCGATGATTTCAGGAAAGTGCCGGCCATTTTGACCATAAAAACATAAGCCATGCACAACACGTCCAACAGACTGGCATTTATTCTTGGTCCTGATGGACCTGGTGCACATCTTTGCCAAATAGTCACCTTTGAGTGTTTGACAAGTCTCCCAGTATAGCCATTTTTTCGACACAGTTCCTCATATTCAAAGGTGACGCAGTTCTCGTTCTCTTTGTGAAAGTGATACTCAAACAGCGCGATCTTTTCCCATTGTAAGGACGAAAAGCACTCTTTGTAGTTTGTATTTATTGTCTTCAGCTCTGATATATCTGTTGCGGAGTGCACAGGAAAAAAATCGTCGACTTTCTTGTCATGCAAAGAACTTGCAGCGATCAAGTCATATAGATCTTTGATCGTTTTCACACCAGACAACACTTTGTGGGGCATTGATGCAGCTGCCGGGTTCAGAATGCAGTTCCTCACCTCCCTGGCAACTATGCTGCAAATTGCGAGTGCCTCAGAATTACTGAAAATGAATTTCAAAGCTGCCTCCACAGTTATTTTCTTGCATTCCAGACCCACGCCATCTCTGAATTCTGATGCTTTCTTGAATTTTCGAACAAGATTGTCTCTTCTTATTAAATTTGTGGCAGTGTCCGATTTTTTGATGTTATCTCTAAGAAACTGTAAAAATTCCTCAAACGAAAGCCAAACACCATCTCCATCTTCGTAGACGTTAAGGTGTGAAATAGTTGGTAAGCTCCTGAAAGACATCGATGCACGTTATGATGCACTGAAATAAAAAGAGAAGAAGAGGGATTGGTATCACAGATATTTTTGGTATGACAAATATAACAATTTTATAAAATCATTAAATACTTTTTTACTTTTTAAAAATCATTAAGATACTTAAAAACTGAATTGTGATTTTTGCACACACACAAATTGCAACATAACTGCATTAGAACTCTGTGAAGAAATACTGAACGTGACTTGTGCAGTGTGCAAATGAGTGAAGTACGCAATCCCTTTTGCAGATAAGACGATGGTTGAAAACGTAGTGATTACATTATTAGAAATTGTGTGTAAAATTTTACCTCATACAAACAGTAGCAACCTTCATATAACAATAAACGCTGAAGCTTCAACTAAATTAAAAAGAAAAACCCAACAATAACAAAACAACATAAGAACATTATTGTAGAGCATCACAGATTCCCATGACTGATTTACCACAGTATGCAACGTTATGGCAGGGAATTGCAATGAAAAGCGTGAAATAAGCATGCAATCAAAAGTAACAAGACCACAACATAAGCGAGATCTTTTAAATGCTACAAAATTCAAACTTACAGTTGTCCCAGCGATTGATGACACATCCGGTAGGAAGTGATAAATAATCACGAGGTCAGTGAGGCAGGTAAGTAGACAAAGACTGTGCGGGCTTTCGCTCCCAGCGGTTAAATAATCACCACGCGATCACTCTCCGGCACGGATCACGAAATGGTCAGTAATGGACCATTTAAAGTGAAAATTTGAGTTTGTTGCACACCACTGAGAAAAACAACAGTACCTAACGAATGACAAAACATAGCAACCTTCGATTTAATCCATACGACAGCAAAATTTAAATGCTAACTATGATACAATCTTTGATTTACAGGGAGACCTTGGAATTCATTGTAAAGTATGATGTTTCAGACTAAAAGGTTGTGCAGTTGTGAAACCTAACGGTACATGGGTCTTGAGATTTAACAGGCAAGTGTATTTGAAACCGCCATCGGCATATTTCAGCTTCAGGAATACAGACGTAAATGGCAGTGCATTTACTTCTAAATATTTCCTTAAGCCCTTGAAACCTACTTATTATTTTTGTTATTTACGTCGATAACCAGGAAGGGGGACGCTCTTCTATCGGACTGTGATTACGAACTGTCAGTACCACTCACATCACACATCAATGGCGAACTCTACTTCTGTTACATTAACATGCATAGATAACACCACGAGTGCATGACCCTTCCTACGTTTGCTGTATGCCCTTTGGCCAAATGGGAGGGAGCTGTTCTCAGTCTGCCTACTCCAACAGTGTCAGGGTATATGGCATTGTTATGTTTTAGCTGCGTGACTCACTCGGGTGACATTTAACAGCTGTGCTTCCAACTTGCGACAAGTCGCTGGCTAGGACTTCGTCGCTGAACTGCTATAGTTTTCAACCATGAAAGTTTTTTTTTATATATGCAAAAAGGGATGAAATTACAGAAGGAGACTACAACACTAAAACACCTATTAACCCATAAAGGCCAGACATTACATGACGAGATGTGTATCAACCATGACAAGGGCACTAATAATAGCTTGGCACACATAGGCGCCAAGCTCTTCCGACATCACCTTTGAACTATCACAGTCAACATGTCTCTAGACCTGTGACTTAGAACTGAGCGCACACGGCAGGGTCCGCACATCAGTGGTGTTCGTATGCATTCTCGTCAGTGATATTTTGTCTTTTCTGTCAGGTCACAGTCAGTTGCCAGTCAGAGAAGTATTCCAATCTACTTTTTTCCCTCCGCAAACAAAAAGGAAAGAAGGAGAATCCCTTGCAATGTCGGTTGGGTTTATATGAATGTCCCGATGGATGGAATCAGTGTTAGCGCTATAGGCAATCTTGTCCCATAATGGAGCGCAAATCCAAACAATACCTTTTGTCAATAATAACGCAAGAATCATGGAAGTTTATGTGGCGGTGATAGGTAGTAAACTGATGTATGCAAAATCAGATGGATGGGTTGTCTTGACGAAATTGTAAAAAAACAATGGCAGGGGATTTAATGGCATACAGCTCTTCCACTGACTTCTGTGTATCTCATGCTGTCTTGATGATGTGACTGACTGGACACCAAACCTGCTGCTTGCCTTATATGACCCCTCGGCCGATGGATTCAAACTCCGCGAACTCATTTTGTGAGCTCGGGGCCCTAGTTGGATATTTTAAAAACGTGTGAGACGGAACACAAAGACTGAATCTCAGCTTAAATAAATTGGTGTATGCCCGCATATCACACACTGGCTTTGTTATTTTCTTCAGTTTCCTGCGTTGACCACGCTGTCATGAAACAAAGCATGTAGCCTTGGCTCTAACGCTGGCAGGCATCACAAGTACCAAGACATACATGTACTCTGTGATCACGTGAGGTAACCGAGCATACTAAGCATTCTACACGAACATATCAGAATAGAGAAAATTTGAGCCAGCAAGTCATAAATTCTCATGAGCCCCCTCACCTTGTGAGTGCATTTAAGCATCTACGCCTCTTGCAAGATGTTAGGCGTTTCGATACGGAAGTTTTCAATTTGGTGTCGGCTTTTGTAGAAACGTAAGCTATGTTACCATAAATACGCCAACTTTGCATTCACTCTTTTCCTTATTCTTCTTTTTGTAAACTCCGCGACTTTTAAAAACTTTTGTTTGCAGATTTTTACCTGGCAGTGGTTGAATATTTGGGGTGCTATTTTGTGGTGCTGGTTGAATATTTGCAAGTTTTTATTTTGCTGAAAAGTCAAAAACAGCTTGTGGTCGAATATTTAGTGCATCAAATATTTAGGGTAATTATGATAGTCAAGCCACTCTGAGACTATTCAAGCCTGTCTTCAAACTTAGCCCAAGGATACTTTCTAATCACACCAATTTAAGTGACACAGGGGGTCCAGAAATAGGTCAATAATAGCCTCTTTAAGTCTCTTCTATTTATAGAAGAGACTTTTTAGGATGGGATGCGGTGGAGCGATTTCAAAAGAACACACACATCATAGGCAGACTAGACTAAAACTCTGGCAGTGAAGTAACAAGAAAAAAATTACGTCATGTCTAGTTACGCAAACCTTGCTCTAGAACGTACTTTTGGCGTGAAAGGCCGTGTGTGCGTGCGTATGTATGTGAACAACACAATCTCTGAAGTTTGCGTACGTACAAGTTTGAAATTAGGGGAGGTGCTTTATTCAGTGGATGCCTAGGAGCTCCTCCAAGCGTTTTGAAATTGGATGTCTCATTGAAGAGTTAAAAGGCCATTTATAGGAAGTCGGTTGACCCACATTAGAGTTCGCTATTTTAATTATATTCACTTGCGGTTTTGGATAGAATCAGATTGGAGAAAGACATTGGATGAGTTCTTTAGCCAGCTTTGTATCTTTTGAACTTTTTCAGTACAAAATAATTCTATGCAGAAAAAAAAGAAGTAAAAAACCTCGACTTCTTGAGAAAATCAGACAGTGATAGAATGTAAAAGCAGAAATTTTGTCACAACACAGACATCAGCGCATTCTCTCTCTCTCTTTTCTCCAAATATTTGTGATGTCAGACTGATTTTTCTGGGAAATACACATGGTACGCGACTTTTTATGCATAGGCTACCATGCCCAGTCATGTAGATGTGCTTGATTTTTGCCGCTGGAATTTCAAACGTTTACCAGCGGTGCTGCTACTAAGGAGCCAGTGACAATTCCAGAATCTGTAGCAAGGAAGTGTGGACTTTTCTCACTGGATTCAAGACATAGAACTTCTAAATTTTGAGCACAGGACTGCTTGGCAAGTGACTGGATATACGGTAAGTCTGATTTTGTACGTGAAGCATGTATTGTTGGCATCTTTTGCCAACCAGAACTGACATCATACTCTCATTCAACAGTTACTCAAGCTTTTAAAAAACCCTGAAATGTCATAGATCTGTCACATTGTATTTATTTATTTATTTCTCTCTTACTGCACGAGTGGCAACAGACTTCGCTTTTTAAACAGCATATGTGTTGACACACACAATGGAAAGTTTCGAGCTCTCAGTTCAGTTTGAATTGCGACACATTTGTGTAGCACTTGTGTAGTGTGCTCACTGCTTGAGTCATCTGGAAATAAAAGAAACATTTTTTGTATTTCTCTGTCGTCTGCCACGATTTGATCTTTGCGTTTTCTGGTTATTTATGATGTAAGGTGCCGGACAGCCATGATCTAAACGCTCAGACGAAAGACCTAGGACAGATTCGTGCGTAATACTAGAATTTCGGATTGGCCAGCTGATTAAAAATTACAGGCACGGCAATGGTTCTAGCAGATAGGCAATGGGGCATTGAACCTTCTGCGAATTTTAGGTGCTGACCAATCACAGTGTCGGAAAATTTGAGTGACTTCATGACAATAGGAGATATTTCAACATCAAAATCAGGTCAAAGACAACAGGTAGAGACCCTTGACAGAGAGGACAGCTCATATAAAAAGGGACTTTGTGGGTGTTGACTCTCATATAGAATTAGAAGAGACTTTGTGGGTTATGATTCATCCCATGTTGTTTTTTCTCAAATACTATTTGCAACTTCAAGCCCCAACTTTGTACAAGCATACTAATTTGGATGACACCCTCAGAAGGTTAATTATGATAACATGCTCATCTGTTATGTCAGAATTCACCTGTGTTGGTCGTTGGATGATAATACATGCATGCTTAGTCAGGATACTGGTTAAGTGCTTTTTGTTGATTACAGCAGCGCATTCAACACTATGATACCATCCAAGCTGCATGAAAAGCTGCTGCACCTTGGCTTCACACAGTCCATCTGTAACTGGGTTCTGGATTTCCTGTTAAACAGACCCCAGATTGTCAAGATCGGTTCGTGCGATCAGACCTGTGTTCAGCTGTGTCAGTTCCCTATCCCTGGTCAATGTGGACATTTATCCCAGTCATTGACCTTGAGTATGGGAGCTCCCCAAGGATGTGTTTTATCCCCATTGTTGTATTCTCTTTTTACACACGACTGTGTATCCCACTATGATGGCACACGCATAGTGAAATTTGCTGATGATACGATACTCAAGAGTTTTGTACATAACAATGACGAGAGTGCATATTGGGATGAGGTAGACATGTTAGTAGCTGGTGTTCTGACAACAACCTGGATTTGCATGTTGTTAGGACCAAGGAATTAAATGATAATCGATTTCAGGAAAAAGAAAACTGACACCCTTCTCTTAACCATCCAAGGAAACGATATTGAAATTTTTGAAACGTTCAAGTTCCTGGGTACTCTCATTTCGCATGATCTGAAGTGGGAGAAGAATATTGAACAGCTAGTGAAGAAAGCCCAGGAGCACCTCTTTTTTCTTCGGCAGTTGAAGTCTTTTGGTGTCAGTCAGCAGATCATGGTACAGTTTTACCGCGTCGCCATTGAGAGCATTCTTACCTCTTCAATGACGGTGTGGTATGGCAGCGCAACCGACGAAGCCCGCAAGAAATTAAATAGGGTGATCAAAACAGCATCTCATATTGTTGGAAGTGATCTCCTCACGCTGGAATCTCTGTACCATGCACACGCACCATCAAGAGAGCAAGCTCCATCATACATGACAAACACCATCCTGCACATAGCCTGTTCGAGCCTTTACCATCTGGCTCACGCTTTAGATCCATGAAGGCCAAAACCACTCGTTTTCAGAAGAGCTTTTATCCCTTGGCAGTTAAGGCCCTGTCTAATGTGGCTGTGATATGATTTAACTCAGCAGATTGACTCAACTCAAAGTCCCTTTAGAATTACCTACAGCCCATCTTAGTTGTTTATAGTTCTTTATAATATTATGTTCTATGTGTTCATATTATGAATTTAGCTAATCTGTTTTCGTTGCGGCTCACTTGGCCGTTTTTGTTGTCAGAAAATGGTTATTATGCGATAAATTTATCTTATTTTACTTACTTAGATGTGTGTGCATATTTAGTAGAATGACTGCTATACATATGTGTGGTTTGGTATTTTAGAGTCTGCTTGATTGTGATGTATCACACAGATCTATGCGAAAGAAAGTAACACGAATGCTTGAGAAAGAAATCAGACAGGAAAAAAGAGAGAGAACAAGAGATACAAACATCCATGATGCAATGAAGAAGGACATCACTCTTCCGGAACTGAAGTTGGCCATCAAACAGTTGAAGAAGAAAAAATGTCAAGGTCCAGACAGCATCTCAAACGAGATGTTACAACACCATGGCAACACTGCCTTAACGAAGCTACTGGACCTCTTTAAACACAGCTGGAGAGGAGGACACGTACCCCAGTGCTGAAAGGAAGCCAGGATGATCCCAATTTTGAAGAAAGGGAAAAATAAGTCCAAAGCCCTGAGTTATCGCCCCATCAGCCTGACAAGTTGTGTGTGCAAGACCATGGAGTGCATCATCAACAAGCGCCTGCAGTGGTACCTGGACTCCCAAGAGCATTATCATGCCAGAGCAAGCCGGTTTCAGAAGCCACAAGAGTACAGAAGACCAGACAGCACACCTTGCACAGGTCATAGAAGATGCCTTTCAAGATCAGAAGGTGACATTAGCTGCCTTCATTGACCTACAGAGTTTTCGACAAGGTCTGGAAGGATGGTCTCCTTGTGAAACTCCTTCGCAGTGGCATTCAAGGAAACATGTATCGGTGGACCAAGTCATACCTGCACAATCGCAGAGCCCGTGTGACAGTGAATGGGTACTGTGGCCAAAAAGTGTTGCTGCGTCAGGGGGTGCCACAGGGGGGAGTCCTGTCACCGACCCTGTTCATACTCTTCATCAACGACCTTGTGCCAGAGCTACCAAAAGGAGTCCACGCAGCCCTGTACGCAGATGACCTGGTACTCTGGTGCACAGAAGAGTATGCAACAACTGCTACATACAGGATGCAGCTAGCCCTGGACAGGCTGACAGACTGGACCAACAACTGGTGTGTGACCATCAACACAGAAAAATCATCAGCCACACTCTGCTCTCTCCAACAAAGCAAAGGCTGGCAACCTAACACTGGGCATCACCCCACTGCGGTATGAAGACCAACAGACATAATAAATAAATAATAATAAAGGTAATTTGTATAGCGCCTAATCACCAAGGTGCTCTAGGCGCTTTACAATCACAGTAATGAAACAGTGAAGCAAAATACAAAAACAAGCACATACATTACAACAACAACAAACAAAAAAACCAAAAAAAAAACATTACAACAACAACAACAAAAATACATTGATTTACAAGGAGCAGAAAACTCACACACACACACACACACACACACACACACACACACACACACACACACACACACACACACACACACACACACACGATGAGCCTGCAGACAAAATGGTCTTACGTATATGCAACAGAAAAAAGGTGAGTTTTAAGCTTGGATTTGAAAATGGAAAGAGATGACGAGTGACGCACATCAGCTGGGAGAGCGTTCCATGTAATGGGACCAAAATACGAAAATGCATGATGACCTTGAGTGACCTTATTACGTCTAGGGATACGGAAAACACGAGTGTCTGAAGCAGAGCGTAGTGAGCGGGACGGTGTATACAGCTGGACAAGATCAGATAAGTAAGGAGGGGCAGAACCAGAGATGATGTTGAAACAAATAACACAGACTTTATACTGAATTCTGTATGAAACTGGCAGCCAGTGCAAATCAGCTAGTAGAGGCTTAATGTGTTCACGTTTCGGTACACGAAAAATCAGACGTGCAGCACAGTTCATGACTCTCTGGATTTGATCAAGAAGATTTTGCGGAACACCGGACAAAAGAGAATTGCAATAGTCTATTCGGGACAGCACAAGGGAGGTAACAAGTGTTTTGGTAACTTCAACAGTTAGCAGATGTCGAACAGTGCTGATCCTTCTGAGTTCAATGAAGGCAAGCTGGCAGACTTTCTTCACTTGTTCCTTCATTGTCAGCCTGTTGTCAAAAATGACACCCAAATTACGGGCCGAGCTAGAAAAGGAGATGGCGCTCTCGCCCACCATCATTGACTCAGGGAGATCAGCACTGCACGTAGAGGAGCAGGTCATTCGGAGGGACTCAGTTTTGTCACTGTTCAGCTGGAGCTTGTTCTGTGTGGTCCACTTCTGAACATCACAAATACAAGCCTCCAAAGACTGCACCATCTGATCAACATGTTCAGACATACCTGGGCGTCACCCTTGACAAGAGGCTGACGTGGAAGCCGCACATTTGGAACGCAGAAGTGAAAGCCAGAAGAAAGCTGAACATCATGAGGAAGCTGGCTGGAACACAATGGGGAGCCAATGAAAAGGTCCTCAAAAATGTATATCAAGGCACAGTGAGACCACACCTTGAGTATGGATCCAATGCATGGTTGACGGCAGCCCAGTCACACCAGCAGACCATTGACAGAGTTCAGAACCAGGCACTGCATATCATCACCGGCGCAATGAGATCCACACCAATTGAAAAGATGGAAGAGACAACAGGCATCCCACCCCTGCGCATGAGAAGAGATTGCAAAGCCTTGATACAGTCCACAAAGGTTAAGTCTTCCAAAGACCATCCTATGAACGCCAGGATGAAACAGACAACCTCAGGGGGAATGAAAAGATCAAGCTTTGTGAAGGAGACGAGAGTTCTGCAGAGAAAACACCAGGCAAAGCTCCCTGTGCAGGTAGAGGCTCTGAATCCTACTAGTGACCTTCCACCCTGGGAAAGTAAGCCAGAAAACATCACCCTCTCTTCCACGGTACCCTGTATCACCACCAAAGATGAGCACAGCACTGTGAGCAAGAAAGCCATGACACTGGCCATGCTCGAAGAAAAGTATCCCCAGGAGGCATGGATACGGGCATACACCAATGGATCAGCCACAGGTGCAGTTCAGAATGGAGGGGCTGGGGTGTACATTCAGTACCCAAACGGAAAATGGCAGGCAAAGGCAATACCAACAGGCCTTCACTGCACAAATTACAGAGCTGAGGTGGAAGCCCTGGTCCATGCTGCAAACACCCTTAGTGGCACTGCAGACCCTGATGCCCAGATTGTCTTCCTGACTGATGCCATGTCTGTTCTTGAGGCAGCAACAGCAAGCAAACTGCCACATCTACAAGAGGCACTGCAAAACATCAAGTGCACCAAGCTGGTGTTGCAGTGGATCCCTTCACACCGTGGCATCTACGGCAATGAAGAAGCTGACAGAATGGCAAAAGTGGGCGCAGAGAAAGAACAAGACGAAAATGGAGTCAGTTTCACAGAGATGAAGACCATCATTAAGTCTGTGTACAGACCACCACAACGACCCCTAGACAGTTACCATCAGCTGTCCAGACAAGAGCAGGTGACCATCTTCCGTCTGAGGACCGGGCACAACCGACTCAATTTCCACCTGCACAGACACTTCCACCTCGTGTCATCTCCCCTGTCTGTGCCCTTGTGGAGAAGCAGAGCAGACCACAGAGCACATCCTCCAGGACTGTAGGAACCACCAGTTGCTGAGGGAGGAGGTATGGCCGAAGCCTGCCACCCTACAAGAGAAACTGTACGGGCCTGTGGAGGCGCTACAGAAGACCACAGATTTCATTTTGAGAGCCAGACTCCAAGTGTGATGGCGTTCGAGAAGAAGAAGAAGATTGTGATGTATGTATGTTTTATGCGTTGATCCTTACATGGACCCACGTCAGTTATGCTGCAAAAAATCCTAATGTTTATGCATATGTCAATAAAGTTTATCTGTATCTTTAAAGTTGCACGTGCCCAAAACGTGCAGTATGCATTTGTATATTACAATTTGTACTTTATAGTTTGACCAAGAGCATAAGAGTTGTGTGATTTTGTAGTTAAATCACAGAATTATTTTTTATTGTTCAGGAGTTGCAAACAAGATGCATGACACTTACTCTGATAAATTGGTTGGGAAAGGGGGGGGGAGGGGGGGGGGGGGTTGGTGGGTTTGCAGGCATGTGAGAGCCTTTCAGACCTTTCTACTACTAGGGACAAAAATCAAAAGTGGGCAGTAGCACAAAAGGATATGTGGGTCATCTCCAAGATGTGTGCGTGTATGCAGATGCCTCAATAAAGTGCATGATTTCTGCCAACTGCAATAATGACAATCCCTGATTGTTACTGTCAACATTTTGGACACAAAGGTGATCTTAATCATGCTCAACAAAGCACAAAAAAAGTATTATACGGTACCACTTGCATGGAATTTTCTGGGTTCGATTACCAGTGTTTGATCTACCTAGCAACCTTCGATTTACATAGAAACAAAACGAGACGAGGATTTCATGCCAAAGTCTACCACATTGTTTTGAGCTCCCTTGTGTTTTTTTTTTTTTTTTTTTTTTTTAACATTCACAGTTGTTTCTATTTTTAAACGTGTCCTTCTGATTCAATTGTCTTCACCCTAACCCACCCTGCCGACATTGAGAACCCTTTGCATCTAGTAATGTACACATTTTAGCAGTCAGAGTGGATTGCTTTGAAAAATGTAAATATCAAGACCAAACGTGACTGCCAGTGCCAAGCATGCAAAATACAAGGAAAAAAGGCTTAACAGGCCTGTTGATAGCGGTTTTTGTTGCAATGATTCCCGTCTGAATCATTGTGATGAGCTACCTTTAACCGACAGGTAAGGGGTTGAAAATAAGAATTGCAACAATTTTTGTATGAATAATTGTCCTTTTTGAAGTGTGTTTCTTTCTTAGGATTTTTTTTTGTAACTTGTCATTTTCACTGGTAAAAATAACTGTTATGTATGTGTGTTTTTCAGTGGCTCATGATGTGGCAAGTAGGTGTCACCAGCTGGAAGGTCGGCCTTTGGATGTTGTGGCTTTTGACATCAACTTGGAACAGCTGCCCTTGACAAACGGCACAGATCTATCAGAAAACCCTGGAGGAAGCACTCACACTGATTCTACATGTAGTGACATTGTATCTGGCGTGGAGGGTTTGATTCTAAGTGCAGACGTAGACCATGATAAAGATTGTCAGCCTAAACCTCTACCAAAGATAACACTTTCTGTTGAAGGTGTGCATGAGGTTTACTTGGGTGTCCTAGATGCCTTCAGTGAGATTATCCCTTGTGTGATGGAGGACATCAGCATCGACGTGAAAGGCAAGATCGTGGAGCTGACTGGTGTGAAAGACGCTGTGGAACATGCTCGTAGACTGTTGTACAACCTTATCGAAAAGCAGACAGAGTCGCCTTTTCTTCATAGTGTACCTGACAGCTTTGATGGATGGGAGCAGATTTTTGAACAGATGGAAGAACAAATTGGAATAAGGGAGTTGCATCCACAGTATCTCCTCCTTGTGACAGATGGACTGGCGTCTTCTGGATTTGTGGAAGAGGAACTATGCATTAGCTGCACACAAGAGGATGGTCAGTCTCTCACGTTTGATGAGTTCTTGGAGAAGTTTGTCAGTTTGAGAGAAGAATCAGTGTGGTGTCATGCAGAAAATAATCTTCTGTCTTCTGCTGCATGGGTTCACTATTTGGAGGGGGATTTTTTTCAGGATTTTGGGAACAGTGTGGTAGCCAGTAAGAATGAAAATGGCACCAAGGTAACTGTGTTTGGGTCTGTGAAATGTCTTGCAGAAGCTGTCGGCAGTGTACGCAGGTTTCTGGAGAATGTCCCAGTTAGTAAAAGTCTGCCTATGTCCAGCATGCAGCAAAGCTTTCTGAATACATTTAAAATCAAGGAGTTAATTACAATTCAGCAGTGTGATCCTGGGCTTGGAAAAGTAACAGTTGAAATGAAAGGGAATGCTTTGAGTATCGAAGGCTTCAGGCAAGGTGTCAATCATGCTGAGCGATCATTGAAAAAAATGTTTGAGAGCTTGCTTTGCTCACGAGCAATATACTCTGCTAAAGGGCTTTCAAAAATTGAAGGAACACAGGAGTGGAATCAGATGCTGGACATGGTCAGTAAAGACTGTCACTGCATCATTTCAAACCTGCCAGATGCGTCAGTTGGAGATGCAGACACAGACAGAGAGGAGTGGGGCCAGTGGGCAGCAACAGTCGTACATTCCTTCTCTCTGTCAGATGCTGAATGTCATGTTGTGGAAGGTGCTGTGACTTTCATGAAAGTGGATGCCATTGTGATGTGCCATCATGATTCTGATGCACCAGCACTGCCTGTGAACCCACCCACAGACAGATCAACGTCTAACAGTACAGGTACTTCATTGCCTTTTACTGCTGCCGTGAGATGGCATTTGTCACTTTCTCACCGTTAAACCCAAATAACTAACTGCTTTTTACTTAAAGGTACACAGACACATACAAAAATAGATCATCACAAAATTTCAGTTTCAAGTGAAGTTGTCATTACTTTTATAATCACATGGTGTACACTAGTTGTCGAAAGTTATATTTCCTGCCTTAATTTGCTGTGTGTGATTTTCCGTTGAATCACTCAAGTCACAGACACCTGATGTATTTTGAGACTGAACTAGTGTAGTGTCATTTTGCATGCAGCATCTATCTTTTAAACACCAGTACTTTTGTGTACAAGATGCATTTTGGCTCACGTGCGAAGCAAAAGTAAGTATGTTCTGGGCCAGTGGTTGCCGTTGTCCGTGGTAAACTTTAACATTGTCATTTTCTCGGAGACTATTCAAGCCACAGTCTTCCAACTTCGCCCAAGGCTATCAGGAAATAGGTCGAAAATAGATATATTAGGACGTTTATTTGTTTTTTCAAAATACATTACCGATGGCATTACTATATGGAATACACTCTATAGCCTATTGATTTCAGCCTAAAGTTGTGTCCCCTACACAACTTGGGAGGAGATACTGGGGATCCATAAATAGGACCCCGGGTGGCCTCACCTTACCACCCTATCCCGGCAAGCGGAGGGTGAGTTCCTGTCAGTTTTCACTCTTAGCTCGACCTGTACGGTCGAGTTTGTGCCTTGCTAAACGTTTTCGAAGGAAGGATAGACTGTCTTCTTTGGCTACGCATTTGAACTTTTGGCTTTTGGCCTTGGGTTTAGACTTCTCCTCGGACGCAGTGTGTTTCGTTGATGTGTTTCTTCACTTCAACTTTTACTGTGTTTGGATTTGCGCCGTCCGGTTACGACCGGTTTGACTTTCAGTGACCTTCGTCCTTGGCGCCGGCTTGTGACTTTGCTCCCTCATGTAGTGAGCTCGGCGCTTGAGTGTGTTCCCTCCTGCGGACTGTGTGCAGCGGACTATGGCTTCTAGTTTGAAGTCCTGCCCCCTTTGTGGAGATTTTCAGTGGCTTTCTGACGCCCACGACGCCTGCCTGCCGTGCTCGGGATGCTCTTCAGACAGGATGTGTGACGTGTGCGCCGAGTGGAGTGAGGACCGGTGGTCTAAGCTGTGGGACTTTTACAGACGTGACCGACCTGCCCAGACAAGACAGGCGCCCCGGACTTCTCTGCAGGATGGCGTCGCGCCATCGGCTCCGCGGGCCCCACTTTGCTCAGTCGTCCGGCCCGTCCGGCCCGCAGGTAAGTCCCCTTCATCTACCGTAACTGCTCAGGAACTCCCTTCCCGCTCTGAGTCTTCTGAGCAGGGCAGGCGAGGTTCAGAGTCTTGCACCCCACGCTCCGCATCTTTGGTGCGTGGCTTGAGCTCCTTGAGTCTGCCCCCCCTCGCTCCATATCGCCGGAGCGGGCGAGGCCAGCTGAGCATTCATTCACACCCCCCTGCTCTCCGTTTCTTCTGAACGGGCCTGGCGTGACGAGCGCAAACGTACTAAGAAAGAGAAAAGAAGTAGGCATAGAGGCTCTCCATCACGCTTCGAGGCTTCGACCTGTGACCAGAGGCCTGTAGAGGTTTTGCCCACCCGCTCTGATTCTTCCGGAGCGGGCCCAGCGTCCTACGTTTACGTCCCCCCCACCCCCGCCCCGTTTCGACCAGGCGGGCCCGGTGTGACTCTGACACGAGACCCCCTCGCCCCGAGGCTTCGGAGCGGGGGCTGCGTGTCCCATTTCGGTCCCCTCCCCGCTCCGAATTTTCGGAGCGGGCCAGGAGAGACACGTTACCAAACACCCCCCCCCCCCCTCCCCCCCCCGCCCCGCCCCGTATCGACCAGGCAGGCTCGGTGTGACCTTTTGTCACGCGTCCCCCACGCTCTGAGGCTTCGGAGCGGGGGTCGCGCAGCACTATTTTGTCCCCTCCCCCGCTCCGCTTTTCCTGAGCGGGCTTGGCGTGACACTTCTCGGCCTCCTCCTCGTCTAAGGAGGTCGGCCCTTCGCTCAGCTCACAGACGGTTCGTGCTTTGGAAGAGGCCTCCCGTCTGATCGCCAACTACCTACCTCCTGACTTATGTCCACCTTCGCCTCTGCTGAAGAGACAGGCTTCCGCCATGGTTGATGCGCAGAGGCAGGCTAAGCATCGCAAGTCTCTCCCTCAGCCAGCCGGTTTCTGGGATCTCGTCGATGCTTTCTCGGCCCGGCTTCGCCAGGACTCCTTCGGCGACGAGGGTTATTTTGCAGATTCGCATTGGCCTGCGGGGATCAATATGTCTTTTTGACAGGCTTGGTACGCTGGACACTCTCAAGCCTTCACCGTCCCTCTTCCTTCGGTGAATGCGGCAGCCGTCAACCAGGCGGGTGGGCGCCGGTTAGTCCAGAATGCTTGGCCTCGCCCTCTGGACTGAATCGCTTCCTTATTTCGGAATTCGCTGGCGTGGTCCGGGTTCCTGGAATTGGCGACGCAAGCGGTACTACATTGCCTGGAGGACACTTGGGACCTGGAGGCCGCGTCCCCACTCCGTGACGTGCATTCCATTTTGGTATCTGCTAACAGGGCCACCTACCATTCCTCAACCAACACTATGGCGGCGGCCGCCAATTGTGACCTTTGGAGGCGTGATTCGCTCCTACGGCTCTGCACGGATCTCCCCAAGACGGTGAAGACGCAGCTCCGCCAGGCTCCACTCGGCGGTTCCCTCCTTTTGGTGAGACGTGGCAGACGGTAAAGGAAGCTACCAAGGACCTGTGGCCGCTTCCTGCCTCCGCCCCCGCTGCACCTCGCTTCGCGCTACCTGCCAGGCTTTCGTTCCAGTCCCCTCCACCTTTGTGCAGGTCCCCCGTGTGGACCCAGGCTCCGGTCAACCAATCCCAGGCAGTAGCTCTGCGTGGAGAAATCGCGTCCTTACTCGACAAAGCGGCGACGGTAGTGGTTTCTCGTCAAGACTCGCCGGCGTTCTACAGCCATCTCTTTCTCGTCCCCAAGCCTGGGGGCAAGTGGCGGCCAGTCATCGACTTGTCGGCGCTAAACAAGTTCATTTCAGCGCCTCACTTTTGGATGGAAACAGCCAGGACTCTCCGCGCAGCCGTCCGGCCAATGGACTTTGCCATCAGCCTCGATCTGTCAGACGCATATCTCCACGTTCCGATTCATTCGTCGTCTCGCCGGTATCTCTGATTTGCCTTTGCCGGGGTCATTTACCAGTTCCGAGCCCTCCCCTTCGGCCTCAACATCAGTCCTTGGTTCTTCATGAGGCTTCTCGACGCGGTGATGTCCCTCTTCCGACGGAGATCTCCGAGTCCGGCCTCCAAATACCTGGACAACTTGCTTTTGCACAACCAGCCTCGGCGCTTGAGGAGGACAGAGACGCCCTCCTTTCTCTCCTGCGCCGACTTGGGTTCCTCGTCAACCCGCGCCGGTTTCTACATTTGGGGATGGAATTCCTGACCGACCTCAACCTAGTCCGCCTGCCTTTGGCGTGGCGGCAGAAGATTGCCGACTTCGCACTTCGTGTGGACAAAGGGGTCTCATTCTCGGCCAGAGTCTGGCTTCAACTTCTGGGTTTACTTAGCGCGGCAGTGGACTTGTTACCTCTCGGCAGGCTTTATGCCCGCCCGCTGCAGCTACACCTTCTTCTCCACTGGCGTCCCTCGTCAGGTGCCCTGATGGATCCAGTCCCAGTTACCCCGTTGACCCGGCCACACCTCCAGAGGTGGTTGGACCTCGCGTGGTTGGCGACGGGCGTACCTTTACACTCCCCTCCGCCCCGGTGGTCTCTCTGCACCAACGCGAGCCGGTCGGGCTGGGGCGCTCACCTGTTACCGGACTTTGTCTTGGCCTCGGGCCTCTGGCTCCAGGACCTTGCGGACAAGCACAGCAACTGGCTAGAAATGAAGGCGGTGTGGATGGCTCTTGACTTTTGGCAGGGAAAACTGACCGGCCAAGAGGTCCTCATTTTCTCGGACAATTCGACGGTGGTGGCCTACATACAAAACCAGGGGGGCACGCACTCGCACTCCTTGTGCATCCTCCTTTACCACCTCCTGCTCTGGTGCTGGGACCGGGCCATTCGTCTTCGAGCCCACCACATCCCCGGCCACCTAACGTGGTCGCAGACACCCTTACCTGCCGCGGACAGCTTCTACACACGGAGTGGTCCCTGCGTCCCGACATCTTTCGCCTGATCTGCTCATGTTGGGAGACTCCTCTAGTTGACCTTTTTGCCACCAGATGGAACAACCAGCTCCTGGTGTTCGTCTCCCCAGTCCCGGACCCGCTCGCCTGGGCGGTGGATGCGCTCTCCATTCCGTGGGACAGACTGGTCGCGTATGCCTACCCTCCGTTGGTCCTGGTACCGAAGGTCCTACGGAAACTTCAGGGATGCTCCGCAATTCTCTTCCTGGTGGCCCCCTTCAATTAGACCAAGAGCTGGACCACGGACTTACTCGCTCTAGCGACGGACCCGCTCCTCGAGCTTCTGGCCCCGCCCACGATGCTCAAACAACCCCGCCAGGCTCTCTTCCACCCTTGCCCGGAGCGCCTCCTACTACACGCCTGGAGGTTGTCCGGCGAGCCCTCACCGCTAGAGGTTTCTCGGATGCAGCGGTGGAGGCGATTGCGGCAGCCCGCAGACAGTCTACGCGGAAGGTGTACGAAGGAAAGTGGAGGGTCTTTCAGTCCTGGTGCGCCGCTCGGCGGCTCCCCCCATGGATCTTTCTACCCCCCAACTAGCGGACTTCTTCCTCTGGCTCTTCGACGATCAAGGCTTAGCTTCGGTCACCGTTAATGGTTACCGAGCCATGATCGCAGACACTTACCGCCACCTGGGCCTTCCGGATCCAGGTGCTTGCAAGGACCTCGGACCTTTTGGCTAACTTCGAGCTTCGACGTCCGGTCTCCCGTTCTGGGTTCTGACGTGGCTAAATACGGACCGCTTTGAACCTCTGCCTTTGGCTCGGTTCTAAGACCTGACCCGGAAGACATGTTTCCTTTTGGCTCTCGCCACCGCTTCCCGCGTGAGTGAGCTTCACGCGCTCTCGATAAGTCCCGCTTGTCTGCAGTTTCGTTTCGATGGATCTGCGCAGCTACTCACCGACCCGTCATTTCTGGCCAAGAACCGCTTGTCCTCGTCGGCTCCCCAGATGCTGACCGTACATCCGCTTAGAGGGACTGACCTTTCCTGTGAGTCGCGTCAACAGGACCCGGTTTGGGCGCTGAGGATTTACCTGCGTCACTCTAAGGCGCGCTGCCGGGGGCGCTCCCGCCTCTTCCCCAGGCAGGACCGATATCTCGGCCCAGATGGTTTCATCCTGGCTTCGGTGGGTGATTAGGTCGGCCTACCGGGACCTCTCCCCTGACGGGGATAAGCTTTTGCAGATTCGGCCGCATGAAGTTAGAGCAGTAGCCACCAGCATTGCCCTGGATCGCAACTGCTCCGTTAAGGACATTATTTCGGCGGGTGGCTGGCGTGCAGACTCCACCTTCTCCCGCTTCTACCTCTGTGACCTATCCGGCCAGCGTGACTCCCTGGCCCGGGTGGGCGACATCTCCGCGGCCCAGCACTCTCTCCGAGCTCCACACGTGCCTTAGGTACATCTTAGCTGAAATCGTTAGGAGTGCTCCTTATGGGCCTGTGGAGGGGGTTAGTTCTGAGCTTTTAGGGTCAGCACCCTCCTCCTCTTCGCTATTCTTCGATATAGTAAAACCATCGGTAATGTATTTTGAAAAAACTAAAGAATTTTTTTTCTAAAATGTATTTTTTTGAAAAATACTTACCGATGGCATTACTCGAACAGCCCTCCCTCCTGCCCCGCTTGCCTCTTTGGCTAAGTGTGAAAACTGACAGGAACTCACCCTCCGCTTGCTGGGATAGGGTGATAAGGGGAGACCCCCCGGGGCCCTATTTATGGATCCCCGGTGTCTCCTCCCCAGTTGTGTAGGGGACACAACTTTAGGCTGAAATCGATAGGCTATAGAGTGTATTCCATATAGTACCATCGGTAAGTATTTTTTTTTTAAATACATTTTAGAAAAAAAATTCATTTTTTCTCAAAAACTTCACAACTTCAAACCCAAACTTGCTACAAAATAGCTGGTGGTAAGACTTTTCTATGCATACTAATTTGGTTTACCCCTCCAAACGGTCAAAAGTCAGAAAAGATCAGGTAATAGGTCAAAAATGGCGATATTTTGACATACAATTTTTTTTTCTCAAATACTATTCACATTTTCAAACCCAAACTTGATACAGAGATACCCGATGGTAAGACCTATGCATGCATACTAATTTGGATGACCCATCGGGAAGGTCAAGGTTGAAAGAGGTAGCAAATGTGTGTAAAATGCCAATTTTTGATGGAATTTTAGTTTTTATCAATATTTTTGCAAACGTTTTAATCAAATTTGGCACAAAGGAGCTGATATTAAGACCTTCCTGTGCATACTAATTTAGTTAACTTGTCGCAATGGTCAAGGGTCATGGGGGTTGATAGATATGTGAAAAATGTTGAGAAAACATTCATTTTGATAGCGCAGAAGCCAGCTTTTCACTTATTGTCACAAAGGTCATACATGTAAATTGGTCATACACATGTGCCTTTTTTTGTTAGTCTCTTCTATTTATAAAAGAGACTTTTTTGGATGGGTCATGGCCGAGTAAATTCAAAAAAATGTTCATGATTACATAGGCGGGCAGGTCTGAAAATCTGACAACTAAAGTAACCAGATAAAAATTACATCATGTCTAGTTACGCTAACTTTGTTGCAGAACGTACTTTCTGCGGGAAACGTGGTGTGTGTGTGTATGTATGTAAACACAAGAATCTCCAATGTTTGTGTATGTACAAGCTTGAAACTTGGGGAAGTGCTTTGTTCAAGGGATGCCTAGGAGAGCCTCTGACAGGGATGAGAATCTTCCACCTTTTAGCGGAAATCCGCTCTTTCGGAAGGTCCCAGGGTCACAAAAACAACTGATCTGACCCCATAAAATAAGGCTCAGAATGCACCAGAATGCATAGATTTTAACCATCTTTTCAAAAATTTTCCCCCCTAGCATCGCGTACCTGCTTCGCAGGTACGCGCACTCGTGGTTTCGCCACTCGACAGACTTTGGAATTTTTCCGCCTTTTTGTCATTTTAGGATTCTCATCCCTGCTCTGAGCATATTACAATTGAAGGGTTAAAAGACTGTTTATAGAAAGTCAGTGTCCCACATTAGAGTCTGTAATTTTTGTCATATTTACTTTAAAGAGTGACTAACGTCAAATTTTTATGCCCAATATTATTAAAATTTTGTTTCCGTTATGTCTTGAAAAGTCTTTTTGGTGAAGCCGAAATTACGATGCGGGGCCTGTACGCGGAGAAAATCCGTTGACATGCAGCTGAGCTTGCAACTGGACGTAACTTTCTTGCACATCCGGCAAAACAGTACATCGCTTAATGCCCCTTACAGTGGGCGCTACCATTTTAATTTTGACCCCCAATGCCTCAGCGGGTAGTTTCACAGTGATTGGCCCCAAAGATGGCTGACCGATGTTTGCCTGTTCGTGCTGTTATTCACGAGTCCATACAATGCAGTCAGCAGCAACTATCTGAGTCCGCAAGCTGCTTGCTAACGATGTAAATATTTCTAAAAAAATGTTCCTGCATATCTTGGTGCGGCACTGACATCACCGATACGCCACTGCGGTTATCATTAGTTCTACAGCATATAAACCGGACTCAGCCCTAGTCTACACTGACAAGATAAGTTGCAAATTGTATAGCACATGTTTGCTGGTCTGCTTTAGAATAAATACGAATGAATTGTGCTGTAAACGTGCTTCTCAGCTGTCCGTTGCCGCCTGGTGGTGTTCTATTCAACGGGAAGAACAAGAAGTATTCGACTGAAAAATGAACCGCCGCACAGACAGACAACATCGAGTCGGTGAAGGTATGTGATACATATATTTTGTAATTTTGCTAAACAGTTGAAAGTAAATGAGTAAAAGTGAATGTTTACATTGGAAACAATAGCAGACGATTTTGACGGTTAGAGATCTCTGCGCATGACTAGAAAAGCCCGCCGTTTTTGTACGTAAACATCCGGAACTGGTCAGGAGCACGGTTGAATCGCTTAGTTCGTTGGATACTTCAAATCAGAGGACGATAGACAAAACAATATCGAAGAATGTGTTCAGTATGTACTCCGTTTATGTGTATACATTTATTTCCTCAAAAACATTACCGATGACATGACTGATAGGGAAGTGTCTACTTACTCTCAATTTTAGCCTATGAACCCGTTGTGCCCTTGCACCAACCGGGAGGCACTCGGGGAACCCACAGAGGGGCCGAGAGTGATCTCCCATGACTGCCCATCCGGTTCCGAGTCATGTGATGCTTACTCAGTTTAGTCTACTTAGCTCGTCTAGTGCAGACGTGTTTTGCTAGCCTCCGGCCTCGCTTACTTTCGACCGGTTTGGAACCCGTCTTTGTCCTGTGTTGGGACTTGCTTCGCTTGCGGACTCTTGCCGTGTGCTGCTACCTTCAGCTGCTTCTTCTTCTGCCTCTGCTGCCTTCTCGCCTCTTCGGTTGGCCTCCTTTCCCGCCTTCGGCGCTGTTGTGGTATGGAGGTGTCGTCCCCCGCCCCTGTTGCTGCGGAGAGGTAAGGTAGTTGATTGGCCTTCGGCCGGCCTCCAAGCGGGTCGCCGGTCGTGAGCTCTTCTCAGCCTTTGTTTGTTTAACCTGGCGCCGTGCTTTGTTTCTCGGCTTGGCCCTTGCGGCCTACGCCGTGTCGCTTAATACCTAGCGCGGGCGCATAAACTGTCTTTGTTTTTCATGCAGAGATTGACCAATGAAACATGTGTTGTGCAAGACGGCTTTCCGTCTTTTGTTGCGGTTACGTTGGGTAGCCGGGTGCTGGCGGAGCGTTGCTGCGCTCCGGACTCTTAGCTTGCCGGCCTCGTGCCTCGGCGCTCGCACCTTGGGGGGGGGGGGGGGGGGGGGGGGTGAATTGTGTGTTCACTTTGGGTATGTTGACTTTGTCACCTTAGTTTCCCCTTTCCCCTTGTTGGGCGCCGCCACGTGCTCTCACTTGTACGCTTGTTTGTTTGTGTGTTGCAGTTGCCAAGTGCGAACCTGCACCCTCTGCGGCGACTTCCAGTGGCCAACGGACAACCACGCTGTATGCCTCCCTTGCTCTGGCTGTGCCTCGGGCCGCTCTTGTGACCTCTGCTCCACGTGGCCAGAACTGAAGTGGTCGCAGCTTTGGAGATTTTACAGGCGGGACCGGCCGTTACCTGTGAGTAACCCTCCCGTCCGAGCGTCCCCCAGTGTGTCAGGAGCAGGGACCAAGCTTGTCCGTTCGGACCCCATGGATAGGACGCCGCTTAGAACGCGTACACCCAGCACTGTTCGGACAACTGACCCTACCTTGCAGACCCCAAGTGCCGTCCTCCCTGAGCTCGGCCCAAGGGGACGCGACCCTCGCCGCCCCTTGTCTGCGGTCAGTTCTCGCTCGTCTCTCACGCCCGCGCACTCCTACGAGGAGTCAAGTTACCGGCAGGGAGCCCGCCTTTTAGCGCCCGGCTCTCAGAGACGAAGTGCTACACGACCAAGGACTCACGACTCTAGGGCTTCTCCCTATTCGCCGCGATCTCGCTCGCCGTGGGACTCTCGTCGTCGGCATCATCATTCTCGTCGGACGCCCTCCAGCCCCCCTCGCCTGGTTGCGGCTTTGCCGCGGTCTTCTTCGCGCTACCGGCGGTCTTCGCCCCATCGCTCTTCGCGTCGGCCGTCTTTTTCCCCTAGGCGTCGCTCCGCGCGGAGCCCTCGCCGGGAGGGTCCCCCTCATTCCCGTCCTCGTAGTCGCTCTTCCTTCTCCTCCCGGCTGGACGCCTCTCGGGGACCTCTCCGTTCTCGCCGCGGCAGTCCGCTTGCCGCTCCCCCTCCTCCCCGGGACGAGGACGCCTTGAGTTTGCTGGCTGAGGATTCTGCTTCTGCCCTGCTAGGCCCAGGTAGCCGTTCCCCCGCCTCCCGCTCGTCCCTTTCGGACATCTCGGACTCTTCTCCGCTGCCTTCTTCTTCTCGCGCGGCTACGTTGCTCGCCTTGGATGAGGCCGCCCGCATCGTTTCCGCCTCCCTCCCAGTCGACGCTTGCCCTCCGTCTCCCCCCCTCAAGCGCAAGGTATCGGCCTTCGTCGATGCTGGTCGGCAGACGAAGAAGTTTAAGTCTCTTCCTCAGCCTCCTGGTTTCAGCGACATGCGGGACGCCTTCTCCGCGCACCTCCTCGCTGCCCCTAGGGAACATCAGTTTTTCGGCGACCGCAGATGGCCCCCCGGCCTCGACATCGCCTTCCGGCAGGAGTGGTACTCTGGACATTCCCAGTCCTTTGTCTGCGCTCTTCCTCCAGTGGATCCGGCGGCTGTTCTTCAGGCTGGCGGCTCTTCGCTTCTGAAACGCGCCATTCCTCGAGGTTTGGATGCTACAGCGGCCCTGGTTCGTAACACCCTTGCTTGTTCGGGCTTCCTCGAGCTTGTCACCCGAGCGGCGGTACAGCGGATAGAGGAAGCTTGGCATCCTTCCATCACTCCCCTGTTAGGAGATCTTCTCGCCCTCGCGGAGGTAGCTAATCGTGCGGCGTATCACTCATCTGTCAACGCCATGGCGGCTTCCTCCAATTGTGACCTCATACGTCGAGATGCTGTCCTGCGGGCTTGCCGGGGTTTGCCTTCGGACCTGCAGAACCAGTTGCGTCGTGCCCCCCTAGGTGGATCACTTCTGTTTGGCGATACCTGGTCTTCGGTTAAGATCGCGAACTCGGATCGGTGGCCTTCCAAATCTGCGCCTTCTCGCTTTCGCTCCTCCCGCAAGGCCGCGAGTCGCGCCCTGCGGGGCTCCGGACTTCCTGCGTCCTCAGACCTCCTCCCTTCTCGTAACCCCCGCCGCCGCCCTGCCTTTGGTCGACCCGGTCAGGTTAGCTCCTTTGCCCCCGCCCGGTCCCGACCTGCCCATCGCCCTGGGCGCGGGCGGGCTCACTGACTCCCTAGCTCCGCCCCCGCCGACCGTCTTGGGTCCTCCAGTCGGCGGGAGGCTTGCCCGGTTCAGCGAAGAGTGGTTTTCGCTGTTCCCAGACGACCCCTGGATCAGGACCACCGTCTCCGACGGCCTTCGGATTTCGTTTCGCTCTCCTCCTCCGCTGCGACGGGCCCCTCTGTGGACCGCCATGCCCTCCGACCCGTTAAAGTCCAGCGCTCTGCGTTCCGAGGTCTCCGCTCTTCTGCAGAAGTGTGCCACGGAGGTGGTTGTGCGTCACGGCTCCCCGGCCTTCTACAGTCGCCTCTTCCTGGTGCCCAAGCCGGGCGGCAGGTGGCGCCCGATCATCGATCTTTCCAAGCTGAACTCCTTCATTTCGGCTCCTCACTTCCGCATGGAAACCGCTCGGTCCCTCAGGGCCTCGGTGCAGCCAAGGGACTTCGCCGTGAGCTTGGATCTGTCAGATGCGTATTTACATGTTCCCATTCACCCTGCCTCCAGGAAGTACCTGCGCTTCGCCTTTGACGAAGCAGTCTACCAGTTCTGGGCCCTTCCGTTTGGTCTCAACCTCAGCCCTTGGGTATTCTCTCGCCTGATGGACGCGGTAGTGGCCAAGGCTCGTCAGTCATCGTCCAGCCCTACTTCCAATTACCTCGACGACCTCCTCCTACGCAACCAATCGGCGACCGTTCTTTCAGCGGACAGAGATGCCTTGATCCGGCTGTTAGCGCGACTCGGTTTTCTCCTCAACAGAGGGAAATCGGATCTCTTGCCCAGTCGCCGATTCGTCCACCTAGGCATGGACTTCGCTACCGATCTGAACTTGGTTCGTCTTTCGGAACAGCGGATTCAGAGGTTAGCCTCCTTGACCGCCGATCTTTGCCGGCTAGACGCAGCACCTGCCAGGACTTGGCTACAGCTTCTAGGAACGATGAACGCCGCTGCAGATCTCCTGCCCCTGGGGCGTCTCTACTATCGGCCCATACAGCTGCACCTCCTCCTTCACTGGCGCCCGTCCTCCGCCGACTTGGCAGCCTTGGTACCGGTCACTGCGCTTCTTCGTCCCCATCTGCTGCGCTGGATGGATCCGGCGTGGCTGGCTTCGGGAGTTCCCCTCGCGTCTCCCCCTCCTCGCCTATCCCTGTGTGTCGACGCGAGCCTCTCAGGGTGGGGTGCCCACCTGTTTCCGGACTTCCGAACGACGTCGGGAGCCTGGCCGCCAGAGATGTCTGCCCGTCACATCAACTGGTTGGAGCTTCAGGCTGTTTGGCAAGCCCTCATCACTTGGGAATCGAGTCTGCTGCACCAGGAGCTCTTGGTCCTTTCCGACAACGCGACGGTGGTGGCGTACCTTCAGAAGCAAGGCGGCACACACTCTCCCGACTTGTGCATGCTCACCTACCGGCTGATGCTTTGGTGCCAGACCCGCGGCATCTTCCTTCGAGCGAGACACATTCCGGGCCACCTGAACGTCCTCGCCGACTCGCTCTCGCGTCGTGGTCAGATGTTACACACGGAATGGACTCTTCGCCAGGACATTTTCCAGATGATCTGCGCCCACTGGGAGACTCCTCAGATCGATCTGTTTGCCACGAGGTGGAACCATCAGCTTCCCCTCTTTGTCTCCCCGGTCCCGGATCCCCTGGCCTGGGCTGTCGACGCTCTCTCCATCCCCTGGGACGGTTTGATCGCCTACGCCTTTCCCCCGACGGTCCTTGTCCCCAAAGTCCTCCTCAAACTCCGGGGATCCAACGCCGTTGTTCTCCTGGTCGCCCCGTTTTCCTGGAACCGCTCTTGGACCACAGACCTCCTCAGCCTCGCCACGGGCCCTCCTTTGCGCTTACCGACGCCCTGGACGATGCTCAAACAGCCTCGACAGGCCCTTTTCCACCCGTGCCCGGAGCGTCTCCTCCTTCACGCCTGGAGGTTGTGCGGCGTGCCCTCACCGCTAGAGGCTTCTCGAGTGCAGCAGTGGAGGCGATCTCTTCGGCCCGCAGACCCTCAACGCGACGCGTCTACGAGGGAAAGTGGCGAGTGCTGTGCGCCTGGTGTGAGGACCTCCGTCTCGACCCCACTGGTTTGACTCACCCCCAGCTCGCGGACTTCTTCCTCTGGCTCTTTGGAGACCAGGGTCTCGCCCCTATCACCATCAGAGGATACCTTTCCATGATTGCCGACACTTATCGACACCTTGGACGTCCGGACCCCGGCGCCTGTAAGGACATCGCCGACCTTATGTCGCACTTCGGCTTGCGACGTCCGGTACTCCGCTCTCTCGTCCCGCGCTGGGACCTTCCCTGGGTCCTGACGTGGCTGAACTCATCCAAATTCGAACCACTGCCCTTGGCCCGCCTTCAGGACGTGACTCGTAAGACCTGCTTCCTTTTGGCCCTTGCCACAGCGGCCCGAGTCAGCGAGCTGCACGCGCTCTCGGCGCGCCCTACCTGCCTGCAATTTCGTGCGGATGGCTCCGTGCACCTTCTCCCAGATCCCTCCTTCCTTGCCAAGACCAGGTCTCCACTGACGGCGCCACAAATGATCACACTGCGACCGCTGCGGGGAATGGACTTCCCTCGAGAGACCAGGCAACAAGACCCTGTGCGCGCCTTACGCGTCTATCTACGCAGAACCAAAGCCGTCCGTCGAGGACGCTCACGCCTCTTCCTGCCTCTTAGGCCCGGCAGACATGACATTTCGGCCCAGACGATCTCTTCCTGGCTACGCTGGGTCATTCGGTCCGCCTACCAGGACCTCTCCCCACAGGGAGCAAAGAGGCTTAAGATACGCGCGCACGAGGTACGTGCCATGGCCACGAGTCTTGTTGACCGGAACTGTGCTGTTAATGACATTGTGGCGGCAGTAGGCTGGCGAGCGGAATCTACCTTCGCCCGCTTCTACCTCCGGGATCTGGCAGGCCAGCAAGACAACCTCGCTCTGGTGGGGGACATCACGGCAGCGCAACACTCCCTCCCGGCGCCACAGGCGCCGTAGGTACGCTACTTAGCTAAAATTGTCGGGAGTTTGCGACTGGGAGGATGGCTCTGCAGGCCCCCTGGGTTATTTTGCGGACAGCGGCACCCTCCTCCTGCTCGTAATTCTCCCTATCAGTCATGTCATCGGTAATGTTTTTGAGGAAATAAATGCATTTTTCTCTAAAAGGTATTTTTTCGAAAAATACTTACCGATGACATGACTCGGAGGACCCTCCCTCCTGCCCCGCTTGCCGCTGGGAAGCTAAGTAGCCTAAACTGAGTAAGCATCACATGACTCGGAACCGGATGGGCAGTCACGGGAGATCACTCTCGGCCCCTCTGTGGGTTCCCCGAGTGCCTCCCGGTTGGTGCAGGGGCACAACGGGTTCCTAGGCTAAAATTGAGAGTAAGTAGACACTTCCCTATCAGTCATGTCATCGGTAAGTATTTTTTGAAAAAATACCTTTTAGAGAAAAATGCATTTCTCACGATAAGCACGCTTCAGATTGATGTAGTACATTCACCACAGCAACTGTGTGTTTGCCAAGTATCTGAAATGTATCCTCTGTCCGCCTGCACGTACCAACTGCATAACAAAACATATTATTATCGAGTATCAAAACTAGCCTATCTATCACTGCTTTTAACTACCACCCCCCCCCTCCCACCGTTTTTTGTGTTGTGTGTTTGATGTTCTTGGGTATTATTTTGTTCATGTGATATGCTTGATGAAAATCTGATCTAAATACATGATCATGGTACATTAATTGTGTACTGTAAGTTTTGATAGTTTAGTGTCAAAAACAAAACGATCACATAATCCAACAACAACTGATATGGTAAGGTTTGTTAGTATTAGTTTCAGGAAGGATGCAATTTGCATTTCAGTGGAAACTTGTAGGAGCAATGCAGCATACCAGTTTTCTATGCCATCTACATCATCCATATGTGTTTTCCTGTGATAATATGACTGAACTGCATGTCAGATCAACACGATGCATATCCCCATGCTATAATTGTACTGCAAATCCATGTGGATACCTATACAATGCGGTCAATTGGTTTGTTCTTAGACACTCATGTAGGGTATGCATGCAGTCTATGTTTTAATTAGTTACTCTGTTATAACAATGTTGAACCTACAGACAGTTGCTCATCCTTTTTGTTATTTGTTATTTTTGGGTTATTTTGTAGTGTATGTTATGTGCTTTGTTGTATACTTATTCTAAATACATTTTCTATTTATAACCAGTTTGGTAGGTTTCAAAGTTGTAGTTTAAAAAATACTGTCAATTTCATTTTAGTGATAAAACAGTAAGTGGAGTACAGCATATTCTTTGCCAGCTACCAGATTTATTCCTGTGTATAATAATTTGAAACTGACTGAATTGCAGGTGAGGTCATCACCATGAACATGCAGTATCCATTGGATATCCCACCACACCACAATGCACTGGGTTAGTCACTTAGTGTTAAAGTTTAACAAATCTGAACCTACTAATAGTTTCCCATCATGTCTTATGTTTGCTGCTGTTGGGTATTTGTTGTATTTTAATACACGCTTATATTGCAGATTTGTTTAACAATGCATGGTCATTCAGTTAAAATGTAAAATGTAATTTTCAATGTACTTTAAGTGTTAAAGCATGCGTAGAGGGCGTGCCTGTGGTTATTAATATTATGCAGGAGGTAGAGCAATACGGTATGTTTTAGTACAACTACAAGTGTGACAATGTTACTACATATTGTACTAAAACTCAGGACTGACAGTGCAACAGGTGATAATGCAGAGGTCACATACTGCATTGCATTTTTTAACTGGATGGCTGGAGCTTCATTTACTGATTTAGTCAATAGTTATTTATCCAAAGGCCAGCAACACATTGTGTTTTAATCATCAATGCGGGGGTGCATCCAGGGTGGGGTTGGTCCTAGGGTTTCTATCCCCCCTCCCCCCTCCCCAGCCCACCCTTTTTAAAAACTGCCGTGAGATGGCCTTAGTCGCCTGCTCGGCGTTAAACCCCAATAACTAACCTTTTTAAAAAGAACAATTCTGCCAGGGTCTGATGGGTCGGAATTTTCATTTCAGTCATAAAAGTATCAGCAATACAGCATCTGACATTTTTTTTACAGCATAGATACCAGTTAAGCTATCTCAGAGTTATTCTCCTATTTGTTTCATTTCAGAACCTTGTTCACTGCAGTGGATTTAGATCACAGGTGCAGCGAATTGGTGAAACAATCCATTGAAAGATGTGCAGTCACAAGTCCACAAACCAGAGTTGGTGCACGCTCCTCACACCACAATGCAGTCGGTTCGTAACTTTGGTATATTTTAATGCGGCCAGTGATTGTGCATGATACATGTTGGTGTATTTGTATGCAGCTAGTGTCTGTGGGTTTGCTAACACTAAAATGATAAAAACGGTGAGCCTGTAATTAGTGTAATAGTCCCCCATCAGTATTGATGTGCTGTTGGACATTTGTCTGGGGGGGGGGGGGGGGGGGGGTAAACTTTTTGTTTGGGACCTTCAACCTGACACAAAGGACCTCGTCCATGGTAGACCTTGAGTCCATTGACCAAAAAAGAAAACAACTTGGGGTGGGAGTGGTGGTGGTGGGGGGGGGGGGGTGTGTGTAGGCACGTGTGTGTCAAGACTCTCACCACTCACCAAATTATCAAACATGGGGGGCGGGGGGGGGGGGGGGGTGGTGGAGGTGGTGGTCTAAATTCCTACAAAGGGGAATTTGTTATAGCATTGCAAATATTTTTTCTATAGATTGGGTTTGGGGGGGGGGGGGGGGCAAAACTCCCCCAAAAGGGATTTTGTTGTGGCATTTAAAATTTTTTTTTTTTGTCCTAGATCCACCCATGCTTACACACACTGACTGGCAAGAGGGAGGAGGGTGGTGATGGTGGGTGATGAATGGATGAGAGGGTAGATCTGTCATTATTGTTTTTACAGAGCCCTGTAAACAATAGATGCAAAGTGCAATAGAGAGGGGAACCACAGTTGCAAGGATCACGTGATCCACTTTTGAAACCAAATATTAGAGGCCTGTGTCACATTTTATTGTGTGCTAATGCTTCATTATAGGATTATTATTATCAGTTATAAAACAATACATAGCAGCATATGTTTGCTTTCAGAGCATTGGTGATGTCGATGATTATATAACCAGGTCCCTGGAGCTGCTGTCACCTGTGACTAGGGGGCATCATGCTCAGCCTAAAATCAGTGTGGAGTCATGGTATTTTACTACTATTTTTAAACTGTGTGTTTATATTAGTTAACTGTGTCAAGTTATATTATAAACATGCAGATGGCCAATGTTGTTGACTCATGTGATAGCAAAAGGGAGTCTATTTGCTGGGCCAGCGGCTGTCATTGTCTATTGTAAACTGTAATGTTGAAATTTTGTTCTGAGACTACTAAAGCCACAATCTTTATAATTGACCCAACAATACTTTGTGGCATAATTCACCCAACGATACTTTGTGACAGGACCAGTGTAAACAAAAATGTACAAGTTTCAGCGACTTTGTCCAAAAGGCGGTATGTAGATACATTCTGTAAAACTATTGTCAACCTCACACCAAAAGACCTGATAGTTAGATCTGCCTATTCGGGGAGGTGGGGGTCCATTGGTGTAAATAAACATGTACCAGTTTCAGCAAATTTCTCAAAAGGCTTTATTTTGATACATTGTGGTAAACATTGTCAACCTCACATCCAAAATACCTGATGGTTAAACCTTCCTATGCAGGGGCGGATGGGGGTGTGTGGGGAGGGCACTTTTTGGGGTGTTACAACGCCCCCCCCCCCTTCCTGTTAGATTTTTTAGACACTGGAAGGCCTTTTGTGGGGTGAGCGAATTCTTACACCCCCCCCCCTCCCCCACACACACACATACTTTCTGTGTGGTAAACTGTAATGTTGACATTTATTCCGAGACTACTGAAACCACAATCTTCATAATTGACCCAACAATACTTTGTGACATAATTCACCCAATGATACTTTGTGGCAGGACCTGTGTAAACAAAAATGTACAAGTTTCAGCAACTTTGTCCAAAAAGCGGTATGTAGATACATTCTGAAAAACTATTGTCAACCTCACACCAAAATACCTGATGGTTAGATCTGCCTATCCGGGGAGGTGGGGGTCCACTGGTCCTTGTCCTGTTTGGGGTGTTATCTCCCCCCCCCCCCCCCCCCCCAACCCCCCCTCCCGGTAGATTTTTCAACCACTGGAAGACAGTCTCGTGTTGCGGAGGACTCTTGTCATGTAATGAAAGTCCTAAACAAAAGGTTGGAATCCCCCCCCCCCCCCCCCCCCCCCCAGTGGTAAGTGACTAGCACCTACTATACTTATTAATTTGATGACTGCTTGGAAAGGTCAAAGGCCGCAAGAGGTCGGCGGTTATGTAAAAGAGATGGCCTAACTGGGTACAATAACAAGGACCATTGGACCCCCACCCCAACTAAGCCCAAGGATACTTTTGGGCAATAGTTTCTAAACATACCAATTTGAGTACCCTGTCTTTTAGGTCAGGGTCGCGGGGGAGCAGGAACTGGGTTAAAAAAAAAAGCCATATTTTGACAATGTCTTTCTCAAATACTATTCGCACATTGATTCCCCAAATTGGTACAAAGATACCTGATGGTAAGACATTCAGGCTTTTCATCAGGATTTATAACTGTCCATATCAGGATGAAAAGCATAACAAAAAATCTGTCCCAGGTCTTTTACAGCCCATCGCCGACTTGAACTTGAAAGGTGCAGGGATAAGTTTTTGGGGGCTCACGTGTCGTCCGTGGTAAACTTGAACGTTGGCATTTTCTCGGAGACTATTCAAGCTACAGTCTTCAAACTTGGCCCAAGGGTACTTAGTGGCAAGACATTTCTAAACATATCAATTTCAGTGACCACGCACAAAGGTCAAGGTCACTGGAGGTCAGGAAATATATCAAAAGAGGCTATTTTGGGACATAAGTTAATTTTTCTAACATACTACTCACAACTTCAAACCCAAACCTGGTACAAAGATACCTGATTGTAAGACCTGTATATGCACACCAATTTGGTTGATCTCTTGGACAAAAAATTTTTTTTCTCAAACTATTCACAACTTCAAACCCAAACTTGCTACAGAGATACCTGATGGTAAGACCTATCCATGCATATTAATTTGGATGACCCCTTGGAGGGGTCAAGGGTCACAAGATCTCAGGAAATAGTTTTTAAAAGATAGCCATATTTTGACAAGAAACGTTTTTTATCAGAAATGTTTGGATCGGTTGATACACGTCATCCGTAAGGGCTTTGCCATTCTTGTCTTAGGATGTGTCCGTCCTGATCATGGACAGCTTTCCACCATTTTTCTGTCCCTGTCAATTTTTTTCCTTGAAATAAGGTGAACATTCCATTGGTGGAACATTCCATCTTTCGCTGCACACTGATTTCGATGACCCGTTGGAAAGGTAGAGATCAGCAAATAGTGTCACATTTATTGTTTGACCCAAAAAAAGTGTTTTTTTCACAAATACTGTTTACACCTTCCATCCCAACTTATGTACAGGGATGCATGTTAATTTGGACAACCCCTGAGAAAGGCCTTGGTTCACAAAAGATTGACAGTGTTCTTTGTTATTACTTTTGTTTTTATAATTTTAGTTTTAATCAAATTTCTGCAATGCTTTTCAACCCAGTTTTGCAAAAAGGTAGCCAATTCTATGCATAGTAATTTAGTTCTCTAATTGCAAAAACCAAGGGTCATGGGAGGTTGATAAAAGCATGAAAAATGCATAAATTTTAAGAAAACTGAATTTACAGGTACAACAGCCAACCCTGTATTGCTGTTACAACATTAAACACTTGCTTATTTATTGACCTGTTGCAAAGGTCAAAGTCACAGGGTTTGCCATTCTTGTTATGCTAATAGACGATTTCTGGAAATCAGAGGTTGGTGAACAAATGCATCTTCAGACGCTAACAGTGGATTTAATAAGCCTGTACACCAGTGGTCTTCGCTTGCTGCGGACCGTGACACCTGGCGCTCCACCATTTACAAGGCAGCTGTCTCCTTTGAGGACTTACACAGAGCTAGCCTTAAGGACAAGCGGCTCAGGAGAAAAAACAGAGATGCCGCAGCTCAGAACCCGGGCCATACCTTCCCCTGCAGCCACTGCGGTCGAACCTGCCTGTCTCGGATTGGCCTCCGCAGCCACGAACAAGCCTGCAGACGTCGTGGGCAACTCCTATAAAATCTTCGTTCGCGAAGTCAAGCCAAGAGAGAGAGACACCCAAAAAAATGTGATATTGCAATTTAGTCTTTCCCTCAAAATAAGCGCAGTTAGTACGTTTGTCTGGAGTTTTGATCTGTTGTTTGCGTCAAAGGATGGATACTTTTGGTGCACGTGTGAAGCAAACGTGAGTATGTTCTGGGCCAGTGGTCCATCATCCGCCCGCGGTAAACTTGAACGTTGGCATTTTCTCGGAGACTATTCAGGCTACAGTCTTCAAACTTGGCCCAAGTATACTTTGTGGCAAGACCTTTATAAACATACCAAGTTAAGTGACCTCGCACAAAGGTCAAGGTCACAGGAGATCAGGAAATATATCAAAAATAGCTATAGTGGGACATCATTTATTTTTTTTCAAAAATACTATTCACAGCTTCAAACATAAACGGGGTACAAAGATACCTGATCGTAAAACCTTTATACACACACTAATTTGGTTGATCCCTTGGAACGTCAAGGGTCACAAGACGGAAGAGCTCAAGAAATAGGTCCAAAATGACCATATTTTTACAAAATATTTTTTTCTCAAATACTATTCACAACTCTAAACCAAAACTTGCTACAGATATATCTGATGGTAAGATCTATCTATCCATACTAATTTGGATGACCTCTTGGAATGGTTAAGGGTCACGAGCTCAGGAAATAGGTAACAAATAGCCATAATTTGAGAAGAAACTTTCAGACATGTGTGGATCGGTCGATACATGTGGGCCATAAAGGCTTTGCCCCTCTTATTATTATTTACAACTGGTTGACTTGTCTAATTGGTTGATGCTTGTAAAACATGAGGGTCATGAGGCGTTGACAGATGTGCAAAACATTTGTTAATTTTGGCGAAACGTGAGTTACCTATGTACAAAGGCCAGCTTTTTACTTCTTTACGACACGTGAACATGTGCATTGTCATTTCTGGTCAAGGCCACAAAGGTCAGATTATACATAATTCGGTGGATCAGTTGTGCACTTCAGCCTTAAGGACTTCGCCTTTTTTTGCTCACTTGTCTAGCAAAAGTGAGGAGTCTATGTTCTGGGCCAGTGGTCATTCATATGTTGTCCGTGGTAAACTTTAACATGGGCATATTCTCGGAAACTGATCAAGCCAGTCTTTAAACTGTGTCCAAGGATACTTTATGGAAAGACCTTTCTAAACATACCAATATGAGTGACCTCTCTCAAAGGTCAAGGGTAACAAAAGATCTGGGAACATTTGAAAAATAGCAATATTTTGACAAATTTCTATTTTCTCAAATACTATTCACAATTTCAAACGCAAACTTCATACAAAGATAAGGTCTATATATGCATACAAATTTTGATGATCCCTCGGACAGGTCAAGGGTCACAAGAGGTTGGCAAATGTGTGTAAAATGCCAATTTTGCATAAAATTGTAGCTATTATCAACATTTTTGCAAACTGTTTCGGGCACAAAGGTAGCTGATGATAAGACCTTCCTTTGCATACTAATTCATTTGACTCATTGTATAGGTCAAGGGTCACAGGGGTTTGACAGATGTTTGATAAATGCTTAAAATTTGAGAAAACATGGATTTTGCTGGCACTGAAGCCAACCCTTTACTTATTGTCACAAAGGTCATCAGGCATGGGAATTGCCCAAGCAATATTCAGCTGAAACTAGGGGGTCCAGGACCTTGAGCCTGATAAAAAAAAAGGCCTCCACGACGCTAGACCTTGCTTCCAGGAGGGGGGGGGGGGGGGGGGGGTAGGCTCGACACCTTGCTCCGGCAGAATAATCAAACATAGTAAGCGTCTGCCCGCCTAGCTTTACTGCGCAGCGCGCGGCACACTCCAACAGTGACTATTGCGGGCCGCGGACAATTCCCGTGCCCAAGTCTTGTCTGCTTTGCTAATAGATGGCAGCAACAGAAATAAAATGCGACGATTTGTCTTTTTCCCCCGAAGAATGTGAAATTATTTTCCGTGGATCCAAGGACAATACCCATGCCTGGGTCATACATTAGTGCATACATGTGAGCCATACGGGCTTTGCCTTTCTTGTTTCTTTTAATGTTGCATCATTCCTGTAGTTGAATGCACATTGAATTTGTGTGTGTGTGCAGATGTCCGAGTCATCAAGCATTGATGTTCATTGTACTATGGCGCAACCGTGTCAAACACTTGGATGCTCCCGCCCCTGGCACAACTAATGTAAATTGAAATGGGACTGTCATTGGTGATGGGAACACACAGGAAGTTTAGGGCCACAGAACATTACATGTCATGTACATTCTGTCACTTGCGCATTTTACGCGTTTAGTAAATCCAGTTGCTTTTATTCGGTGCCTCATCTTTGACATCACCTTCATGGTGGACTGGACAAGACATTAAGCCCTAAACGCTAATGTTTTACTGTTGTGCAGTTGTTACAGAAACATAAAAACTTGTGTTAATATTCTGTAGATCATAATTTTTGACTCCATGTGTCAATTGCTATAGAGAAAGTCCTCTTATTTTGTTGTGCAGTCTTATTGAAACGTCATAAGTTCTGTAAATAATTAAGGTAGAATATGAATGTACTGATATGATTGGCCTCCCTGTACATGCAATCTCCAGTACTGTGAGGTCACCAGTACTGTGAACAGTACTGGTGGCTGCGTGCATATTCACATCATTTTTATTCTGATGACAATTGGGGCTTAACTTCTTTTGTCCACTACAAGGTGATTTTAAACATGAGACACTGGATAGGGTTTGAACACATTTTTACCCCATCTGGCTTCAAACCCACCACCTTTTGGACAAAAGTCAAACGCTCTATGGCCAAGCCACCCAGATGAATGCATTTATGTGATTGCACCTCTGCCATGCCCCCTCATGGCATGTCAAATTGTTTCCAGTTACACTAAAGCATAACAGACTGCAAAAATAGTGCATCTGACGGAAGAGACCTACAGAATCAGTCTCTGCTGAAAGTGTCAAATACGACTTGGACAATTCTGCCATTTTTGGCTCAGGTAGGATATGCAAGTGGTCGTCTGTCCATGGTAACTTTACCCTTTCACCGCTTTGGCACTTTCTCAGAGAAGCCACAGGGATACCTTTTGGCAAGACCTTTCATAACATGGCGTTTTCAGTGACGTACCTGAAAGTCAAAGGGGATGAGGAAATAAGGTACAATTAGCTGTATTTTGAGAACATTCGTTTTTCTCAAATACTATCCACAACATCAAACCCAGACGTACAGTAAACTCATGTTATAAGCGCCAGTATAAACAAAGTAGTTTACGTTGAACCACTTCTGGTTTGACCTTTAAAACATTGCTGCTATATCTGCTTTTGTTATATCTGACCATGTGATGACCTCTTGAAAAGTCAATTTATTAGGACATAGGTCACAAAAAGCCATTTTGGACCTGTTTTCAAAAATACTATTTACAAACTTGATTCCAAGATGCCTGATGATTAACACCTTTTTATGCGTGCTATTTTGGGTGATGTCTCTGATTTGTCAAAGGTCACAAGTGATCAGAAAGTTTTTAAAAAGTGTTGTGTAGAGTGATAGCTGTTATATTTCCTTTTATTTCAAAAGTTTACAACCAAAATGGGCACAAAGGTCAGTAATTGGACTTTTTTATGCATACTACTTTTCACTACTCACATGGTCAAGGGTGATTAGTAAACGTGTGGCAAACGCACACATTCTGAGACTTTGAAGATGCAAAAACCAACCCTTTACTTATTTTAGAAAATTTGAACACTTGAAAGGTAGAGATCTCAAAGATCAGATTAATTATGCGGACTGGTCACGCACATGAGCCTAAAGCCAAGGGCTTTGCTGTTATTGTTATTTTTGTTAGTTGTTTTGCAAGACTTGCCATGTATGGGGATACAGCTTGTGTCATTTGATCTGTGTGTGCCAGTGTGCAATCTGTCAGCCCCCCCCCCCCCCCCCCCCCACACACACACACACACACACACACGCAAGGTCTGGTGTCGCAAGGCCTTTTGTGTCAGGTTGTGGGTCCAATACATGAAGCTGCAAACCCCCCCCCCCCCCCCCCCCCCCAATGAGGTAACTGATCCAAGTCAAGAACATAATAGCAATAAAATATGAGAATACGAGATTTTCTAGTTGTGTGACGCGACAGCAGTTTGACATTTTATCACCTCATTGAGTGATTCTGCTGTGAATGGTGCATGACTTTGAGCAACATGCGTTCTACTTGAAAATTGTCAGTCATCGGAACAAACAGCATAACAAAACAAAAAAGACAAAGCTGTTATACTTATAGCTCACATATGACCAATCAACATATCTGTGACTTTTGTGGCAATAAGGGCTGCCTTCTGCACCAGCAAAATCCATTTTTTCGCAAAATGTAAGCATTTCTCACACATCATTCAAACCCCATGCCCATTGCGATGAGTCGACTAAATTAGTAGGCATATAAAGGTCTTATCATCAGCTACCTTTGTGCCAGAAAGAGTTTACAGAAATGTCGATGATAACTACCATTATATCCAAACATTGGTATTTTACAACACATTTGCCAACCTCTTGTGACCCTTGACTTTTCCGAGGGATCATCCGAATATGCATTTATAGATAGGTCTTGCCATCAGGTGTCTTTGTACCAAGTTTGGGTTAGATGTTTAAAATAGTTTGTGAGAATAAACATCTTTTGTCAATATATATTTGCTATTTTTGACCCATTTCCTGTTCTCTTGTGACCCTTGACCTCTCCGCGGGGTCAACCATATTACAAAATAGTATTCATAGAAAGGTCTTACCATCAGGTACCTTTGTACAAAGTGTGTGTTTGAAGTTGTGAATAGTATTTTTTTTTTAATATTGCATTTTGTCAAAATATGGTTATTTTGGACCTATTTCCTGATTCCCGGTGGCTTTAGTCTCGTAGAAAATGCCAATGTTAAAGTTTACCACGGACGATGGCGGACTGACAAGAAACAGCGGACAGATGACCACTGGCCCAGAACATAGACTCACTCTTGCTTCGCATGTATGCCAAAATTCCATCCCAGGCATCCTACAGTTCGTCGCGTACTTGAAACACAGCTGGGATAAATTTGGGTTTTTCTCAAGATTTGTTCATCCCAGGAACAGACGGCCTCCCATTTCGTTCGTCCCTCTCAAAAATTGTCCATCGTAATATGGAAATTTTCCATTGACAGAAAGCTAGAGCAACCAGCAACATATCTAAAAAACTTTAAAACGGGCGCGATGCTGCCTGTCATGTCGCTATATGGAAACACACAAGTGATTTTCTGCCTGCTGCTCAGCTACTTTGTTGCTGTGTCACACAGTGCACCATTGTCACGCAGCTATAGGGAAACACAACCATATAATATAAATAGGACTTTTTTTTTTGCACATTTCAATAATTGTGCAGCTGCTGTATGGATCTCTAACTTTAATTTTACATGGGCTCATAATTCTTTTCAGATATGTCGGCATCGATGTTATTGGTCCCGAAGTGCGCACATCCACGGGTACTGTTCATAGCGCTGGTGGCTGCACTGACATGAACGATGTTAAGACCAAAATAATGTGTCGCAGTGTGCTGTGTATGCGTGTGGGAAGGTTAATGCACTTTTGTCAGTATGCAAGCAGTATGCCGTTTGTGCCATGGCCTGCGATTCTGTACCCTGTTGCTGGAGCAATGGGGACAGGGATCTCAGGCCCTAACACATCTCAGTACCTAGTACAGCATTCACTTCTGTGTGTTATGTGCATGTGTGCACGCTTGTGTGGGCAAGTGCGGCTATTGACTTGTATGTCACATGTTTTGCACCACTGTGATACCCTATCCTGTGTAATATTTACTTTCCTTGTCCATTTCGTTATTTAAAATATGAAAAAAGTAAGTTAGTGAGCCTTCTGAAGATAAATAGATGTATTATCACTAGCAGGAAAATCATAGGCTTCACTTTGTCATCATGTGCATGATGCTGTGACCCTTACATGACACAAAGTTCACAATATCTTTTTGCTCCTTGTGCAGTGTATGTGCTATTTTCTTTCAGTGAATGGCTGAAGATGGTCGAGGATTCATTCCAATGCACCTTTTAAAAACAATCCCCAGTGCTGGAAGACTTTGATCCTTATATTGTGTGCTCATTGGCATCTATACTTTGTCAGGGCCATAAAAGTCAAATTCTCATGATTTTTGTAAAAATTATTTATTGTGCAAATAGCTATACGAGGCATGTAACATACTATGCTTAGATAAGGCCACTAGTTACCAATAATGCCCTTTAGTGTACATAATTGCAAAGGCACTCTAAATCTGATGCAGCTTCCCAGAATTCCACAGCGCCTCTGAGTTAGCAGTCTGTAGGCTGTAATGCCTGCAATATATGTGAAAGAAAAATATAGGATAATAAGGTCTGACATCTGTTTGTGTGTCACTGTACGACAATTACATATAACTGTAAGACAAATACATGTACGTGAAGAAAGGATGTTGTGCAAAATACACAACAGATGTTAGAAAGTGCAGAAATGGTACATACATGTAGTTTGCTATTGTGCTGTAATGTCATACTACGTATTTGAACTAAAATATGTTTTATCATACAATAGGATTCAATTACATTTAAAATTTGTAGTTAATGCATTGACTTGCTATACGATACAATACGACTAATAATCCCTGATGGGGACATTATGTGTACGTTAAACCAAAGGCATGAGTGGTGGTGATTTACAAGCTGAAACATGCTGTTCACACACAAGCTCTGACTCCAAGGTCCTGCAAGTACTGTGTGTAACAAGAAAGCCAAAACCTTTATGGCTGACATGTTTCCATCTACATGTGCGACCTTTGTGACAATCAGTGAAGGGATGGCTTAAGCACCACCAAAATCCATGTTTTCTCACAATGTAATAAGTTTTCACACATCAGTGTCAAACCTCGTGACCCGTTGCCTTTGTGATGAGTTGACTAAATTAGTATACATAGGAAGGTCTTATCATCATCAGCTTCCTCTATGCCACGTTTGATTGAGAAAGTTTGCAATACTGTTGATAACTATAATTCTATCACTAATTGGCATTTTACACACATTTGCCGACCTCTTGTGACTTGTGACCCTTTACTTTTGCAAGGGATCAACAAAATAAGTATGCATAGAAAGGTCTTCACATCAGGTATCTTTGTACCACGTTTGGGTTTGAAGTTGTCAATAGCATTTGTGGAAAAATAAATTATGTCAAAATACAGCTATTTTTCACCGATTCCCTGATCCCCTTGACCTTTGTGAGAGGTCACTCACATTAGTATGTTTAGAAAGATCTTGCCACAAAGTGTCCTTGGACCAAACTTGCAGACTGTGGCTTGAATAGTCTGAAAAATGCCAACGTTAACGTTTACCATGGACACTGGAGGACAGATGATGACCACCGGCCCAGAACATACTTTCACTTCACACGTGAGCCAAAAAGCATGCCGAGGCTTGCAAAACCCAGTAGCAGCCATGGTTTAATGTATTTATCCCACTGTTGTATGATCCCTGTTTTATGTTATGCTGGTTTGCTCATTTGACTTAATTGATAGAGCCTATACAGTGTTTTGCTTACTTTGTTTTCTCTTATAATAACCCTGAATGGGCCTCCATAACAATTTACATGCAGTGCTCAGCCCTGACAATGGCGAGTAATTCACTAGCCATGGCGAGTGATTTGTTTTTGGGTTAGTAAAAACAAAAATTCCACTCGCCCAATGCGAGTGTGCTCGTGCGTTTTGCAATCAGTACTTTTTCCAACCTAAATCCGAAACATTTTCAGTTTGTTAATAAAACTCAAAAGCACTAGCCAAAGGCTGGTGGGCAAAATTTTAGACTTTCACTTTAGTTTCAGGGCTGGTGCTGCAGCTGTGTCATCAACGTTACCATTTGCACACCCTTATCATTCAGAATACAATAGTGCGTAAAATAAGTTAGCCTAAAATGGTTTATTCTGGCACCACCCTTTTCATTGGTCTATATCCTTATCTGTAAGTACTAAAAGGATTTCATTTTTTAAAGTTATATTTTCACACTTAGATATATTAAGAGAAGAAACAATTACGAAAACGCTTGCCTTGAACTCAAAATTAATATCGTTTCTCAACAATAAGGTATCCCAAAATCACGTGATCAAAACATCACGTGATGCCCCGACCTCCGCGGACGTGAATTTCGGTGTGCCGACGGGTTCTTTTTGATTTGTTCTACATAAGCTTGTTTGTTTAAAAAAAAAAGCAAACGTGTAAAGTTGCTGTGTGCATTTTTACGGCTTGATAAAGGTTTGTCACGTTTATTTCCATTCACTTTACCATCGCTTTGCCCGTTTTATTTCGACAACACAGCACCAAAACAAAACGCAACCCACAACACAAACGCTATCTTCAAAACATATGCTGCATTCTGTAAAAGAAAAAGAGTGCCACACCACTTGGTTTTAACTGTCATGGCTGAGCAAAGTTTCGGAACTTGATTAATTATTTTATGCAGCAGTAACATTTATTTTAATCAGTTGCACTGACAAGCTATGTTGTGATGTGCGATCACTGCCAGTGCCAATTATGCAGTCTCAGTGATCACTGATGGTACAGTACACTTCACACTGAGAAAAAAATACACAGCACAATGTGAACACGCTTGGAAGTTTATGCAATGCTTTGTTTAAAATTGAACCCTATCTTGCTAGCAGTAGCCTACTGCACAAAAGAGGAACTTATTTTGCTGCTGTGTTATTTGCAGTTTGTCTGCATATAGACATTTGCAGTTCGCTGCAAGGATTCTTAGCAGCTGACATTAGCACTGACATATATATTGGGATTAAAACAAGAAAGAAAACGGAGAAAGGTGACACAGAGATGATTTAATAAATCAGTCAAGTGATCAAATGAATGAGATATCTATGTTTTATGATAAACATCTAGTTATGGAGGGGGGGGGGGGGGGGAGGAGGCACATACTTTATAATGTACACGTACTATTTCTTTCAGTGTTTCCATCACCCACTCATAACACCATTAGACTCGATGAGTTGTCATGTTTTGAGTGGTTTACAAAATACATGTACTTGTTGCTGTTACATTATCTTCTTACTGGTTTTGACATTTCGCTGTAAGATTTACAGTCCCATACTTTAAGCGTGTTCCCCCTAACGCACACAGAGGTTGACTGTATCATTGATATGTGTGTGTAGGTAGCGTTTGGTTTTGTTTGAGGTGGCAGTTTTGGCCTCACCTTTAAGTTTGGTGCTGCTGTGCATGTGGCCACCAGTACTATTTACAGAATTGATGACTGCATGTGCAGGCTAGTTCACGGTATCAAAATGTGAACTGGGCAGCCTATTGTTTGAAGTGATCAGTGGTAGCAACATCCATGATGTATGTGTGCATTTGGCCACTGGTACTGTTTACAAAGGTGCTGTTTACAGAACTAGTGGCTGAGTATGCATATTATTATTAGTACTGTTATTGTTATCAGGTGTGGCCTTATCTCTAAGTTTTGGTGCCCCTGTGCATGAGGCCAACAGTACTTTTCACAAAACTGATGGCTGCATGTGCAGTGTGGTTAACTGTACACATGAAATTTGTAGGTGGGCAGCTAAAATACAGGCAGTCAATACAAGCCACTTGCTTAACCTGAAGTCTCTATATATAGATTTTACAGTCCACTAATGCCCATCAGTATACAATTGTGCATGTCTTTTGTGGGTGTTCTGTGGTTTTGTATGTGGGCTGGGGTTGAAAGTGGGGCAGTATGGCACCTATTACCGTGTATGTACAAAACCTACATTACAAACAAATATAAATTAATAATTTTAATAAATAGTTATTTGGGTTTAACGCCGCGCGGTAGACTACGGCCATCTCACGGCAGTTAAATAAATAAGATAAAGTAAGTCAAAGATACCTGATTGATTGATTGATTGTACATTGCTTAACGTCCCGACAGCAACAAGGCTTTCTCAGGACGTGCCTGCACTGCTTGTGAAAAACAAATAAACAGAACATTGAATGTATGTTGCCAGCCGGTCAAATACATTAAATAAACCGAACACATGGGGCCTAAATAAAGCTAAGACCACCTAGCAACACACATCCAATATCAAGAGCTACAGGCAGTGCAGACAGTAGGGAGAGTTTGAAAAAGGCAAATACAGGTGAATGGACAAAGGGTAGACAGAAATACATGCCCCAGAATAGAGAGAAAAACCCACCCTGTGGGGCTGACCAGGGTGACCCTGGGAACTAAAAAATACCTAACCCCACCCAAGTCCCCCAGGGCAGACCCAGGTGGGGGGTCAAAGATACCTGGGACATAAGAATGCTAAGTATAGATTATGATCATGCACAGATGTACATTGGTGGATGTTCTGTGGTTTTGTGTGTGTAACTGGATTGGGGTTGGGAGCGAGCGATACTGCACCTATTACCATGTACGTGTATGAGACATTTATTCACCAAGTAAAACGTTACAAGGATTTTTGTGTGGCATGGCGACAGTAAAATATGTCCTCACTTGTAGGGCATTCATCATGTCATACACTTAGTTGGCGATCATCCTATATACAGCACTAAAAGATAGATAAACACAATATTAAACACAAATCAGTCATATGTCACAAATCATGGAATCACGTTGTTCCGTGCATGGTGATGTATTGAGGACAGCTTCTGGAAAAAAAAAATGCATCTGAATCGAGAGGTTCTGGCTTTAAAAGCACGAAACCGCCGGCCAGAGGGCAGAAGCTCGAAGAGATGATTGGCTGGGTGTGACAGATCTGACAGAATAGTACTGGTGGCCACATGCACAGGGGCACCATGGTGTATGTTCTTGAGCTGTATGCTGATGTGTATGTACAAAACCTACATTACAAACAAACAAAATAAATAAATAATTTAAATAAATAAGATAAAGTAAGTCTAAGGTACCTGGGACATATGCATGCTAGGTAAAGGATAGATTAAAAATTATGAACATACACAGATGTGCATGTCCTTCCTTTGGTAGGTGTTCTGCGGTTTTATGTGTGTATTTAGGTAAGGGTTGGGAGCAGGCAGTATGGCACCTATTACCATCTATATATGTGTATATTTTCTTGTTTGCTGATGTGTATGTACAAAACCTTCATTACAAGCAAACAAAATAAATAAATAATTTAAATATATAGTTATTTGGGTTTAATGTTGAGCAGGCGACCAATGCCATCTCATGGCGGTTAAATAAAAAAGATAAAGTAAGTCAAGATACCTGGGACATGTGAATGCTCAGTAAAGGATAGATTATGAACATGCACAGATGTAAGTGTCGTTTGGTGGGTGTTCTTTGGTTGTGGAGTGGGGTTGGGAGTGGGCAGTATTACCATATATGTGTATGTGAACATCAGCATATGTACAAAACCTACTTTTCAAACAAATAAAAATAAATAATAAATTTAAATAACTCATCATCATCATCATCAGTCCCTTGCCCGAACTGGGCGTTGGGGGGACTGAAAGGCAGCAGCAACAGACAGTGCTCTCCACTGAGTTCTATTTTGGGCGGTGGCAAGCAAGTCTGGCATCTCGAGTTCGGTCCATTCTTTTATGTTTGCGACCCAACTCTTTCTCTGACGACCTCGCCGACGACTTCCTACGAGAGTGCCCTGGAGGATAGTCTTGGACAAGGTGTTGTGTCGGGTCACGTGGCCAAACCAAGCAAGCTTGCGCCGTTTCACGGTTGCCAGAAGGGGTTCATGTGGGCCCACCAGGGAAGTGACGATGCTCTGTACATATTCGTTGGTCTTGTGCTCGCGGTACAAGATGCGGAGCAACTTCCTCAGGCACTTGTTCTCAAAGGCCTGGATTTTCTTTTCTGAGTCTGCAAGCAGTGTCCAAGTCTCACAGCCGTAGAGTAGAATAGACACTACGAGGGACTTGTAAAGCCTGTACTTGATGGTGAAGCTGATGGAGTTACTTCGCCATATCCTGTCCAGCCTGGCCATTGCGGATGTTGCTGTACCTATCCTGATACGGATCTCTGCTATGCAACTACCGTCTTTGGACAGGGTGGCTCCCAAGTACTTGAAGCTATTGACCTCTTCTAGCTTCTGGCCGTTCATGTGAATGTTGCTGCTGCTGTCGCTTGTGGTGTTGATCATCACTTTGCTTTTATCCGTACTGATCTCCATGCCATAAGACCCTGCGCTACTTGAAAGTTTGTCTGTCAGGTTTTGAAGCTCACTATTGCTGCCTGCCATGAGGTCAGTGTCGTCTGCGAATCGAAGATTGCACAGGGATCTGCCACCAATAGAGATTGAAGTATGGTGGTCGTGGAGGGTTTCCTGCATGATCTTCTCCAGGAATATGTTGAAAAGGACAGGAGAGAGCAGGCATCCTTGACGGACACCGATCGTCGTCCTGAAGAACTCGCCTGACTGATTGTTAAGTAGAACCGCGCTGCAGGCGTTCTTGTAAAGCGCTTCTATCATTTGGATCAGTCCCTCCTCTATGTTGAATGATCTCATGACTTGCCAGAGTCCGTCATGCCAGACGCGATCAAATGCTTTCCTGAAATCAATGAAGTTGTGGTAGAGTTCGCGCTGATGCTGCAGATGTTTCTCAATCAGGACGCGGCAGTTGAAAATCTGCTCTACAGTGCTTCTTCCAACTCTGAAGCCAGCCTGTTCTTCTGCCAGCAGTTCCTCGGCGAAAGTTTTGAGGCGGTTGAGGGTGACTTATCAGACTGATAGTTCTGTAGTTCTGGCACTGTTTCAGGTTTCCTTTCTTGGGGAGCGGGATCACTAGAGACTGTGTCCATTCTACTGGCCATTTCGTTTGCTCCCAGATCTTTTGACAGAGTGTAGTGAGTGCCTTTGTTGTTGCTTCTCCTCCATGTTTCAACAGTTCAGCAGGTACGTTGTCTACACCTGGAGACTTTCCTCCCTTCAGGCCGCGTACGGCTGTTTCCACCTCTTCAGCTAACACTGGCAGGTCTTCGGCCTTCCTGGCCCCAGCCTGGTTGTTTTGGAGGATGCTGGTGTCTGGCTCAGCCTTGTAGTTATACAAGTCTCGGCAGTACTCAGTCCATCTGTTTAGTACAGCAGTGTTTTCCGTAAGGAGTTGGCCGCTGCTGTCTTCGATGACTGTGGCTGTTCGCTGTTGAGTCTTGGTGAGGGGTCCTTAGCGTTTCATAAGCCTTCTTGCTGTTGCCGTTTGCCATGCCCTCTTCCACGCTACGACACTGGTCTTCAATCCAATCTTTTTTGGCTTCTTTCATCCTCTTCCTGATCTTCTTGTTGACATGTCTGTACTTGTTTGCTGATGTGAGGTCTTGGCCTCTCTTTTTCTTCCAGGCTCTCCTCTCATCACAGAGATCAAGGATGTCATCGGTGACCCAGGGCTGTTTGCGCTTCCTCTGCTTCCCCAGCACTTCTTCTGCTGTAGAAAGTAACACCTCTTTTATATTTCCAGCAAGGGTGTCTACGTCCCAGTCCAAAGTAGCCAAGGCTGCAAATCTGCCTCCCACCTGGGCTTGGAAGACCTCTTCTACTTCCGGGTCTTTTAGCTTCTCGAGGTCGAATCGGATGCGAGGGCTCTTGCTGTCTCGTTTCAATGCCAGCTTCAACTTGAGGCTAGTAAGGACGAGGTTGTGGTCGCTGCCAATATCAGCGCCAGGAAAGGACCTCGTTTGTGCTTTGTTAACGCTGGATTTGAATCGTCGAGGCAGCAAGATGAAGTCAATCTGGTTATGGACCAGGCCTCCTGGCGATTGCCATGTCACTGTTCTTGACTTCTTGTGTGGATGGAGGGTATTAGCAATGGTAACTAGGACATATGAATACCAAGTAAAGGATATATTATGAACATGCACAGATGTGCATGTCCTTTAATGGGTGTTCTGTGGTTTTGTATGTGGGGTGGGGAGCGGGTGGTATGCACCTATTACCATATATGTGTACATGTTATGTTCACATCATATATGTGTATATGTATGTTCTCATCTTGTATGCTGATGTCCCCCACCCAGGTCTACCCTGGGGGACTTAGGTGGGGTTAACTACTTTTTAGTTCCCAGGATGACCCTGGTCAGCCCCACAGGGTGGGTTTTCCCCTCTATTCAGGGGCGTGTGTTTCTGTCTACCCTTGGTACATTCACCTGTATTTACCTTTTTTAAACTCTTCCTACTGTCTGCACTGCTTGTAGCTCTTGATATTGGATGTGTGTTGCTAAAGGGTCTAGTTAGGTTTATTTAGTGTATTAGACCAGCTGGCGACATACATTCAATATTCTGTTTAGTTTGGGTTTTTTTCACAAGCAGTGCAGGCACGTCCTGAGAAAGTCTTGTTGCTGTCGGGACGTTAAACAATGTACAATCAATCATTTTATGTTGATGTGTATGTGCAAACATACATCACAAACAAACAAACAAAAAAATAATAAATTAATAATAAAATAAGTTGGGGATACCTGGGACCTATAAATATGCATGTTAAGTAAAGGATAGATTATGAACATGCACAGATGTATGCATATTGAAAACAAATTTCCTCTCCTTGGTGACCACTACCATACCACTATAGTGATCATGTGCATCAAGAAATTCCTTCCATCCATAATTAAAAGGATAAATAATAAATAAATATGTAAGTGAATACATACATGAATCAATAATAAATAAATAAATAAAATATGTAATATAATAGAGAGGGCTACTATCTGTATTGTGTCTCATGCAGTCCTGATAAAGCTTTATCATAAGAGTCCTTGTGAGTACTTGAGTGCGGATTGGTTGAATTGGTTGCAAAAACTAAAATTTTATATTTAGGTGTTTAGCTGAACCTTGGGTGGGGTTAGGTATTTTTTAGTTCCCAGGGTCACCTTGGTCAGCCCCACAGGGTGGGTTTTTCTCTCTATTCTGGGGCATGTGTTTCTGTCTACCCTTTGTCCATTCACCTGTATTTGCCTTTTTAAAACTCTCCCTACTGTCTGCACTGCCTGTAGCTCTTGATATTGGATGTGTGTTGCTAAATGGTCTTAGCTTTATTTAGGCCCCATGTGTTAGGTTTATTTAATGTATTTGACCGGCTGGCGACATACATTCAATGTTCTGTTTATTTTTTTTTCACAAGCAGTGCAGGCACGTCCTGAGAAAGCCTTGTTGCTGTCGGGACGCTAAGCAATGTACAATCAATCAATCAATGTTTAGCTGAACATGGTGATTTTGATGGAAACGGTTCGGAGATGGATTTCACTCTGCCTGGCTTGTGCTTAAGACCAGTTGGATACGAGTGTGCTTGACCAGTTAAAAATCCCATCTCCACTAATAAAAAAAAAATTTAAAAAAAGAGCAGACCTGCACTTAGAGCCGTTAGGCTGAAAAACAGACGAACAACATGCATGTTGTATCCGGCCAAAGAATGTTGAAGATGGTCGGCAGACACATTGCACAACATGCACAAAGGGAGTTTACTTTCGATATGCTTTCCTCCCACAAAAGACTGAGTTCTGTGGAAAAGGCTGTTTTCAAGACCAGGAAAAATAACGTATTTGACGTTGATAAGATGTTCAAATCGAAAATAATCTCTGTTTCAATTCAGGAGCAAAGTAAAGCTTCATCAACCGTGTGCGTCTGATTGACTTCTTTAGAAGGCTTCTCGCTGACCGCCATTTTGAAACTAGCGACGCGACCATGCTTACCGCATTAAAAATAATACTTTTAAACTTATTTTATCGTATATATGTATGCATGTTTACTTGCTGATGATTTTAATTTACTCACTGGAATAAACTTGTAACTTGTATGCTTGAAATTTTCAATGTTATGCACAAAAAATGTCTTGCACCTTATCCGGGCGGTGTACGAGGACTGGTTCCCTCACATCGAAAAATAGCGTTTGAAAAACACTTCTACAAAAATGTCTCCATCCTAAGGACAAATATTGTTGCCATGCATAAACTATATGGCATTAGTACTTTCGTTTCGTACCTGCAAACCATTGTTACTCTTTTGACGAACTGCTTAGTCTGCAGAAATTGCGAAAAGCTGCTAGACTATATGATATGGGTTACAATGCTTTACTGCATTCAGCTTCAGCGTGGTGCATGAATTTACATCGAGTGTCAATGTGTCCCTGGCTTGTGTGCAGTGTTCGGCAGGCCTTCCTGGAATGTAAGGCATGTTTGCAGTACATGATAAAAAACTGCTGATGTCATTTTATACATAGACAACACAAAATGTATTATGGTTATAAAAGATCCTGAAAATACATGTCACGCTGACAATACCTGACAGTGGGATAACGACAGAATACCTGACAGTGGGATAAAGACATAATAAATGATATAGGATATACCACATTTTGTTTCCCCCAGGCTTTATTTAAGAGATCAATTTCTTTTGAAAATTGAAAAATGTTGTCACGTTTACATACTTTCTTCCTCCTAAGCATGTTCATTTTTTTGTGCTTCAAAAACTGCTTCCCTGTAGCTGATAATAATTAATTTATTGCAATCTTGCTACGGTGGTTTTTGTAATATCTTCTTGGCATTATTGCTGTAAAAATATGTGTAGTAAACTTTCGTGACAATGTAAATGGTTATGTACACAATGCTGTTTGTGCAGTGCAATACCAGAAATAAAAGTGTTATCAACACACAGGATGTGGCATCTTATTTAGAATTTGATATGTCATATGTTTGTACCTTTACATATGGAATTAATTTTGGATTTGAAATGTCAAAACTTCTTGATGGTAAATCTAAGCTGATGCCATATAATACCTGGAGAAATAACTACTATTTTCAGTGGTCCTAACACTAACAGCACTTTCACTTTTTCACTGTACACTACATGTACACATGTCTGTAAGATACTTACTCCTCAGTCTTCATGTCTTTCTGCATACATTTCTTCAATTTTTTTCAATGTGTGTGTGTGTGTTTGAGATAGGGGAGAGAGAGAGGGAGCAATAATACCTGCGGCTCAGAACTTTAGCCCACACTGACTGATGGTGACTCAAGCAACAGCAGCACCCCTCGAGCACACGCCAAACAACACAATTTCCATGACACCTGTAAATTAATAGTATCATGTTATATTTTCCAATGGTCAACAGCTTGCAACAGTACATACATGTATAGTGAGCAAATCCCTGTTGACTGAGCAAAATTACATTACAATACATGCACCATCAATTAGTGAATTAAAGCATTTCTTCCTTTCAACATTGCATGTACAGTGAAAAAAAAATTTAATCAGTGTAATCCGTCCTCAATGCATACATAACTATCGTCAGCAAAATTTGTTATGTCTAAAAAATTACTATTGCCCACAGATATGGTAGGCTGCACACATAAAACAATCACAACTTATTTTCCAGATTTTACAAATCAATGCTTATTCAGACAAATAATCTGGGTGATTAGAAGAACAAATCTCATCTAAATATAATCAAGCCAGTTTCGTTGGTAAATATATGATGCTGAGGCTGTTTGCACATCAACCTGGGTTGTACTTGCACCCAAACCTGAGATGGAGTATTTACACTTGACACAACCTGGGTTGGAGAAGGGTACAGTTCAACCCTGGTCCGAAGCTGGGTTGGATCTAAACAGCATTCCATTCCGCGTCATCACATTTTATGTTCCCACACACAAATCGGGAACATCACGTCCCTGCCAGGAATGCTGTTGTCACAACACATTGACATTTCATAGCCTTGAAGTCGATTGTGCATTGAAAAGTGAATATGAATTATTTCTACGGCTTCTCATCCATGTCTGGGCTAAAGGTGCTCATTATAAGTGAAAGTGCTGGATGATTTGCCTCCAGTAGTCTTCGAAAAATTAGACCGTGGCTGCACTGGCAGAAAACATACTCTTCTGATAATAACAAGTGGCCGTTGCCGTTGACTGACAATGTAAGAGCGCTGTTCATCAACGTTGTCGTACATGTCATGATCTATAAGAAACACTCTTTTTTTCTGCAGAATCAGTTGCTGTAAGATTATTTTGAATCTTGTGATACAGCCTGACGTAGCTGTGCCATGCTACCGAATGCCGTCTGATCTAGAGACCGGCCCGTCTACCTCCCTATCTATCGGTAAGGCGACGCTTCTCCGACACACTTACCAGTATGTGCTTTGCAGAAGCTTCACATTGTGAAGTTCGTCGATCTGTTGTCCGACACGCATTACTTGCTGACCAGCCGGAATTTCAAGTTAAATAGATAGGTACTATTTGCTGCTACTGCTGAGACCGGAAGAAACGTCAGAAATTTATTGTACGAGTTGTGGGACTTTGGAAAGATGTCTGCTGCCAGCTGATTGCTCGGATCTTTCCGGAGCGTTTCCGTCAGTGATCGGAAAATCGAGCTTCTCTGATCCTTTCTTCAGTCATAACGGCTGATCGGTTCACCTTAGAGCGAAATGACTTGTATCATTGGAATCAGATTTTAACAGTCTACCGATACAATTTTACTTCAAAAACTGACATTAGAGGCACTTTAAATTTTGGATATATACATGTAGATACATTGGATGAGTTCACTAGCCAGATTGTATCTTTTGAACTTTTTGAGTAAAAATTAATTAACTCTATGCAGAAAAAATTAAAATGTGAAAACCTCGACTTCTGGAAAAAATGAGACAGTGACGGTGATGTAAAAGCAGAAATTTCATCACCACACAGACATCGATGCGATACTCTAGACGTATTTCTCTCTCTCTCTCACACACAAACATACACACGCAGGCATGCGCGCACACACTCGTCGGCACACTGTCAAAAAGAGCGTGCGCATGTACAGTAGAATATCATGTATCTAGGTAAAGTCAGTGTCACTTCACACACATTAGATTAAGACTGAAACTGCAACGTGAAAATCTATTTTGTCACCATTTTTTCTCAAGTCTGAACTCGTATTACGTAAAATATAAAATTACATAGAACCTAAAATTATGTCATGACAAATGACAGTTTTCAATCAATATCGCTGTGCCCCTTACAGAGCTTACGGACGCATTGGCAGATCTGTGAGGCTTTTTCAATAGGAGATATTTCAACATCAGAATCAGGTCAAAGACAACAGATAGAGACCCTTGACACTGACAGTGAGAACAACTCACATATAAGATAGAATTTGTGGGTTATGGCTCTCATGTATAAGAGACTTTGTGGGTTATGGTTCATCTCATCTTGTGTTTTTGGTTGACAGAACCGCAGAAACTGTATACCACACTTTTTTTTTACAACCTGCTTCTTGTTACTTTGCCTATCCTGTGAGAAGTAAGATGTTAACAAAAGCAGTAAGCAACTGTCATTCTCAATTTCAGTCATGTTTAAATTTTTTAAATACATATTTCTTCAGGTGCAAGGCCGAAAAATAATTACCAGCCCCATTCCAAAGAATCTGCCAGCATCGCCTCTAGTCTGACTGTGAAGCAGCCAGGGGCCCTGCCATGCAAAGCTGTGATCTGGGTTGATCTTCAGAGATACTTGAAATCTGTCGGTGAGGACTGGCTGAAAGTGTTGATGGAGGACATTTTGCAAGAGGCAGTGGATAAAGGTTATTCCAGCCTTGCCATCCCAGTACTAGGTGTTGATGGTATTACCAAACAGCCTCTCCCCATTGCTGTTGCCACAAGCGTCATAGTGCAGTCTGTCATTGCCTTGCATGAAAGAGGAAGGTAAATCGTTTGCAGTGTTTAGTAGAGTGTACAAGTAGACATCGTTGTAAGAGCAGCCAGTGGTACTGTTTACAGTGTGGGTTGCTGCATGTCCACGGGGGATTGAGAAGTGGAACACGATTGCCAGTAAAGTAATGTAAATATTGTAAAGCAAAGCAGCAGCTGGTATAAGAAACAGTTTAACCCATTTAACCCCACGGTCGCATTTCCCAACTTTTGGAGGTGTTACCGAATGTCTGTGTACCCATTGTAGGAGATGGATTGACCATGATCATTAAACGGTAGTACCAGATTAGCTTGGCACCTTTGTGTGAATTATCATGATTAATCCTTGAATTATCATGATCAATCCGTCTCCTGCTGTAGGGTGTTGGGGCTAAATGGGTTAAGTAAAATGACAAGTACCAGTGGCCATTGATGATGAGATACAGGGTAAAATAAGAAGAATACTGGGAATTATTAGTGAGCTCTCTGTTTAATACCCCATAATAATCAAGAACAAAATAGCAGTTTAGTAAACCATTAAACTCAACAAACTATGGTGGTATTATTATCCTAATATAGTAATAATCTGGAGTGTACGGTGTCATAAGTCTATTACTATTAGTAAGGGACTTTTGACTGTGCTTATAGAAATGTAGCTTTCGATTTCTGAAGACAGTCAGTAGTCCGCAATCAGGATAAAGTCAATATCCATAGTTCCGTACACTTGGTTATATTATAAGGACTTTTCCGCATACTTTTCAAGTTGAATGATTTTGGAGAATGTCTACTAAACTGTGTATCTGGACTATCATTGAGTGTCTTTATTAAAAGGAAGGTCGGTGCGTCATTCAACAGGTTCTAAGTTTTACTTACGCATCAGTTTTTGTTTGTTGTTCTTTTTTTGTTTGTTATTTTTTGGCTTTTTTTTCTTTCTCATAATTGTCCGCTCATGTTTGCATTGATGCAGACTGCCTGTGTTCATTGTGTTGGAATATTCCATTCACAGTGACAGGGAGGTTGGGTTGTACCGTGATGATTATGTGTCCGCATTGAATGACGTATGAGTTATAAATACATGTGTGCGTATTCCTCAAAGTAAGATCAAAATAACATATTGGCTGCCTGCGTCGCTCTGTTCGTTGCATCTGGAGTGAGTAACATTATTGTCATTATTCTTAATGACAAAAGAGAAGCGAATCACTTTATGATGAACTCTTATAGTAGCAGACGACAGAAAATGGCATGAAATCTATTTAATAGAAAAGTAGGCCATATATCAGTGCGCTTTTGAAAGGTGAAGGCCGTTAGGTCACCACACAGATCATTAGCCCTAAAAAATTGTCACTGTTTTGCCTGCCTTCTTTGTGCTCATGTGACGTCGCTTGTGAATTGAGACAAATGGGTTGTTAAAAAATGGCATAAGTTTTAATCTATTTACATGTGCCATGACCTCCATGCTATGAAGTTATTATTAACGCAGAGTATGGTACTTACAGGAGCCAAAATCTACATCAGGAGAAGAAGATGAGTGAAATGAAATGCCCCCAACAATCAGATGACTTCTGTATAACTGGAGCCGCTAAAGCAGCTTTGCTCGTTGTATGAGGGTGGTGCCAGAATAACTTGGTACCAAACTATTCTGACACGAAACTTTAATTACCATGCTTGATCCATCTTGTGTTGTAGTGTTATGGGACTGCATGAGTTAACATACTGTTTTTGACAGGATACCTTGCTGATTGTTTCTTATGTACAGTCAGATGCATGGGAAGGAAAGCAGGTTGAAGAACTTCTGTCTGTGCTCCAACCGAGCTGCTTGCATCCGTGGGTTTGTTGATGCCTTTGAAAACCAGGAACTGACACCATGGATACCTACTGCCAAAAGCTACAGCCTGCTCTCACGTGAACAGGGTTTGAGCCAATTTAAAGATGTTTATCTGCAGATGGCAGGTTTTCTGGTATTCTGTTTTGGCATATCCCATTTTACTGGCGATTGGTCCACTTCCGTCAGTCTGCATTCGCCGAGTGACAATAACTCGCAGCTGTTACGTGGTGGATTTGTAGTCGTAGTATGTAAACACACCAGACACACGCATGTAGAGTTCTTTTCAAATAACCTTCGTTCAGCCGCAATCCGTCACACGTGGCTTAAGGATGTAGACAATACTGGAGTAACAGTTCCAACAATATTTTATTACAGCGATGCGATTTCCACGAAAAGCGTTCACAATTTCACCAACAATATCTTCTTGTCCAAAAGTTCACACTTTGACACAATGCGTTTCTCATACAATGTACATCACCACTCACTGCACAACTCCCTCTCTGACAAATGAAGCACGATATCTTGCGTAGCTCTCACAACGTCAATGTTTTTTTCGATACACTGCAATTATACAACTGAACACTGTATCGATGCTGTTACATCGCAATCCTACGACTGGACAATGTACACATGAGCTTCCCAGCACGATCTTTTATTGGGGTATGTTTTCCAGCACAGTCGAGCAAAATCGTACAACACAACCAATCAGAACAAAACACGCAACTAAAACTCAAAGGTACATTCAGACTGGAATATTCTGTAAAAGAATGGCTATTATTTACTAGCTAAAAAAATAGGTGAATCCCCACTCGTCCTAACTTCCCGCATGCGTACACGAAACAGGTCGTGACCTTGACCGTACAGTCTGGTAAACAAGCTATAAGTGCACGGATACTAACCGCTAACACACGCGCGCGGCAAACAAAATAATATTGAAATATCATCTAGATCTTTCCTGACTCAACTCCGTGCGGCAACAGACACTCAAGACCGCACCACCTGCAAACAAAAGTGAAACTCACCGAAAAGGCACGCGACTAGGCATCGCGATAGCTCAAACAAAACGTCGGATCGCCACCCATGATCCACGCACGCACGCCCTCACAAAACAACACAACCATAATCGTAACAGCAGCACTGTCTGCCTTTTGGTCAATTTTCACAATTTTGAATTGATATTTCGTCTTCAAACCTTGTCGGCAATTTTATATATGCTCACAAACTATAAAGAACTCACGATCATGAAGTATCAAGCAACATATTCCAGTGAGAAACGTTTATAAACCTATAATAGTGGGAAGAGGGTGCCTACGGTTTTGGAGACAAACAGAAGCATTTGCTCGATAGAGACTGACACAAAAAAAAACCCACCAAAATTAAAAAAAAATGTTCAAACTTTTCGCAAATCACTCGACAATGCTGTTCACATGTGGGACGAGCTCTCTCTAAACATCGGCAATGACATCATATCTGTAAAACACGACTGAAAAACGTTCGTCAAAATTAGATGTTGCTTGTAGAATTTGTAGTCTGATGCCGAGTTGAGTGAGCAATACTAGTCAAAAAGGCAAAACGGGTTTAAAGCCAATAATTCTACTTGAATTTTTAGTTTTATGATTAAATTATATGTGAAAACAGCAACCGGAAAGCTAGCGAACTCTCGGTCCCTTTGTTTACACGTGATCTCGATCGATCGCGTTTTGCTCTCTGAAGACTGACACACGTTTCGAACGCGCAGGTGCTCAAAAAGGCCGAGTAGGTTAACAATCATGTTATATCAGTGTACTAAAGCCTGCAAACCCTTTGTCGAGAAGGTCGATATTCAAATGAATTGAAGTGAAACAGAAACATGAGCGTTCAGGAGTGTGCCGTGGTAAAATTAATCACACGCTCAAGCTCAGGGCTCAAGAGTCATGGAAGTCTGGAAAAGCTATGGAAAATGCAAAAATCTTTTCCATGGCTGGAAAAACTATGAAAAGTTCATTTTTGTTAAGCTATGTATGGAAAAGTTTTGGAAAATTAAAAGTATGGCAATCTTACATTGACATGCAATTTACTTTACTAGAAAAAATCTGAAAGTTTGAAAACGTAACCTGAAGACTATAATTTAATTCATAAGTATGTCTGAAGCTGATCATTTATCGCCAGAAGACTCCCCTTTTTTTCTTCCGCAGTGATTTCCCTTGCAGAAAAGCTGCACATGTATGTGTGACCCTTCAACTGTTCAAGACAAGGCACACATACCGAGGGAGATTGCCTCAGCATATCTCACATTAAAGATAAGATATCTCACATTAAATACAATAATTTGCCCCGCAAAATAGGTTCCACATTTCATTATTACACAAGTTTGGCGTATATACTAGTGAGCTTTGGAAAACTGTTGTGTCAGTCTTTAAAAGGTCTTTAAAAAGTAGGGAATTTTTTTCCACCAAACTAGTGGGAACCCTGCAAGCTGCAGGAAAGTCTGTCGGTCTACATTCTTTTGAGCGGGATTGTAAAAACATGATTTAAAATCATAAAATTAACACAATTCTTTCTTTATTGTTTTATTTGTTAGTTCAAGTCACAATACATCACATATTCACAACAAACACACACAACTGTTCATGTGATGCATGCATTTTTCGTCAGAAAATTGAAGTGTAGTTTTTGCAAGGATACCAGAAAACCTGTCATGTCTGCATTGATTGTGTGTGACGGGTTTGTTTTAAATTTATTTTTTATGAATTGTGTGAGTATGAGCTCTGACTCGACATATCGTGAATCATTACATCGCTATCCTGGATATATTGCGGGAGGGACCTTGGATCCCCCCAAAAGATCGGACCGACCGTGGACAACAGTGAACCTCAACCACGATTTATTTTTGTCACCAGCCCATACCACCACCTGACACCTCTCCCCCTTACCACATGCACACCTCGCTACACACTTAACCCCGAATTACCTCCTCCAGATGAAGACCACACATGCAACTGATTAGGGCTGTAACTGGTTTAAGTGCAGACTTGAAATGAAATGAAAGTCTCTTCACACTCCATTTCAGCGTTAAGTTGCTTAGCGTGGTGGGTGAGACTGACAGTGAACCCTCAAGGACCTCCTCCACACGAAGAACACACATGCACAAAGGGCCCTCTGACAGTAAAATGAATTAAAAAAATAAATATATCACAGGATGGACCTTGGATCCCGAAAAACAATTGGACCGACCGCGTACGCCAGTGAACCGCGATTTATTTTTGCTCAAACACCCACCTGACATATCTCCCTCTTACTGCTTGCACACCTTGCTACACACTTAACTTAACCTCATCCAGTAAAATAAACCTAAAAATGAATGTTGAAAGTTGTCTCAGGTGGAAGTTGTTCATTGTTGAGGATACTGGATGGCTGCGAGACACTCACGGGCTGCATCTGTTAGCCGATGTCCAGTCAAACAATGTGTCAGCAATAGGTGTGTGACACCTCACAGCTAAACAAAAGCGACACCCTGTGCCGGTGCCACAATCTATAGGCTGCTCAGTGTATCTCTGAACACACGATCATCCCTTTCATAGGATAACACAGATGTAGCTTTACTATTTAGGAAGACATAACATCTGTTGGTCCCTAGTGCCTGCAGTGCCATATGCAAATATGTGTTAAGGAGACCAAAACAGGTTCCGCTGGCGTGTAGCAAATGCCTCAGGCAATAGCTTTCACCTAAAGTGCCAACTGCTGCCAAAAGGATCATTTATGCTGGCTCATGTTTTGTGGCCTGTTAGCTTTTAGCTTGAACGTTGCCATACTGATCAGTCACTGTTACCCTTGAGCTGTCATGGTCAATGTATGTGCCGGAATGAGCGTGCAGTGTTTTGAAAACTGTTGTGAAGGTGTTTGGTCCGGAAGTGAAAGACCATTAATTAGACTGTGCAGGTTTGAAGTCTTCCAATCAACCCCTTCCTCTCCATGGTAGACTAGATAGGCTCATAACCGCCATGTGGCATATGTTAGTAATGGTTCCCTTTTGTTCCTCCCTTCTTTCTTACCACACCCCCCCCCCCTTCTCCCACCCCCCTCCCTTTCAGTGCCAAACTCAGTATACCTTGGATAAATCTGCGATATGTCGGAGCTGTACTATGATGCCTGATAACATCGCATGGCCCTTTCTGCCAAATAGGAAATTTATAAACTGCGAGCAACATTGTCCCACATCTTTGTCAAAGTATATTGACTGAGCCATCAGCTGAGGTTAATATTATATTAAGCGACATTTTGCTTGATATAGTGCTGATAACAGGCAGATGTGATTATGAGACCCAAATCAAAAGTCATCAGACGAGGACATTAATTTTGACTCAAGTCAAGTAATCACATCTGTCTGTTATCGGCACTATGTCAAGCAACATGTTGCTCAATATAATGTATGTACCCAGTCCAAAACAAAACTTTACCAGAGTCCTTCTGATTCCCGCCATTGGTAGTGAAGTGGTCAATTTCACTCTATTTGGACATAGAACTACCCACATTGACACTACCCACTGAAATGTACTTGGCGCAAATCTTCCCAGGTGCACATCTACCCAGTGCAAATATGTTTCTCTGATTTTTTATTTATTTTTAGAACTAAACTCGGTGTGAATCTTCACAGCATGATTCCGCCCAGCATAAATCGACAAAGGCTTGAATTTACCCAAATATTGCAATGAAATAGTGACAGCACAAATTTACACTGGGTAGATTTACGCCCAGGTTGATTCAAGCTGTGTGGACTTTCGCTGGATATTTTCATGTTTTTTTTAGATTTGCGCTTTTTTAGATAGTAAACTTTACCCCTTCAGTGCCATTGATAGTGGCACGAGGTGTACTGCGCAGGTGCTAGAAAAATCAGGTCACCACAAAACTCTTTTCACATCCCAGTCGAGGACCCGCATAGTCTGGAGTTCACGTCAGACTCTTCTGAAATGTTGCATGTTACCTGGTAATCGTAGTCTTAGTATGATACAGTCACACCAGATGCATGCACATAGGGTTTTTGTAAAGAAACTTCACTCTGCTGCAACTTGTCACAGGTGGCACAAGGTTGTAGACCACACTGGAGTAACAGTTCCAACAATATTTGTATTCTCACGATGCACTCTCAGCACAATGCATCCACAAATGCACCAACACTGATACACTGTCTCCTCTGCAATGCATCAACACTTTTGACACACAGAGCATCAGCCCATCACTCCTATCCTGAGACAACTTGATTGGCTGCCAGTCAAACAACAAGTCTCGTACAAAATCGCCTGTCTGTGCTACAATGCTATTAACTCTTTCCAATCGGAACGGTTCCTGGTTTAGCGTTAGCCCAAACAAACCCTTAGCCATCGAAACGCTTACGTTATAGTGTTATGCTCATGCCATCTATAGATGAGTCGCTAGTATTCTAAGGTTGCGTTGTTAAAAAAATCGCATGAAGCAGAGCTATCGGTCTAAGGGAAGCAACCACTATAATATGTTTCACCAACTATTTCTAAAATATCTGAAAGTGAATGCCATTGTTGGATGGTGTCGGAACAAGGCCAAACTAGCCGTCAACGTGCCTTGGATTGTCTCCGACGATGAGCTTGTTCGATCCTCATGAGCGCGGTTTCAACAGTGATTTTTAGCTCATAAAATTGTGATTCAAGAAGGGACAGATCTCTTGTGTGATTTCTTTGCTTGTGGAATACAATTTTTTGCCATGTTGGTGAGTAAATCTGGGTTTTAAGTTGCATGTGCTTAACTGTTGCTACCAAAATTGCGTTTCTAATTTTTTGCTCCGCCATGTTTGTTCTTTTGCATAATAATCAAATTGGTTCAACTTCCCACTAAACTGATGCACAAACATGCGCAGTTTTAAAAAGTACTTGTAATGCTATTTCCAACGATGCCCAATTTATCAATGGTTGTTAGCTTGGGAGGCTGTGAAAATTAATTAAATCTACCCCAAAAATGTATGTCACCAGGGAATACACATGTATCCTTTTCCTGCTACGTCTGCAGGGAACTGACTTGCTGAGAATGTTACGATGGGAAAGAGTTGACTACTCTACCTCTGTCTATCTCGCTGATCTTCTTCAACTATACACTCCCTCCCACTCCCTCCATTCAAGTAGTGACACGCGCTTTCTCAGAGTCCCACTCTGCAAATACAAAACCAGAGGTAATCGTTGTTTAGCGCACGTTAGACTTGTCTGGAACTCTACCCATAGACATTAGACATTCTCCGTCATTCACTGCCTTTTAATCTTCCCTTAAGACCCACATGTTCGATACCCCAATGTAGCTCAGTTCTTCGTGACTATGTACCTGTGTGTTTGTCTGTGTGTGTGCATGTGTTATGGTGGGCAGTGGGCAGATGTTCACATCTGCACGGGACATAGATGACCCTGCTCTCCACGAGTCCCCTGCTGTCTTGCAGGTTAGGTTTTGGATAACCAAAGGCTAGGGTGCTGACACGGTACCTGATTGGGTGTATGAACTTCCTTGATGAAGTCACCACTCAGGGCGAAAGAGTCCCATGAGGGTCTCATCGGCCACGTGTCCAGGACCAAGGCGAGCCACAAGTTATGTAGAGTTTCGGTTGTGGTTAACAGCCTGGAGAGGGATGGGCTCCGCCAGGTTCTTTTGCCCAAGACACACCACATGCAATGACAACCTTACCTCAATCCATACCGGATCGGTCGTCACCCGGTACAAGGACCGCGCCTTCTGTCTTCCACCAGAGCAGAGGTGTTAAGTGTGTTACTGGTGCACCATCACCATCAAAACTCCGTGCCAGAAACAACATCAGCATTGGCACTTGGAACGTCAGAACATTAAGAACGCCTGGAAAGGTAGAGGAACTGACACATGAAATGAACAGATACCATTGGACCATCCTAGGACTTTGCGAAGTACGATGGAAGAACCTTGGGGAAACATCAACCCAGGAAAACCACAAACTTTACTACAGTGGCAGAGAAGACAAACACGAACAGGGTGTCGGATTTCTCGTCCACAAAGACACGACCATGACTTAGTGATGATGACCTTCCGACTCCGCCTAAAGAAGGTCAATAAGCAGGGTCCCACCAGAATCAAGTTTGACCTCGAGAAGCTGAAAGACCTAGAGGTAGCGGAAGCCTTTCAGGCAAAGATAGGAGGAAAATTCGCACCACTGCTACTTCTAGGTGCAGAAGACACGGACGTGGACACACTGATTGACACATTTAACACTGTTGTAACCCACACAGCCAGTGAGATCCTTGGCAAACACCAACAAGCAAAGAAACCTTGGGTTACAGCTGACATCTTTGTTCTATGTGACAAGCGTCAAGAATTAAAGAAAAAGAAATCAAAGGTAGAAGGAGCTAAACAATACAGGGAAATTAACCAGGATATCAAGAAAAGCATGAAAAAGAATAAGAATAAGAGTACTTTATTATCTCAAAAAGAGAAATTCGGTTGTGGTACATTTATAACAAATAGTACAAACAAGACATAAAAACATTATAGCATAATTATGAACATTTTCTCCCTGCACTTGCACAGCTACAAATTCCAAATGGATATAAAGTAAACACTACAAAATCTTTACACATAACTCTTACACATCTCACACAAACATCTTTTATGGACTGAACTGAGCGGCACTTATACATTCACACCCACCTCTACATATGCATACATAATACGCGTGTTTCAACCTAGTCCTAACCCTCACTACTTATTATACAAACATCTCAGTACATTATTACACATTATTACACAAGCTGCATAATTAAAGTCTACCATAGTAAAATAATTAGTGGGTAAACACTCAGTAACAACAATCCCAGTATGTCCATGTTCACCACCAAATGAAACACAATATAATCACTTCTCTAAAATCAACAAGCTCCATTCCTACTGATTGCACAGGTAAAGGGGGATAGGGGGAGAAGTTAGGTTTGGGTATGTGTGGATGTACCTACAGATTGCTTAGAGTGATGGATTTGGGGATGAAACTGTGCTGTAGTCTAAGTGTTCTAGCTTTGTGCGTGCGGAGTCTGCGGCCAGAGGGGAGGAGTTCATAGAGGTGGGCAAGGACATGGGATCTGTCTGAAGCTATCCGCCTACCCTTTCTCACCACACACTGTTCATACAGGGACTCCACACTGTTTTGCTTACTGCCAGTCACTTTGCTGCAGATGTTTACCATTCGTGCCAGGGTGTTCTTGTTCTTCACACTCAGACCTCCATACCAGCACACAGAACCGAAAGTGATGACAGACTCAATAAAAGAGCAGTAAAAAGTTTGAAGGACAGAGGGGTTCACATTCAGCTTCCTGAGTTTCTGGAGGCAGTAGATGCGTGACTGACATTTCTTGTGTATGAGGGAGGTGTTTGCGTTAAAGGACAACTTATCATCTATGACTGTTCCAAGATACTTATACTCAGTCACACGCTCAACAGACACATCATCGATCATCAGAACAGGGACAGGGGCAGGGTTTCTTCGAAAGTCTATTAGTAGTTCCTTGGTCTTACTAACATTTAGGTCTAGAAAATTATCTTTACACCAAACACTAAAACGTTCTACTTCTGCAAAGTAAGTCGCATCATTATTGGAGAGATCTTCTAAGGCAGTGTCATCCGAGTATTTTATAAGAAGGGTAGAGTCAGTGCCACTACAATCGTTAGTGTACAGTGTGAACAGCACAGGGGAGAGAACTGTACCTTGAGGGGCGCCTATGGAAGTGGACCTAAGGGATGAGAGAGCTGTTTGAAAGCGAACTGACTGGGTCCTATTTACAAGGAAGTTGACAATCCATAGGATAAGCCTTGGCGTTACATTGTAACAGAGAAGTTTTTGAGCTATGAGATAGGGTTGTATAGTGTTGAAGGCTGAAGAAAAGTCTATAAAAAGAATGCGTAAAAAAGAGCCAGGTTTTTCTAAATGTGTGTATGCATGGTGCAGAAGTGTGAGTGTGGCGTCATCAGTACATCTGTTTTGCTTGTATGCAAACTGGAAAGGATCTTGATAGGGCTTGACCTGATCGAGCAGTCTAGAAAGGACAACACGCTCAAAGCACTTCATTACTATAGAGGTGAGAGCTACAGGGCGATAGTCATTGAGTGTCTTGGGCTTGTTGTTCTTGGGGACAGGGCAGACTGTAGATGTTTTCCAGAGCCTAGGTACAGTGCAATCCTTCAGAGACCAGCTAAACAAACGGCTATAAACAACAGACAATTGACTGGCACATACTCTCAAAACTCTACTGCAAATATTATCAGGGCCTACTGCTTTCTTAACATTCAGTTTGCTAAAAAGCTTCTCAACCGCCTTGCCATGGATCTCAAAGTCTTCATCAACATTGCCTGCCACATTTACTTCAAGCTGGGAAATCATGCTATCTAAATCATCCTTCAGATCATCTTTCTCAAATCTACAATAGAACTCGTTCAGTTTTTCAGAAAATTCAGTTTGTTCTTTCATTGGCATGCTACTGCTACTGAATTTTGGTTTATTGTGGCCTGATAAAGTTTTAAGTCCTCTCCATGCATCTGCTAAGCTACCTGATTCAAACTGTGACTCTACTTTCTCTTTATACTTTTTCTTAGCGTCTAAAATCTGCTTCCTCAATTTATTCTGTACTGCTTTCCTTTCTACTCTGTCTCCAGTCTGAAATGCAAAAGGCAAAGAATAAGTGGATTGAAGATCAGTGTAAACTCGTAGAAGAAAATCTGAACCAAAATAATAGCAAAAAAAGCATACCAGCTGGTGAAAAGAAGTACCCAACGGAGAAGAAACACGCTTAGAAAAGACGGGTACAACACAATTTATTAATATTTCGGGTAAATACCCTTTGTCAAAATAGACAAACAAACAAACAGAGAGATTAGCCGCTACTTATCTTCATTGGCAGAAGGAATGTGGCAACTGAAGGAGGTGACGTAAAATAAAAGAAAAGGAAGAACAAAAGTGCGCAAAAAGTAAAAATGACGTCAACGAAAAATCGTAATAGAGAGACTCGGAAAGAACCTAAACACGAGAGACAAGAGTGTGTGCAAGTACGTGCAGGAGCGAGCGAAAGAAAAGGCGTGTAGATGAGGCCAGAGAAAGAGAGAGAGGGAGAGAGAGAGAGAAAGAGAGCGAGACGGAGAGAGAGAGAGAGAAAGAGAGAGAGAACGAATGGGGAGTACCCTTGGGCACGAAGTAGGCTGAGTGTCTAATACACAAAGCCTGCTAAACACCAACCCGAAGGCAAACTTTATATCACCTTCAAGTTGAGGACTACCTCGGGGAAAAACGGGAGGACCCCGGGAAAAAAACCCCAGCATTTAGCACGGTACACAACAAGTAATAAGTCATGAAAACAAAGCAAATAATCAAATTCAGTAAGAGAATATAGGTAAAAGTGGAGAGTAGGTAGTTATGAAACCGTCTTCAAGGGTAACTAAAAAAATAAGGGGGGGGGGGGGGGAGAGAGAGAGACGGGGGCGGTGGGGGGGAGGGGGGGGGGGGAAAGAGGAAGGAGGAAGGGGAAGAAGGGAAAAGGAAACAGCGTAAAGAGAGAAAGAGGGCTAGAGAGAAGTGGTAGGGGGGGAGGGGGGGGGGGAGAAAGAGGGAGAGAGGTAGAAGGAAAGAGAGGGAAAAAAAAAAAAAGGGGGGTGGCCTGGGGGCGGAAGACAACTAGCCAGAGCCACCAACCCCACCCAACAGGCACCCACCAGCCCACAGAAAAACACACAGGCACGCAACAAGACGACCACATACATCCCCAAGGGATGCACACGATCGCCTCGCCCCAAAACCGCGTATCAAACCGTGAGCCGGAGACCCGGCGCCCGACAGGGAAGGGCAAGGGATCCAACTAAATGGTCGGCCAGCGCTGAGAAAGTCCCTAAGGGAAATGTACATATCAACCAGCGCCAACCTCACCTAACTGGTTAGTGAGTAGTAAAACAGTGAGGTAAAGTAGCAGACACAAGCAAGGTAAAAAATGTTAATCTTTCATATTCATCCCGAGAAGCGCCACAGTGCCCAGTTTATTAATCAGAAATTTTTCACGGTCTTTCCTGGCCCAGACATTACTGGCTTGCATAAGCCAGAGGCCTTTAACCCGAATGTCCGAGACGGAGTGGTCGGCCTGATTGAAATGTCGTCCGACCGGTCTGTTGTATTGGTACTTGACAGACTGAAGATGTTCTTTGAAACGGTCGTTGATGGTTCTTTCCGTCTCTCCAACATAGAGTTGGCCGCATTTCACACAGGAGATGACATAAATCACGTTGGTGGTTTGACACGTGAAGTATCTGTCTATGTTGAATTTGTAACGTGGACCATTCACCACGGTGGAAGGGCAAATAAAAGGACACGTCTTGCAATTAGGAACATTGCACGGAGTGGAGCCGGAGGGTCTGGTGGTATGACGAGGCTTGAGAGTAGAGCAAACAAGCATGTCCCGCAAATTAATATCACTCTTGAAAGCTACCAACGGAGGTTCAGAAAAGATAGCAGCAGATTCTTGACTGGATGACAGAAGACCCCAGTTAGAAAGAAGGATTTTACGCACCGGATTGGTGTGGGGATGGTAGATCATGGTTACGATAGGCCTGTCACTATCAGCGGTAGATTTAGTCTGCAGTGTACTTGCGCGACTAAGTTTTTGAACCGTTTGGAGAGATCCTTGAACAACAGTATGTGGGTAATGTCTGTCGATGAAAAATCCAGCCATTTCTATGGATTGAACATCAAAATCTGATTCTTCGGAACATATTCTTTTTAGCCGAAGAAACTGGGAATAAGGGATGCTGTTTTTAGTTTTGGGGTTGTGAGAAGATCGGTAGTCAAGGTAGGAATGTGAGTCGGTAGGTTTGTAATGTATTGAAGTTTTCAACATTCCGCAGTCAATCCTGATGTTCATGTCCAGAAAGTCGACTGAAAGACTGGTGAAAGACCTGACCAGTGTAAAACAAGGACGCTCCTCGATCATTCAAGATAGTGAAGGGAACTGTCTTACGGAAGACCAAGACATACTGAAGAGATAGAGTACTGCCCAGATTTGTACAACCACCGAGCTGCAGGGGACCCAGGCATACTTGTCAACCCACCCGTGACCAACAATGGCAACTATCCCATCCTCCGAGAAGAAGTAGAGGCTGCAGTGAAGTCGCTGAAAAAAGGGAAGGCAGCAGGAGCAGACAACATCCCTGCAGAGCTAGTCCAAGAAGGGGGAGAAGACACGATAAGCGCCTTACTAACAATCTGCAATAAGATCTGGCAGTCAGGGGATTGGCCCACACCATGGACCCAATCACTTATAATAACTCTCCCCAAAAAAGGCAACTTACATCAATGCCAGAACTATCGCACGATCAGTCTTATATCCCACCCAAGCAAAGTCATGTTAAAGATCCTACTGAACAGGCTGAAGCCACAGGCAGAGGAAATCATAGCTGAGGAACAGGCAGGCTTCAGACCAGGGCGCAGCACAACTGAGCAGATCTTCAACCTGAGAGTTCTATGTGAGAGATACCTCCAGCACCAGCAGGACCTCTATCATGTCTTTGTGGATTTTAAGAAAGCGTTTGACAGGGTGTGGCATGCAGCCCTTTGTTCCACCATGAAGCTATACAACATCAATGCCAACGTGATCAGTCATAGCAAACCTTTACAACAAGGCCACTAGCGCAGTCTGCTTCAACGGCAAAATAGGAAACTGGTTTAGGACTACGGTTGCAGTCAGACAAGGCTGCTTGCTCTCACCTACTCTTTTCAACATCTTCCTGGAAAGAATCATGACGGACGCTCTGGAAGATCATGAAGGAACTGTCAGTATTGGAGGCAGAACAATCACGAACTTGCGCTATGCGGACGACTTTGATGGCCTTGCAGGAACAGAGAAGGAGCTAGCTCAGCTGGTGGAAAAGCTGGATAGTACAGCCATTGCATATGGGATGGAAATCAGTGCAGAGAAGACAAACTGATGACCAATAACGCCAGTGGCATTGGCACTGAAATCATGGTTGGAGGCCAAAAACTGGAAACAGTTAAGAAATTCAAATACTTAGGAGCCATTTTGACAGATGAGGGATCAAAACCAGAAATACTGTCCAGGATTGCGCAGACAACAACAGCACTGACAAGATTGAAGACCATATGGAAAGACAGAAACATCACACTCTGCTCCAAGATCAGACTGATGCGCTCCTTAGTCATCTCAGTGTTTTTGTATGCCTGCGAGTCATGGACCCTCACAGCAGACCTTGAAAGGAGGATACAAGCCACTGAAATGAGATGTTTTCGAAGGCTGCTTGGCATCTCATACAGAGATCACATCACAAACGAGGAAGTGGGAAGCAGAATCAGGCAAGCCATTGGGCCCTATGAAGACTTATTAGCCATTGTGAGAAAACGCAAACTGAAGTGGTATGGGCATGTCACACGTTCAGCAGGGCTTGCCAAAACAGTCCTGCAAGGCACTGTGCAAGGAGGACGGAGGAGAGGAAGACAGAGGAAAAGATGGGAGGACAATATCTCAGAGTGGACAGGACTGAAGCTGGGTGATACGATGAGAATGGCAGAGAACAGAGAGGAATGGAGGGAGCTGGTTGCCAAGTCATCAGTGGTGCCCCAACGGTCGGCAAGACTACGGGATATAGATAGATAGATAGTGCATGTGTATTGCAGAATCCTTTGTTTTTCTGGCTTTATGACCCCCTCCACTCCCTCTCTCTATTTGTAAAACCACTTGGAGCTTATTTTAGGATAAGCGCTATATAAGTAGCCATTATTATTATTATTATTATTACACTGCGTCTCTCATACAATGTATGCACATATTTCCTAACACCGTCTTTTATACTATTACAGATTTCCAGAATGTTCCAGCAAATTCACACAACACAACCAATCGGAAAAGAAAACGTAACCAAAACTCATTAATATTCATTATAAAGAACACCCTAGAACTAACTACAGCTTTCGACGAACATCTAAGAGGGTTCGATAAAATGTTTCAAAATGTAGCCAACAGCTTTGACGTCACAAAGATCACTCTATCCTCCTCCACCACCTTCACCAGTCCTTCGGCATTACTGACTCTGCTCACTCCTGGTTTCTCTCCTACCTCTCCGACAGACAGCAGTCCGTCATCATCGACGGCGTCTCTTCTTAACCAGTCAGGCTCTCCTGTGGAGTTCCACGGTGGTCCGTCCTGGGTCCGGTCCTTTTGACACTCTACACATCTCATCTGTCCAACATCATCTAGTCTCATGACATACACCACCACCTCTACGCTGATGACTCGCAACTACTAATGGGTAGACCATCAAAGCTGATGATGTCGTCATTGTGCATGACTTCTATTTGTGGGTGCGGGTGTGGCTGGCCAAGCCAATCCTGGAGCCACACCTGCGAGGGCAATGAGGGCACTGGAACGTAGCTGTAGGGAGAGTCGACGTGGTCTTTCTGCGAGCTCTGGCACTGGTGATCCGTTCGCGCCGATTTTGTTCAAAGAGCGTGCAGGCTTTCCTGGTGGCGGCACGCCAGCCAGATCTGTCTTGTGCTTGTGCTTCAAGTTCCTTTACCGGGAAGATGCAGTACTTGAGCCTGTCTTTTATGCAGTCTTTGAAGCATTTCTTTGGCCGTCTTGCTTCCTGTGGCCTTTTGAGAGTGCACCATACAGGAGTTGGCGTGGCATACGAGAATCATCCATGTGTATGACATGACCTGTCCAGCGAAGTTGTGTCTTTAAGGTCAAGGCTTCAACACTCACTAAGCCAGCATTGTCCAGGACTTCCAGGTTTATCACCTTGTCTCACTCGCCAGAAACTTTCCCAGCTCCCTTCCTCTCTCCATCTTAAACTCGACAGCACCCCCATCCCCCTCTCTGACTCAGCCAAGAACCTCAGCGTTATCCTCGATTCCTCTCTTTCCATGACCAGCTTTGTCTCTGCCACGGCCCCGGGCATGCTATTTCCACCTCCGTCGCATCAGTCAGATCAGAAAATACCTCGCCACTGAAGCTGCCACCAAACTTGCAGTCTCTCTATTTTATCTCGGATTGACTATTGCAACTCTCCTCTTCCCGGCCTTCCCCACTCCACCACTTTCACATCTCCCAATGCATTCAATACAAGATTCTGTCTCTCTGCTACAATTTCCTTAACAACTATGCTCCTGCCTATCTCTCCAACCCTTTTCACTCCTTCCCGCTCTCTCTGCTCTGCCTCCGACCCTCTCTGCCTCCACATCCCCGCACCAAACTCAGCACTTTTGGCCCCCGCTCCTTCTGTCTGTGGTCCATCCACCTGGAACACTCTCCCACTCTCTCTCCGTCAGAAACACTCTCTCTCCTCCTTCCAGTCCGCCCTCAAAACTCACCTCTTTCAAAAGTTCTAGCACTCTAACGCCATCACACACCCCTCCCCCAGCTGACTGTTGTAATGTATTTGTGGTATGTGAGTCATTGTTTCAAAGCGTGCACATGTGTGCATGAGTTGTGAGTGCGCGCTTAGAGTTATAATTATTATAAGATAAGCGCATTATAAATACCGTAATTATTATTATTATTATTATTATTATTATGTCATATCTGAAGTTACTAGAAAGATCGCGACCCTGCTCGAATCTTCCAGTCTAATGTAGGTCAAACTTTACAACATTTTAGTGAAAATACGCGTCACAGCAAAAATCGATCACAATTCTCCATGCAAAAGAAAATGAATCCTACTAAAAAGGTACATAATTCTTATCCAAAATAACTCAAATGAATACCTGATCTTTCCTATGATTAACACACACATGCTCTCAAAAAAATAACACAACCACAAACGTAACATTGCAAATGACATAAAGTTTACATGTAGATAGGTGGAAGAGAACTTTACCATCCAACACCAAATGTATGCTTCAAACATACAGAACCCAGCAAATCTGACACTGCTGAACACGTTTAAATTCCTTCTAGCACGCCTCCAATGTTGGAGAAAACGGGCAGATAAGCTGCCTTAGATGTGACCACAGACTTTGATATCTATGTCTGTTTATGAACCTGGGTGTGAAACTTCCAATGTGCGTTTGTCTCTGCCCATATGGAGACCTATGTTGTGTGCCACGTATTGGACTGTCGACTGACTCAACATAGAGATTTCCTTTGACTGTGTAGACATCAGTTCTTTCTATAATTGTTGTTGAGTAAAGTTTGCTTGTAATTAGAACACAGATAATGATGGAAAATGCCAGCAGGTTTGTTTATTTAGTCCTTTTCTAAGTATGTCACTATCGCTAGCAGACATCGGTGTCATCAATCTCAATAGTATGGCGATTTGCTTCAAGTGTTTGCTGCAGTCTGTTATCCGTTTATTTGTGTGTATGGGAAAGAAATTTTGAGCATACGTACACACTAAGAAGTATTTCATTACTAGTGCGCATAGGGAGCTTGCTAATATGACAGTATGAGCACATTTAGCGTTTTTGTTTTGATGGAGGCAAGCATCAAGACTGAATCTTTCTGGTCTGCAAGGGATTATGGGAAGGAAAATGTTCATGAAAATTAATATGCTTGTTATACAATATATCAGTATGTGTCAAAGAAGGGGCAATTTTATGGAGTGGGTACATACTTTAATGAAGATGTGGGACAATGTAGCCAGCAGTTAATGTGTTATCTATTCGCCAGGAAGGGCCATTTTGTGTTATATATTATATATAGTACCTTTGTCAACTTTTACTAATGTGGCCAGCTACTGGCCACCCTTGGTGCTGAAGTGGTCAACTTCGCTATATGTCGACATAAAACTACTCAGTGGTATACTACTAGAGTTCCCTGAAGTTACCAGTATACCGGGGGAAAAACACAGTTATGACATTGATCGGTTCACGGTGCAATTATTAGCAGTAAACCAAAGGAAAAAGTACAAGGAAGTAGCTGATTGAAGGCCGAAGATAACTGCTCTGAGCTGTTTTTAATAGTGTGCTTTTGTTCAGTTTAGTACATCACATTTCCAGATCGTCTGATACACACAATTCATGGTTAATACAGTATATCAACCACTTAAGTTCAAGGTTGGCAACTGATTGGTGTGGTGTTGGTCAAATCGTGCAAATCAGTCCTGCCACTGTGCAAGTTATATACATAATACACACAATACACTTGTACGTACATTTTATAATATTGAGGAACATTTTACTTGATACCGTGCTGATGATAACTGACAGATGTTATTAATAATAATAATAATAATACATAGTTCTTGTATAGCGCTGTTCTCCAGGAAGACAATGGACTCACTGCGCATGCACAACAACACACCCTTTCTCTCTCAGACACACACGCACAATTATACACTACTTTAAACCACCCCATCCCTTCCCCACACCTTACATTCACTTCCTCTGGGATCAGAATAGGTGGCAGTCAGTCAACAGTTAGCTATATATGAGCTAAGTGTTAAATGCCCAACAAAAAAGAAAAGTCTTTAAGTGAGCCTTGAACTGTGACAATGTGGGCAGATTCCGCATTTCCGTTGGCAGCGAGTTCCACACACTTGGGGCGAAAAAGGTGAAAGAACGCTCCCCGACAGTTTTCATGTTAAGCTTCGGGATTTTTAACAGCTTTTCACTGGAGGAACGGAGGGTGCGTGATGGCTTATAGGCAGACAGCTTGGCAGAGAGGTACGGCGGGAGAGATCCGTCAAAATGCCGATAGGCGAAAATTGCAATTTTGTACTGGCAACGGAATTTGACGGGCAGCCAGTGCAGCTGCTTCAGTAGAGGCGTAACGTGGTCTCTCTTTCGTTTCTTCAAGATGAGACGCGCCGCATTGTTTTGAATCATCTGCAAGCGTGAAATCTGATCGGCCGGTAAACCTGCCAATACAGAATTGCAATAATCGAGCCTGGAAGTAATGAATGCATTTACAAGTCTTGACGCCGTACCTTCTGTGAGATACGGTCTGAGAGAAGAAATTCTGCGCAGCTCAAGGAAACCAGCTCGGCAGACGCTACTGATATGATCATGCATGGAGAGCGTCGAGTCAATCTTCACACCCAGATTATATTATATTTGACACATTTCTGGAAGGGAACGCTGCAGCCACCAATGTTTGCGAACTCGCCGTCAATCAGACTAAGGCGAGACTGAGAGCCGGCAGGCATGACTTCGGTTTTGTCAGTGTTAAGCTTAAGTTTGTTGCTAGTCATCCAGGACAGGACGTTGTCTATACAACACTGTACGCTCATCTTAGCGGAGCTGAAATGGCTAGGCGCGCTACTTCTTGACAATTCAGTATCGTCAGCATACTTGTGAAAATCACACTCATGGGCGGCAATTACATCAGATAGAGGTTGTGAATATAGAGTGAACAAAACTTTATGAGAGAATTTAGTTCATCTATATTTTTATTATGAGACCTGAATCAAAGGTGTCCGAGGCACCTGTCAATTGTCTTTACTATATCAAGCAAAATGTTGCCCAATATAATTTACATCAAAACATTACCAGAGTCCTTCAGTTTGCCACTGATTGCTGCCATTGGTGCTGAAGTAGTCCATTTCGCTATATTTAGGCATAAAACTACCTAGATAATTTCTTTTATTTTATGATTGCACTTGCATATAATAGGAAGAAAGAAAGTTCTGCACATCTAAAATTCAGCACAGTTATTGATCTAATACTTTATGAGAGAATTTAGTTCATCTATGGAGAAAGCTTCAGAGAATTAGAGTTAATTTTCAATTAAAAAAAAAAAGCTGCATGGCTAGCTGGCTAATTAACTCATTCAATGTCAATAGGCTGGTTGAAAGTTCCCGAGCAATGTGAGAACGCTTGCTAGATTACGCGACTTAGAGCCAAGACTGGGCTTAGCTAGCCACGAAATGTGGGCAACTCGGCTAGCTGTTACACTTGGCCGACACTGTTCTGCTGTGAAAGAGCGCGCTAGTTTGGAGGAACTCGCGACCTCGGTATTCCAAAGGAAGCTAAATAAGTAAATCCAGGTGAATTTAGCCAATAGTATGGCCTCAAATGCGGGTAAAAATTGACCATTCTCTAAAGTGATCGTTTTTCTGCAGTTGGAAATCTATTATAAAAATCCTAAATAATGTTTCTGCACAGTTTAGTGTGAGAAACCTCCAAAAGTTTCAGTTTTATAAATTAACAAACATTGGAGATATTCATGGATATACACACACACACACACACACACACACACACACACGCGCGCGCGTGCGCACACATACAGCGTTTTCTGCAAAAATAGCCGAAAATATGTTTCGTACTATATCAAACAAGATGTCCCTTTTCTTTCTTAGGTCTTTCTCTAGAGAACATCCCAACGAGAAAAGTAACCTGCTTAGTAAAGGTAGTTCCAACACAGTTTATTGACATTACTGGTTAAAACTTTTAAAGATATACATACAAACAAATACACAATTTGCTGCTTATCTATTGATGATGGCAAGGGGCTACTTGTTCGGTCTTGATTTCGTCTATCTCTAAAAGATGACTCCAAGTTGTGATCATTGCACTTGAATGTATTTGCTGCTGAACTGCTCCACCTGGACCCATCTCAATAGTTTGCTTTAATTTTAATATGGCAGAGTAACAAAACAGCAAAACAAACAAGATCGTCGGTGTTTATGAAAGAACTGCATATGCTCACACCATGTTTATTCCAGATCACAAAGTTGACTGTCAAGCAAGTAAAATACAGAGAAAATAACAAAGAAGGAAGCATTCTTAGAAAAGACACACAAAACAGTTTATTAATATTTCGGCTAAAAACCCTTTTTCAAAATGGACAAACAAACAACTATACAATTCGCTGCTTATCTTGTCAGTGTGAAAAAGCTTATTTCCAGCTCTGATAAATGTATTTCATTGTCATTTCCAGCTAATTCTGACAAGCCACCTAACATGGGAACAATTCGGATCGTGAAGGGTAACGTTGCTGACATCAAGGTAACATATTACATTACATAGCTGTTCAGAAAGACTAATTTTTTTTATTGCTTGATTACTGTGTATATTTTGTGTTCGCAATAAGTGGTCATTCTCAGTATTTTACCAGGTTTTGAAGGCAAGTTCCAGAAAAGAAAATAGCAGCTGTTAGATGATACCATGAGCATGGTAACAAAACACTATGTCAGATGATTTCCGTACTAATATGATGACCTTCACATTTTATAAGCGCACTGATACCTAGGGCCTACTTTTCTGTTAATATCTCTCCAGCACGTGCTAATGTTGTCGTCTGCTTCGCATTCTGCTGACACCATAAACCGATATGCTTCTCTTTCATCATTAAGATTGAAGTTTTAAAAGCATATACTTGCGCCAGAGGCAACGCACAGAGTGATGCAGGCAGTCACTAGGTTATTTCGATCTTACTTTGAGGAATACGCACACATGTAACTCACAGTTCATTCAACGCAGACACATAATCTTCATAGTATAGCCCAACTGCCTGTCACTGTGAATGGAATATTCCAACACACAGAACACAGTCATGCTGTATCAATGCAAAAGCGGACGGTTCTGAGACAACAACCCCAAAAAAGCCAAAAAAAAACAACACAAGAAAACAACAACAAACAAATAAACAAAAACTGATGTGTAATTAAAATTTTGAACCTTTTGAATGACACATTGACCTTCCTTTTAATGAAGACCCTCAATGACAGTCCAGATAAGCAGTTCAGTAGACATTCTCCAAAACCATTCAACTCGAAAGTTTGGAAAACTGTCCAAAAAATATACCCGACTGTACAGAACCATGGATATTGACTTTATGCTGATTGTGGGCTACTGAGTCGAGTGTCTTCATAAACGGAAAGTTAATTTCTATAAGTGCGGTCATAAGTCTATTATTAATACTGTAATAGTGACAGATTTGTGGTACCGTACACTCCAGTTTTTTTAAAGATAATACCACCACCATAGTATGTTGAGTACAATGGTTTGGATAACATTCACTCAACTGCTATTATGGTTCTGGATTATCGTTGAAAGGTTTCATGAAAGAAATGTTATTCAGTGTGCTTTCAATTTTAAAAGAAGTGTCAGTATTTGTTTCCCTGCCCAGTTAGTTTTGCTTCAGAACCATATGCCTGCGATTGCATTTATACAACGTTAAGTTGTAGCCTTCTGTTCATATGGAGGAAGGAAGGATGACGTCATAGTTGAAATGCAGTGTGTTCTGTGCTGCGTCATAGTTCCACACCAAACTGTACAAGTAAAGCTGTCGTCAGTTTGGCCTCAAATCCCTTGTACAGAAGATGTTTGTCAAAAGAGGGAGAAAAACACGCAAACATGAATGAAGAGTTTAACGGATGAGGGTGTTTATGAAGTGCTTGAGTGGTTTGGAGGTGTGGTTCATGTTCCAAGTGCTTGCACGGATGTGCATGACATACATGTGTGCATGAAGCTGTCTCGACACCAAGACATGTCTGACAGTTGCAAGTAAGTGTTACTTTTGTCTTCAAAATGACTTTTATGTGGTAGTGAATCAAGACATCGTTCAGATCTGCAACAAAATTATGGCTTTTGGTCACATCGAAATGTCGCTAGCACCGTCTTGATGTGACCAAAAGCCATAATTTTGTCGCAGATCCAAACAACTAATAATATTATATAGATGTCATCAAGTCAGAGAGTACAGTCTTTGTGATTTGTCCCGCTCTATGGGAAATTTGTCTTTAACAGCACATCTAATAAGATGGGATGAACCATAACCCACAAAGTCCCTTCTATATGAGAGCTGTTCTCGTTGTCAAGGGTCTCTACCTTTTGTATTTGACCCAATTCTGATGTTGAAATATCTCCTATTGAAAAAGTCTCGCAGATCTGCCAGTGCGTCAGAGAGCTCTATAAGGAGCGCAGGACATACGCATCATTGGTTTGTCAAATGTCATTTGTCATGATGTAGGTTTTAGTTTTTATGTCATTTTATATTTTATGTGATATGAGTTTCACTTTCACTTCATAGGCTTGAGAAAATGGTGACAAAACTAGAATTTCATGGTACAATTTCAGTCTTGCTATAATTTGTGTGAAAGCAGGTTGACTTTACCTAGCCACATGATATACTAAGTACACGGGACACTTACATGCTCTTCTGAAAGTGCGTTGATGTGTGTGTGTGTGTGTATGCGCACTCTAAACATCTCCAAGAGGCATAGATCTTATGCACCAGAGAGTGCATGAAGATCTATGCCTCCTGGAGATGCGCACATGTTTGTGTGAGAGAGAGAGAGAGCGCGAGAGAGAGATTTGCGTCATATTTTGAGTATTACGTAATTGTGTGAATGGTGACAGAGTTGCTTCTTTTACGTCACCGCCACTGTCTGACTTTCTCCAGAAGTCAATTTTTTTAAAAAACTGTTTTAATTTTTTTCTGAAAAGAATTAATTTTTACTAAAGAAGTTGAAAGGGTATAAAGCTGGCTAACGAACTCATCCAATGTCTGTCGCCAAACTAGCTATATAATGGTCACCTGCATGCTCTTCTGAAAGTGTGACGATGTGTGTGTGGAGATGCGCGCATGTTTGTGTGAGAGAGAGAGCGCACGTGAGAGAGAGATTTGCATCATATTTCGAGGATTATGTAAATGTGTGAGTGGTGACAGTTGTTTCTTTTGCATCACCGCCACTGTCCGACTTTCTCCAGAAGTCAAGGTTTTTTTACTGTTTTTTTTTTCTTTTCTGAAATATATTAATTTTTTTCCAGAAGAAGTTGAAAGGGTACAAAGTTGGCTAACGAACTCATCCAATGTCTTTATCCAAACTAGCTATATAATGGTCACCTGCATGCTCTTCTGAAAGCGTGACGATGTGTGTGTATGCATGTTAGTGCGTGCATGCACGCGTGCTCCAAACATCTCCAAGAGGCATAGATCCTCATGCACTGTAGAGGGAAAGAGAGAGAGAGTGCGCTAGAGAAAATTACGTCATATTTTGAGTATTATGTCAATGTCTGCATCTTGACGGAGTCGCCTCTTTTTGAAGTCAAGGTTATTCTACTAAGTTTTTTCTGAAGTTGAAAGGATACAATGCTGGCTTACGAACTCATCCAGTGTCTTTCTCCTTCTTCTTCTTCTTCAACGTTCCCAAGGTTCTGCCTCAGATGTCAAGATTAATATCCACCTGAGGCATAATCCATGAGGGTTACGTGTGTGCTTGTTTCCCTGACAGGTTTCCACACTATACCAAATGGCATAGTCAGCAACACTCCGACTTCGTTGGTCATTGGTTGGTTTTCTGTCGGGGTTTGCTTCCCTAGCCTTTGCCTCTCCTGAGGCACCCTCAAGGCAGTGGGGCTATTTACGCATAGTTGGGAGTCAGGTTCGCGGGCATCAGGGCCTATCCACACACCAGTGGGCCTGCATGCCGCGTGTCTGGGGGCCAGACCTCCTCCGAGTCCCTTGTAGTTCAGCCTGAGTCCGTGAGGTGCTCAGTTACAGTGTGTTGCCGCGAGGAGGCACTACATGAGGCTTGTTGTTGGAGAGGCTATGTACTGGCTGAGAGAGACAGACACATTCTGCCCTCCTTTTCGCAATACTGATAGCCAGCACTGGAAGCTAAAAGCGAGAAGTGACAAGCACTACCACTGCGCTACCACACTAGACGCATCACAACAACCATTTTGACACACTGTCTTTCTCCAAACTAGCTATATGAAAAATTTCAAGTAAATGTGACAAAAATTACGGACTCTAATCTGGGTGAACCGACTTCTATAAACGGTTGTATATGTCTTCAATGAGACATTCATTTACAATATGCTCGGAGGCTGTCTTAGCCACCCTTTTAATATAGTATTTCGCCAAGTTGCAAGCTTGTGTATACAGAAATATCGGAGATTTTCTTGTTTACATACATATGCACACACATACATACATACGCACATACGGCGCTTCGCACCAAATGTACGTTCAGCAGCGAGGTTAGCGTATCTAGACATGACACAATTTTTTAAAATCTTTTTACTTCAATTGTCACAGGTTTAGGCCTGCCCACCATCGACATCATGGACATGCTATTAAGTTTGCCCCACCGTGACCCGTCCTAAAAAGTCCTAAAAATAAAAGGACTTAATAAAATCAATCGTTATAATAATGATAAATAGTCGTAAAGTTAACAAGATGAGGATTTCACAGAAATTAAGACGGACACATGGTGATTTCCGCCACTCGTAAGCTCTGTGGTCTGGCATAGCATAGCTATTCTGAAGAAGAATAATAGCACGTGCAGCGAAATGATGTCACTTCAAGCTTCACCTCATGGCATCATTAGTCCCACGATGCCATGTTCATAGTGACGACTCGATGTTATACGACACTCATCGCAGTACTAACATTTGAGGTATCAGATGATCAACTTTGCAACAGTTAGACAGTTAGTGGGCTGGTGATTGGGTGCCTGATAGGCGGGGGCAGGGGATCTAACTGTTTGTCTGTCCAGCGCTGAATGATTCCCCTTGGTTTGTGTACATTTCTGCCAGCACTAGCCTCACCTATCTGGTTTGTGAGTATCTATAACTCGAGGCAAAATTGTATCGTTACATTGTTGTGTAATGTTCTGTGCATCTACTGTGGGAAATCAGGGTATTTACCCAACCACATATAGTAGTGCACCTTCGTGTTTGTGTATGTATGTTTCTCCTGCCTACTTTCTAAGTTCCGGAGAAAGACATGGGTTATATAAGAGACCTGATGCATTCTTTTAGAGGATGCAAAGGATCGTCTTGTTCTGTACCTGCGTATTTCTCTGTCGGCTGGTGATTGGGTGCCTGATAGGCGGGGGCAGGGGATCTAACTGTTTGTCTGTCCAGCGCTGAATGATTCCCCTTGGTTTGTGTACATGTGTAATGGTTGGCCATGGTCCGTCCATCTCTTGTAAATGTTAATGTTGGCTTTTCTCAGAGACTATTTAAGCCATAGATTTCAAACTGCACACAGGAATACTTTGTGGCAAGACCATTCTGGACATACCAATAGATCTCGTGTGGCAATCAGAAGTAGGTCAAAACTGCATGTTTCAATGAAAACGCCTCACAATTTCAAGCCTGTGCAGGAGCTTTAAAAATAACTTCTTCAAATTCCCTAAGGTCCCAGCACTTCATTAGAGACAGTGCATCCCCCACCCAAGCTTTGTTACCATCTGTTACTGCTGTTTTAATAACATAGGTATAGGCTCATACTTTTGTGTTTTGCAAACACAGTCTTTCTTGTCTGCACCCTTAAAGCACCATTCTTGGTTCAGCCGTGGATTTGGATAGGCCAACCATCTTTGCCTTGAACAGTCAAATTTAGTGCTCATAAATCTTGATGTTATGCTGTCGCACAAAATACAGCCTCATGCACATGATATTTTATCTTAAAAGATTATTGCGATGATAAACACTGAAAAAAAACATTCAGAGGCTCTAAAAGTACTTTACATAGTATTGTCATGAGAGCATCAATTGAACACCATGGTTTAGACAACAAGTTGACATTCTTAATTTCGTGTGCAGGATCACAGTGTTCACAATATGTATCTTGAAACTGTACTTGGCTGACATATTCCATTATAATTAATTAGTTTAAATCACCATTTCATGAAATAATTGTAAAATAAACTTGTGGATACAAGCCCGTGCTAGTTTTTTGGCTCACGTACGATAGCAAAGTGAGTATATAATGGGACAGTGGTCATCCATCTTTGAGTTGTTGGTGGTAAAATGTTAACGTTGGCATTTTCTTGGAAGCTCTTCAAGCTACAATCTTCAAATTTGGCCCAAGGGTACTTTGTGGGAAGACCTATGTAAGCATACCAATTTCAGTGACCTTGCTAAAAGGTCAAGGTCACAAGGGGCCCAGGAATGGGTTAAAAATGGCCATATTTTCACATAAAGTGTCTCATCTCAAATGCTATTTTCAACTTCAAGCCCAAACTTGGTACAGCGATACCTGATGGAAAGATCTTTCTATGCATACTAATTTGGTTGACCCCTTGTTGTGGTCAAGGGTCCCAGGATGTCCAGAAATAGGTAATAAATAGCAACATTTTCACAAAAATTGTTTGTTCTCAAATACTATTTTCAACTTCAGACCTAAACTTAGAACAGAGATACCTGATGGTAAGACCTTTCTATGCATGCTAATTTGGATGGCCCCGCAGAAAGGTCAAAAGTCACAAGAGGTCAAGAAATATTAAAAATGCCAAATTTTGGATAGAATTTAGTTTGTATCAAAGTTTTGGATCGGCCGTACACCTGAGCCACAAGGGCTTTGCCATTCTTGTTCATAATGAAATAGCATGCCAAGTTAGTCAGCCTAAGCTGTTGAGAACATGAATTGGACACTTCCTTTGCAAAAATACTTGATGTGATCTAGTGATACTATTATGGAAAAAAGAAAAGAAAATGTCACTAGCGATATTATGTTGCAATGTATAAAGAAAAATCATGAAAGGAAAGTCCCATTGTGTTTGAATTGCTTTTTCTTTTGGTGTACACGATGGCATCCTGATGTGTCCAGTCTTTGAGTACCTCTACAGATTTTAAGTGTGCCTGTACCCATACTGTGAGGTAAGTGTAGAAGTAACTTCCTTCCTGCCAGTATAAACTGGAAAAATATGTACATGTATTTGTTTTAGATTTTCTCCCTCCTTCTGCAACAGTTCCAATGAACGGAGACATCTAAGAGGTGGCTTCATTGTGTTGTGTCTCAGTGAGTGTAGCTGGTTGAAAGTTATAACTTTATGGCTAGGGCCGATAGCAGCAAACTGCATGTGGACTATGTGTTTTTGCTAACAGAGAGCAAATAGGATTCTGAAAATATCCATTGAAAAACAAGCAAGCCCAGTCAAATGCTTTACAGAGATACCTGCATCATTCATAATATGAGTCCTTCCTATATGCATACTAATTTGTCTGAGCCCTCTGAAAGATCAAGGGTCTTGTTGTTTTTGACAGAATTTTTTTTTTCTTGCAAAATTTTGTCAGTCAAGATTGGCACAATAGTAGCTGATGAGATTTTTCAGTACTTGGTAAATTTGGTTCACCAGTCAAATGTCAAAGGTCAATAGCGAGGTCAGAAAATGTATGACAAATTCATATGCTGGCAAAACGCATGACATGTTCTATGACAACACCTTGAAGTCCCAAACACCTATGCCAGAATTGTATTTGTTAAATATGGTTTTGCTTTTAACGCCATTATTCCATCCAAACTGTACCAGAAGATCTGGCAAATCGGGCCTTGTGCCTCTGGATCTTTGATTTCTTTTTGATGAGACCATAACTCAAGTCGTGAAAATGTGTCCTCCACCCTCATTTTATTCACGGGCACGCCTCAGGGGTGCGTTCTGTCCCCTATGCTCAACTCCCTGCTTACCTATGATTGTGCTTTATGCCATGCCAGTACTAAAGTTCTGAAATTTGCAGATGACACCAAAGTGGGGATGGGGGGGGTGGGGGGGGGGTGCATTACAAACTCAGCAAATCTGCCTACTGAAGCCAGGTTGAGACTGATTAACCGGTGCAATATCAGCAACCTTAAAGTGCACACTGGCAAAACAAAAGAGATGATCGTGGACTTTAGAAAGAAACAGTTCCCTACCCCTCCAGCTCCCCCTCTTGTGATCAGTGGGGAAGTAACTAACTGTCCAAAACTTTACGTTTCCAACAGCGCTTGTTCTTCCTGCGACATCCAAAAAGTTTGGTCTTAGTGCCCATATTTTGATGCAGTTTTAAGGAGCTGTGATTAAGAGTGTGCTTACCTTTTCAATCACGGTTTGGTATGGTTTAATCACGGCCAAAGATAATGCAGAGATAATCAGACTGAACAGGGTAGTCAGGACGGCTTCACAAATCATAGGCAGAGATCTTCCTAGCTCTAGCAATGAGCTTTTCCAACTTTTACCATCAGGGCGTAGGTACAGGTCCATCCATACCAGGACCAGCATATTTTGCAAGTGTTTGCAGCTGGACTGATTGGGAAGAGCGCGAACGGCCGAGAGTACCATGGTTTAATGAAGAGTGCCGCAAAGCCCAAAAAACACGCAAATCTGCTCAGCGACGTGCTTTTCGTAATCTGTTGCAAGCGAATATTTTAACCTTTAAAAGACAAGAGGGTGAAAGCCGTTACATTTTTAAACGTGAATGCTCTGCTTCCTGGATACGTTTCGTCTCATCTACTTTATATTCAAGGACTCCATCCCAGAAAGTCTGGAAGGCTGTTCGAAGAATTAGGGGCAGGGGTGGCTCGGCTTCTGTCGGCCATCTTCGAGATGGTGCCAGTTTGGTCACAGATAAAAAGGCTGCGGCCAATTTGCTTGCCTCCACCATTGCCCATAATTCTTCAACAGAGCATTATTCACCCTTCTTCCAGAGAGACCCCCACCCGGGTCTGCCCTGGGGGACTTGGGTGGGGTTAGGTATTTTTTAGTTCCCAGGGTCACCCTGGTCAGCCCCACAGGGTGGGTTTTTCTCTCTATTCTGGGGCATGTGTTTCTGTCTACCCTTTGTCCATTCACCTGTATTTGCCTTTTTAAAACTCTCCCTACTGTCTGCACTGCCTGTAGCTCTTGATATTGGATGTGTGTTGCTAAATGGTCTTAGCTTTATTTAGCCCCATGTGTTAGGTTTATTTAATGTATTTGACCGGCTGGCGACATACATTCAATGTTCTGTTTTTTTTTTTTTCACAAGCAGTGCAGGCAGGTCCTGAGAAAGCCTTGTTGCTGTCGGGACGTTAAGCAATGTACAATCATTCTTCCAGAGAGAGAAGGAGAAGCGAGAATCTCATTTGTGATTTTAAATCAGATAACTCAGAAGAGTATAATACCCCTTTTACATTATCAGAGTTGCAGCAAGCCCTGCAGAAATGTAATGACTCTGCTGCTGGACTAGATACCATTCACTATCAGCTCCTAACGCATTTGCTTGAGAAGTCACTCCTAGTACTTCTCAAGGCCTTTAAGTATATCTGGGTAACTGACCAGTTTTTGCCATCTTGGCGCCAGGCTGTGGTTGTGCCAATCCCGAAGATGGGTAAGGATCCTTCCGACCCGGACAACCCCACCCGGGTCTGCCCTGGGGGACTTGGGTGGGGTTAGGTATTTTTTAGTTCCCAGGGTCACCCTGGTCAGCCCCACAGGGTGGGGTTTTCTCTCTATTCTGGGGCATGTGTTTCTGTCTACCCGAGGTCCATTCACCTGTATTTGCCTTTTTTAAACTCTCCCTACTGTCTGCACTGCCTGTAGCTCTTGATATTGGATGTGTGTTGCTAAATGGTCTTAGCTTTATTTAGGCCCCATGTGTTAGGTTTATTTAATGTGTTTGACCGGCTGGCGACATACATTCAATGTTCTGTTTAGTTGGTTGTTTTTTTTCACAAGCAGTGCAGGCACGTCCTGAGAAAGCCTTGTTGCTGTCGGGACGTTAAGCAATGTACAATCAATCAATCAACCGACCCGGACAACTACCGGCCAATCGCTTTGACATCATGTTTATGTAAAACTTTGGAACGCCTGGTCAACGCCTGCCTGGTGTGGCATCTTGTGTCACAGGTCTCTTCACAGACCTCCAGTGCGGTTTCCAGCGCTTCCGTAGTACAACTGACCATCTAGTTCGCTTTGAGTCGTTTATCTGAGATGCTTTTGTCAACAAGCAAGATGTCTATGCTATTTTCTTCGATCTTGAGAAGGCATATGACACTACCTGGAAGTGTGGTATAATGTCTGATTTGTCGGACATGGATTTTAAAGGGCACCTGCCCATTTTTATTCACATTTTTTTGTCTAACCAGTCATTCCATGTCCGTGTGGGCTCCACCCTCTCCGACTCCTTTGAACAGGAGATGGGTGTCCCGCAGGGCAGCATTCTATCTCCTGTTTTATTTAGCATTAAATTAATAACATTGTAAAGGCCGTCAAGGATGATTCCGAATGCTCTTTGTTTGTGGACGACTTTGCTTTGTGTGCACAAGGTCGAGGACTTGCGTCCTTTGAGAGGCGCTTGCAGCTGTGCATTGATCACATCCAAGGGTGGGTGTCTCTCAACGGATTCAAGTTCTCGCCCTCCAAGACTATGTGCATTTTACTAACCAGATGAAATTTTTTCCAGAACCTAGCCTGAGCATTGCTGGAGTGCCAATTAAGGTGGCCGAGGAGGCAAAGTTTCTGGGGGTCATCTTTGACAAAAGACTGACCTTATGCAACCATATTAATTACCTTAAAACCTCTTGTCAGAAGGCCCTCGACGTTCTTCGTGTCGTTGGTCTTACTGACGGGTGCAGACCGCATTGTCTTACTTTGACTCTACCGGGCCCTTGTTCGGTCCAGACTGGATTATGGCTCTGTGGTATAAGGCTCGGCTTCCAAGTCTGTTCTACAGCGTCTGAACACAATTCACCATCAAGGTCTGCGAATATGTCTGGGGGCCTTCAGGACATCTCCAGTTCCTAGTCTGTATGCCGAGGCAGGGGAGCCTTCTCTTAAGCTCCGCAGCATCCGCCTCATGCTCAGCTACGTTCTGAAGCTGAAGGCCCATCCAGACAATCCTGCCTATGATTGTGTTTTTAACCCGTCATTTACAGAGATTTACGATGCCCGTCCGGGAGCTGTCCGTCCATTTTCCTTCCGTGTCTGGCCTCATCTGCAGGCGGCTGGAGTGGACTTGGACAAAATTTCGGAATCTCTGCAACACATCAATCCGCCCTGGCTATTACCAGTTCCTGACATCTTGCTGTACTTGACCGCCCACAAGAAGGACTGTACTCCACCAGCCATATACCAACAGAGCCTCAATGAACTCCTTTCAAGTTTTCCTGGCTATTGTCGTATTTATACGGATGGGTCCAAGTCTGAGGATGGGAGAGTGGCTGTGGCTGCAATGTCTTCTCGCCATCCTAGATGCCCATTTAAGCTCCGCCTCCCTGACCATTCCTCTGTATTTAGTGCAGAACTGCAGGCAATTCTGCTGGCACTCAGGCATGCCTATCAGTCTAGGGAAAGGAACTTCCTGATTCTTTCTGACTCTCTTTCTGCCCTGCAGGCCCTTCAGGGCGCAGGAACAGACCACCCCCTGCTGGTGTAGATTCGAGAGCTTTATGCGGACTTGATGAAGGAATATTATGACATCATTTTTATTTGGGTCCCATGGCCCAGGGCATGCAGGCATCGAAGGCAACAGGATCGCAGATTCTGCTGCCAACGATGCCCGCAATGACCCTGTCCCTGACACACAGACTGTTCATAGTAATTTTAAACCTGTGATTAGTGCGTACATAGCCTGCGAGTGGCAGTCTAGGACAAAGAGGAAGCGAACAAGCTGCATGAAGCTCTTCCTACAGTGTCCGACAGTCTACCTTATCGCTGCGGCATCCAACGTGAGGAGACTGTCCTTACTCGGCTCCACATTGGGCACACATATGTTACGCGCTCTTACTTACCAAAACAGGATGAGCGTCCATGGTGTTTTTCCTGTGACGAGCAGTTTTCTGTTCGACACTTTTTGCTGTCTTGTGCCGATCTAATTGACACGAGATATAAACACTTCACAGCAGACTCCTTGAAGGTTTTGTTCCAGGATGTTCCCCCAGACAAAATCTTCAATTTCTTGAGAGAATACAATATTTTTAACAAGATCTGAGCATTCATAGACTATGTGAATTTCCTTATTTTGCCCTTTTTGAGAGTCTGTAGACATTTCTTTTAAAGACTCGTGCGACATTTTAGCCTGCCATATTTTTAAGGTATATTTACATCTTGTCTTAAGACCTTTCTTTTAGTCTGGCTGACCAGATTTTTACCCATCCCGCCATGAGATGGCCTTAGTCGACTGCTCGGCATTAAACCCTTATAACTAACTCGGGTATATTATTAGGACCTTTTCCCATACTTTCAAGTTAAATGGTTTTGGAGAACATCGTCTGAACTGCTTACATGGACTGTCATTGAGGGTCTTCATTAAAAGGAAGGTCAGTATGTCATTCAAAAGATTTAAATTTTAATTACACATCAGTTTTTGTTTGTTTGTTGCTTGTTGTTTCGTTAGGTTGTTTTTTGTTGGCTAATGTGGATCTATGTTTTGTGCCAGTGGTCGTCCGCCATCGTCCGTGGTAAACTTGTTGGCATTTTCTCGGAGACTATTCAACCCACAGTCTTCAAACTTTCTAGACGTACCAATTTGAGTGACCTCTCACAAAGGTCAAGGTCACAGTTGATCAGGAAATATGTCAAAAATAGCTATATTTTGACATAATTTATTTTTTCTCAAATACTATTCACAACTTCAAGCCCAAACTTGGTACAAAGATGCCTGATGTTAAGACCTTTCTATACATATTAATTTGGTTGTTCCCTCAGAATGGTCAAGGGTCACAAGAGCTCAGGAAATAGTTGAAAAATAGCCATATTTTGACAAAAGATGTTTTTTCCTCAAATACTATTGACAACTTCAAACCTAAACTTGGTACAGAGATACCTGATGGTAAGACCTGTCTATGCATACTAATTTGGATGACTCCTCAGAAAGGTCAAGGGCTCAGGAAATAGGTCCAAAATAGCCATATTTTGACAAAAGATGTTTTTTTCTCAAATACTATTCACAACTTTAAACCCAAACTTGCTAAAGAGATACCTGATGGGAAGACCTTTCTATGCACACTAATTTGGTTGATCCCTCAGAAAGGTCAAGGGTCATGAGAGCTTAGGAAATAGGTCTAAAATAGCCATATTTTAACAAAAGATGTTTTTTCTCAAATACTATTCACAACTTTAAACCCAAATTTGGTACAGAGATACCTGATGGTAAGACCTATCTATGCATACTAATTTGGATGACCCCATGGAAAGGTCAAGGGTCACAAGAGGCTGGCAAATGTGTGTAAAATGTTGATTTTTGATACAATTGTAAGTATTCCCAAAAATTTCAACCAAATTTGGTAAAAAGATAGCTGATGATAAGACCTTCATTTGCATACTAATTTAGTTGACTCATCACAAAGGTGTGACAGATGTGTGAGAAATGCTTACATTTTTAGAAAACATGAATTTTGCTGCTGCAGAAGCCAGCTCTTGTCGCAAAGGTCACACAAATGTAAATCGGTCATATGTTGCACTATGGACACGTAAAACAACTGAAGTCTGGTGATGGTTTTCTCTCGTGTTTATTTCAGTCTAAAGAGCATTGTCTGGGGTTGGGCAAGACCAACCACAGACTACAATTCGGTCGTTCTCTCTAGTCGCTCTTTCTTCTAGTTTCTTCCATCATCTCCCCTACTTCACTCTCCTCTCGTTGTGTTCCCTCTCTGTCCCTCTCTCGTTGTGTCAGCCCCAGCATGTATATACCCTTGGCCTTATCAATCATCTTCCCCTTAGGGCCCGCCCCTCGTAGGGGCTGGTCCCGTTAAGTAGATGCCATACAATTCCCATATCGTAATAGTTCCTGAGGGCCGGTCTGTTATATTGATTATGGCAGCCCGGCGTGCCAGTGGTCCCATTAATTAGATACTGTCCATTTCCCATATTGTAATAGTTCCTGAGGGCCGGTCTGTTATATTGATTAGGGCGGCCCGGCGTGCCAGTGGTCCCGTTAATTAGATACTGTCCATTTCCCATATTGTAATAGTTCCTGAGGGCCAGCCCGTTATCTTGATGAGGGCGGCACCGCGCGTCCGGTAGTTACATACGGACGCTGCCCATATCGCACGTCGCCGGAAACTACATCCGGATGCCAGTTGTGGAAGCACGCGTCAGTAGTGTAACATTCCTCCCTAACCCGAGAAAAAAACATCCCGTTCAGGATTATTTTTCTTTCTTGCTCAGGGGGTTTACACTTCGGGACATAATAACAATATAATTACACATCATTACACAATCAAAATACATTTCAAATCGGTGCGTGATATCTTATACAATTATAACAACAACTATTCCATCCAAATACATATAAAATAAAAGAGAAAAAGTTCATTGTCAACACTGAAATTGTTCGTTTGTCATGGGCACAGTTGCGCTCACAGTCCCAACATAATTCCTCCACCTCGTAGGTCGCCTCATTTCAAGGCCGGGTAGAATTTTACGACTGGCGATGTCGTCTTCAGTTCCACCCTGTCTTCCATCATCAGTGCGGAGGCACTTGCTCCATAGACGTCAATGTCGTCAGCCACAGTTGTAGCCACCGATCCTGGGTCCAGTGTAGGTCGAGTGACCCCACTATGTCCTCGCCTAAGTCTCGATAAAGGGTCAGCTTTTAACAAATCAAAATATCGGGCTGCTCCCATTATTTCGCCTACAATTGACATGATTACTGCCATTACTAATAAATTATAAACGTTATCTGCTAACCCCAATATCATGAGACAGAGGACGAACCTCATCTTGCACGTCTGCAAAAATGTAATTTACACCCGTAGTTGTATACTCATACACCCAAAACTGCATTACCTGCACAATCTCCTGATTAATCCTCTCCCAATACCACTTGAGAGTTTCATTTTAAATGAAGCCTAAAGTAGATCTCCTATAGCCTTTAATAACCGTCTCACCCCTTTACTCCTAGACTTAGGCAGGATCACGTCCACATGCTTTATCCTATCATCATCAGAGTTATCTGATGTGCCTTCGCCCGAGCTAACATCAGCCGATTCTGCTTCGACTGTGTGTCTCCTCTTCTGGCGTCTAACCCTTTTTGCTAACTCAATGAGAGGTATGTCGTCTTCTGAAGACGAGTTCTCACGTTCCCTACGCTGTCTTTTGATCCAACTTTCTCTTGAAGGTAAGTCGCCTACATCTTCGCTGTCACTGGAAGAGCTGTCTTCCGGTGCGATCGCATAATTAGTCTTTCTGAGGGGCCTAATTGTTTCCGCTGAGGGTTTAGGCCACTCATCTAATTTAGCGAGTCTTATGTGCTCTGCATGCACTTTTACTACTTCACCAGTCAACTGGTTCCTGATCCTGTACGTTACTGGGGTTGTTTGCTCGACCACTCTATAGTAAGGTTTCCATTTGGTGTCTAGCTTGTTTTTCCTTTGATTATTTTTATAGTACTCTGGGTCCCCGACTTTGATTTCGTCACTTTTGATCTGTCTGTTTGCATATTTTGCCCCCCGCTTCTGTGATTTCTTTATCCGTTGGTGCACCTGGTTAAACAATTTGTGCTGTTGTTCTAAGGCTACCTTATGAAGGTCCTCTCCGACATATTTCCGTCTAGGCCTCAGTATGTTATCTAATGGTAACACTGGATCTCTGTTATACAGTAGAAAGAATGGAGAGCACTGAGTCGTTTCTGAAACGCTAACCCTGTATGCCGACAACGCATGATTGATGTGCAAATCCCACGTTTGGATATCTTCCTGTATTTTCTTTGACATGATATCATTCATGGTACGATGAAATCTTTCTACCTTAGCGTTAGACTGTGGATGATAATAGCTCGTCAAGACATGATCTATGTTTAGTTCACTGAGAACCTCCCTCATGATCCGATTGACATTTTCTGTGCCATTGTCAGTAACCACCTGCAAAGGACAGCCGTGTCGAGGAATTATCTCATTGATCAAGATTTGAGCAACAGTTTCTGCCGACTTATCTGGTGCTGGAAAGCACTCTGGATATCCACTGTAATGGCAAACAAACCCTAAAATGTACTTGTTCCCAGACAGACTAGTAGGGAATGGACCCTGTATGTCTACACTAACCTTCGCAAAAGGATATGGAGGAATGTCCATTTCCTGAACTGGGGCTTTCTGTTTCTGCAAAACCCGTTGCTGACAGGTAATGCAACCGCCTATGTATTCGTTCAACCCCCTGTACATGTTTGGCCATAAATACTTCTGTTTGATGGTGTTGTAAGTCTTGTCAAAGCCCATGTGCCCATTTCCGTCATGATACTGGTTTACGACATGCTCCACCAAATGGAATGGCACCACTAATCTGGCTACTGGATCGTCATCAATATTTGACAAGAAATACAAGACATCTTCTACCCCAAGGTTGTGTTTTGTCCCCTATGTTATACTTTCTTTTTACCCATGATTGTACATCAACGGATGATAACTCCATTACAGTTAAATTTGCTGACGACACCACTGTTGAAGGTTTTATTTTAAACAACAATGAAACAGCATACAGAGAGAGAGAGTAGATGAACTTGTTGGCTGGTGTTCTGACAATAACCTTGACCTGAATGTGCCTAAAACGAAAGAAATGGTCATGGATTTCAGAAAAATCAAAAGTGACATTGTTCCCCTCACTATTCATGGTAGTCATGTTGAAATTGTTGATTGTTTCAGGTTTCTCAGCACCCATATCTCAAACGAGCTTAAATGGGAGAAAAACGTTGATTCTTTAGTGAAAAAATCACAGTAACGACTGTATTTTTTCAGACGTCTTAAAACGTTTGGCATCAGCAGACAAATTTTGACCAACTTCTACAGGGCAGTTATTGAAAGTCTTTTGACCTTCTCCCTGACCATTTGGTTTGGCAGTACCACACAGAAAGAGCGATCCAAATTAAACAGAGTAGTAAACACTGCATCGAAAATCATAGGTATCGATTTGCCCTCGTTAGAGTCCCTCTTCCACGAAAGAATGCTAAAAAAGGCTAGATCCATCGTCTGAGACGTTTCCCACCCAGCCCATGAGTTGTTTGAGATGTTGCCATCAGGGTGCCGTTATAGAGCGATCGGAACACGAATGAGTCATTTTAAAAACAGTTTTTACCCAACTGCTGTCCAGGCTTTTAATGATGCAAACAAACGCCAAACCCGACCCATCATCCCACTGTTTAATGTAATGGCAACTATCCCATCCTCCGAGAAGAAGTAGAGGCTGCAGTGAAGTCGCTGAAAAAAAGGGAAGGCAGCAGGAGCAGACAACATCCCTGCAGAGCTAGTCCAAGAAGGGGGAGAAGACATGATAAGCACCTTACTAACAATCTGCAATAAGATCTGGCAGTCAGGGGATTGGCCCACACCATGAACCCAATCACTTATAATAACTCTCCCCAAAAAAGGCAACTTACATCAATGCCAGAACTATCGCACGATCAGTCTTATATCCCACCCAAGCAAAGTCATGTTAAAGATCCTACTGAACAGGCTGAAGCCACAGGCAGAGGAAATAATAGCTGAGGAACAGGCAGGCTTCAGACCAGGGCGCAGCACAACTGAGCAGATCTTCAACCTGAGAGTTCTATGTGAGAGATGCCTCCAGCACCAGCAGGACCTTTATCATGTCTTTGTGGATTTTAAGAAAGCGTTGGACATGGTGTGGCATGCAGCCCTTTGGTCCACCATGAAGCTATACAACATCAACGCCAACCTGATCAAAGTCATAGCAAACCTTTACAACAAGGCCACTAGCGCAGTCTGCTTCAACGGCAAAATAGGAAACTGGTTTAGGACTACAGTTGGAGTCAGACAAGGCAGCTTGCTCTCACCTACTCTTTTCAACATCTTCCTGGAAAGAATCATGACAGATGCTCTGAAAGATCATGAAGGAACTGTCAGTATTGGAGGCAGAACAATCATGAACTTGCGCTTTGCGGACGACATTGATGGCCTTGCAGGAACAGAGAAGGAGCTAGCTCAGCTGGTGGAAAAGCTGGATAGTACAGCCATTGCATATGGGATGGAAATCAGTGCAGAGAAGACCAAACTGATGACCAATAACGCCAGTGGCATTGGCACTGAAACCATGGTTGGAGGCCAAAAACTGGAAAGTTAAAAAATTCAAATACTTAGGAGCCATTGTGACAGATGAGGGATAAAAACCAGAAATACTGTCCAGGATTGCACAGACAACAACAGCACTGACAAGATTGAAGACCATATGGAAGGACAGAAACATCACACTCTGCTCCAAGATCAGACTGATGCGCTCCTTAGTCATCTCAGTGTTCTTGTATGCCTGCGAGTCATGGACCCTCACAGCAGACCTTGAAAGGAGGATACAAGCCACTGAAATGCGATGTTTTCAAAGGCTGCTTGGCATCTCATACAGTGATCACATCACAAACGAGGAAGTGGGAAGCAGAATCAGGCAAGCCATTGGGCCCTATGAAGACTTATTAGCCATTGTGAGAAAACGCAAACTGAAGTGGTATGGGCATGTCACGCATTCAGCAGGGCTTGCCAAAACAATCCTGCAAGGCACTGTGCAAGGAGGACGAAGGAGAGGAAGACAGAGGAAAAGATGGGAGGACAATATCTCAGAGTGGACAGGACTGAAGCTGGGCGATACACTGAGAATGGCAGAGAACAGAGAGGAATGGAGGGAGCTGGTTGCCAAGTCATCAGTGGTGCCCCAACGGTCGGCAAAACTACGGGATATATATATATATATATATATATATATATATATATATATATATATATATATATATATATATATATATATATATATATATATATATATATATATATATATATATATATACACACACACACACACACACACAGTATTGCCCTGCTATCAGCACAATACTTCATCTACACGGCTGTGCAGAACACACTTTTAGTTACGGAGCGGTCGGGTGAAACCCACTCTGCAAGATAAGCCATCGGTGGCAATTAATCATTAGCACACGCCTAGTCATACTGACTGGAAGGACTGTTTATGATACTAGAAGAGAATGCTCTTCCAATATCCTACTACTAAGTGTATCTGCTGTCAAACATCCCACAGGGTATGTAGAAAACGAGTGGGAAGCTGAGTTAGAGAACATTACACACAGGCACAACACACACATCATTAGTCCCGCAACACAAATTATAGAAGGAATAGTTGATTCCGACAGTGACCTAAATAGCCTGCTGGCAGCGGGGAGCGACTGCATACCACAGCAGCAGGTGGCTGGCCAAACTAATGTGTAGGCCTGGAAATAGAGCTAACTGCACTGTTGTGTCTATGATGCAAGTGACGTGTTCAGTTTTATATTACGATATATCCTATGTAATTTGTGTTACTGTGAAATTGTGTTTATTGCCTTTATGTTTAGACCATAATAGTTACTAAGACACACGGTGTGTGTGTGTATGTGTGTGTGTGTGTGTGTGTGTGTGTGTGCACGTGAGTAGCTTAATTATATTTTGATGTGTTTAATGTTCTTCCTTTTATGTTGCGCGGCACCGCAACGATTTCCTAATGTATTGTTACATATGGCAATAAAGTTCTATCATCATGAACAAATACCTCCTTTTTACACTGGCCGGTGCTTCCTCGTTCAGTAGCTCATCTTTCAACTTAACCATGTCTGGATCCTTGTCTTGCTCTGTGATCATATCGAACCCTGTCACCTCTACCTTTTCTAAAGTTTCTCTCAGATCATCCATCTGACAACTTGCAAACTGCTTTGGTCTAAACTGACTAGAATTAATCACCCCTATCTGGACTGCATTGTCGCTCGCTTCCGTAACTATTTCTTCCGTCTCTTCTGATACTAACTCCTTTCCGTCTATTTGCGGCACTCTAGACAACAAATCAGCTAACACATTCTGTGGCCCTGGAATGTACTTTATAGTGCAGTTGTACCCTGCGATCCCTAGCGCCCACATCTGAATCTTCTTATTCTGCATGGGTGACTCTAAGAGATACTTCAACATTTTGTGATCTGTGCGAACAACGAATTGTGCATTGTGCAAATAAAGGTCTAACTTCTGTAATGCATAATGGATTGCAAATGCTTCCTTTTCTATGGTAGACCACTTCTTCTGGCTCTGGTTCAACCTATGGGACAGAAAGTAAATAGGTTTTTCTGTCTTGAGTCCTGTGCTGTCCTCACTTTCTTGCATCAGACACGCCTCGATACATGCGTCACTAGCATCCGTGTACAATACATATGGACGTCTCGTGTCCGGATATACCAACAAAGGAACTACTGACAAACTTTGTTTGAGAAAATCAAACGCCTGTTGACACTGATCAGACCATTTGAATCTGGCAAATTTCTTTGTCAAATTGATGATGGGCTCGGCTATCTCAGAAAAGTTGGGTATGAACCTGCGATTGTATGACATCATTCCAATGACATTACGACACTCCCTTATACATGTTGGATTCGGCAATGTCCGAATTGCTGACACCTTTTCTGGGTCTGGTTTGACTCCTTCCTTCCCTATCACAAACCCTAAGTATTGTGTTTCCTCGGCAAAGGACTGACATTTCTTCAGTTTCAACTTGAGTTTATGTTGCCTGAGCCTACCGAACACATCTTTTATGTGCTGATAATGCTGTTTCTTTGTTTCAGAAAAGATGAGAATATCATCCATATATGCCGAACAAAATGTTTCTAACCCCATCAACACTGTGTTCGTCAACAACATGAACACACTGGGTCCAAACGGCATGACTGCGAACTCAAAAAGTCCCTTGTGACAAGCGAAAGCCATTTTCTCACTACTCTCTTGATCCGCCATCTCTACCTGCCAGTATCCCGATTTCATATTTAACCTTGTGAAATATTTTGCCTTCCCCAGCAAGAACAAAATATCATCTATGAGCGGTAGTGGATACGACGACTTCTTAGTAATCTCGTTTAGCTTTCGATAGTCAACGCACAACCTCTTTGAACCATCTTTTTTGGTCACTACTACTAAACTGAAAGACCATGGCGACATTGATCTTCTGATGATCCCTGCCGCTAACATATCATCTACTGCTTTGTCTACTATCTCTCTATCCTGCAAAGGAACGTGGTAAGGTTTCACCCTTATTGGAGCGTGGTCTCCAGTGTCTATGTTCATTTTGACAGTGTTGGTGCGCCTTAAGTCCAGATCGCTATGCGCGAACAAATCGGAATGCTCTGATACCAGTTTAGTGACTGTGGACCTGATTGCGTCAGGCGCATCGATTTCTGTCAGATCAATGGAAGCGACTTCTCGCTCTTCCGTTCTGTTAGACACTAACTCTACCTGACTTAAGCTGTTTGCCCTGCCTACCACACATCCCCTTTTTAGCCTGAACGTTTTGTTGGTGTGATTCACAACTAACAAAGGAAATGTCCTACCTTTGTTTCTCACTACCCCGCTCATTACAGATAGTCCTGGCTCTTCTGCAACAAATCCCCTATCTGTCGCAGAGACTTCTAAACATTTAGTAAAACTGTTGCCGCTAGGGTTTCACGTGAAAGAAAAACAGAAGATAGTGGTAGAAAACCCTTTAAAATAGAAACAAATAACGACGTTTCGGATCAAAGATCCTTCCTCAGGTGACATGGAAACAAACGTAGAACAGAAAAGAACACCAGAAAGAAAAGACGTCATCCTGTATAGAGAGAATTTAGAATGACGTAAAAAAAAAAAAAAAAAAAAAAAAAAAAAAAAAACACACACACACACACACATAATGACGCAAATACACATGCACAAAACACGTAGCACAAAACTTACGTCTATATACATACACGTCACTGCATACATTCGCATTCACTCGTGCCTACTGCAGCTCACGCACATGCACACACACACACACACACACACACACACACACACACACACACACACACACACACACACACACACACATACACACACACTCAAAGGTAGCATCCAGTATCAACAACTTCTAAACATTCTTCTTTACTGAAGTACTGTGTATGTACTCTTTATTCTAACCTGACAAATCTCCGCTGTATGTGGTTTCAATACTTTTGTCTTGTGTACTCTGACTAACAAAGATATGTGCATGTCTTGTTCGTAAGGTACATACGCATTCCGGACCCTAACCTTTCTCAAATCGAAATAAATGCGTTCTCCGTTCTTATCGAGCCAATCGTTTCACAAAATGAAATTTCTATTCATCTCTTTCACTACATAAAAACGATGTTTGAACGACTGCTTTTCAATTTTGAAGTCCAGTTCTATACTGCCCACAACTCCTAGCACTTCCCCACTGACTGACTGTAGCGATACACTTCTTTTCTCTAGCCTTGGCTTGTTCTGCAATTTTTCATATGACTTCTTGCTAATCAGCGATACTTCCGCCCCCGTATCTATGAGACTTCTAAACTTTTGACTTCCTACCTTAAAGACTATGCATTTTGGACTCCCTGCTAAGTTGATGCTAAAGGATCTACTGTTTCCCCCGTTCTGCTCACCGGCTTCTCGTGGTGCAGAACGTTCTAGTTTCCCTGTCGCTCCTGTCCTATCCTAGCCCAACATTCTCTTTGTCGGTGGCCGTAACCCCCGCATCGCCAACACCGCGCGTGTTGATACCTTTGCTGTGACAAAGACGACTTTTGCTGACCGAAGCTGCATGAAGCCCTTCCTAAGTTGTCCGACGGTCCACCTTATCGCTGCGGCAGATGCCGTGAGGAGACTGTCCTGGCTCGGCTCCACATCGGCCACACGTATGTTACGCACTCTTATTTACTTAAACAGGAGGAGCATCCATGGTGTTATGCCTGCGACGAGCAGTACTCTGTTCAACACTTTTTGTTATCTTGTGCTGATCTAATCGACACGAGGTATAAACATTTCACGGCAGACTCCTTGAAGGTTTTGTTCCGGGATGTGCCCCAGGACAAGATCTTCAGTTTTCTGAGAGAGTGCCATATTTTAAATAAGATTTGAGCGTTTATAGATTATGATGTTTCTATTATTTTGACCTTTTTGAGAGTCTTTCGACGTTTTCTTTAAAGACCTGTGCGACATTTTAGCCTGACATATTTTTAAGTTATATTTACATCACGTCTTAAGACCTTTCTTTTAGTCTGGCTGACTAGATTTTTACCCTTCCCGCCGTGAGATGGCCTTAGTTGCCTGCTCGGCGTTAAACCCAAATAACTAACTAACTTTTGCTGACCGACTGCGTTGATCCGCCTAGCCTTGCAATCGCGTGCCTTGTGGAGTGGTGAACCGCATCAAAAACACCCCCTATCTCTAGAGTGATCCACTTCCATGGGTTCTTCCCTGCTATACTGGTGTACTGTGGATTCGGTCACAGTACTTTTCTGTTTCACTCTAAGATCAAACATTTGCCGAATATTATGTTCTGTTACAGCTATGCTTATGGCTCGCTCTAACGTAGCTGGCGCTTCCCACATGACTTTCATTTTTAAGTAGTCATGCGTAAGTCCGTCTATAAAGCAGGCTAACAGTTGCCTGTCTTTTATTGGACCATCCTCGTCAGGGAAAGCTTCCTCCCCTAACGATATCAGTCTTTCTGCAAACAGGGCAACGCTTTCATCCTTCCCCTGTCGGGCTCTCTGTCCCTGAACTCACCGAATCGGACCGTCAGCTGTTTTTTCAGTTCTTCCCAACTATTGTTCCCATTGGTTTGAATAAACCGACCAATAAAGTCGCTCACCACCTGACTACTCGCCTGATATGCGATCAAGGCTTTTCTCTCAACTGTATTTACAAGTGCAGCATATTTTTTCTATTTTTTTCATCCATTCTGCAAACTTTTTCTGATCTCCATTGAAGGTGGGGATCAGCTGTGAGATGGACTGCACATTAACGGATGATGACATCCCTTCTATCTGACTACCTAATGCGGCCAACACCGGGTTAAGTGGGTGTGATCTTCCTACATATTCTTCTGCCATTTTCACTACTGAACTACAAATATTGCTGGCCCTTACTCAAAACTGTAGCGACAACACAAAAAGGTCACTCACCTGTTTGTCCAGCGTTGGTGACGGTGATTGTGGCCCGAGGTCGTTTCGTCTTCTCAGTCTCGTTACACGATCTTCTGTCTGCCTCTCGTTGTGTCTTCGTTCTCGGCATCGGCGTCCTTTTGACGTAGCGTCATTCTGCCATCCCCTGCGATAGTTCTGTCTTCCATCTCGTTCTGGAATCTGCGATTGTTCTGTTAAACCTGTTCTGACATCCTGGTCACGCGGCACAATTGGTTGTTACGTGTTGCACTATGGACACGTAAAACAACTGAAGTCTGGTGATGGTTTTCTCTCGTGTTTATTTCAGTCTAAAAAGCATTGTCTGGGGTTGGGCAAGACCAACCACAGACTACAATTCGGTCGTTCTCTCTAGTCGCTCTTTCTTCTAGTTTCTTCCATCATCTCCCCTACTTCATGATCACTCTCCTCTCGTTGTGTTCCCTCTCTGTCCCTCTCTCGTTGTGTCTGCCCCAGCAAGTATATACCCTTGGCCTTATCAATCATCTTCCTACTTAGGGCCCGCCCCTCATTAGGACTGGTTCCGTTAATTAGATACTATCCATTTCCCATATTGTAATAGTTCCTGTGGGCCGGCCCATTATCTTGATGAGGGCGGCCCCGCGTGTCCGGTAGTTACATACAGACGCTGCCCATATCACACGTCACCGGAAACTACATCCGGATGCCAGATGTGGAGGCACGCCTCAGTAGTGTAACACATTCATGTGAGCCATAATGGCTTTTGCTTGTTTGTTTGTTTGTTTGTTTGTTTTGTTTTTTTAGGTTTTTTTTTTTGTTTTTTTTTGTTGGTTTTTTTTTTGTTTTTTTTTTTTTTGGGGGGGGGGGGGGGGGGGGGGTTTGCCTTTTTTGTGCGTGTCTCAGAACTGTTTGCTTTTGAGTTAATACAGCATGAGTGCGTTCCATGTGTGTGTGTGTGTGTATGTGACAGCGACTAGAGCCCATGTTTGAGGACGGACAAGCTTGTAATTGTATGATATTGTCCCTAAAAGAATTCTCGAGATGACACTTTTTTTCGAATTTTTTAAAATTTTATTAAGATGCTCATTGGTGAGAAAATGGCTGTTTCACATAAACCGGTTGATCCACACAGGAGTCAGTAATTTTTCTTATTTCTACTTGATTATTTGCATATAGTTCGATAAAAGGGAGATACTGAATGAGTTTGTTAACCAGCATTGTACCTCTAGAACTTTTGGAGTGATAATTAAATTTTTTTTGAAAAAAAATATATTTTCACATTTTTGGGATTAATTCCCCCATTTATTTGGGTTAATCTTAAAACAAATCTTTTCCAAAAAAAAGAAATGATCTTCTCATTAATAATCGCATGATTTTTCATTCACGGTATTTACATGTCTACAGTTTGTCTCTGCTGTCAGGTACGATTACGTCAATTGTGACCCATATGCCCTAGTCTGCACTACTTTTTTTAGAGTCATTTGTAAAACAGCTAACATAACTTTAATTTTTCTTTTACAAAAAAAAAGCTATCTTCTCATTAATACCTGCATGATTTTTCATAAACAGTGTTTGCATAAGCCTGCTATAAGTCCCGGCCCTGCGGTAGGATTAGGTCAAATTGTGACCTGTAGGTGTGAAAATCAGCCAGAAAATTGCAAAGTTGATCCTCTGATAGGTATGTCAAATGTTAGTACTGCGATGATGACGTATAACATCGAGTCATCATTATGAACACAGCGTCGTGGGGCTAATGATGCCATGACGTGAAGCTTGAAGTGACGTCATTTCGCTGCTTGTGCTATTATTCTTTTTCAAATAGCTATGCTACGCCAGACCACAGAGCTTACGAATGGCGGGAATCACTGTGTGTCCGTCTTTATTTATGTGTGCCAGTGTGTGTCCTTGTGCTGGGACCATATGGCGTTGAGGCGCGTCCCCTGGGTGGTGGATAGGGGGTCCCTCGCGAGAGGGGTGCACCAAATGAAATAAGGTGCCGTGAACCAACATGGTCTAAGGGAAGGTGACCCCGACAGAAAACCCCTGGTCCTCCTAGTATGGGGGTTAGGCGTGGGGGTAGCTTCCCCACCCTGCATATAAGGAAATAGCAACAAAACCGCAGACGAAAAGACAAACAGCAATTTCTTTCCTGGAGGAGGAATGTTCTTCTACCAGAAGATTTATGACGTCCTGTGGTGAAAGCCGGAAGTCTTCGGAAGCCACAGGACCGAGCCGTCTCTCTCTATCCAGGGACACAACCATGGGCACATGGAATGTCAAGACCATGTAGATAGCAGTGGAAATGCAAAAGTACAACCTTTCCCTGCTAGGTATCCGTGAAGCCAGATGGATGCAGTCTGGCCAGAAAAGGCTGTTAAGTGGGGAGATGATTCTGTATTCAGGTCATGAAGAGGAGAATGCCCCCCATACAGAACGTGTAGCATTCATGCTGTCACCAGTGGCACAGAGAGCGCTGATGGGCTGGGAACCTCTTGGGGCAAAAATTACCACAGCAACCTTTAGAACCAAGAAAAATATCAAGCTCAACGTCATCCAGTGTTATGCGCCCACTAATGACGGTGACGAGGAAGAGAAACAAGAGTTCTACGACCGACTCCAGAGTGCTGTGGACAAATGTGCGGAGCGAGACATCACCATTGTCATGGGCGATTTGAATGCCAAAATAGGGGAGGACAACACCGGATACGAAGAGGTGATGGGGAGACAGGGACTACTGGAGATGAGTGAGAACGGGAGAGGTTTGTAGACTTTTGTGCTCTAAACAGACTTGTCATTGGAAACAGCATCTTCCCACACAAAAGAATACACAAAGCGACTTGGGTCTCACCTGACCATACTACTGAGAACCAAATAGACCATATCTGCATTAGCAAGAAATTTAGAAGATTCCTTCAAGATGTTTGAGTGAGGAGGGGAGCAGATCAGACCACCATCTGCTTCCCTTAAGAATAAAGCTCAAGTTAAAGAAAGGCCACACAGAGACAACAAGAAGACAGCGCTATAATGTAGGCCTTCTGAGAGAGACTGGAGTGAGAGAAGAGTTCAAAATGATGCTGTCCAACCGGTTTCAAGCGCTACAGGAGCTAGTAAATGAAGAGGAGGCAGTCACCACAGAGCAGCAGTGGAAGACAGAGAGGCGCTGAACTCAACCTGCAAAGACACTGTAGGGTTCAGGAAACACCATCACAAGGACTGGCTGTCGGCACAGACCTTGAAAAAGATAGAAGTGAGAAAGCAGAAGAAAGCAGTTGTCAACAACAATCGCATGAGAGCAGCCAAAGCAAGGGCATAGGAGGAATACTGGGAAGCAAACCACGAGGTGAAGAGGAGTATCAGGGCAGACAAGAGGGCCTACACAGACAGCCTGGCAGCAGAGGCAGAAAAAGGCAGCAGGCAGCAGCAACATGAAACAGCTGTACGACATTACCAGAAGATTGTCGGGCAAGTATGGCCATACAGAAAGACCAGTAAAAGACAAAGAAGGCAAGCCTATTGCAGACAGAGCAGACCAACTCAACAGATGGGCCGAGTATTTTGAAGAGTTACTGAACAGACCCACCCCACCCGATCCCCCCAGACATGCAGCCAGCATAGACCAACCTAACCATCAGCTGTGACAGACCCAGCCGTGAAGAGATCAGAAGAGCAGTGGCATTTTTGAAGAATGGCAAAGCAGCAGGGCCAGATGGCATCCCAGCGGAGTCTCTGAAAGCAGACCTAGAGACAACAGTAGAGCTGCTGTACCCACTGTTTGGAAAGATCTGAGAAGAGGAGGTGATGCTGGCTGACTGGAAGGAGGGGTACCTAATCAAGCTTCCCAAGAAAGGCAACCTCAGCAAGTGTTCAAACTACCGAGGAATCACCTTGCTGTCAGTACCAGGAAAGGTCTTCAAGAGGATCATCCTGGAGAGAATGAAGAGCTCCGTTGACCCCCAGCTGAGAGACCAGCAAGCAGGATTCAGGAAAAACCGATCATGTACAGACCAGATCGCCACTCTCCGCATCATCGTGGAACAGTCTCTGGTGTGGAGCTCCCCGCTGTACGTCAACTTTGTGGATTACGAGAAAGCATTTGACAGCGTGGACCGAGAGACTCTGTGGAAACTCCTACGACACCACTGTGTACCCACAAAGCTCATCTGCCTGATCAAGAGCAGCTATGATGGCATGACATGTCGCGTGATCCACGAAGGGCAGTTCACCAGGGAGCTCCAGGTCAGAACCAGTGTCAGGCAGGGATGTTTGCTGTCTCCGTTCCTCTTCCTAATGGCCATAGACTGGGTCATGAAGATGACCACAGAGCACAGACGAAGTGGAATACAGTGGACACTGTGGACACAGCTTGACGACCTCGATTTTGCAGATGATTTGGCTTTACTGTCCCACACTCCTCAACAAATGCAGGACAAGACCACGAGGCTTGCTGACATCTCGTCCCAAGTGTGCCTCACCATCCACAAACAGAAAACAAAAACAATGAGGCTGAACGCAACCAGGGAAGAACCAGTCTTGCTTGCTGGCACCTCGTTGGAGGAGGTGGAGTCCTTCACCTATCTCGGGAGCATCATAGACAAAAAAGGCGGCACTGATGCAGATGTCAGAGCACGAATCGGTAAAGCCAGAGCAGCTTTTCTCCAGTTGAAAAAAGTGTGGAGTTCCAGAGAGCTGTCACAACACACCAAAGTCCAGATTTTCAACTCAAACATAAAAGCAGTTCTCCTATATGGAGCAGAGACTTGGAGATTGACAAAAAACAGTCAACTGAGTACAGATCTTCATAAACAGTTGCCTTAGAAGAATTTGTAAAATCCACTGGCCAGAGAAGATCAGCAACGTCAGAATCTGGGAGAGAACAGAGCAGATAACAGCAGAGAATGAAATTGGGCGAAGAAGATGGGGATGGATTGGTCACAGTCTGAGAAAGCCAGCTTTCAGTATCACTAGGCAGGCATTGTCATGGAACCCCCACGGAAAGAGGAAAAGAGGCAGGCCGAGAAACACCTGGTGTCAAGACCTCCAAGCAGACATCAAGAGACTGGGAACCACCTGGACTAAAATCGAAGGAGAAGCACAGGATAGGAGTCGCTGGAGGTCGACGGCCTATACCCTGGGAGGGGTGACAGGCGTAAGTAAGTAAGTAATCCAGTGTGTGTGGATCAGAGGGTAGGTTAGAGTAGAAGGAGATGGATTCCTGTCGCTACACGAGCCCACAGAGCGTACTTATGGCGGGTATCGCCGTGTGTCTGTCTTTATTTGTGTGCGCCGACGTTTATGTTGATCAGAGGTTGGCTTGGAGAGGAAGGAAATGTATCAGCATTATAAGCCTAAAAATGTGAACAACTCAGAATGTTTCTAAAAGATAAACGCATCTGAAATCCTCATCTTGTTAAAATGTATTCTTGATGACGAAAGGGAAACAAATCACTTCATGTTGTCAGCAGAATGTGAAGCAGACGACCCCATTAGCAAGAGCTGGAGAGCTATTATTGATACAAAAGTAGGTCCTAGATATTAGTGTGCTTTTGAAAGGTGAAGGCTGTCACATTAGTATGGAGATCTTTTGAAAGGTGAAGGCCATCATAACAGTACGGAGATCATCTGACATGGTGTTTTGTCACCATGCTGTCTTCCTTCTCTGCACTTATGTGACATCAGGTGTGAATTGAGACAATATTATTTGTTTAGATCCACAACAAAATTATGGTTTTGGGTCACATCGAGACGTTGCTAGAACACACGAGCGGCTGACCAAAAGCCGCCATAATTTTGTCATGAATTTAAACAATGAATTTGTCTTTATTCACTACCACATTAGAGTCATTTCGAAAACAAAAGTAATACTTACTTACTACCGTCAGACATGTCTTGGTGCCGAAACAGCTTCACTCACGCACGTATGTCATGCACATGCTCAAAAGAATTTGAAAAATAGAACTATGCCTCCAAAACACTCAAGCGGCACTTCAAAAACACGCTCCATCCTTATAAACTCTTTACGTTTGTGCGTTTTTCGCCCTCTTTTGACTAACATCTTTTCTACAATAGGACTGATGACATCTTTACTTGTACAGTTTGGTGTGGAAGTATGACACAGCACAGAACACACTGCACTTCAACTATGACGTCATCCTTCTTTCCTCCATATGAACAGAAGGCTACACTCTGATGCTGTATAAACGCAATCACGAGTGTACGGTTTTGAGGTAAAACTAGCCAGTCGAGAAAATGCACTAACTGGCGCTTCTTTTAAAATTGAAAGCATTTTGAATAAAATTTCCTTCATGCAGACTCTCAACAATAATCCTGAACCATAATAGCATTGTACTCAATAAACTTGGGTGGTCCTATTATCCTAAAAGAAATGGAGCGTACATTATCATAAGTCTGTTACTATTAGTAATAGACTTATGACCGTACATATAGAAATGGAACCTTTATGGAGACACTCAGTATTACACAATGAGTAGTCCATATCCATGGTTCCATAAACTCGGGTATATTATTAGAACCTTTCCCCATACTTTTCGAGTTGAATGTTTTTTTTGAAAAAGTCGACTGAACTGCGTATCTGGACTGTCATTGAGGGTCTTCGTTAAAAGGATGGTTGATGTGTTGAAGTCATCTCTGTTAGTAGTAGTAGTGTAGTGTGTGCACGCATGCGCGAGCGGGTGTACAAGTCCATAAGTGCAGTACCTCCCATGAATAAAATTAATGATATGCATTTTTGAATGGTGACTTTATTGATCGTTTATAGAGTGTGTTGTATTTTGGTTTTCAATTTTTTATACTTTTCGTAAATTGCGTTTTTGTAATTAGTTATTTTTGTACAATTAGCTTTTGTTAAGCGCCTAGAGCTCTAATTTCCTGAGGTTAGGCGCTATACAAGTATGCATTATTATTATTATTATTATTATTCAAAATGTTTACAATTTTAATTACGCATCATTTGTTGTTTGTTAAGTCCCTTCTATTTATAGAGGGGACTTTTTAGGATTGATTGCATTGGGGCGAATTTAAAAGCATGTCCATGATGTCAAAGGTGGGCAGGCCTAAACCTCTGACAACTGAAGTAACAAGATAAAAATTGTGTCATGTCTAGGTGCACTAACCTCGCTGCTGAACGTACATTTGGCATGAAGCGCTGTATGTGTGTGTGCGCGTATGTATGTAAACACAAGAGTCTCTGATACTGCTGTACGCACAAACTTGACACTTGGCGAAATACTTTTTTCAAGGGGTGGCTAAGAGAGCCTCTGAGCATATTGTAACTGGATGTTTCCTTGAAGACATAAATGACCATAGAAAGTCGGTTGACCCAGATTAGAGACCATACTTTTTGTCATATTTGCTTGCAATTTTGGATATATCTAGTTTGGATAAAGACATTGGATGAGTTCGTTAGCCAGCTTCGTACACTTTCAACTTCTTCAGTAGAAATTAATTCTAACATCTGGAGAAAGTCAGACAGTGGCGGTGATGTAAAGGAAGCAACTCTGTCAACATTCAGACATTGACATAATTTTCTCTCTCGCACGCACGCTCTCTTACACACACATGTGCACATCTCCAATAGGCATAGATCCTCATGTGTCTGGAGGTTGCATGAGGATCTATGCCTCTTGAAGATGTTTGGAGTGCGGCGCACTTTCAGTAGAGCATGCAGGTGTACTTAGTATATCATGTAGATAGGCAAAGTGAACCTGATTTGACACAAATTGTAGCAAAGACTGAAATCCTACCCGATGAAATTCTAGTTTTGTCACCATTTTTTTCAAGCCTACAAGCGAAAGTCAAACTCTTATCATGTAAAATATAAAATTACATAAAAACAAAAAAATATGTCATGACAAAAGACATTTGACAAACCAATGACATGTATGTTCTGCGCCCTAATAGAGCTCTCTGACGCATTGTCAGATCTGCGAAGCTTTTTCAATAGGAGATATTTCAACATCAGAATCAGGTCAAAAACAAAAGTTAGAGACCTTTGACAGTGAGGACAGCTCGCATATAGAAGGGACTTTGTGGGTTATGGTTCATCCCTTCTTGTTTTTGATTTTTTTTATGGGTTTGGTTTTTAAGGCTTTTTTTTCTGTCTCAGAACCATCTGCTTGCTTTTGCGTTGTTACATCGTGATTGTGTTCTGTGTGTTTGAATGTTCCATTCGCATTGACAGGGAGGTTGGGCTATACCATGAAGATTGTTTCTGCATTGAATGACTTGTGAGTTACACATGTGTGTATTCCTGAAAGTAAGATTGAAATAACCTAGTGACTGCCTGCGTTGTTCTGTTTGTTGCCTCTGGAGTGAGTATACGCTTTTCAAAATTTATTCTTAAGGCCCCGCCACACATGCCGATTGTGCCCCGATTTTGTAGCAGATTCCGATCCGATTGCGAGCAGATGACGTCAGAATGCCTCTTTGTATCCAATCCAATCCCAATCGGCTGGGAATCTTGTGTTTAGAGCCTGCTCTATTTTTGCAACACGAATCGGCCCCGATTGTAAGCTTCAACCAATCAGAGCGCGTCTCGCGAAGCACCTCGTTTCAGTGTGAAAATGGCGGAAGATCAGTACCACCTTCGTTGCTGATGTTTCGCCCGCCTCTTCCTGAATATGATGCAAAACTGCTGCTAATGGAAGCACATCATCATCACTGTCAAAACTAGCATCCATTTTGCAGAAGAGGAAGCTGTTTACGACCTTGATCTTCGGTTCAAACCGGTCGGCTAAATAAGTCAGGGAACGTGTGGCAGTGCACACATTTTTGTAGTCCGGCCCGATCACACTCTGATTGAAACGGTTCTGGAAACTGTTCGAGAATTGGCCTCAAAATCGGCATGTTTGGCGGGGCCTTTAGTGACAAAAGAGAAGCGAATCACTTCATGCTGTCAGCAAAACACAAAGCAGACGACAACATTAGCACGCGCTGAAGAGCTATTAAAAGAAAAGTAGGCCCTAGATATTGGTGTGCTTATTAAAGGTCATGAAGGCCTTCATAGTACAGAAATCATTATATGTGTTTTGTTACCACGCAGTCTTCCTTCTTTGCGCTCATGTGATGTCACGTGCAAATCAAGACAATAAACTATATCCAAACAATATCTGTCACTCATTCAACTGTTTAATTTCTTAATGTACTTGGCATTTGTTTTGTACATTCCGAAACAACTGCCAAAAACATATGGTCAAGAGTACGACTGGGTGTCCAAATGGTGTGACAAGCACCCTGCATTTTCAAAAGCAAAATAATTTTAATATTTCATATAAATCTGATGTACCTTTGCATACATAAACATTGACACTAAGTAACCATTTTGTTATTTGCAGTTTGGTTGTTATTGAACTTTGAAGTTTAAAGTTTGAACATAACATTTACAATGTCGCACATTTAACAATTCATAACAAGCACAAGCTGTAAGCAATTTTTTGCAATTGTTGTTTCAAAGTATGTTCCCCATCCAGAATAAATGGAATGTCTATAAATAAAGTGTGTTAGTGGAAAATGCAACCTTTTATGCCATAAAAACTGTTTGAACATAACTTTACACCATAATTTCCAAAAGCCACTAATTTTTAATTCTACTTGGAGAACTAATTGTAAAATGTTATGCTAAATGCACAGAAACAAGTCTCTAATTTAATTTAAGTGCAAAAGCCAATTGAAAAAATAATGTTTACATAGTTCTGAATACTGACAAAGTTGTTCAATACACCTTCACTGCAATGTTATTCTCATTTTTTTATCTTATGCAATCAAATACAGCTTCTGTAAGCTAAAAATGACTACACTAGATGACTTTTATCTGCGGTTAACTATTCCAATAGAAAATAAGCCAATTATTACAAACTGAGCCGAGTTTTGGCACAATTCAATTACATTCACAAGATTGAACATAACTTTACACCTTTACCAAATATATTTTTGGTCTCACAAGGGCAAATCACAAACTCTTTGGAAAAAATAAGTATGCATACCAATCCTACTAACAAGAACAGCCATTATATCAAACTAGTGATGTTTACGTGATTTTCAAAAAGGGCTGTTGCAACTTTTCAAGTGTTTGTACATAACTTTACACCTTCTGACTTGCACACAGAAAACATCTTAAGATTATTCAAGAAAAGTCTCTAAAGAAGACACTATCATCGAGCCTGCTTTCACCTATAAGCAGTGTGCATACTGTTCTGGTAAAATTTCATTTGTTAGTCCATCATCATTACATAAACAGTAGCAAAAAGACAGAAAAACAGGATGCATGAACATAACTTTACACAGTCACATTCACACATTTGCCTTGTAACTTGATAAGTAGACTTATTTAGAAATTTGTTGATTGCCTGTAGTGTACAAAAGAAGAATGACATTTGCTCTAACATGATTTCATGACAAAAACATGAAATAGAAAGGTACAAAATAATGACATGGCGTGTTTGAACATAACATGACGACACAGGACCATTTTCTAAAGCACAAAAGTAAAGGTGCAGAGTTATGAAATGCAAATTTGAAAGCTGTTTGTGATGATAAATATTAAGATAGTGCATGCATAAAGGTTAATGCACAAATTTCAATGCACAACAGGAAATGTAATCATCATTGCATGAACGTAACATGACACGGTGTAGAGTTATGTTCATGAGAAATAGCTGTGACATTAACTTGTTTTGCAGTCACTAAAATTTTATAGGTCTTGAAATTCACATTTTCTAGATTTATCTGGTTATCTTACTTACTTTATTGCAGGACAGTCAAAGAAATGAAATTGGTGTTTGTTCATAACTTTACACAATGCATGTGATGTACTGATGGTGTAAAGTTATGTACAAACAAAAAACAAAGAAATGTTTATCCTAGAAAGCATCATATGCTTTCTTATTATAAAAATTACAGTAAACATCATCTTTTCAGCTATTGGTAGTTTTTTTTTTTTTTTTTATATAAAGCGATTCTTGTGATTTTAGGTGATAAATGTTTGAACGTAACTTTACATCCCCAAAAGTTGTGTCAACCCCACCCGGGTCTGCCCTGGGGGACTTGGGTGGGGTTAGGTATTTTTTAGTTCCCAGGGTCACCCTGGTCAGCCCCACAGGGTGGGGTTTTCTCTCTATTCTGGGGCATGTGTTTCTGTCTACCCGAGGTCCATTCACCTGTATTTGCCTTTTTTAAACTCTCCCTACTGTCTGCACTGCCTGTAGCTCTTGATATTGGATGTGTGTTGCTAAATGGTCTTAGCTTTATTTAGGCCCCATGTGTTAGGTTTATTTAATGTGTTTGACCGGCTGGCGACATACATTCAATGTTCTGTTTAGTTGGTTGTTTTTTTTCACAAGCAGTGCAGGCACGTCCTGAGAAAGCCTTGTTGCTGTCGGGACGTTAAGCAATGTACAATCAATCAATCCAAAAGTTGTGTCAAGTTATGTTCACGAGGAAAAATTGAAAAGAGTTTCAAATGTGTTGTGTACCAGCATGTGCATAACTATTTTTATGTGTTGGAATCATCTACTATATGATTTGCAATAAAATTTACCCTTCAACAAAAATAATGTGCATACTGGTTTGAACATAACATTTACACACCAGCACGCAGAAAAAAATACAATAAAATTATGTCAACTGAACAAAATTAGGTATTTTTGGGCCTACCAAGGTCTTGTCAAAATAAGTATAGTGCTACTATAGATTTATTGCAGAATAAGTGAAAAGAAAATAATATATATCAAATTTGCTGGACTGCTTGAACATAACAATTTACACCCAAAATTTGGATGCATAGTGTAAACTTCGTAAAGGTTTTTTTTCATCTATCACCCATGCATCCTCTTCAAACCCTTGATATAAATCACTACACCAGTTGTCTTCAGCAAAAACAACAGATTAGTAGAGATAAATAAGTGCCTAAACTGTTTGAACATAACTCAACATTTACACCATTCTGAGTATAAATCTTCAAAACTGGATCATTTGATTTTCCATGTAAGAACCACAAACCTTTCATTATAAATACAAAGTACATACTCTACAAAATAACACATAAGTTTTAATAATTGACCGTTTGTCAAAATGTGTTATAGTAGTATGATTTCTGCTGACAAAATTTACAACACGTGTTATGTTCAAGCAGGCTCTTATATTATGGTGAATTATGCAAAAGCAACTCACTCTAGAAAATCACCAAATCAATGGTAATTTAGGCCAACACTGCAAACATCTTGTGACAGTAACAGTGATTTTTCATAGCGCAGCATGCCTTTGAAAATCTGAGTTCCATGGAGCATGTGTAAAATGTGTCACGTTTTGTTCTCAAGTTATAATTCGGATTTAGTCAAAAAAACTGTGATAATGTCCCAAATTCTTCTGTGGTCACCCAACAATCATGTATCACTGGAAACCTTATCCATTTCCCTATAACATGATGTATGCCTTAGTTTGATTTGACCACTTCTGATAATTTTGTAGCAGGTTTTGTGAGGGAGGTTGTAGATTTTACCCACTAGACACCCAGTCGTACTCTTGGCCATATAGAAATTAAGAAGTTGAATGAGTGACATTTTTGGGAATAAGTAAATTTTGTTACGTTGATGTTCGTTTTGGATTCCTCAGTGAGATTTCATTGGGTGTATGAGGAAATAATGCAGTTTTTACCATTGTTTTATGCCTTTAGGCGTTTTTTTGTTTGGATATCATTGTTGTTTTTTTGCTTCACGTATTCAGAATGTGTAGAGAAATTGAGACACACACACACACACACACACACACACACACACACACACACACACACACACACACACACACACACACACACACACACACACACACGTTCTGCTGTGTCTCTGTCAGTCTGGTGTACTGCACTGAGAGACGGAAAGTGACTCGCGTACTGCTAAGTCTCTTTTTCCATGCTGTATACTGTAAAACTAAAAGCAACTATTAAACAGAAATCCTGGTGTGCTTATTTCCCCATAAACTTATGTAGAGCACTCTAGTCAGTGCGCAAGCCCCTGACGGCTACTGCAATGTGAGAGATTTTAGATCTAGCTCCCGCCATTTTATCCTCAAGATCTTGGAGATAAAAAGATTGCACATCTTTATACATTATGATGGTAAGAAAAGTTGAAGAAAAATTATGTCATTATTGTAGCTTGAAAGTTCCATAGAGCCATCATAATCACAGTGTTGAAAAAAGATGAATTATTGTTGCAAAGCTTTCCTTTTAGTGCTCACAAACCAGATAGGTGAGGCTAGCGCTGGTTGAACAGTACACACACCAAAGGGAATTACTCGGCGCTGGACAAACAATTAGATCCCCTGACCCCACCTATCAGGCACCTAATTGCCAGCCCACAGAAAAATATGCAGGTATAGAACAAGACGATAATATACATCCCTAAAAAGATGCATCAGGTCAAGCCTATAGCCCATGTCTTTTTCTGGAACTTAGGAAGTAGGCAGGAGAAACACATACACAAACAAGAAGGTGCACTACTAAATACTAGCTGTCGAGGGTCTCGACATGTTGTCTTTGACCCGATTCTGCTTTTAAAATATATTTGAAAAAGCCTCGCAAATTTGCCAGTGCATCAGTGAGCATTATATTATAAGAAATGTATATGATCCTCTTGTTCTATACCAGCGTAATTTTCTGTGGGCTGGCAGTTCGGTGCCTGATAGGCGGGGGCAGGCGATTTGTTTGTCTGTCCAGCGCTGAGTATTTTCCTTTTAGTATACTAATCACTAATATTTTAAACTGAATGTTATATGATAAATATGTACATGTATTTTAATGAAGCTGTGTTCTGGAAATGGTTAACATTTCCTTTACCTATATTAAACAAGATGGGATGAACCATAACCCGCAAAGTCTCTTCTATACAAGAACCATAACTCACAAAGTCCCTTTTATATGTGAGCTGTACAAGGGTCTCGACCTGTTGTCTTTGACCTGATTCTGCTTTTGAAATATATTTGAAAAAAACTCGCAAATTTGACAGTGCATCAGTGAGCTCATAAGTCTATTACTTTAAGTGTCTCATGGCTGATGCGCGTTTCAACAGGTATTTTCCAAGTGTCTATTTGAAGACAGGGTGTCAAGAGCACACAGGTAAAAAGTACTGCAGGAGCCAGATACACAGAACTCTTAATGTAATAAAATATTCGGTTTGATATATTGGCATGTAAACGTCATGTAATGTTCTAAGCATGCAATGTTGAAAGAATACTTTTGTTGTACAGTGTAGGATTTTGCATGGTGTGTGTGTATGTGTATAGAGTGGGTGGGGGGGGGGGGGGCATGGGAGCAAATGGCTGCTTCAGATGACAAAAGAAAAGGGTACGATTGTGTGTTTTTTCTGCACCTGCACAGATGTAACAAAGCAATCAAGAAGTCCTGCTCAACACCGGTCTCATATTAGACAGACACACTGTTACTGTCCATGTACCTTTAACACATCGTTCCTCTTCGTCTTCGATTTTTTAAAAGATAAAATCAAGCAGCATAGAATAACGACATTTGTCGCCATGTTGCATATTTTCTGATTACATCACCTGGCCTAAGACAATGACGTAGTGTTGGGGATTTCTATGCAACCTTCCCATGATGCTGGTGTAATTATTTTTTACGTCACTACAGAACCTTCAAGCTAGGGCGATCGAACATTACGCCTCGACCAAAGTTACAACACGTTACTACATGTGTGGCCAATGTGTTGCACACTTATGGTAATACACTTATGGTGAGCTCTATAAGGGTCACAGTGCATACGTGTTATTGTTTTGAGAGAGAAAGAGAGAGTGAGAAATACGTCACATCTAAAGTATTGCATCAATCAATGTCTGTGTGATGACGAAATTTTTGCTTTTACATCACCGTCACTGTCTGAGTGACTTCTCAGAAGTCGAGTCTGACTTTTCCTGAAGTCGATTGTTTTTTACTTTTTAACAGTTTTTTTTCACAGAATTAATTTTTACTGAAAAAATTCAAAAGATACAAAGCTGGCTAATGAACTCATCCAACGTCTTTCTCCAATCCAGCTGTCCAAAACCTCAAGTGAATATAATAAAAAAAATAATAGACTCTAATGTGGGTCAACCAACTTTCTATGAACGGTCATTTAACTCTTCAATGAGACATTTAATTTCAAAATGCTCGGAGGGGCTCCTAGGCACCCCCTGGATGAAGCAACTCACCTAATTTCAAGCTTGTACACACGCAAACTTCAGAGATTTTCTTGTCTACATACATACGCGCACATACACACACACACACACACACACACACACACCATAAGACACACACACACACACACACACACACACATATGGTCTTTTGTGGCAAAGTATATTAAGTCCACGAGGACCAGCAACGCCAGGTCAGACTCAACAGTGACCTCTCAGAACCATTCCCCATTCTCAGCGGCGTGAAGCAGGGCTGCGTGCTGGCACCAACCCTCTTTACCATCTTCTTTAGCATGATGTTGAAGCAGGCCACAGTGAACCTCGACGATGACGATGCAGTGTACATCAGGTATCGTCTTGATGGCAGCCTGTTCAACCTCAGACGACTGCAGGCCCACACCAAAACCCTAGACCGACTGATTCGTGAGCTGCTCTTTGCTAATGACACTGCCCTTGTTGCACACACAGAGAGAGCCTTGCAACGCATCACGTCCTGCTTCGCAGATGCCGCCCAGCTCTTTGAACTTGAGGTCAGTCTGAAAAAGACAGAGGTCCTTCATCAGCCGGCACCCAAGGAAGAGCATTTCCCTCCCCACATCACCATCGGCGAGACCGAACTGAAGTCTGTACACCAATTTACCTACCTTGGCTGCATCATAACGTCAGACGCCAAGCTGGACAAGGAACTGGACAACAGGCTGGCAAAAGCGAACAGTGCTTCGGGCGACTATTCAAGCGGGTGAGGCACAATCAACAGCTAAAAAATGGCACCAAGATCAGCGTGTACAGAGCTGTGGTCCTCACCACCCTGTTGTATGGTTCCGAGTCATGGGCCCTCTACCGCAGCCAACTACGACTCCTCGAACGCTTCCACCAGCGCTGCCTGCGTACCATCCTCGGCATTCACTGGAGTGACTATGTTACCAACGTTAAGGTTCTTGAACAGGCGGAAACTGTGAGCATCGAGGCTTTGTTGCTGCGGACACAGCTTCGCTGGGCGGGGCACGTCTCCAGGATGGAGGATCATCGCCTACCCAAGATCACCCTGTTCGGATTGCTCGCCACTGGACACCGAGACAGAGGGGCACCAAAGAAGAGATATAAAGACGGTCTCAAGAAGTCACTTAGTGCCTGCCAAATCGACCACCGCCAGTGGTCTTTGCTTGCTGCGGACCGTGACACCTGACAAGGCAGCCGTCTCCTTTGAGGACTCTCACAGAGCTAGCCTTAAGGACAAGCAGCTCAGGAGAAAAAACAGAGATGTCGAAAATCAGAACCCTGGCCAGACCTTCCCCTGCAGCCACTGCGGTTGAACCTGCCTGTCCCGGATTGGCCTCTGCAGCCATAAACATGCCTGCAGACGTCGTGGACAACCCCTATAAAATCTTCGTTCACGAAGTCAAGCCAAGAGACTGTAAACAACATTTCAAGTGACTGTAGCAGCAGCTAATAACAAGTTTGACACCTGTGAATTTCTGCCATAAGGTATTAACTATCGATTCTGTAAACTTACTGCTGTGCGTTTTGCGGTGTGTTGGCAGTGGTTGTAGTTCAAACGCTATCATATTTTGTGATCTTAAATCTTAATGACCAACCCCTGTAATTATGTATCAAGACACTTTGACACTTGTTCATTTGATTGACCTTTGTTCAAGCTGGGTCTTGTTTCTGAGAAGTGTCTCAGTCATGCACATGACCCATGAGGGCTTTGTAATTCTTATTTAAATATTAATGTTCAGTTTCAAAACCTTGTACAAAGATACCTGATGATAAGACATTCATATGCCTACTAATTTAGGTGATCCCACTGAAAGGTCAAGGGTCACAGGTCAGATATGTGAAAATTTTAGTTTTTTTATCATTAATTTCATCATTTTATCATTTCAATCAAACTTGGCACAAATGTAGTTGATAATAAGACCATTGAAATAATTAAATGCATACATTTTTGGTTGACCAGTTTTAAAGGTCATCGGCCTTATGAGGGAACAGTGTGAAAATAATTATATTTTATAGGTACTATGGCCAACTCTGTAATTATTCCAGGCCACTTTGACATTGGCTCAATGAGCGACTTAGTTCACTGCTGCTGCCACTAGGTGGAGTAAACACAGTAGGGGCTAAACTCGACATTCTCAGTGTTTTAGTTGATCCCTGTCCGTGCACATTATCTTTGGTCCTCGCAACATACTGCATGCCACGGGTATGTCGTTTTTCTGTTCACAGGCTTTCATTTTCATCTGGTATATTTCACAGTAGGATTAGTTAATGTGATTTACTGCACTTAGCGTGTCTGGATTCTATGTCATCCAATCGAGTACCGAGTTTAGGAGCGATATAACAGCGGCCTATAGTGTGGCACAAGTCCTGAAGCCTATGCGCATGAACAGGTATCACCTAATAGACTGAGAATAGTGACTTTTCCTCTTATAAGAGCAGCAACACCAAACGGCAGCAGGAGAAGACAATTTCAGCTAAGTCGACCATTGAGTGATCTTTTGGAAAGGTGATGGTCACAAAAAGAGAAATTATTGGGGCAGTCTTGCATGTACGCTGTGATCAAGGGTCTTGCCATTCTTGTTAAATATTTAAATCCAAGACGATAATTCAGCTGTTTGTCTCTTAACAATGCCTTCTTTTTACATATGTGTACTTCATGTGCAGACAAACGTGGTGGTGGTCCCCCTTGACGATGACCTAGATGTGAACAAGAACAAGGTGTCTCGTGCACTTCAGTCCTGTGGAGGGCCATCACAGTATAGTCTGACCCACAGATCCTCATTCTGGTCTTTTAAGAAGGTGGATGCTGAGTACTGGGAGAACAAATTTGCAGAAGAACGTTTTTTGGAGGGCAGTTCTGGAACATCAAATGCTGCCAACATATTCTACCTCTGTCTCCCTCCATGGGGTCCTGGTGTCAAGAAGGTAATATAGCATCTGCGAGAGTATTGTGCAAAAAGTGGGGAAATGCTTGCAAGCTCAAATAGAAGGTGAGCTGGTTCATCCCATCTTGTTTTTTGTTTTTAAATTAACTAATATACACTCTTCCAATAAGTAACACACACATGCCCACTCTGTTCGATTTTATTTAGGCCTGAATGTGTTTTAATGTGATCAGTATTTATGGTGGGAGCTGTTTTGACCATTGGAAGAAAATTCTGATTATATTTGTGTCAAAAATCCAAACCCAAACACATATGCTGGCTGTAATGGCATTTTATGACCATTAACATGCCTTCTTCCGTATTCTGATGATCTTTTCATAACAGGCGCCTGGCTGTTCAGATTTTTCTTTGTTTTGAGAATGCAACATTCTTTGACATTACAGTCTAAAAGTTTGCATTTCTCTTGATTTTGATTTGTAGTTGTGTAACCGGACTGACTAGCTAGCCTCAGCCTAGCCTGGCTGACTTGTTATTAGATGGTCAGACTGCGGACTGCCCATCCAACGTACAAGTGCCAGTCTAGTTTTTAAGCTTTTTAGCTATTTTTTAGTCTGTATCCCTTTTTTAGGTTTAGGGAAGGGCTGGAGATTGCTGTGGAGTGTGATTCAACTACTTAATCTATCTTCAAGTCTTTTACACTGGTCTCGCATGCGCACTCACAAATGTGTGTCTGCCTCGCGTTGTGTTCAAAATACCAAATAGCGCAATGGACCTACCACAGTATCCAGAGAAACCCTAGTTGATATGATCGTAGTGACTGTGCGTGCGTTGCCATGTGTGCTGGTAAGCTAAGCACATCAACAAACTCTCAGCATGTTCCCAGTCTCACACACACACACACACACACTCTTGCACTGCCGTTTCACACGAACGTGCACAAACATTACTGACTCGCACCCTTGCATCATCATCAATCTCTGACTCTCAGTGATGAGATTTCTATAAGTGCTTTATTTTTATTTACAGTACATATATTTCATTATCAGTCATGATGTCACACATGTCAAAAACCATTCATTGTAGCACAAAACAAAACACAATAATACAGATGCTCATAAGACACCTAAAACCATAACTATTCTTACCTACTCATTACACCCTATGAACCCAAAGCTATGCTAGCCTACACACTAGACATAACAATCAACAAACCAGATTCTAATGACAAGTTCTATAGGTCCCTAACTCACTTAACTAAGTACTTAAATTATCTACTTAAATAATTACAGTATGTCCGTTACTTACTTACTTACGCCTGTCACCCCTACCCGGGTATAGGCCGTCGACGAGAGACCTCCAGCAACTCCTGTCCTGTGCTTCTCCTTCGATTCTACTCCAGGTGGTTCCCAGTCTCTTGATGTCTGCTTGGAGGTCTCGACGCCAGGAGTTTCTCGGCCTACCTCTTTTCCTCTTTCCCTGGGGGTTCCATGACAATGCCTGCCTAGTGATACTGGAAGCTGACTTTCTCAGACTGTGACCGATCCATCCCCATCTTCTTCGCCCAATTTCATTCTCTGCTGTTATCTGCTCTGTTCTCTCCCAGAGTCTGACATTGCTGATCTTCTCTGGCCAGTGGATTTTCAAAATTCTTCTAAGGCAACTGTTCATGAAGGTCTGTACTCTGTTGACTGTGGTTTTTGTCAATCTCCATGTCTCTGCTCCATATAGGAGAACTGCTTTTACATTGGAGTTGAAAATCCGGACTTTGGTGTGTTGTGACAGCTCTCTGGAACTCCACACTTTTTTCAACTGGAGAAAGGCTGCTCTGGCTTTACCGATTCGTGCTCTGACATCTGCATCAGTGCCGCCTTTTTTGTCTATGATGCTCCCGAGATAGATGAAGGACTCCACCTCCTCCAACGGGGTGCCAGCAAGCAAGACTGGTTCTTCCCTGGTTGCGTTCAGCCTCATTGTCTTTGTTTTCTGTTTGTGAATGGTGAGGCCCACTTGGGACGAGATGTCAGCAAGCCTCGTGGTCTTGTCCTGCATTTGTTGATGAGTGTGGGACAGTAATGCCAAGTCGTCTGCAAAATCGAGGTCGTCAAGCTGTTGGTCGTCAAGCTGTGTCCACAGTGTCCACTGTATTCCACTTCGTCTGTGCTCTGTGGTCATCTTCATGACCCAGTCTATGGCCAGTAGGAAGAGGAACGGAGACAGCAGACACCCCTGCCTGACACCAGTTCTGACCTGGAGCTCTCTGGTGAACTGCCCTTCGTGGATCACGCGACATGTCATGCCATCATAGCTGCTCTTGATCAGGCGGACGAGCTTTGTGGGTACACTGTAGTGTCGTAGGAGTTTCCACAGAGTCTCTCGGTCCACGCTGTCAAATGCTTTCTCATAATCCACAAAGTTGACGTACAGCGGGGAGCTCCACTCCAGAGACTGTTCCACGATGATGCGGAGAGTGGTGATCTGGTCTGTACATGATCGGTTCTTCCTGAATCCTGCTTGCTGGTCTCTCAGCTGGGGGTCAACGGAGCTCTTCATTCTCTCTAGGATGATCCTGTTGAAGACCTTTCCTGGTACTGACAGCAAGGTGATTCCTCTGTAGTTGGAACACTTGCTGAGGTCGCCTTTCTTGGGAAGCTTGATTAGGTACCCCTCCTTCCAGTCAGCTGGCATCACCTCCTCTTCCCAGATCTTTCCAAACAGTGGGTACAGCATCTCCACTGTTGTCTCTAGGTCTGCTTTCAGAGACTCCGCTGGGATGCCATCTGGCCCTGCTGCTTTGCCATTCTTCAAAAATGCCACTGCTTTTCAGTATGTCCGTTGCTGGACAGTATTCCTTAACAGGAGTTCTAACTTACTAAGGTTCTCTACAGAACAGAGTCTTCTCTTGCTGGAAGCCTGCTTCTATTTAATGTTCTTTGCAGAACAGAGTCTTCCCTTGTGGGAAAGCCTGCTCGCTTGGTTGGTTAGTTGGTTAGTTCGGGTTTAACGTCCACAGCACTGAGGTGATCATGGACGGCCCTGACAGGCGGGTTATGGGGGACAGGGAAATCTATTGCCTATGGAGTACGCCCTGAACACTGATCAACTCAGGCGCACTCCAACTGTGCCACTTTGATTTACCAGGACCTTTCAACGGACATGCTATTGAACAAATCCGTTTTTTCCCCTGGATTGTGAGTCCAGTTACCGGGACCGGGACGGGATTCGAACCCACGACCCGGCGATTCCCTTCGCTCTCCTGCTCCGACGTTTAACCACCTGAGCTATTTCGGACTCTCAACCTGCTCGCTTTTGCTAGGCACCGCTATTTATACTCTCACCCTTAGGGTGTGTTCGGCGTGCCTCTTGCCGATTGGCTTGGTACTTACTCGCTCTGACACTAGCAGCATTGCTGACCACTGAGCCTGCAGGCTTGCTGGGGGAAATTGGTACTACTGTACTAAAACACTGAACCAAATTATCTCCCCTGCTACAATTGTAAACACTGTGATTGCTGTTATGATTTTGCAGATTATGACCAAGCTTCTGAGGCGATGTTTGCAGGAGGCAGACAAGAAGGACGTAAAGTCATTGACACTGACAGCTCTAGGGGTTGGCAAGCTAGGCTACCCTGCAGAATTTTCTGCCAACACCATGCTGACTGTCATCTCAGTTTACCTGGCACAAAACCATTGCAGCGTGGATAATGTCCAGATTGTCATTTTTCCAACTGATCTGGAAACATACAAGGTAACAAATTGTATATGTTTGTGTGTGTGTGTGTGTGTGTGTGTGTGTGTATAATGTTGATATAGTGCTGGAGAGAGAGTGCTGATAACAGGCAGATATGATTATGAGACCTGAATTAAAATGTCTGAGTCGTAAGACAAGGACATTTTTGACAATTTGATTAATAATTATATTTATAAAGTGCAAACTCCCTGCAGTGCAGGCTCTAAGCGCTGTACAATGCAAGTCAAAGTTAAAACCTAAACACAAATCAATATACAGCAAAAACACAAAATACAAATATTACAGTACAAATTCTAAAATTAATAGCACATAAACACACCCAAAGCACAAACAACCATCGCAACAAGGACTGGCACATGATCATCATGATGTTTTTGTGAAACAGAAAAGGGACTGGAATTTGGTAAGACAGAGTAGTGAGACTGGAAAAGATGTTTTTTAAGCTGACTTTTGAAAGAAATTACTGTCGGGACATCATGAATGTGCTTCGGAAGCTAATTCCAAATGACTGGGGCCTGGAAACAAAAGGACCTTTGACCAAAGGACATTGTATTTATTTTCGGTATTTTCAAAAGTTTTTCACTGCTAGAATATAAGGATCAAGTAATCACATTTGTCTGTGTAAAGGCACTATATCAAGCAAAATGTTCCTCAATATAATGTATGTACCTAGTCCAAAACAAACTTTACTTCTGATTACCACCATTGGTGCTGAAGTGGTCAGTTTCGCTATATTTGGACATTAAACTTCCCAACTTGACACTACTAACTGAAATGTACTCAGCACAAATCCATCCAGGCATACATCTACCCAGTGCAAATGTGTTCCTCTGATTTTCCATTCATTTTTAGAGCTAGATAAACTCAGCATGAATCTTCACAGCATGATTCTGCCCAGCATAAATCGACAAAGGCTTGAATTTTCTCAAATAAAAATATCTCAATGGAATAGCGACAGCAAACATTTACATGGGGTAGATTTACGCCCAGGTTGATTCAAGCTGTGTAGATTTTCATTGGATATTTTCACGTGTTTTTTTTAGATTTGAGCTGAAACATCCTTACCCCTTCAGAGCCACTGATAGTGGCACTGTGTGTACTACATGTACTAGAAAAATAATGTCAAACTCTTTGACATCACAGTCTAGGGCCGGCACAGTCTGGAGTTCTCATCAGACTTTTCTGATATGTTGCAAAAGAGGTGATATGACGTAAAGTTTACCGTCCAACACCGAATGTATTCTTCAAACATACAGAACCCAGCAAATCTGACACTGCTGAACATGTTTCATCTCGCAAATTCCCTCTCGCACGCCTCCGATGTTGGAGAAAGCAGGTGGATAAGCTGCCTTAGATGAGACCACAGACATTAATAACTATGTCTATTTATGAACCTGGGTGTGATACTTCCGATTTGTGTTTGTCTCGGTCCAAATGGTGACCTGTTCTGTGCCCCCCGTATTTGACTGTCGACTGACTCAGCACGCAGAATTTGTTTGTGTAGACATCAGTGCTTTCTATAATCCTGCACGTTGTTGAGTAAAGTCTACTTGTAATTAGAACATGGATAATGACGGAAAATGCCAGCAGGTTTGTTTATTTAGTCCTTTTCTAAGGTTGTCACTATCACTAGCGGACATCAGTGTCTTCAATCTCAATAGTATGGTGATTCGATTTGTGTGTTTACTGCTGTCTATTCTCCATTTATATGTGTGTATGGGAAAGAAATGTCGAGCATACTTACACACTGAGAAGTATTTTATTACTAACAAGCATAAGGAGCTTGTTAATGTGACAGAATGAGCATACTTAGCGTTTTTGCTTTGACAGAGGAAATCATCAAGATTGAATCTTTCTGGTCTGCAAGGGATTGTGGGCAGGAAATTATATCAAGCACGTTCATAAATATTAATTTGCTTGTTATACAATATATCAGTACATGTGTCAAAGAAGGGGAGATTTTATGGAGTGGGTATCAAAATAAACATTTCATATGGTTTACAGTATCGGTAGTGTATGTGGCACACTTAAGGAGGCAAACCGACCCTATGAAATGGTTAAAAATGGTTTTGGGTTGATTTCTTAAAATCTATCAAAAAAGGTATCAACTTGAAATTTTGTACACTGTTTAAAAACATACTCATCTGGATTTTGTCACAGCAATTTATTGTTGTTTTCTGACATAGAAAGGGATTTAGAATTTTTTATCTCAATGCGTTTCCACTTTTTTTAGAAGCATTTTTGAATTACGGTTCAAAATTTTCCTACATGTATATGACATAATCCAGATAATCTATTGTTTAGAGCCCAAACACAAAATAAAAAATAATCTGCTCATAAATGTAAGTGATAGAGGTGCCAAAACAAAGGCATTTTTTTTCAGATATCGATTGCGACTCTTTTGCATATTTTTTATTTTTCAACCAAAAAAATATTAGAAAGGGGTCAAAACCCCATATTTTCATAAAAACTACAACACCTAAACTGCATTATTGCAAAATTTCAACATCAAAATAATGACAGTTAGCCAACAGCAAAAAACACAATTTTGGTAACCACGTCTAGGTAGGTTTGACTCCTTAAAGGGTTCTGCTCCAGGCAACAGAGGATTAATAGTTCTCAGTATCTTTATAAATGATTAAGTATGTCTTACAATGATGCTGGACAAAAGTACTAACTATGAAGTTTGAATGTAGTAAAATAATAGATATTTCCTTTGTAGGTAGAAGCTAGAGTTCCCATGTTACTCACAAGGGGCAGTAGAAATTTAAACCTGTTATTTGTACCTACTCGCATGGATTGTGAAAAGAAGGGTAGAAAAGCCTTAGTTGAGGCAATAGATCCTCGATAGCCCTTTTATTGGCAAATGTTGCAATCAAAGCTTGCCATGAAGCAGATCAATTTAATGTCCTCTACTGTGGAGGACTCTCTAGCACCTCCCAATGTCACTTCTGCAGTCGCCCCTGGCAAATTTCTTTCACCTCTGATGTTGAAAAAAGTTGGACGCTGTTTTAACCCATTTAGCTCCGAGTCCCTACAGCAGGAGATTGATTGACCATAATAATTCAAGGGTAGTGCCAGATTAGCTTGGTGCCTGAAGGCGCCAAGCTAATGTGTTGTGTGATGTGATAGAACTTTATTGCCATATGTAACAATACATTAGGAAATCGTTGCGGTGCCGCACAACATAAAAGGAAGAACATTAAACACATCAAAATATAATTAAGCTACTCACGTGCACACACACACACACACACACACACACACACACACACACACACACACACACACACACCCCGTATGCCTTAGTAATTATTGTGGTCTAAACATAAAGGCAATAAACACAATTTCAAAGTAACACAAATTACATCTGACATTTCGTGATATAAAACTGAGGCATCACTTGCATCATAGACACAGCAGTGCAGTTAATCTGGCACTACCCTTGAATTATCATGGTCAATCCACCTCCTGCAACAGTCATTAAGTAACACTTCCAAAATTTGGGAAATGCACTCATGGGGCTAAAAGGGTTAAAGTTATGTTCCCCAGGATCAAGCATCTCAACAGTCAGAAAATTGTCTGCAACAGATACTGCTGACAGTATGTGTATGGGTCCTTTGTGTACTAACTTAGAGCTGTATGATGTGAATACAATGCCAAATGCCGAATTTCATCATTTGGAGGGTGTGTTGTTTTTGTACCCGAGTTGTGAATTATCATCTGCATTGGCCTCGTTTTGAATTAATGTGCATATTTACGAGCCTACGTCACAAGGTAGAACCCAGATGACCATCACAATGCCGGCTGCATTTCACGATGTCATTGGTGTGATGTACACACACGTCAGTGTACACATGTACTGATGTTCTCCGACATCCCTTTGACGTAATTTTTCACTAGAAAGTAGAATTCCGTACTCGCTATGCTGTCAAAATCACAAGGCATGTTCCGCTCGATCTGCTAGTATTGTACTAGTAATGAGCGTGCATAGTGCGCTGAGGGCATGCATATGGCGCTCGCAAAGCGAGTGCTTGGTGCCTAGTTTGACCTTTGATCCTTTACCCCACCGAAACACGCACCGTCTTTCATCATTGAAACATAACATTGGTATTTATACCCACTTTGTGCACTGCAATCAATTTCACATCTCGCACATCATGGTCTACGTAAAGCGTCTTAGACATTGAGGTCTACGTAAAGCATCATTAGAAATGACAAATGCACCCTCGCAGCAGAAACACTACCTCTCTGAATCGAGTGAAGACTGAGTGCAGACCAAAAAAAATGTTACGACAAGCGATGTGCAACTTTGACACACACTGTAGTTTTCAGATCTTTGCAGCATAAATCCATTAAATGTGATAACTAGCTCAGCGTAACATCATAACTATATGATAAATCAGGTTTAAAATCTTGCAGCAAAATCAGTAAGAGACAAATGATAATCGACTTGCTGAAACTTTTTTTTCCCCGCTGGTTCATCCGCCATTTGTCTCTGATTGGTTATAATTATGCAGATGACCTAAGGTCATATAGAATAGTTATGACATCAGCTACCATCGCCTATCAGAAGGAATCTTTTCACACATCCCTCAGAAGATTCTGGTGGGCTTTTTAAAATTTGAACAGATGAAAGAAAGCATTTGGTGGGACAATAGGGTGGTCGCTGTCTTAAGTGGGTATGTATACTGAATCCCAGTAAAAGCTTTTTGCGAACTGAAGTCTTAAAAAAGGTCCGGCGTGCCACTTTAAACACAGTGGCCACTGTTTGACTGGGCATGCATATTGTTGAATGGAAACATTCAAAATCCTATCTGTTCTCTGTTGGAGAAATTATGTACTGGCTTGCTGTTGTCTATAACCATGAAGTTCTAACTTTCAGCCAGCTAAGTTCACTGAAACAAACGAAAGCCAAAGCTTTGATGTCTCTGTTTCTTTTAAATGTAGCACATAGAAGGCGAAAACCCGAAAGGAATATATTCAAGAAAATAGGAAGGCAATTAGTTTTACACTTGGCAGGATTCACATTATTTAGAAACCAGATCATTCAAAACATTTGCATCAAGTTATTTTTGAAACATTTACTCGTTCCATTCATAACCAACATGATGCACAGTAGGAGCAATACACTCTCCTGTAATTTTCGTTCGGACAAAAAATACCAAGTAGTTGCTGAGAAATCAGCGTTTACAATGTGGTGAACATGGAGATTTACAGCAGACCTTTTTTACTTTGACAAAATGTATTTATTTTGATCTTTGATAAACTTATTCTCAGTTCTTCTGCATGTACAATTTTAATTCACATGTAGCTGGTGCCTGACTGACAGGTCGGCGCTTGCCAATCAGAGTGTGCAAATGAGACACACCCGTGTGATGCCAAAAGTCGGCCATTTTTGTCCGACAGCCGAGGCTGGTGACAGAGGTAACTGAGAGAGAAAAGAAAGGTCATGGCTTTTTGGACAGCGCCGTCCAAGCAGACCATAGGCTATTTGAATGGCACTTGTAAAGGGAAACTACTCCATGAGTATGTGACATCACACGCGATGATGCACGGCAGGCGGTGTTGACTCGCGAGCGTAGGGACATGATTTACACTCGATGCTCGTATTAGGCAAAAAAATAATACAGTGTTAGCTGAAGCAGGAAATACACTGCCTGAACATTTTTTATACAAACAAAAGCACAACTCATTGTGTCACTGGTTCTTAAGCGTAAGTTTGCTTACAGTCCGGAGTCGGGAGAATCCGTTAAGTTGTGCACTGTCACTCCCATGGGTGTAATGTATAATGTTACATACTGGAGTATATGCACGTGTGATTCAGGATTGAAATAAACCATTTAACGCAGTTTTGGTTTTGATCAGTTGTCCAGTTGGCGTTACAGACTAGAGACAGACAGATTGAACACAGGTAATACCGAGTTCCAGGGCGTCTTATCTTTTCTCCTCTGGTATGTGTGAGGGAGCGATGAAATGAACAGATTAGCGCAGTTTTGGTTTTGATCAGTTGACTGATTGGCGTTACAGGCTAGAGATGGACAGAATGAGCACAGGTAATTGGTACCATCGTTAAGTCTGGAGAGTGTCCACAGGTAATAGTTGCTGATACATGTGGAGCAACGTCTCGGTATCTGTACAGATGCTGAAACGTAACTCTGAATTGTGCGTTTTTATGTACATGCCAGTGCTTTTTGCCATATTGCGGTCTGTGGCACAGTGGTAAAGACGCCTGTCACCAATGCTAAAGGTGCGAGGTTCAATACCGGGTTTCGGAGTCTGTTTTTTCTTCTCTAGTAAGTGTCACCGTTAATTCAGGCAGACCGACAGGGTTCTTCCTCCGGGTACTCCGGCTCTTCCTCCCCCTCCACTTTGGTACCGGTTTCAGGCCACTTTATAAATTTCAAATACAAGCGATCAAAATTTCCGAAACCTCAGTAGCTGAGCTGACCCTCCGTACCATGTGAATGTCCCGTGTTTGTCTTGTACTGTGTTTGTCTTCAGAGTGAATGTATGTGTGTCACGTGAGCATGCGTGTTGGGTTCAGTCCGCAGCGCTTTGAGCCAGTTCGCAGAATTGGGTAAAGCGCCTATATAATACAATAACAATACAATAATACTTTATTAATCCCTCACGGGGAAATTCACTGTGTGCCCATACAACACATGGCCAACACATGGCATCATCATTCACTCATAGAAATTATTAAATAACCCATAACTCTCAGTTAAAGAAATGAACTGTAACAGACATATTGTTACCTTTGTAACACTCTTGGCATAAAAAAATAAATAAATAAAAATAAAAATAACTGATATTATTATTATAAGAACGCAAATATCTAATATTATTTGTGCACATACACTACTTTGGTTACTGGGAAGATTGCTTGTGGGTGTATTGTGCTGGTATAGAACTGTTACCCATGTTTGTGTGTGTGTGTGTGTGAGAGAGATAAAGAGGACTACTAACAACAACAGCTTTTACAGATGTTTTACTGCTCCAGTATTGTTAGCGTTCTAACTTTTGGACTGATGTGCTGGGGTATAAATTTATGTAAAAGAGATCAAGATCGTCTTAACAAAGTAATCCGGAAAGGGGGCGGGGTGATTGGTAGGGCTCAGGATACTTTGGACGCACTGTACAACAGATGGATTACGAACAAACTGGCTGACATTCTTGATGACAAAACACATCCACTTAGAATTAGATATGAATTTGACAGCAACATATCGAACGAAGTGGCAGACTTTGAGTACCCAAAAGTAGTACATGACGTTATGCCAACTCTTTTGTCCCTCGGGCTGTTACCCTCTTCAACAGTAATATCAGTAGATAGTGTCTGTCAACAGTCTTTAGTTCTAGCCCTTTCCGTAGTTCACTGCAACATTGCTGACACCAGAAGCACAGGGGGAATCCACCATAAGTGTTTCTGATGCCAAGAGTGTTACAAAGGTAACAATACATCTGTTACAGTTCATCTCTAATTGAGAGTTATGGGTTATTTAATTATTTCAATGAGTGACTGATGATGCCATGTGTTGTATGGGCAGACAGCGGGATTAATAAAGTAGTATTGTATTGTATTGTATTGTATTGTATTGTATTGTATTGTATTGTATTGTATTGTATTGTATTGTATTGTAAGAAACAACAAAGCAACACAGAAAATAGCAAAGCAACCTGGAGAAACCATTTTCTCAGTCTATTCTTTGGATCACTGTCATGTTATAGGTTTCTGATAGAATAGTGTACATACACTGTCAGGCATCACACAACTAAACAAGAACACAAGACAGATGTAAGACACTCAACTAAGTTGCAAGCTACAGCAAAAAAGCAGACATAGTACAACTACATGCATCATAAAGATACCAGCAACAAAAAACAAAAAAACTCGGCATCACTAGCCCATACCAAGTTATTACACATAAATCAAGTGCCAGATGTAAGCTTGGCTATTAGTGTCTAACAGAATATGTGACTCAAAAGCAGACAAAACATATAGGTATTGTGTGCATTGTACACTCATTGCAGATGGTGATAACGTACCAAATGTGCTGCTTTATAAAGTTATTTTAAGTAAATGACCAATAAAAAGTAAGTTGGCACACTCTACAACATGCTACAATAGCACAGAAAGGCTGTATACCATACCTCACAGATTACAAGATGATACAAATTTCAAATACAAGCGATCAAAAATCTCTGTAACTTCAGTAGCTGACTGGCCCTTCGTTTGTCTTGTACTGTGTTTGTCTTAAATGGCGTAAATCCGTGTCTGTTTCGTGAGTGTGTGTGTTGGGTTTCAGGCGCGGCGCTTTGAGTCGATTTCCCCAAAATTGAGAAAAAGCGCCTATATAATAACGGTATTATTATTATTATTATTATACAGAAAGGTCAACACACATGTCTATTACTCTAAGCATGCTATGCCTATAGCAACAAGAAAGGCAAAGCCCTTGTGGCTCATGCATATTACCAATCCACATAATAAGTGTGACCTTGACCTTTCCAACAGACAAGAATGATGTTCATCTATTGATAAAGAAAAAATCTTTTATGTAATAAAATCTTAGTCTTCTGCAGGATTTTGTTTAGAGTGTGCTGGCGGGGGAAGGGTTTTACAGAGACGCCAACTCTTCTGATTTCGCCGTATTTTCTTACGCCAAAATTAATTTCTTAAGATTTTACGGCCAAATAAATTATCTTCCGGCAAAAAAAGCGCTGTAATTGTCCGCTAAAAGTTACCAATTTCTCGCTGACTTTGCTGCTCTTATACCACCAAGCCATTGTGTTTCCCTCAAGATAAATAATGAGCCAATGAGAAGTGTCCTCTGATCAGCACAACCAATCAGAATCTGAAATATACATGATTGGAAATAGTGTGATTTCAGTTTAGTTCAGTAGTTCTTGGGATTTCGCTGTTTTACACTGTAAGCATGGGTGACGAAAGTGAATCGTTACAACGTAAAAGTGCTGATTGCAGCGGCAATGCTGAGGCAAAAAAAGCGAAAACAGTGTATCAGCAGAAGTTTTTGCAACGTTATTCCAACGACTATCCATGCATAACCACATCCAAAGTGTCACAAGGACATGCTCGCTGTGTTACCGAGTTTTATGTTCACGCGAAATCTTCCTATCAAATTTTATTTCTTCCTGTCAAATTTTGAAAATGGTAAGGTCAGGTAGTGAAAGGGGTTGGCGTCTCTGGTTTTACTACATTCGCTGCACACGTGTTGCATACTTTCTGTCAATGTGAATTGCACACTGCTAAAATTGATGCTGCCTAAGGAAAACCAAACCCGCATACTTTGTATGTTGTACACATACTGAAGATAATATGTATGCTGCTATTTTCTTTTTAGTGAAGCAACCGCCCAAAAAATGGCAAACAAACTATAGTAACAAGCTACTGTAACACAATTTAATTACATATGATAATCAAAATACAATACACACAAAATCTAATGTGCAACTGAAAATACCTGAAATCAGATTAGACAAGAAAAGGACAAAATCAAATATAAAATCAACACACAGATTAAATGGATGGCAAATAAGTCTTTTAAAGTCTGAAAAATCAGGCTCCGTCAAATCAAAAATGCAAATAAGGGAAAGTGATAACAAGCTGCTTTATAATTTTGTGTGTGTGAAGCAACCCACAAAAAGCTGGCAAACAAGCTTTTACAACGGGCTATTGTAGCACACGAAAGCTGCAGACCTTAGTCAAAATAGAATATACATGAACATTAACCTGCAATTGAAAATACCTTAAATCAGATCCAACAAGAAACAGACCAAAATCAAGACAAATGGTAAATTAAACGGGAAATAGAAAGAAAAGAAAATACAACAGGTGATCAAATAAAGCAGGTGCCACTGGGATTTACCAGGAGGAAATCGGTATTTTGATAGAGGTGCATGGATTACCTAGTCAGCCAAGATGACAGTGCTATCATCACTTACACAATTTACAATACCAGTAGCGCGCTTTTACATAAATACCTGATGGTAAGATCTTTCTATGCATGCTAACTTGGATGACCTCTTGGAATGGTCAAGGGTCACAAGAGATCAGCAAATGATGTGAAAATGCCTCTTTAAAAAGAATTTAGTTTCTGTCACGATTTTTGCAAACTTTTCAACCAAATTTGACGGAAAGGTAGCTGATGATAAGTCCTTTCTATGCACACTAATTTGGTTCACTTATACCTGTACTCAAAAAGCTCAAGGGTCATGGGAGATTGACAAAAGTGAAAAATGGGCAAATTTTGAGAAAACATGGACTTAGCAGGTACACATGCCAACCCTTTCCTTATGTTAGAACACTTAGCCAAGGTCACAAGGTCATTATGTGGCTTGGATGCACGTGAGCCTTGAGGGCTTTGATATTCTTGTTTCTCAAATACTATTCACAACTTCAAACCCAAACTTGCTACAGAGATACATTATGGTAAGACCTATCTGTGCATGCTAATAAATTTGGACGACCCCTTGGAAATGTCAAGGGTCACAAGAGCTCAGAAAATAGGTTTAAAAAATAGCCATATTTTGACAAAAGATGTTTTTCCTCAAATACTATTCACAACTTCAAACCCAAACTTGCCACAGAGATATCTATGCATACTAATTTGGATGAGCCCTCGGAAAGGTCAAGGGTCACAAGGTCGGGAAATGTGTGTAAAATGCCAATTTTTTAAAATTATATAGAATTGTACTTATTATCAACAGTTTTGCAAACTTTTCAATAAAATTTGGCATAAAGGTAGCTGATGATGATAAGACCTTCATATGTATACTAATTTAGTTGACTCATTGTAAAGGTCAAGGGTCACGGGGGGTTGACGGATGTGTGAAAACTGTGTAAGTTTTAAAAAACATGGATTTTGCTGGTGTAGAAGATATCCCTTTCCTTATTGTCACAAAGGTCACACATGTAGATCGGTCACACATGTGAGCCATAAGGCTTTGCCTTTTTTGTTTTCAGAAGTGGCCAATGACTGACTTCAGTCCTAAGGTTAATTTAAATTTCTGTGTACCAGGTAATGCACACTTCTGGTGTGCAGCATGTCAGTCTAAAGTGATTATCAGTTGCCTGTAAATTGCTGCTTTAATTATTTCACAAACGACAACCAGTTTTAATAATGGTACTCATGACCACGATTATCACAAGATATACAGAAATACAGAAATACCCTGCACGTGACCCGAACACCACATATATGTATCCCAATTATATATATTAGTTAAGTTATAAGATTAAGGTGGTGACTGTTTATGCCGGAGCAAATGTCTAATAGCCGGCGCTGTTCTTATAGCGACGGGCCCCCAGGTAGCAACTGTGAAAGTATAATTCGTCTTTTTGTTTTGTTGATGCGTATTTCTCATTTGTGTAACTAGTCTCAGCCAAGCAGAAAGTTTAAAAACATTATATTATGTGTTTAAGAGATGCTATGATAGGGCTGTCCTTAGTTTGCTTTGTGTCAGGGAGGTTCAGGTCGGGTTGGGGCCGCTGGCGCCGGCCATGAGACGCCTTGGCGACGGGCATCACCCGTCCCGAGCCACTGTCCATTTCAGTGCTGTGTGTGAACTGTTGTGTGAGTGTGGGTGATTGCGAGTTGCACCTGAGGTGGCGAAACAAATTTTCCTGTACGTGTCAACATGTATTTGGAACAATAAAGTTGATTCATTCATTCATTCATTCATTCAATCACTTGACCCCCACAGTGAAACAGTCGAAAAAATGTAGGTCAGTGGCATAGCTGATAGGTGGGATAACTCATTCGCCGATTTTGAAAATTCTCGACCATTCACGGTGAAATCTCAATACCCCCTACTTTTTGTGGCGCAGTATATATTAATTATTATGATACAAGCACTTGCTTTTGTCCATTCTTGGATCTGATCCTTTCTATTTTGGATTCTCCCTAATAGGCACAAGTTCTGGCTTAGGTATCATAGGCACAAGTTGTAGCTTGGGTATCAAATTGCTCATTTTCAATAGGGAGTATGACAACATTTGATTACTGGCAGTATTTTATCCCTGTGGTTTGTGCTTTCATAAACACAGTGCAGAAAACTGTTATCTTTCACAGGTTTTCTCTAGAGAGTGGTCGCTCCAAAAGGCAGCTCATTCTGCACATGAAGTAAACAGCAACCAGCAACTGTCTTACTCACCACACCTGCCGACACCCACCCACCATCAAACATCCGTAAATAGAGGGAGGGGTGGAAACAAGAGAGGAAGGCGGCATGGTGCTGGGCAGCAACCTCGTTTATCCTCAGCTCGTGGAAGACCTAGTCTACACTATGGAAATCCATACAGTCCAAGCAAATGTATGTGTCTGACCAGTACCTTATGTTATAAATGTGTGTTTTTTATGGCAATTATTATATCATAGATAATATGAGTTAAAAACATAATTTGTTAGAACACACTTGATAAGTGTCTTCACTTGGTGTTGGTAATTGTACATTTATATAGCAATTCATCCTAGTTTATGTCACTCACCTCCTTTTAACTCATTTGAGACGTGCTGCCTCCAGATATGCATCATAAGCCGCATATCCAATGGTGGCACGTCTGGAATGAGTTAAAAGCCATGATTACAGCTTTGTGTTAATTTGCATAATATTTTGAGCAAAGCAATCTGTATTTCAGCAGCAGTTCCCAGGTTGGTTAAGCTACATGGAGATCGACAGGAGTGGAAATAGATGAGCAAATACACTGAGACTAGTATAATTGATTTGCACATCTGTGCAGGTGGCATACACAGAAGGGTTGATACAGCTAAGAACAGTGAAAATATGGCGTAAAAAATGGTGGAGAATTAAACACGTACATATGTTACTCCCAATCTGTGATCAAATTTGAAGACTTAGACACCATTTGGAAGTGCAATCTTATATTAGATTAATCCAATAATGCACCCCCCCCCCCTCCTCCACTATGCAGTGCACTATATTTGTTTGGCTCATTGAAAATCATCATCTGTCTGGATGATCAGCTTTTTATGTTTATTTTGTGTAATATAGGGCAAATATATGGTCATACAATTTGTTGGAAGGTTTCCCTTGTGGTGACATCAAAGTGGTGGTGAAACAGGGCAACATTGTCCATGAAAAGTGTGATGTGATCGTCAACAGTACCAATGAGGACTTTGACCTCTCAAGAGGTAAATCTGTAGTGACAGAAAAACATGCACAAGCTTTTGTTTCCTCAAAACACATTACCGATGGTATTACTAATAGGAATGGTTTCTTAGCTAGTCTAATTTTAGCCCAAAATTGTTGTGTACGAGTATGGCCATGATGGCAGGTGAGGGGCGCCATAGCCTAGGCGGTAACCCGAGTAGCCTCCCTTCCAATGCAACCACGCATGCGCCCAGTGCTTAGCACACCAGTCAGTTTCTTTGCTAGACAGTGGAAGGTTGTGTATGTCTATGACTCTAGCTTCGGACTGTGTAAAGTTATGGAAACGGTCGTGGGGTTTTCGTGGAGGTGTTACCCTACGCTGTGCCATATGTTAGGCTTGGACGCTTTCTTGTGAGACCTTCTTCGTCGGTGTTTGTGCCTTAGACCTGACGAGTCAGCGATGCCCTGTGAACTGTGCTCACGCGCCTCGTGGCCAGTCTGGCCGTATGGGTTACGCACTTCGTGTGTCCTGAACTTCTCCTTCGCTCTACTGCTAGCCTCGGAGTGCCCGGTGTTAGACTTGGACGCTTTCCTGTGGGAATTTTCCTTGTCGGCCTTTGTGCCTTAGACCTGACGTGACCGTGGCGTCTTGTGAACTGTGCTCACGCGCCTCGGTTCCGGACTGTTCGTGGCGATTCGCACGTCGTGTGTCCTGACTTTCTGCTTAGCGCCGGGACTATCTTCAGGGTGTCTGGTGTAGGTGGACACTTCCTGAATTTCGTTGGCGGTGTTCCTAGCGTCGGGAACCGGGTGTGCCAGCGGCGCCTGCGTGGACGCCTGTCACAGACCGGGATTGCGTCGAGCCTGCCTTCAGCCATGGGTCCTGGACTCCGCGGTGTTCTGGTTGGTCTTCGACCTGTGTTAGTGCCCTGCTTCTTCGGATGGCAAGGTAAAACCTCGGTTATTGCCTACGTTGGGCGCTCAAGGGGGGAATAGAGCGCCGGATGTCGGCATACGCCGTGCACTTAAACTTCATTCTTACGCGCGGATTCGTATTGCGGGCCCGCGGGAGCACGCTCGATCGCATGTCTTTGTGCAATATGTTTTGCAGTTGGCAAGTCCGCACCTGCACGTGATGTGGGCAGTTCCAGTGGCCGAGTGACAAGCATGCCGTTGGCCTGCCCTGTTCCGGATGTTCCTCCACCCACCCATGCCTGGTCTGCGCCCCATGGCTGGAAGAACAGTGGACCCAGCTATGGAGTATCTACTGCCGCGAACGACCGACGCCAGCACGGGGGAAAGATCCAAGACCGGTATGCGCCACAGACTCGTCGAGTGGCCCTTACCGAGTGAGTGAGCTGTCAACGCCGCGACTTAGGCCGCGAGCCCGAGCTCTAGTACCGGCAGCCACCACAGTCCCGTCGAGTGGTCTCTGTGCGGTCAAGGATCCTTGAGCGCCACTGGCTAGGCCTCGAGACAAGCACCGGTAGCCACCACAGTCCCGTCGAGTGGTCTCTACCTGGCGGTGATGCCCCTGACTGGAAGAGCAGCGGACCCAACTATGGAGCTTCTACCGCCGCGAATGGCCGACACCAGCATGGGGGAAAGATCCAACACCGGTACATGCCACAGACCCGTCCAGTGGCCCTTACCGAGTGAGTGAGCTGTCAACGCCGCGACTTAGGCCTCGAGCCCGAGCTCTAGTACCGGCAGCCACCACAGTCCTGTCGAGTGGTCTCTGTGCGGTCAAGGATACTCGAGCGCCACGGGATAGGCCTCGAGACAAGCACCGGTAGCCACCACAGTCCCGTCGAGTGGTCTCTACCCGGCGGTGATGCCCCTGACTGGAAGAGCAGCAGACCCAGCTATGGAGCTTCTACCACCACGATGGCCGACACCAGCACAGGAGAAAGATCCAACACTGCCACAGACCCGACGAGTGGCCCTTATCAGGTGGTACAGCCTTCAACGCTGCAGCCCAGACCTCGAGCCGGAGCTCTAATACCGGCAGCCACCACAGTCCCGTTGAGTGGTCTCTGTGCGGTCATGGATCTTCGATCGCCGCGAGCTAGGCCTCGAGGCAAAGCATCGGCAGCCATGACGGTCCCGTCGAGTGGCCTCTACTCAGTAGTGACGCCTTTCGGCACGAGATCAAACATGAGGGCGAACTTCAGCACCAGTAGTCGTCACAGACCCGCCGAGGGCGGTCTACCAGGTTGTGGAGACTCGCACGCAACAGGATGGTCCAGTCGCTGCCACCTCCTCGCCCATGACCAGAGTCCAGTGCAGAGTCAGCTCTCCAGAGTTGCGTTCGGGGACTCAACCGGACACGCTCCCGTTCCTGGGCTGAAAGCAGTGGACACGGCGCGGCATTGCGACGAGATGTCACGCCGGGCCACACGGCCGCTGCAACCGGGGCCAGCACAGACGATTGGCGTCCCACTCTTTTAGGAATTTGTCGTTGGCGGTTCTGCGCCCAGGCGTCTGGGGCCACCTCGCGGCGGAGGGTTGATGGAAGGAATGCATGACCGGACAATTCTGCTGCGCTTGTGGGCGCCCGCTTGCCAGGTTATTTAGAGATGAGCCGGGTTCACGCCAATTCACACGCCTGTCTACCCTTGGGACGATCAGTATGGACCACGGAGTGGGAAGAACCTAGCGGACGTCCGTCGGGACTACCCTTAGGTCGACCAATCCTTACACAAGTCCAACAGCAGTGTTCCGCCGCAAGTCCGTTACAAGTACTGTCACCCCGGGCGAGACTACAGGAGCAGCGGAAGTCTCTCGCCTGTCGCTTCCGGGCAGATCATCTGGGCCTACACTGGTTGCGCCATACGCCTGCCAGCCCAGCACGGAGATACGGCATCCTCCCCAGGGACGGTGCTTTTACACTGGACAGGATGAGACTGCAGGCCGTGGGCGGCCCGCGCGACGCAGATTTCTGTGAGCGCAGCCTTGTCCTTGGCTCGCCACCCCGCCACCGGGGCGGCTTCCAGCCACTACTAGTTGGTGACGTGTACACTTGGCTAACGCTTACAGCTGGAAGGTAAGTTAAACGCTGTCAGCTAATGAGCCGTTATACCTTAGTAGCTTCGGCGACGACACAGGGTGCCTGCCTGCACCCCAGGACGTTAGCACGTTTTTCTCCGGCACCGGGTCTTGGCACGTCTGCCTGTGAAGATGACACTTGACTACACTTGACTGAGCAACTGTACTGGCCTGCGGAGGCGATACGGAAGATCACAGTTTCTCGAGAACCAAACTCCATGACGGTGTTCGAGAAGAAGTAAAGGACTGAGCCTCTATCGTGCTGAGCTTCATGGATCGGAGACATTCCCTCCTCTAGCTGTGGTTACGAGCTTCCTGGCTCTTCTCCTACCCTGCTGCTTCCCACTCCTGGGTTGTCGCCTTGTCGGTTTCCACTTCGTGTGCCAGTTCGTCACCGCCTCATCCTTCGGTGGGGAGCCCGCCCGAGACTTCGCCTCAGTGCAGGCTTGGACTGGGCCTTCAGCCCGGACTCCGTGACTTCCTAGATGATACAGAGCTGGCCGGAGTTCTCCTCGGACGGCGTTGCGTTCTAGTCTTCCCCAGGAAGGAGAAGAGAATACCGTCTCCAGCCGTTCCCTCCGCTTACCCCTGACGGCTTGACCTGCCGGGGTCGGGTACTCCCTCCGGTGGTTCTCGCAACCTCTGGGGGTTCTACCGTGGCTGTACTCCATTGCTGACAGGACCAGTCGGACGTCTTCGTGCGCCACATCGACATCCCTAGACGATCCCCTCGCGGAATCGGTTGGAGCCCTCCTTGAGATGGATCGAGACGCACTGGGGATTCCCTTGGCTGACATGGTTCCTGGTCTACGTGGGTAAGTTCAACCTCTCGCCTTAGTGCTGCTTCTATACTGGGGATGGGGCCTTGCACCGACCTCACGTAGGGCAGCTTCTGAAGCAGCGAACGCAGCTCTTCGCGAACCCAGCGCAGCGGCTGTCCCAAGAACAGAGGTACTCTGCCAAACGGGGACTTCGGTGTCAGGATGGGTAAGTTCCATGGCGGACCTTCTCCCCCCTCGATGTCTCTACTGCCCCCGCCTTTGCGACTCCTGTTTCCCCCCGGACAACCCCCGGCAGGCGACCTCGAGTATCAGGTCCCAATGCGACCGATGCTGCGCCCTCACCTTCTTCACGGGACCGATCCCGACCGGCACCTCCTCCCCTCCTCCCGAGATGTCCCTCACATCGACACAAGTCCCGCCACCAGGAGCACTTCACGGTTGCCAAGACCATACCCTGCCTCCACCGGATGGCCTCCAGTCTTACTTGTCCAGCTTCGGGTGCCACGGCCACGAGGCCAGGAGCTTCTCGCCCCCTCCGACGGCGCCACAGTGGTCGACTACTTCAGAAGCAGACGGGGCATGCCTCCTCTCCCTGTACTTCCTCCTCTGCATCTCTGTTGGTGCGAAGATCGTGACATCACTTCTGAGCAAGAGACTTCCCGGGGCTTCCGCATGACCTGCCGACTCCTCGCGTGTCGCGGCCTGCTTCTCCGCGCAGAGTGGACGGGCCGTCCAGACATCGTTCAGGTGATCTGCACAGCGGACACTTCCCCTGATCGCGCCGAGATGAGATCGACAGCTTCCCCACTTCATCTCGCCGATTCCAGACCCGCTTGCTTGGCCGGTCGATGCTTCCTCCATCCCGTGCGATGGCCTGGTCGCCTACGCTGACGGTGCGCGGCCCTAAGTTCTACTCAAGCTCAGCGGGTACAAAGCGATTCCGTTCCAGGTGACCCGTTCTGCTGGACCAAGTTGTGGCCCACCAGCCGCCTGGACATCGCCATGACTTCACCGCTGCGGTTCCCACCCGTGTCCCGAACGGCTCTTCCTTCACGCCCAGAGATTGTGCGGCAAGCCATCGCCTCCAGAGGCTTCTCAGGTGCGACAGTGGCAGCATCGCTACAGCCTCGGAATCTCGACCAGACGATTCTACGAAGAAAAGGGGCGAGTCCTGTGCAACTGTTTGACGGCATGCGCCTCTCCCCCGCGTTGACAGAACTCAGCTGGCGGACACCTTCCTAGCGGTTCACCTGCCAGCATTAGCGCCGATCACCATTCGTGGCTACATGTCATGGTCGCTGACACGAACCGACTCTTGGGACGTCCCGACCCAGATAACTGCAAGACCTCGCCGACCTGATGGCCCACTTGGTCTACAACGTCCCGCCCTCCGCTCCCTGTTCCTGCGATGGGACCTGTCGTGGCCTGTCCTTACGTGGCTCTTCTCGACCCGCTTAGAACCGACCCAGTTGGCAAGACTACCAGACGTGATGCTGGAGACCTGCTTCCTACTGGACCTCGCGTCGGCGTCCAAGGTCAGCGAGCTGCACGCCCAATCATCACGCCCCACTTGTTGCAGTTCCGGATGGACGGCTCAGCACTACTGCTACCTGACCCGGTGTTCTCGCCAAGAACCTAGCGCCTTGTCTGCCCCGCAGTTGGTCTCCATTCAACCATTGAGAGACCCAGGCCCACCTGGGAGTCCAGACAACAGGACCTGGTGAGGGCCTTACGCGTATACCTGCGCCGGACCATGCTGCTACAAAGGGGACACACCCGCCCTCCCCTCCCTCTGTCCCCAGGTAGAAATGACAACTCAGCCCTAACGCTATCCTCCTGGCTTCGTTGGGTGATACGCTCCACCTACCAGGACCTCGCCCCTGATAAAGCCAAACGAATGATCATCAGGGCACACGAGGTCAGAGCCATGGCCGCAAGCCTTGCTGTCGACCGCAACACTGCTGTCAAAGACATTGTGGCGACCGTAGGATGGCGAGCGGAGACAACCTTTGCCCGCTTCTACCTGCGGGACCTCTCCAACCAGCGCCAGAACCTCTCGCTGGTGGGAGACTTCGTGGCGGTGCAACACTCCCTCCCGGCGCCCTTGGCGCCATAAGTATCTTTGCTAAAATTAGAGGGAGGTTGCTTAGGGAGGGCAGCTCTAGTAGCCTCTAGGCGTGGGTTAGGGGCGTTATAGCGGCACCCGCCTCCTCTTCAGGATTCTTCCTTTTAGTAATACCATTGGTAATGTGTTTTGAGGAAACAAATGAATTTTTCTTTAAAATAAATTTTTTCGAAAAATACTTACCGATGGTATTACTTGAAGGTCCCTCCCACCTGCCCTGCTTGCCGCTGGTCCGCTAAGAAACTGACTGGTGTGCTAAGCGTTGGGCGCATGCGTGGTTGAATTGGAAGGGAGGCTACTCTGGTTACCGCCTAGGCTATGGCGCCCCTCACCTGCCATCATGGCCATACTCGTACACAACAATTTTGGGCTAAAATTAGACTAACTAAGAAACCATTCCTATTTGTAATACCATCGGTAAGTATTTTTCCCAAAAAATTATTTTAAAGAAAAATTCATTTTTTTAGCATTATATATTTGAGCTCAGCTCCGATCATGGGTACAAAAAGTGTTATGTATGGGCCAAAAATTAAAAGTACCATTTAACTGTTTTAACAGTGCATTGCCTAGGGTCTTAGTACCTGAAGTATTACTTTTTGAAGCTATAACATTTCTCGACTGACCTTGACCTTGGGCAAATGAGAGGACCTATACTTCACAAACGCCCATTTGCTGCCGGTAATCAGGGTAGCTCAGGTGGTATAGCATTCAACTCTTGTCCGAAAGGTCATAGTTTCGATTCCATATGGGATCAGAATTTGTTCGGACACTATTTAGTGTCACGTCTCTGTAATCACCTTTGCGCATGGTGGACAACAGACATTAATCCCTAAATGTTTAACTTTTTTCTGTACTTCAACACAAAAAGTGATCTCTATGTGTCTTGTACATTCACACACATACACACATGCATAACTTGTGAATCTCGCATTCTGTCCCGTCTAAATTACTTTAATTCCCTCCTTGCTGGTATATGATATGATCAACTCGCTCGCATTCAGCGTATCCAGAATATTGCAGCCTGGTTAGTCCTTTGCAAAAAACGCACTGCTCATGTCACACCACTGCTAAAGCATCTCCACTGGCTACCTGTCAAGCAGAGAATAGAGTACAAGCTGGCCACTTTGGCATACAAACACTATGACAATACACTTCCTGCATATCTGTCCTTTTGCCTTGCATCACACAATCCTAGTAGAAGTCTACGCTCAAGCTCACAGAAACTGCTTGTTCAGCCCAGAGTTAACCTAAAAACTGCTGGTGCACATTCTTTCAGTTATCAGGCCCCTCACGTCTGGAACTTGCTTCCACTGCATGTCCGTCTGTCCCCTACCCTGATGACTTTCAAAACAAATTTGGAGACCCATCTTTGCCAGGTAGCATAGCAGGGTTAGCTTAGTCTGGATGTGCTGCCTGGAAGTGTTGGCTGTTGTCTTATATGTATAGCGCATGTATGTAGATTGTGTGTGTGTGTTTGTGTATGTGCGTGAGTGTTTCGTGTTATGAATGTCACACATGGTGCGAGCTATTGTTTTTGTTTTGTTTTATTTTTTTCCCCTTTTAAAAATTATTTCTGTGTTTGTAAAGCACTCTGAGCTTGTGTCTGTGGGAAAGGGCGCTATATATAAGAACTATGTATTATTATTATTATTATTATTATTATCTGATCACATAAGTAGATTAATTTGTGGCTGAAACTGTTCTAAGACAAACTCCCAGCACAAGTTTGCACAGAATGTAAATGTGATATGAGTATTGTAACAAACAAACAAAAATAATAAAGAAAAAATAATACAATTTGTTAAATATGAAAAATTATGTCTGTACATAGTTATCACTAGGGCACAATAGTCCAATGTAGAGGACATAATTGTGACTCAGAGCGCATAAATGTCACTGGGCACAGTAAAGCCGTGAAACAAGTCAACAGTAATTTGCTTACCCATACAACAGACAGCATAAAAATATCAAAAGTTGCTTTTTACCCATACAACAGACAGAATAAAAATATCAAAAGTTGCTTTCTACTCAGACACCAGACAGCATAAAAAATACCAAAAGTTGCTTTCTACGTGCTTTCTACACACACAACAGACAGCATGAAAAATATCAAAAGTTGCTTTCTACCCACACAACACTCTCTTGGCTTGACTTCGCGAACGAAGATTTTATAGGAGTTGCCCACGACGTCTGCAGGCTTGTTCGTGGCTGCGGAGGCCAATCCGAGACAGGCAGGTTCGACCGCAGTGGCTGCAGGGGAAGGTATGGCCAGGGTTCTGAGCTGCGGCATCTCTGTTTTTTCTCCTGAGCCGCTTGTCTTTAAGGCTAGCTCTGTGAGAGTCCTCAAAGGAGACAGCTGCCTTGTAAATGGTGGAGCGCCAGGTGTCACGGTCCGCAGCAAGCGAAGACCACTGGTGGTGGTCGATTTGGCAGGCACTAAGTGACTTCTTGAGACAGTCTTTGTATCTCTTCTTTGGTGCCCCTCTGTCACGGTGTCCAGTAGCAAGCTCGCCGAACAGGGTGATCTTTGGTAGGCGATGATCCTCCATCCTGGAGACATGCCCCGCCCAGCGGAGCTGTGTCCGCAGCAGCAAAGCCTCGATGCTCACAGTTTCAGCCTGTTCAAGGACCTCGACGTTGGTGACATAGTCACTCCAGTGAATGCCCAGGATGGTACGCAGGCAGCGCTGGTGGAAGCGTTCGAGGAGTCGTAGTTGGCTGCGGTAGAGGGCCCAGGACTCGGAACCATACAGCAGGGTGGTGAGGACCACAGCTCTGTACACGCTGATCTTGGTGCCTGTTTTCAGCTGTTGATTGTGCCACACCCGCTTGAAAAGTCGCCCGAAAGCGCTGTTCGCTTTTGCCAGCCTGCTGTCAAGCTCCTTGTCCAGCTTGGCGTCCGACGTGATAATGCAGCCAAGGTAAGTAAACTGGTGCACTGACTTTAGTTCAGACTCGCCAATGGTGATGTGAGGAGGGCGATGCACTGTCTTGGGTGCCGGCTGATGGAGGACCTCTGTCTTTTTCAGACTGACCTCGAGTCCAAAGAGCTGGGCAGCATCTGCGAAGCAAGATGTGATGCGCTGCAGGGCTCTCTCTGTGTGTGCAACGAGGGCAGCATCATCAGCAAAAAGCAGCTCACGAATCAGTCGGTCTAGGGTTTTGGTGTGGGCCTGCAGTCGTCTGAGGTTGAACAGGCTGCCATCGAGACGATACCTGATGTACACTGCATCGTCATCATCGAGGTCCACTGTGGCCTGCTTCAACATCATGCTAAAAAAGATGGTGAAGAGGGTCGGTGCCAGCACGCAGCCCTGCTTTACGCCGTTGAGAATAGGGAATGGTTCTGAGAGGTCATTGTTGAGTCTGACCTGGCCTTGCTGGTCCTCGTGTAGCTGGACAATCATGTTGAGGAACTTTGGGGGACAGCCAAGTCACTCCAGGATCTGCCACATGCCTTGCCTGCTCACAGTGTCGAACGCTTTTGTTAGGTCGACAAATGTTACGTACAGCCCTTTGTTCTGCTCGCGGCACTTCTCCTGTAGCTGTCTCAGCACAAAGACCATATCGGTGGTGCTCCTGTTTGCTCTGAAGCCACACTGGCCCTCTGGGAGTTGGTCTTCAGCGATGGCAGGTACCAGCCGATTCAGGAGCAGCCTTGCAAGGATTTTCCCAGCAATGGACAGCAGGGTAATTCCCCGATAGTTGGAACAGTCAGACTTCTCGCCTTTGTTCTTGTACAGGGTGGTAACGACTGCATCACGGAGATCTTTTGGTAGTGTTCCTTCCTCCCAGCAGCAGAGAAAGAGGTCATGGAGCTTGTTGTGCAGTGCTGTGCCTCCATGTTTCCAGATCTCTGGCGGTATTCCATCAATGCCTGCTGCTTTGCCACTCTTGAGCTGGTGGATGGCTGTGAGGGTCTCTTCAGTGGTGGGCGGTTCGTCCAATTCAACCTTTACTGGGAGGTGTGGGATTTGTAGGACGACTGCTTCTTGAACAGTGCGCTCAGCGCTGAAGAGGCTCTGAAAGTATTCCGACCAGCGGTTCAAGATGGAGGTATTATCTGTGAGGAGTGCCTGGCCATTCGTGCTTCGCAGGGGACTTTGTACCAGGTGCCTGGGGCCATACACTGCTTTCAGTGCTTCGTAGAAGCCCCTGTAGTCACCATTGTCAGCGCAAAGCTGGGTCCTCTGTGCAAGTCTGGTCCACCACTCATTCTGGAGATCTCTGAGCTTGCGCTGGAGACTGCTGCAGACGAGGCGGAAGGCAGACATCTTCACAGGGCAGGAAGGCTGGGCTAGGTGGGCCTGATGGGCGGCTCTTTTTTTTGCTAGGTGTTCCTGGATCTCTACATCGTTTTCATCAAACCAGTCTTTGTTCTTCTTTCTGGCGAAACCCAAGACTTCTGCAGAGGATTTTGCAATAGCAGTTTTCAGTTGTTCCCAAAGTGTTTCAGGGGAGGAGTCTACTGGGTCCGCTGTGTCTTTGAGCCTGCGCTGTAAATCTGTCTGAAAGGCAGCTTTCACATCGTCACGCTGAAGGCTGGCAACATCAAGCTTTTTCTTGGGGGGCCCCCATTTCTTGGGTTTTGGCTTGAAGTGGAGCCTGAGTTTGCAGCGGACAAGGCGGTGGTCAGTGTGGCACTCTGCGCTGGGCATCACTCTGGTGAGGAGGACGTCACTGCGGTCCCTCTGACGCACTAGGACATAGTCGATAAGGTGCCAGTGTTTGGAGCGAGGATGCATCCAGGTGGTCTTTCGACTGTCCTTTTGCTGAAAAGTAGTGTTGGTGATGACCAGTTGCTGCTCCGCACAGAACTCCAACAGTAGGCGGCCATTGTCATTGCAGTTCCCCACGCCATGCTTGCCGAGGACTCCTTTCCAGGCTTCAGAGTCCTGGCCCACTCTGGCGTTGAAGTCGCCAAGGATGATGACTTTGTCGTCTGCAGGGGTACTCTGTAGGAGGCTGCGCAAGTCAGTGTAAAACTTGTCCTTTTCAGCAGGCTCTGCCAGGAGGGTTGGGGAGTACACACTGAGAAGGGTGACGTGTTGCTGGTGTCTCAGTGGGAGGCGCATGGACATGATGCGGTCTGAGTGGCCCGTTGGTAGGTTTTCCAGCTTAGTCGCAATGGATGTCTTGACCATGAAACCCACACCTGAGAGCCGTCTTTCTGATGCCTGGATTGCAGTCCTCTTGCTTGTCGTTTTTACATTGTGCTGTTCTGTGATTTTTGACCTTGTGGATGAAAAATAAAGTTTGTAATCACAAACCAGCACCCAAATTCAGAATGAAAGACATTTCAAGGCGTTTATTCACTGTTTTTTTAATGTTGCTGTAAATCATGTTTCTTTCACAGTGTTCTGATTGTAAAATGAAAAGAAAATACTAATATAATGATAATGTTGATTTCTGTAGCACCTAATCACCATAGTTTTTCTAAGCACTTTGTAATCTCCCAGCAGACCCCTGCTATGGACAGAGTCTGTAAAACTGTATAAATGTGTCCTCAAGAATTGGCCAGAATGCGACAGGGTTTCACAGTGTTCTAGATACACATCACAGATCATCTGGAGCTCACTGGGCCATAGGTATTGCAGACCCACACAACAGACAGCATGAAAAATATAAAAACTTGCTCTCTATAGAAAGCAACTTTTAATATTTTTCATGCTGTCTGTTGTGTGGGTGAGCAAATGTTTGCATAAAGAAATGACTGTTGTCTTGTAATAAAACATGCTGTAAAAACAAACATCAAGATTGATTTTGTAAACCCAGTGGAGGTTTGTTTAGAAGCTGGTATCACATTTACCCATGATTGGAACTAAGTACTTGTAATAAGTTTTGGGCTGTAGTTTGAATTATTTATGTGAGCTGGTCTGTGATTTGGGATCTTACAGCTTAATAGTCATGGATCTGCACATTATTTGTGTGTGTACATGCTATGTGTTGCTGCTGACAGTTATTCAGTTTTCAGAGCCTATGAATACGAATACCTTTATTGTCCCAAGATGGGAGATTTGTTTGCAGCGGAATTTTTTTTAAACGGTTGTAAAAACAACAAATGTGAACCAAAAACAAATAAATATTTGTGACTGACTAGAACTCACCAACTGATTACAGTGAGTATGTGCACTACATAACATCACAACCATCTGTAATGTTAATATCTGCCTAGAAAGAAAACGTTCTTAAAAACTGAGATGATGCTACCTTATACCTGTTTATATTTCCATGCTTGTAAACTTTTGACAGTGTACATTGTCTCAATTCACTCACAACGTCACATGAGTGCAAAGAAGATGGAGTGGTGACAAAATTTTAAGTCACGGGCTGTCTATGCGCTCTAAATGGCCTTTGACCTTTCAAAAGTGCGCTGATATAGGACCTTCTTTTTTATTAATAAATCGTGCGCTGTCTTCCTTCGTCTGCTACTATGACTTAACCATGAAGTGATTTGCTTGTCTTTCGTCATTAAAAAATAAACAAGCAACAAAAAAAATCATATACATGTACTCACTCCATTTGTAACGAACAGATTGATGCAGACAGTCGCTAGGTTATTTTGATATTGTTATGTGGTGAAGTCGTAGTATGATAAACACACCAGACGCATGCACGTAAGGTTCTTTTAAATAAACTTCATTCAGCTGCAACCCGTCACACGTGGCTTAAGGATGTAGAAAATACTGGAGTAACGGTTCCAACAATATTTTAATTCAACGATGCGATCTCCACACAATGCATTCCCAAATGCACCAACTCTGATACAATGTCTCTTCTGCAAATGTCAACACTGGCGACACAAAGTTCCTGACACAATGTACACCACCGTTACGCTGCGTCTCTCACAATGTACACCCTATACGGGCCATGTACCTATGATAAACTGTGTGTCCCTACAACTGACAATGCGTGACGATGTACATCCGTGCTTCCCAGCACCAATCTTTTATAGTACAACCAATTTCTAGAATAATCCAAGAAAATCATACAACGCAACCAATCAGAACAAAACACGTAACTGAAATCATAAATATTTTTTTAAAAATGAACTTTCTAGAATAACTAAACTGGTCTACAAAATTCGACTGCTCATTTCAGCCCCAAATCCCAATGTATAATTACTTACTTTACTTACTTACGCCTGTCACCCCTACCCGGGTATAGGCCGTCAACGAGAGACCTCCAGCAACTCCTGTCCTGTGCTTCTCCTTCGATTCTACTCCAGGTAGTTCCCAATCTCTTGATGTCTGCTTGGAGGTCTCGACGCCAGGAGTTTCTCGGCCTACCTCTTTTCCTCTTTCCCTGGGGGTTCCATGACAATGCCTGCCTAGTGATACTGGAAGCTGGCTTTCTTAGACTGTGACCGATCCATCCCCATCTTCTTCGCCCAATTTCATTCTCTGCTGTTATCTGCTCTGTTCTCTCCCAGAGTCTGACGTTGCTGATCTTCTCTGGCCAGTGGATTTTCAAAATTCTTCTAAGGCAACTGTTCATGAAGGTCTGTACTCTGTTGACTGTGGTTTTTGTCAATCTCCAAGTCTCTGCTCCATATAGGAGAACTGCTTTTACATTGGAGTTGAAAATCCGGACTTTGGTGTGTTGTGACAGCTCTCTGGAACTCCACACTTTTTTCAACTGGAGAAAGGCTGCTCTGGCTTTACCGATTCATGCTCTGACATCTGCATCAGTGCCGCCTTTTTTGTCTATGATGCTCCTGAGATAGGTGAAGGACTCCACCTCCTCCAACAGGGTGCCAGCAAGCAAGACTGGTTCTTCCCTGGTTGCGTTCAGCCTCATTGTCTTTGTTTTCTGTTTGTGAATGGTGAGGCCCACTTGGGACGAGATGTCAGCAAGCCTCGTGGTCGTGTCCTGCATTTGTTGATGAGTGTGGGACAGTAATGCCAAGTCATCTGCAAAATTGAGGTCATCAAGCTGTGTCCACAGTGTCCACTGTATTCCACTTCGTCTGTGCTCTGTGGTCATCTTCATGACCCAGTCTATGGCCAGTAGGAAGAGGAATGGAGACAGCAGACACCCCTGCCTGACACCAGTTCTGACCTGGAGCTCCCTGGTGAATTGCCCTTCGTGGATCACGCGACATGTCATGCCATCGAACTGCTCTTGATCAGGTGGACGAGCTTTGTAGTGTCGTAGGAGTTTCCACAGAGTCTCTCGGTCCACACTGTCAAATGCTTTCTCATAATCCACAAAGTTGACGTACAGCGGGGAGCTCCACTCCAGAGACTGTTCCACGATGATGCGGAGAGTGGCGATCTGGTCTGTACATGATTGGTTTTTCCTGAATCCTGCTTGCTGGTCTCTTAGCTGGGGGTCAACGGAGCTCTTCATTCTCTCCAGGATGATCCTGTTGAAGACCTTTCCTGGTACTGACAGCAAGGTGATTCCTCTGTAGTTGGAACACTTGCTGAGGTCGCCTTTCTTGGGAAGCTTGATTAGGTACCCCTCCTTCCAGTCAGCTGGCATCACCTCCTCTTCCCAGATCTTTCCAAACAGTGGGTACAGCATCTCCACCGTTGTCTCTAGGTCTGCTTTCAGAGACTCCGCTGGGATGCCATCTGGGCCTGATGCTTTGCCGTTCTTCAAAAATGCCACTGCTCTTCTGATCTCTTCCCGGCTGGGTCTGTCACAGCTGATGGGTAGGTCGGTCTCTGCCGGCTGGATGTCTGGGGGGTCGGGTGGGCTAGGTCTGTTCAGTAACTCTTCAAAATACCCGGCCCATCTGTCGAGTTGGTCTGCTCTGTCTGCAATAGGCTTGCCTTCTTTGTCTTTTACTGGTCTTTCTGTATGGCCATACTTTCCTGACAATCTTCTGGTAATGTCATAGAGCTGTTTCATGTTGCTGCTGCCTGCTGCCTTTTCTGCCTCTGCTGCCAGGCTGTCTGTGTAGGCCCTCTTGTCTGCCCTGATACTCCTCTTCACCTCGCGGTTGGCTTCCGAGTATTCCCCCTGTGCCCTTATTTTGGCTGCTCTCGTGCGACTGTTGTTGACAACTGCTTTCTTCTGCTTCCTCATTTCTATCTTCTTCAAGGTCTGTGCCGACAGCCAGTCCTTGTGATGGTGTTTCCTAAACCCTACAGTGTCTTTGCAGGTTGAGTTCAGCGCCTCTCTAACTGCCTTCCACTGCTGCTCTGTGGTGACCGCCTCCTCTTCATTTACTAGCTCCTGTAGCGCTTGAAACCGGTTGGACAGCACCAGTTTGAACTCTTCTCTAACTCCAGTTTCTCTCAGGAGGCCTACATTATAGCGCCGTCTTCTTGTTGTCTCTGTGCGGCTTTTCTTTAGCTTGAGCTTCATTCTTAAGGTAAGCAGATGGTGGTCAGAGGCGACATCTGCTCCCCTCCTCACTCGAACATCTTGAAGGGATCTTCTAAATTTCTTGGTAATGCAGATAATTATGGTCTATTTGGTTCTCTGTTGTATGGTCAGGTGAGACCCAAGTTGCTTTGTGTATTCTTCTGTGTGGGAAGATGCTGCCTCCAATGACAAGTCGGTTTAGAGCACAAAAGTCTACAAACCTCTCCCCGTTCTCACTCATCTCCGAGCCTAGTCCCTGTCTCCCCATCACCTCTCGTATCCGGTGTTGTCCTCCCCTATTTTGGCATTAAAATCGCCCATGACGATGGTGATGTCTCGCTCCGCACATTTGTCCACGGCACTCTGGAGTCGGTCGTAGAACTCTTGTTTCTCTTCCTCGTCACTGTCATTAGTGGGCGCATAACACTGGATGACGTTCAGCTTGAGCTTTTTCTTGGTTCTAAAGGCTGCTGTGATAATTTTGGCCCAAGAGGTTCCCAGCCCATCAGCGCTTTCTGTGCCACTGGTGACAGCATGAATGCTACACCTTCTGTATGGGGGGCATTCTCCTCTTCATGACCTGAATACAGAATCATCTCCCCACTTAACAGCCTTTTCTGGCCAGACTGCGTCCATCTGGCTTCACTGATACCTAGCAGGGAAAGGTTGTACTTTTGCATTTCCGCTGCTATCTGGGCGGCCTTGCCGCTCTGGTACATGGTCTTGACGTTCCATGTGCCCATGGTTGTATCCCTGGATAGAGAGAGGCGGCTCGGTCCTGTGGCTTCCGAAGACTTCCGGCTTTCACCACAGGACGTCATAAGTCTTCTGGTAGAAGAACCTTCCTCCTCCAGGAAAGGAATTACTGTTAGTCTTTTCGTCGGCGTTTTTGTAGCTACATGTATTTCCTTTTTTGCAGGGTGGGGAAGCTACCCCCACGCCCAACCCCCTTACTAGGAGGACCATGGGTTTTCTGTCGGGGTCACCTTCCCTTGTTGGTTCACGGCACCTTATTTCATTCGGTGCACCCCTCTCACGATGGACCATCCAGGGGACGCGCCTCAACGCCATATGGTCCCAGCGCGAGGCCAATGTATAATGATGTCACACAAAAGTATGGAAGGCAGTTCACGACCTAGCCGGAATCTTTTCCAGAAATTTCACAATTTAAAAAAAAACACACTGACTGGCTGCCAACTTCACGCACACAGTAAACAACTGACTATTTGAGTGTCTATAATACAATGTAGCGAAATGTTACCTACTCCTCTGACGACACACGTACGCGGTCACTAGACAGCGTGGCATTTCTCGAAGGTTCAAATCTATACTCGGCGAATCTACGCAAAACAAAAATCGACCGCTATTCTCCGCGCGACCTTGCTAGAAACTTCCGGACTAAACTCAGCGTATCATAACAAAGCCAAAACTGCTCTCTGCGCGAATCGATAGAGAATCTTACTGTAAAGGTATGTGAATCGTAACCAAGATAGCTCAAATAAATATCGGATCGTTTCCTACGATTAACACATGCATGCTCTCACAGGACAACACAACCACAATCGTAACAGATATTAATTTGAGGAATACACATGCGTGTAACTCATAAGTCATTCAGTGCAGACACATTATCTTCATGGTAAGACCCAACCTCCCTGCCACTATGAATGAAAACAATCCAACACACTGAACAATTGCGCCATATCAACACAAAAGCCTGTGTACAGTTCTGAGACATGAAAAGCTGAAAAGCAAACAAAAAACACAAAAACCAACACATAATTAAAAATTCAAACCTGTTGAATAACATACCTGACCTTCCTTCTAATGAACACACTCAATGATAGTCAACTTGAAATGTATGGAGAAAGATCCTAACAATATGCCCAAGCGTACAGAACCATAGAAGCTGACTGGTTCTGGACTATCGCCTACCCGGCACCGGCCTCCACGTGGCGTGGGTGGGTAGTCCACTCGGTCCCTGACTGAGTGGGCTAGCAGACGGGTGCCATCTTTGTCCAGGATTAGGACTTGATGTCAGCAGATATGTTGTTCAGTCTTTTTCACTGGTCCGGTTTTTAAGGAGCTGTGCTTACCCAGGTCTTACCATGTTGGATTGGTCCTTAAAAATACGCGTGAGCTTTTGGTCCTTTGGATCCCAAGTGTTTGCCGTGCTTGGAGACCCGTGTCGGGGGAGAAGAGGATCCTGGTGGCTGAAACACTCCACTTTGGCCTTGACTTCTGCCTAAACGGGAGGCTAGTCGTACCGGCCTAGTCAATCGGCTCTTGTCACGTCGAGCCCTATCCCCCTGTTGACATGCGGGTTGTTATACGGAGCACCATGCTATAGCCTCTGATGCTGATTGGGTGCTTTACGCCAGTATTCCCCTGTATTCAACAGTGTGATAGAAGGCGGTGGCTCAAACGGTTCAATCGGGCTTACCCCCTTGAGTATATCTTTCGGGCAGTCTCCATTGTGCGTCGGCTGGAGACCCGCCGACAATTGCACTTTCCCTTGTTGGGCTCGGTGGCGGGCGGGGACCCCCGGGGGATGAATATCTATCATACTATAATATGGAAAATATCAAAAAACCAAAACTGGCACCAAAGCGGCACATAGCCACTGACATTGACCTTGAAAATGATAGCGACTCTGATTGTGGGGAAGCGACGCCTCAGGTTTCGGCCGTCTGGCCTCGCTTTCTCATTATCCACAGCAAAGTTAAAGAGAAGCCTGTTTCCAAGCTGCACCCTTTCCTGGTGGGGGAGACCCTCAGGAGCCGTGTTGGCAGGCCTGAGGCCCAGCGCCTCAGGTCTGGTGACTTGTTGGTAGAGTGCCGTACCCGGGCACACTCCAATGGGCTACTGAGGCTCTCCTCCATCGGAGACACTCCAGTGGAGGTCACTCCCCACAAAACAATGAATTCTTCTAGAGGAGTGATTAAAGATCAAGCATTGGCCGAACTGTCTGAAGATGAACTTGTACGGAACCTTAAGTCACAGGGGGTGACCTACGTCAGGCGCTTCATTTCCAAACGAGGTGGTAGGGAGATCCGTCTCCCTACCATCATCCTGACGTTTGGCACCCCCACAGCTCCTACTACCATCTGGGGAGGTTACTACTCCCTAAAAGTGAAAAAGTACGTCCCTCTCCCCCTTCGGTGCTTTAAGTGCCAAAAGTATGGCCATGGGCAGAAGACATGCCGCCAGGCAGAGGCCCTATGCGCCCGTTGCACTAAGCCCGGACACTCTGCTGAGTCCTGCACAGCCATCCCCCTGTGTGTGAATTGCCAGGGGGCGCATATGGCTTCGGACAAGAAGTGCCCTCGTTGGATCTCCGAGTGCAGGATTCAGCAGGTGCGTGTGGAGAAGGGGCTGTCCTTTGCGGACGCAAAAAAAACTGGTTGACGGTCCTGGTGCAGCTGAGGCGGCGCCAAACTCAAATAACAACTTTGTGTATACTTTCAGTGCTGCGGTGGCAGGCAAGCGCCCCACCAAAGACTTCTCTTGTCAAACCCCAACTTCTTGGTTGGGGGCGGAGCCTCGGATCCTCTCACCCCTGGAGAGTAATCCTCCTCCGGTGGTGACGAGGAGCCAGGGAACGCAGAGGGCGGACGCTACCGGTCCAGTGGCACCGCCTTCTGCTGCCCCTAAGCCTCAGCCCCCACCCAAACCTGCTAGTTTGTCAACACCAAAGGTTTCTGGCTCTGGTCAGCCTTCTAAGGCCGCTAACTCTAGCGGCAGGAACGCTGCCCAGGACCAGAAGTCAAAGAAATCTATGGGACCGCCGTGCGCACGGGCCCAGAAGGGGAACATTGATGTCCCCCTTCAAAACAAATATGCTGCGTTGGAGGAGCAGATGGAGGGAGTGGAAGTTGTCGATGCTGCGGCAGCTCCACCCCCTTCATCTCCTAGGAACCAGAGGAGGCCCGGGAGCCGGCCCCCCTCTGTTTCTCCGACTCCTTCCAAGGCAAAGGACAAAGGGGGGAAAAACTCCGCACCCCCAGATAAGACATAATCATGGACTCTCTGCTTCAGTGGAATTGTCGTGGTTTTCAAGCTAACTTTGAGGAATTACGTCTTTTAGTCAAGTGCTATAACCCCTCAGTAATATCTCTTCAGGAGACTTACCTGAAGACTTCTGACCCTGTGTCCTTTAATGGTTTTAACGCTATACATAAAGGCTCTGATTCGGAGAGGCGCTCGGGTGGAGTGGCTCTTCTCATTAGTAGCCAAATTTTATGTAGCCCCGTTAGCATCGACACCTGTCTTCAGGCTGTCGCAGCTCGGGTTACCTTGAAGAAGACCATAACTATATGCAGTATTTACCTGCCACCATCCCTGCGGGTCTGTAGTAATGTTTTTTTTAATTTAGTTGATCAACTGCCCCCTCCCTTTATTCTCATGGGGGATTTTAACGGTCACGCTCACCTTTGGGGTAGTGACCACTATGATGGCAGAGGTCAGATGTTAGAAGATGTTTTTTCTCAACTTAATCTATGTGTCTTTAACGATGGTTCACCTACATACTCTAACCCAGGTTCAGGATCTAGTTCTGTTCTAGACCTCACTGTGTGTGATCCTTCTCTCATGCTGGACTTTGACTGGAAGGTTCACGATGACCTGTGTGGTAGTGACCACTTCCCAGTAGTCCTGTCATCGGTCAGCTGTGGGGAGGATCCGCCGGTGGGGCGCTGGAATCTTAAGAAAGCTAACTGGCCTCTGTTCGCCTCCCTCTGTCAGTCTCGTCTTACAGAGGAGGTGGTCATGTCATCTGAAGAACCTATTTCTTCTTTTACTACTATTTTGTTGGACGTAGCGGGTGAAACCATCCCTAAAACTTCCGCATCAGTCCCTCGAAAGCCGAGAGTACCATGGTTCAACGAAGAGTGCCGCAAGGCCCAAATAGCGCGCAAATCTGCTCAGCGACGTGCTTTCCGTAATCCGTCGCAAGTAAATATTTTAACCTTTAAAAGACAGAGGGCGAAAGCCCGTTACATTTTTAAACGTGAACGCCGTGCTTCCTGGAGACGCTTCGTCTCATCTTTAACTTCTCGGACTCCGTCCCAGAAAGTATGGAAGGCTGTTCGGAGAATTAGGGGCAGAGGTGGCTCGGCTTCTGTGGGCCATCTTAGAGATGGTGTCAGTTTGGTTACAGATAAAAAAAGCTGTGGCCAATTTGCTTGCCTCCACCATTGCCCATAATTCTTCAACGGAGCATTATTCACCTTTCTTCCAGAGAGAGAAGGAGAAACGAGAGTCTCGTATTTGTGATTTTGAGTCCGATAACTCAGAAGACTATAATGTCCCATTTACATTATCAGAATTGCAGCAAGCTTTGCAGAAATGTAATGACTCTGCTGCTGGCCTAGATACCGTCCACTATCAATTCCTAACGCATCTGCCTGAGAGGTCACTCCTTGTACTTCTCAAGGCCTTTAACCATATCTGGAGAACTGGTCATTTTCCGCCGTCTTGGCGCCAGGCTGTGGTTGTACCGATCCCCAAGCCGGGTAAGGATCCTTCCGACCCGGGCAACTACCGGCCTATCGCTTTGACATCATGTTTATGTAAAACTATGGAGCGCCTGGTCAACGCCCGCCTGGTGTGGCATCTTGAGTCACAGGGTCTCCTCACAGACCTCCAGTGCGGTTTCCGGCGCTTCCGTAGTACAACTGACCATTTAGTCCGCTTTGAATCATTTATTCGAGATTCTTTTGTCAACAAGCAGCATGTCTATGCAATTTTTTTCGATCTTGAGAAGGCGTATGACACTACCTGGAAGTATGGCATAATGTCTGACTTGTTGGACATGGGTTTTAAAGGGCACCTGCCCGTTTTTATTCACAATTTTTTGACTAACCGGTCGTTCCATGTCCGTGTGGGCTCCACCCTCTCCGACTCCTTTGAACAGGAGATGGGTGTCCCACAGGGCAGCATTCTATCTCCTGTTTTATTTAGTATTAAAATTAATAACATTGTAAAGGCCGTCAAGGACGATTCTGAATGCTCTTTGTTTGTTGACGACTTTGCTTTGTGCGCACGTGGTCGAGGACTTGCGTCCCTTGAGAGGCGCTTGCAGCTGTGCGTTGATCGCATCCAGCGGTGGATGTCTCTCCATGGATTCAAGTTCTCGCCCTCCAAGACTGTTTGTGTGCATTTTACTAACCAGACGAAATTTTTTCCAGAACCTAGCCTGAGCATTGCTGGAGTGCCAATTAAGGTGGCCGAGGAGGCAAAGTTTCTGGGGGTCATTTTTGACAAAAGACTTACCTTCCGCAACCATATTAATTACCTTAGAACCTCTTGTCAGAAGGCTCTCGACATTCTTCGTGTCGTCGGTCGTACTGACTGGGGTGCGGACCGTACTGTCTTACTTCGTCTGTACCGGGCCCTTGTTCGGTCCAAACTGGATTACGGCTCTGTGGTGTATGGCTCAGCTTCCAAGTCTGTGCTACAGCGTCTGAACACAATTCACCATCAGGGTCTGCGGATATGTCTTGGGGCCTTCAGGACGTCTCCAGTTCCTAGTCTGTATGCCGAGGCAGGGGAGCCTTCTCTCAAGCTCCGCCGCATCCGCCTCATGCTCAGCTACGTTCTGAAACTGAAGGCCCATCCAGACAATCCTGCCTATGATTGTGTTTTTAAACCATCGTTTGCAGAGATTTACGATACCCATCCGGGAGCTGTCTGTCCACTTTCTTTCCGTGTCCGACCTCATCTGCAGGCGGCCGGATTGGACCTGGACAGAGTTTCGGAATCCCTGCAACACATCACTCCACCTTGGCTCTTACCAGTTCCTGACATCTTGCTGGACTTGACTGCCCACAAGAAAGACTCTACTCCACCAGCCATATACCAACAGAGCCTCAATGACCTGCTTTCAATTTTTCCTGGCTATTGTCGCATCTATACCGATGGGTCAAAGTCTGAGGATGGGAGAGTGGCTGCGGCCGCAGTATCCTCTCGCCATCCTAGACGCCCATTTAAGCACCGCCTCCCAGACCACTCATCTGTATTTAGTGCGGAACTGCAGGCGGTTCTGCTGGCACTCAAGCATGCTTATCGATCTAGAGAAAGGAACTTCCTGATTCTGTCTGACTCTCTTTCTGCCCTGCAGGCCCTTCAGGGCACGGGAAATGACCACCCACTGCTGGTGCAGATCAGAGAGCTCCACGTGGACTTGATGAAGGAATATTATGATATCATTTTTATTTGGGTGCCAGGGCATGTGGGCATCGAAGGCAACAGGATCGCAGATTCTGCTGCCAACGATGCCCGCAATGACCCTGTCCCTGACACACAGACTGTTTATAGTGATTTTAGACATGTGGCTAGTGCGTACATAGCCCGTGAGTGGCAGTCCGAGTGGGACAAAGAGGAAGCTAACAAGCTGCATGAAGCCCTTCCTAAGTTGTCCGACGGTCTACCTTATCGCTGCGGCAGCCGCCGTGAGGAGACTGTCCTGGCTCGGCTGCACATCGGCCACACGTATGTTACGCACTCTTATTTACTTAAACAGGAGGAGCGTCCATGGTGTTATGCCTGCGACGAGCAGTACTCTGTTCAACACTTTTTGTTGTCTTGTGCTGATCTAATCGACACAAGGTATAAACATTTCACAGCAGACTCCTTGAAGGTTTTGTTCCGGGATGTGCCCCCGGACAAGATCTTCAGTTTTCTGAGAGAGTGCCATATTTTTAATAAGATTTGAGCGTTTATAGATTATGATGTTTCTATTATTTTGACCTTTTTGAGAGTCTTCCGACGTTTTCTTTAAAGACCTGTGCGACATTTTAGCCTGACATATTTTTAAGGTATATTTACATCATGTCTTAAGACCTTTCTTTTAGTCTGGCTGACCAGATTTTTACCCTTCCCGCCGTGAGATGGCCTTAGTTGCCTGCTCGGCGTTAAACCCAAATAACTAACTAACTGGTTCTGGACTATCACTGAGTGTCTTCATATAGGGAAGATTAAATTTCTATGAGTACTATACACTCCAGTTTCTTAGGACAATACCGCAACCATAGTTTGTTGAGTTCAATGGAGAACTTTTACTGAACTGTTATTATGATTCTGTATTATCGATGAGAGTCTTCATAAGAGGAGGTCGAAATATTCAGTAAGCTTTTGACTTTAAGAGAAGCATCAGTACTGTGTCTTCCTGCTTGGCTGGTTTTACCTCAGAACCGTTCACTCAGGCTTGCTTTCATATGGCACGAGACTGTAGCCTTCTGTTGGTATAAAGGAAAGATGACGCCATAGTTGAAGCGCAGTGTGTTCTGTGCTGCATTATAATTCCACACCAAAGTGTACAGGTAGTACTGTCATCAGTAGGGCCTCAAATCCATTGATGAAAGAAGTTTGTCAAAAGAAAGAGAAAACACACATGTAAACAAAGATTTTAGTGGATGGAGGCGATGTTCTATGTTCCAAATTCTTGTGCGGATGTGCTTGACATACATGTGTGCACAAAGCTCTCTTAGCACCAAGACATGTCTGACAGTAACAAGTAAGTGTCGCTTTTTTTCAAAATGGCTCTTTTGTGATGGTGAATCAAGACAAATTCATTGTTTAGATTCGCAATAGAATTATGTCTTTTAGTCACATCTTGACATCACTAGAACACACTTGCGGCTTAAGCTGCTCGTGTCTTCTGGCGACATCTCAATGTGACCAAAAGCCATAACTCTGTCACTGATCTAAACAACTAATATTCATGATTGACAGAGCATTCAGGTATCACTAGTGTAATATATATTGGGAAAGGCCCAGTTGTCCTTGTTGAGCATACACCATGCATTTCATTGAATTAAACCACAACAGTTTGCACAACAAAAAACCTCAGTAGTTTTCATGCAAGGGTATTGAGGGTCACCATAATTGCAGAGAAATTTGTGATATTTAACACCACGTTCATTTAGAAGTAAATGTTAAATGTTTAGGGCTTAAAGTCTTTTGTCCACCATGAAGGTGATTTCAGAGATGGGGCACCAAAAATAGGGTCTGAACAAATTTTGACCCAAGCTGGATTCGAACCCGGGGCCTTTCGGTCGAGAGTTGAACGCTCAGTTAGAAGTAAATCTGTATTTGTTGATTATGCCATTTAATGCTGTTGTGTTTTTTTTTCTAGTAGGTGCAAAGGTCCTTACTTGGTTGTGATCAGCCATGCTTTTTATGGAATAAACAGTGATCAATGCTCAACAAACAGTTATGAAACAAGGATTACGCTGTATCATTTCAGGAAGTTTTAAATCTGCTTGCTTTGGGGATGTAAGTCATTGTTCATCTTTATCATGTTTGTCATATTTGCCTTATGCATAAATTTACATTTTTTAATAATATGGTTAGGTACAATTTCAATTGCAGGTGGAGTTTCCAAAACACTTTTGAATCACTGTGGAAATGAACTAAAGGAACTGTGCAACGATCCAAGTAAGGTCAACCACCGTCATGCCATGCTGTAGTGTCAGTTTTTGCATGCACCTATGTTTATACCACTCGCATGGCATTTACTGAGGGGGATTACCAATGTTTGATCTATCTAACAAGGAAATTTGCACTTGGCGACCATGACCAAATAATGCATGCAGTAATACTGACGTGACATCATCAGTCTTGTACTTGCTGAAGTTGAAGTGTGACGTAATTTGACTTGTGCATATTAAGGCGAAGCATATATGTAGCAGGGAAGTGTGTCTCTTCAAACTTTAAAATTAGAGTTTGACGTCAGGTATATTAAGCTTTTTGTCACAAGTAGAAGAAAGCAATGGCGGCATCATGCGAGAGCACAGGAGTTTTATGCAAGTGTCTACAGTGATTTGAAGGAAATTTGTGGCATAAACAAGTTAGAGGATGGTTTCTTGTGAATTATCGGACTGAGAGTTGTAGTTGTGTGTACATGTGTAATTTTTGAGATGTCAGATGTAAACATGCTGCAGAGTTCATTTTTTAAGGCTGTTTTGTTTGCAGTTTCAGCCCACAAATATAATAAGTAGAAGGAGGCACATTAGGGCTCTCAAAGTTTACAGAAAAACTGCTTACTTCACATTATTTGGTGCAGCTTGAATGCTCGGTGAACCTTATTAGCCAACTTTGGACCTGTTCAACTTTTTTTAGTAAAAATTAATTCTTTGTTTCTAGAAAAACAGTGAACAACCTCTACTTCTTGAGAAGAACAGATGGTGGCTTAAAAGCAGCAACTTCATCATCACACAAAATTTGATGCAATACTTTAGACATGATGTAACTCTTTCTCTCTCTCTCTCTCTCTCTCTCACACACGCATGCACACACACACATTGACACAATTTTGTTATATACATGTATGTCTTAGGCTAAGTTGCATTGTTAGTTGTTATATTTTGAAGACTGCGATATTAATTAATATTCGATACAAACTTATACTCATTTTAGTTTCTTATTTCCTGTTGTGTGTATGATGTGTAAACAACATGGAACTTTATTCCTATGTCCCATGACAAATGGCAATAAAGGATCATTATTGTGAATATTAATTGGTATTCATCAGTGTGTTTGCATTTGAATGATGCATTATGTTTTGGAATGCCTCTGTTTAGAAAAGAAAAAGAAGATGAAGAAGACAGGTTTTGCATTGACACCAGCCCCACACATTGATGTCAAGCGAATTCTCCACGTTGATCTTCACCAGTTCAAGTTAAAGGCAATTGACACTCTGAAGAAATGCCTGGAAATGACACGAGATTATACTGACAGTGCCACTGGTACTCCCTCAGTCGTTCTCCGGTCAATAGCTTTCCCAGCTTTTGGGACTGGTGAAGGTGAGTTAAGGCTGTGTTTGATTGCGTACATTTTGGGGCTCACGTGCGAAGCAAAAGTGAGTCTTTGCTCTGGGCTAGTGGTTGTCCATCCATCCGCCTGCTGTCTGCCGTCGACCATGGTAAACTTTAACGCTGGCATTTTCTCAGAGACTATTCAAGCCACAGTCTTCAAACTTGGCCCAAGGATTCTTTGTGGCAAGAGCTTTCTAAACATACCAATTTGAGTGACCTCTTATAAAGGTCAAGGTCACGGGATCAGGAAATAGTTAAAAAATAGCTATGTTTGACATAATTTATTTTTTCTAAGATAATATTCACAACTTCAAACCCAAACTTGTTACAAAGATACCTGATGGTAAGACCTTTCTATGCATACTAATTTGGTTGTTCCCTCGGAAAGGTAAAGGGTCACAAGAACTCAGGAAATAGGTCCAAAAAAGCAATTTTTTGACAAAAAATGTTTTTTCTCAAATACTATTCACAACTTCAAGCCCAAACTTGTTACAGAGATACCTGATGGAAAGACCTTTCTATGCATACTAATTTGGTTGATTCCTCAGAAAGGTCAAGGGTCACAAGAGCTCAGGAAATTGGTCCAAAATAGCCATATTTTGACAAAAAATAATTTTTCTCAAATACTATTCACAACTTCAAACCCAAATTTTCTACAGAGATACCTGGGTCACAAGAGCTCAACAAATGTGTGTAAAATGCCAATTTTGATATAGTGTTAGGTATTATCAATAGTTTTGCAAATTTTAAAATCAAATTTGACACAAAGGTAGCTGATGATAAGACCTTCTTATGTATACTAATTTAGTCAACTCATCGCAAAGGTCAAGTTTTACGGGGGTTGACAGTGTGAAAAATGCTTACATTTTGAGAAAACATGGATTTTGCTGGTGCAGAAGTCAGCCCATTATTTATTGTCACAAAGGTCACACATGTAAATAGAGACACAGAGAGACAGACTGGGAGATTTGGAGGGTGACTCCGACAGAGAGCTAACAACTTTTTTTTTCATATATGCGAAGTGGCGCACAATACCTTTGCAAAGTGTGACCTATGAGTATGACTTTTTTGTGCTTCTTTCATCAGTGAAAAAAAATAAGTTTGACATAGTTGTAATTTTATCTAGAATGACCCTTTATTCTGTGCAGAAGCAGGAATCTGTTACAAGAAAAAGTGATTGTTGCAACTTTTTAACCTTTAGACTGCTGCAGTCTAATGGTTAATAATGTCTGTATGAACACAAATTGTCATAAGTACCTATTTCATTGCATTTTTTTTTTTTTTTTTTTTTTTTTTTTTTTTTTTGCATGCCACAGACCATGAAGTATGTTATAAACTGTTTCACAAAATAAGCAGGCATTTATAGAAAGCATGTGAAAGGGCAAACTATGTTATTTTTGTGTGATAAATTTAAGGGGGTGGGATAGCAATATATTTGTATAAAAAATCTAATTTCATTACTTTTGATTTCAATTTTTAAAAGCACGTTTATTACACATTGCACGTGTGTGCAAATTTTCAGCATACCTTTTCTTTTTGTTGTTCCTATTTACAAATAGGAACAACTTTGAAATGGGGCATGGCAGAGTGCATTCCATTGCATGTATTCCATAGCCCATGATGTCAGGGGAGACCTACATACTGTGATGCCTCAGGAAATGGAGTAATAAATGACGTTATGTTAAGCCATGCCAGCCTATGGAACATATATGTGGCGAGAAGTGTGCATGTGTGTGTATGTAAACACGAGTATCGCCAATGTACCGTCAGTATCACGTGAAAAAAGCAAGCAGAAAACAGCAACTTTTCTTTTGTCTTTTCTAATTTACGAACGAAATAACAAATCGGAACAAAATTAGCAGAGGCAGTGTGTTTTAATGAATACTTTCAAACAACATTCGAAAATTGGCCATACTTTAAAAGAAAAGTTTGCAAAACATAAAAATACTGTTTTCTCGAAACTGTTTTTTGTGCACTTGATGTTTTTTGCCTGCACGCGGCAGAGATGTCTTCGAGCATGACTCCAAGGGTATTGGAATTGGAGTGCTCTTTAAAGCTCACTAAAGCTTGCATAAAGCTCACTAGAGGTGGCTTTTGTTGGTCAGATCGAGCATTCATGATGTATTTTGCGTAACTGGAGGCCATAATTTAATCTCTTTATAATGGAATATGTTAGCCATGTACAATTTCAAGATACATATAGTAGATACACTGTGAGCCTGCCCACAAACTTAATGCCTACTTCAGTCATTCATACTAGCTGGCTGTTTGAAAATACAAAGCTTGGCTGTTCATTTATGGAAACACAAAGCTCAGCTATTCAATTATGTGTGCTTTTATAGCAGTTCCAGAATGATGACAGTGCTATGGAAAATATTTGTAGAGCTCCTGCATGTTTTTTTGTTGTTGTTCTCTGTGCTAATGACCTTAACAGGTTTTGATGATCTTCTTCTTCTTCTCGAACACCATCACACTTGGAGTTTGGCTCTCAAAATGAAATCTGTGGTCTTCTGTAGCACCTCCACAGGCCCGTACAGTTTCTCTTGTAGAGTGGCGGGCTTCGGCCATATCTCCTCCCTCATCAGCTGGTGGCTCCCACAGTCCTGGAGGATGTGCTCTGTGGTCTGCTCTGCTTCTCCACAAGGGCACAGGGGAGATGGCACGAGGTAGAAGCGTCTGTGCAGGTGGAAATTGAGTCGTTTGTGCCTGGTCCTCAGACGGAAGATGGTCACCTGCTCTTGTCTGGACAGCTGATGGTAACTGTCTAGGGGCCGTTGTGGTGGTCTGTACACAGACTAAATGATGGTCTTCATCTCTGTAAAGCTGACTCCATTTTCATCTTGTTCTTTCTCTGCGCCCACTTTTGCCATTCTGTCAGCTTCTTCCTTCCCGTAGGTGCCACAGTGTGAAGGGATCCACTGCAGCACCAGTCTGGTGCACTTGATGTTTTGCTGTGCCTCTAGTAGACGTGGCAGTTTGCTTGCTGTAGCTGCCTCAAGGACAGACATGGCATCAGTCAGGAAGACAATCTGGGCATGAGGGTCTGCAGTGCCACTAAGGGTGTTTGCAGCGCGGACCAGGACTTCCACCTCAGCTCTGTAATTTGTGCAGTGAAGGCCTGTTGGTACTGCCTCTGCCTGCCATTTTCCGTTTGGGTACTGAATGTACACCCCAGCCCCTCCATTCTGAACTGCATCTGTGGCTGATCCATCGGTGTATGCCCATATCCATGCTTCCTGGGGATACTTTTCTTTGAGCATGGCCAATGTCAGGGCTTTCTTGCTCACAGTGCTCTGCTCATCTTTGGTGATGATGTAGGGTACCACAGAAGAGATGGTGATGTTTTCTGACTTACTTTCCCAGGGTGGAAGGTCGCTAGCAGGATTCAGAGTATCTACCTGCGCAGGGAGCTTTGCCTGATGTTTTCTCTGCAGTGCTCTCGTCTCCTTCACATAGCTTGATCTTTTCAGTCTCCCTGAGGTTGGTTGTTTCATCCTGGCGTTCATAGGATGGTCTTTGGAAGACTTGACCTTTGTGGACTATATCAAGGCTTTGCAATCTCTTCTCATGCACAAGGGTGGGATGCCTGTTGTCTCTTCCATCTTTTCAATTGGTGTGGATCTCATTGCGCCGGTGATGATATGCAGTGCCTGGTTCTGAACTCTGTCAATGGTCTGCTGGTGTGAATGGGCTGGGGTCAACCATGCATTGGATCCGTACTCAAGGTGTGGTCTCACTGTGCCTTGATATACATTTTTGAGGATCTTTTCTTTGGCATTGTGTTCCAGCCAGCTTCCTCATGATGTTCAGCTTTCTTCTAGCTTTCACTGCTGCGTTCTAGATGTGCAACTTCCACGTCAGCCTTTTGTCAAGGGTGACTCCCAAGTATGTCTGTTGGTCTTCATACAGCAACGGGGTGTTGCCCAGTGTTAGGTTGCCAGCCTTTGCTTTGTTGGAGAGAGAGAAGAGTGTGGCTGATGATTTTTCTGTGTTGATGGTCACACACCAGTTGTTGGTCCAGTTTGTCAGTCTGTCCAGGATTAGCTGCATCCTGTATGTAGCAGTTGTTGCATACTCTTCTGTGCATCAGAGTACCAGGTCATCTGCTTACAGGGCTGCGTGGACTCCTTTTGGTAGCTCTGGCACAAGGTCGTTGATAAAGAGTATGAACAGGGTCGATGACAGGACTCCCCCCTGAGGCACCCCCTGATGCAGCAGCACTTTTTGGCCACAGTACCCATCCACTGTCACACGGGCTCTGCGATTGTGCAGGTATGACTTGGTCCACCAGTACATGTTCCCTTGGATGCCACTGCGAAGGAGTTTCACAAGGAGACCATCCTTCCACACCTTGTCGAAAGCCTTCTATAGGTCAATGAAGGCAGCTAATGTCACCTTCTGATCTTGAAATGCATCTTCTATGACCTGTGCAAGGGGTCTGGTTTTCTGTACTCTTGTAGCTTCTGAAGCCGGCTTGCTCTGGCATGATAATACTCTCGGAGTCCAGACTCCACTGCAGGCGCTTGTTGATGATGCGCTCCATGGTCTTGCACACACAACTTGTCAGGCTGATGGGGCGATAACTCAGGGCTTTGGACTTATTCTTCCCTTCCTTCAAAATTGGGATCACCCTGGCTTCCTTCCAGCACTGGGGTACCTGTCCTCCTCTCCAGCTGTGGTTAAAGGTGTCCAGTAGCTTCATCAAGGCAGTGTTGCCAAGGTGTTGTAACATCTCATTTGAGATGCTGTCTGGACCTGGAGATTTTTTCTTCTTGAGCTGTTTGATGGCCATGTTCAGTTCTGGAAGGGTGACATCCTTCATTGCACCATGGATGTTTGAGTCTCTTGTTCTCTCTCTTTCTTCCTGTCTGATTTCTTTCTCGCCCACTGGGCACCGGCCTCCACGTGGCGTGGGTGGGTAGTCCCCTCAGTCCCTGACTGAGTGGGCTAGCAGAGGGGGGGCCGTCTTTGTCCAGGATTAGGACTTGATGTCAGCAAATATGTTGCTCAGTCTTTTTCACTGGTCCGGTTTTTAAGGAGCTGTACTAACCCAGGTTGTACCATGTTGGATTGGTCCTTAAAAATACTCGTGAACTTTTGGTCCTTTGGATCCCAAGTGTTTGCCGTGCTTGGAGACCCGTGTCGGGGGAGAAGAGGATCCTGGTGGCTGAAACACTCCACTTTGGCCTTGACTTCTGCCTAAACGGGAGGCTAGTCGTACCGGCCTAGTCAATCGGCTCTTGTCACGTTGAGCCCTATCCCATTGTTGACATGCGGGCTGATATATGGAGCACCATGCTACAGCCGCCGCTGCTGATTAGGTGCTTTACGCCAGTATTCCCCTGCATTAAACGGTGTGATAGAAGGCGGTGGCTCAAACAGTTCAATCGGGCTTACCCCCTTGAGTATATCTTTCGGGCAGTCTCCATCGTGCATCGGCTGGAGACCCGCCGACAAATGCACTTTCCCTTGTTGGGCTCGGTGGCGGGCGGGGACCCCCGGGGGATGAATATCTAACATACTATAATATGGAAAAAAAAACCCAAAAAAAAACTGGCACCAAAGCGGCACATAGCCGCCGACATTGTTATTGAGAACGATAGTGACTCTGACTGTGATGAAGCGACGCCTCAGGCGTTGGCCGCCTGGCCTCGCTTTCTCATTATCCACAGCAAAGTTAAAGAGAAGCCTGTTTCCAAGCTGCACCCTTTCCTGGTAGGGGAGACCATCAGGAGCCGTGTTGGCAGGCCTGAGGCCCAGCGCCTCAGGTCTGGTGACTTGCTGGTAGAGTGCCATACCTGGGCACACTCCAATGGGCTACTGAGGCTCTCCTCTATCGGAGACACTCCAGTGGAGGTCACTCCCCACAAAACGATGAATTCTTCTAGAGGAGTGATTAAAGATCAAGCATTGGCCGAACTGTCTGAAGATGAACTTGTACGGAACCTTAAGTCACAGGGGGTGACCTACGTCAGGAGCTTCGTTTCCAAACGAGGTGGTAGGGAGATCCGTCTCCCTACCATCATCCTGACGTTTGGCACCCCCACCGCTCCTACTACCATCTGAGGAGGTTACTACTCCCTAAAAGTGAAAAAGTACGTCCCTCTCCCCCTCCGGTGCTTTAAGTGCCAAAAGTATGGCCATGGGCAGAAGACATGCCGCCAGGTAGAGGCTCTATGCGCCCGCTGCACTAAGCCCGGACACTCTGCTGAGTCCTACACAGCCATCCCCCTGTGTATGAATTGCCAGGGGGCGCATATGGCTTCGGACAAGAAGTGCCCTCGTTGGATATCCGAGTGCAGGATTCAGCAGGTGCGTGTGGAGAAGGGGCTGTCCTTTGCGGACGCCAAAAAACTGGTTGATGGCCCTGGTGCAGCTGAGGCTGCGCCAAACTCAAATAACACCTTTGTGTATACTTTTAGTGCTGCGGTGGCAGGCAAGCGCCCCACCAAAGACTTCTCTTGTCAAACCCCAACTTCTTGGTTGGGGGCAGAGCCTCGGATCCTCTCGCCCCTGGAGATTAACCCTCCTCCGGTGATGACGAGGAGCCAGGGAACGCAGAGGGCGGACGATACCGGTCCAGTGGCACCGCCTTCTGCTGTCCCTAAGCCTCAGCCCCCACCCAAGCCTGCCAATCTTACTACAAAGACTTCTGGCTCTGGTCAGCCTTCTAGGGCCGCCAACTCTGACGGCAGGAACGCTGCCCCAGCCCAGAAGTCTAAGAAAGTTATGGGACCGCTGTGCGTACGGGCCCAGAGGGGGGACACTGATGTCCCCCTTCAAAATAAATATGCTGCATTGGAGGAGCAGATGGAGGGGGTGGAAATTGTTGTGGCTGGTACTGCGGCAGCTTCTCCCTCCTCATCTCCGAGGAACCAGAGGAGGCCTGGGAGTCAACCCCCCTCTGTTTCTTCGACTCCTTCCAAAGCACAGGAAAAGGGGGGAAAGAACTGTTCTCCTCCACATAAAACCTAACCATGTACTCTCTGCTTCAGTGGAATTGTCGTGGTTTTCACACCAACTTTGAAGAATTACGCCTTTTAGTGAAGTCCTATAACCCCTCAGTAATATCTCTTCAGGAGACTTACCTGAAGACTTCTGACCCTGTCTCCTTTAATAGTTTTCTTGCTTGCCATAAAGGCTCTGATTCGGAGAGACGCTCGGGTGGAGTGGCTCTTCTCATTAGCAACCAGTTTTTATGTAGCCCCGTTAGTGTTGACACTTGTCTTCAGGCTGTTGCAGCTCGGGTTACCTTAAAGAAGACCATAACCATATGCAGTATTTACCTGCCACCATCCCTGCGGGTCTGTAGTAATGATATTTTTAACTTAGTAGATCAGCTGCCCCCTCCCTTTATTTTTATGGGAGATTTTAACGGTCACACTCACTTGTGGGTTAGTGACCACTATGATGGCAGAGGTCAGATGTTAGAAGATTTTTTTTCTCAACTTAACCTATGTGTTTTTAATGATGGCTCACCTACTTACTCTGTCCCAGGTTCAGGATCTAGTTCTGTTCTAGACCTCTCTGTGTGATCCTTCTCTCATGCTGGACTTTGACTGGAAGGTTCACGACGACCTGTGTGGTAGTGACCACTTCCCAGTAGTCCTGTCATCGGTCAGCTGTGAGGAGGACCCACCGGTGGGGCGCTGGAATCTTAAAAAAGCTAACTGGCCTCTGTTCGCCTCCCTCTGTCAGTCTCGTATTACAGAGGAGGTGGTCATGTCAGCTGAAGAACCTGTTTCTTCTTTTACTACTATTTTGCTGGACAGAGCGAGTGAAACCATCCCTAAAACTTCCGCATCAGTCCCTCGGAAGCCGAGAGTACCATGGTTCAATGAAGAGTGCTGCAAGGCCCAAAAAGCGCGCAAAACTGCTCAGCGACGTGCTTTCCGTAATCCGTCGCAAGTGAATATTTTAACCTTTAAAAGACAGAGGGCAAAAGCCCGTTACATTTTTAAATGTGAACGCCGTGCTTCCTGGAGACGCTTCGTTTCATCTTTAACTTCTCGGACTCTGTCCCAGAAAGTCTGGAAGGCTGTGCAAAGAATTAGGGGCAGGGGTGGCTCGGCTTCTGTCGGCCATCTTAGAGATGGTGCCAGCTTGGTCACAGATAAAAAAGCTGTGGCCAATTTGCTTGCCTCCACCATTGCCCATAATTCTTCAACAGAGCATTATTCACCCTTCTTCCAGAGAGAGAAGGAGAAGCGAGAGTCTCGTATTTGTGATTTTAGGTCCGATAACTCAGAAGACTATAATGCCCCTTTTACATTATCAGAATTGCAGCAAGCCTTGCAGAAATGTAATGACTCTGCTGCTGGCCTAGATACCATCCACTATCAATTCCTAACGCATCTGCCTGAGAGGTCACTCCTTATACTTTTTAAGGCCTTTAACCATATCTGGAGAACTGGCCATTTTCCGCCGTCTTGGCACCAGGCCGTGGTTGTACCGATCCCCAAGCCGGGTAAGGATCCTTCCGACCTGGGCAACTACCAGCCTATCACTTTGACATCATGTTTATGTAAAACTATGGAGCGCCTGGTCACTCTGAGCGCCTGGTGTGGCAACTTGAGTCACAGGGTCTCCTCACAGACCTCCAGTGCGGTTTCCGGCGCTTCTGTAGTACAACTGACCATATAGTCCACTTTGAATCATTTATTCGAGATGCTTTTGTCAACAAGCAGCATGTCTATGCAATTTTCTTCGATCTTGAGAAGGCGTATGACACTACCTGGAAGTATGGCATAATGTCTGACTTGTTGGACATGGGTTTTAAAGGGCACCTGCCCGTCTTTATTCACAATTTTTTGACTAACCGGTCGTTCCATGTCCGTGTGGGTTCCACCCTCTCCGACTCCTTTGAACAGGAGATGGGTGTCCCACAGGGCAGCATTCTATCTCCTGTTTTATTTAGTATTAAAATTAATAACATTGTAAAGGCCATCAAGGATGATTCTGAATGCTCTTTGTTTGTTGACGACTTTGCTTTGTGTGCACGTGGTCGAGGACTTGCGTCCCTTGAGAGGCGCTTGCAGCTGTGCGTTGATCGCATCCAGCGGTGGGTGTCTCTCAATGGATTCAAGTTCTTGCCCTCCAAGACAGTCTGTGTGCATTTTACTAACCAGACGAAATTTTTTCCAGAACCTAGGCTGAGCATTGCTGGAGTGCCAATTAAGGGGCCGAGGAGGCGAAGTTTCTGGGGGTCATCTTTGACAAAAGACTTACCTTCCGCAACCATATTAATTACCTCAGAACCTCTTGTCAGAAGGCTCTCGACGTTCTTCGTGTCGTTGGTCGTACTGACTGGGGTGCGGACCATACTGTCTTACTTCAACTGTACCGGGCCCTTGTTCGGTCCAAACTGGATTACGGCTCCGTCGTGTATGGCTCAGCTTCCAAGTCTGTGCTACAGTGTCTGAACACAATTCACCATCAGGGTCTGCGGATATGTCTTGGGGCCTTCAGGACGTCTCCAGTTTCTAGTCTGTATGCCGAGGCAGGGGAGCTTTCTCTCAAGCTCCGCCGCATCCGCCTCATGCTCAGCTACATTCTGAAACTGAAGGCCCATCCAGACAATCCTGCCTATGATTGTGTTTTTAAACCATCGTTTGCAGAGATTTACGATACCCATCCGGGAGCTGTCCGTCCACTTTCTTTCCGTTTCCGACCTCATCTGCAGGCGGCCAGATTGGACCTGGACAGAGTTTCGGAATCCCTGCAACACATCACTCCACCCTGGCTCTTACCAGTTCCTGACATCTTGCTGGACTTGACTGCCCACAAGAAAGACTCTACTCCACCAGCCATTTACCAACAGAGCCTTAATGAACTGCTTTCAATTTTTCCTGGCTATTGTCATATCTATACGGATGGGTCAAAGTCTGAGGATGGGAGAGTGGCTGCAGCCGCAGTGTCCTCTCGCCATCCTAGACGCCCATTTAAGCACCCCCTCCCAGACCACTCATCTGTATTTAGTGCAGAACTGCAGGCGGTTCTGGTGGCACTCAGGCATGCTTATCGATCTAGAGAAAGGAACTTCCTGATTCTGTCTGACTCTCTTTCTGCCCTGCAGGCCCTTTAGGGCACGGGAAATGACCACCCACTGCTGGTGCAGATCAGAGAGCTCTACGCAGATTTGATGAAGGAATATTATGACATTATTTTTATTTGGGTCCCAGGGCATGTGGACATCGAAGGCAACAGGATCACAGATTCTGCTGCCAACGATGCCCGCAACGACCCTGTCCCTGACACACAGACTGTTTATAGTGATTTTAGACATGTGGTTAGTGCGTACATAGCCCGTGAGTGGCAGTCCGAGTGGGACAAAGAGGAAGCTAACAAGCTGCATGAAGCCCTTCCTAAGTTGTCCGATGGCCTACCTTATCGCTGCGGCAGCCGCCATGAGGAGACTGTCCTTGTTCGGCTCCACATCGGGCACACGTATGTTACGCACTCTTATTTACTAAAACAGGAGGAGCGTCCATGGTTTTATGCCTGCGACAAGCAGTACTCTGTTCAACACTTTTTGTTGTCTTGTGCTGATCTAATCGACACAAGGTATAAACATTTCACAGCAGACTCCTTGAAGGTTTTGTTCCGGGATGTACCCCCGGACAAGTTTTCTGAGAGAGTGCCATATTTTTAATAAGATTTGAACGTTTATAGACTATATTGTTTCTATTATTTTGACCTTTTGAGAGTCTGTCGACGTTTTCTTTAAAGACCTGTGCGACTTTTTAGCCTGACATATTTTTAAGGTATATTTACATCATGTCTTAAGACCTTTCTTTTATATTAGTCTGGCTGACCAGATTTTTACCCTTCCCGCCGTGAGATGGCCTTGGTTGCCTGCTTGGCGTTAAACCCAAATAACTAACTAACTAACTGATTTCTTTCTCAAGCATTCGTGGGACAGTGATGTTACTTTCTTTTGCATAGATCCGTGCAAACATGTTTGCAGCTTTCCTACCAGTCAGTGCTTTCCCTTCTTCTTCCAGGGTGATCTTCTGTTCCCTGGTGCCCTCATCGTACAATGCCTTGGTCAGTCTCCATAACTTGGTGGTGTCCCTCTCCATGTTCAGTCTTGCAGTCTTCTCTCTCCAACTTCTTCTTGTGCACTCCAACTTCATCTTCAGATACTGGGCCTTGCTGTGTTGTAGCTTGATGTTGTTTTCTTGGCTGGGGTTGGTTTTAGCGACTTCTCTGGCCCTAGTGAGGTTGTCATGTGCTTTCTGAAGATCTGCAGTCCAGTATGGGGTGTAGTTTTTCTGGACCCCTCGAGGTATGGTTTCCTTGGCTGCCTTAATAATAATAATAATAATAATAAGCGCATTAAATAGGCGCTTTATCCCAATTGAAAATCGGCTCAAAGCGCCGCCGCGAACTGAACCCAACAAGCACGCTCACGTGAATCACGCGCATTCACTCACACACTGTACATAAACACAGAACATTCACGTGGTGCTAAGGGCAAGCTCAAGCGAGCTACTGTAGTTTTTGGAAATTCAAAATCGTTTGTATTTGAAATTTGATTAAGTGGGCTGAAACTGATACCAAAGTGATAATGTTGTTATAATCTCTGACCACATTATTGATGTTCCTTCCAGGCACAGCGAGGTCTTGCATTAGCTCATTTGTTCGGATACTGAACAAGCGCCACTCTGCCTTTCGGTAGTTCCATCTTGGCCGGTGTGGTGAGCTAGCTGCTATGCTTCGTTTTAGGGAGAGGAGGACAGGGCGGTGGTCACTTCCGCCTAACTGTGGTCCTACTGTTCTGCTAAGGCGCTTATGAACATCTTCAGTGCAAAGCGCCAGGTCCGGTGTAGTGGTTGTGTGCCAGCAGCGAGAGTAGAAGGTAGGTTGGTCCTCAGGGTCATTGGCAAGTATCAGGTGGTTTTCATCTTGCCACTCCTCGACGTCTTCTCCTCTCTTGTCAAGTGTGTCGTATCCCCAACTCTGGGACTGGCTGTTGAAGTGACCAGTGATGAGAAATCCACTGTCCGGGACCTGGATAGTGTCGAGGGACAGCAGCTTATCATTAGGGCAGTAGAGGTTGACCAGGTCAAGGGTGCTGTCACTGGTAGTTACCTTGACCTGGATGTATTCCGCCTCTTCCATGAATCTCCTGGTTTCGCTGGCATCCAGGTTGTTTCTAACTAGGGTCATAACTCCCCCTTTCTTCCTCCCTTGGCAATCACTTCGGAAGACCTGATATCCTCTGACCTTAAAGGGTTTCCCTTCTTGCAAGTTGCATCTTCCTAGATGGGTTGCCGACCAAGGCTTATGAGTCCCATCTACTCAGGTTTTTCCTCGGAGCTTTCCTTCTCAAAGGAGATCTGCCAACCAAGGCTATCGAGCATCCCTGCCTGGATTTGTATAGGGTTTACCCCCGTAGCCTTTGCCTCTCCCAATGCACCCACAACGCAGTGGGGCTATTTACCCATAGCTGGGGATCTGATTCATGGACATCAGGGCTTGTCCACACATCAATGGACCTGCATGCCGCGTGTCTGGGGGCCAGACCTCCTCCAAGCCCTCTGTAGTTCAGCCCGAGGCTGTAAGGTGCTCGGTTACCGTGAGTCGCCACAAGGAGGCACTACATGAGGCTTTTTGTTGGAGAGGCTGTGTACTGGCAGGGAGAGACTGACATGCTCTGCTCTCCTTTTCGCAGAACTGCTAGCCAGTGGTGGGAGAGCGACAAGCACAGACGCTACACGACCACACTAGACACATCACAACAACCATTTGACCCACGGTTTTGATGATGATAATGGTGATCATTTGTAGAGCACATTTCTCCATCCAGTACAGAATGCTCATAGGGCCTTGTAGGGAAAGGTTTTAAGGAGAGAGACAGCAAAGCACCAATTTAGAGTAAAGAAGAAGAAAAGAAGAATAAAACTGCAGTTACCTAGCTTATTTCAGGATGAAGAATAAGAATAAGAGTACTTTATTATCTCGAAAAGAGAAATTCGGTTGTGGTACATTTATAACAAATAGTACAAACAAGACATAAAAACATTATAGCATAATTATGAACATTTTCTCCCTGCACTTGCACAGCTACAAATTCCAAATGGATAAAGTTACTTACTTACTTACTTACGCCTGTCACCCCTACCCGGGTATAGGCCGTCGACGAGAGACCTCCAGCAACTCCTGTCCTGTGCTTCTCCTTCGATTCTACTCCAGGTGGTTCCCAGTCTCTTGATGTCTGCTTGGAGGTCTCGACGCCAGGAGTTTCTCGGCCTACCTCTTTTCCTCTTTCCCTGGGGGTTCCATGACAATGCCTGCCTAGTGATACTGGAAGCTGGCTTTCTCAGACTGTGACCGATCCATCCCCATCTTCTTCGCCCAATTTCATTCTCTGCTGTTATCTGCTCTGTTCTCTCCCAGAGTCTGACGTTGCTGATCTTCTCTGCCCAGTGGATTTTCAAGATTCTTCTAAGGCAACTGTTCATGAAGGTCTGTACTCTGTTGACTGTGGTTTTTGTCAATCTCCATGTCTCTGCTCCATATAGGAGAACTGCTTTTACATTGGAGTTGAAAATCCGGACTTTGGTGTGTTGTGACAGCTCTCTGGAACTCCACACTTTTTTCAACTGGAGAAAGGCTGCTCTGGCTTTACCGATTCGTGCTCTGACATCTGCATCAGTGCCGCCTTTTTTGTCTATGATGCTCCCGAGATAGGTGAAGGACTCCACCTCCTCCAACGGGGTGCCAGCAAGCAAGACTGGTTCTTCCCTGGTTGTGTTCAGCCTCATTGTCTTTGTTTTCTGTTTGTGAATGGTGAGGCAAATGGATAAAGTAAACACTACAAAATCTTTACACATAACTCTTACACATCTCACACAAACATCTTTTATGGACTGAACTGAGCGGCACTTATACATTCACACCCACCTCTACATATGCATACATAATACGCGTGTTTCAACCTAGTCCTAACCCTCACTACTTATTATACAAACATCTCAGTACATTATTACACATTATTACACAAGCTGCATAATTAAAGTCTACCATAGTAAAATAATTAGTGGGTAAACACTCAGTAACAACAATCCCAGTATGTCCATGTTCACCACCAAATGAAACACAATATAATCACTTCTCTAAAATCAACAAGCTCCATTCCTACTGATTGCACAGGTAAAGGGGGATAGGGGGAGGAGTTAGGTTTGGGTATGCGTGGATGTACCTACAGATTGCTTAGAGTGATGGATTTGGGGATGAAACTGTGCTGTAGTCTAAGTGTTCTAGCTTTGTGCGTGCGGAGTCTGCGGCCAGAGGGGAGAAGTTCATAGAGGTGGGCAAGGACATGGGATCTGTCTGAAGCTATCCGCCTACCCTTTCTCACCACACACTGTTCATACAGGTGTGTCTTCAGCTGTCTGCAGAAAGATTAAAGAGCTTATGTTGTCTTCAGAAGACACATGTTCTAGCAGGAGGCTTTATTTAGTGTGACAGTATGATTCAAGTGTTAGAGCATAGATCAGTCTGAATTGGCTGTTGCCTTGAAAAATGGCTGGCCTGTTCAAACCCAGGGCTGTTTGTCATCCTTTAACCCATAAAGCCCTGAAAGACTGACAGGATGTGGATTGACAATGATATTTCATGGTTGGTGTCAGAATAGCTTGGTGCCTCTAGGTGCCAAGCTATTCTGACACCAACCTTGAACCTTCATATACCTTGAATTATCATGTTCGATCATTCTCCAGAACTGTGATATAGTTATTTAGTTAGTTATTTGGGTTTAACGCCGAGCAGGCAACTAAGGCCCTCTCACAGCGGAACTGTGATCTAGACCTATATATTTCGTAATCAGGGCGTAAGGAGTTAAATACGTGTGTGGTTTTCAGGGTGCAAACAACAATGTGGTTGTTTTTTTTCAGAACACAGAAATATGAGTGTGCCCCTATGTTGTTTAAGCAACAATTGCAGGTATTAGGAAAGTTTGGGCGGGGTAGGCATGCATTGTGTCTCGTGAATGGCCGGGACCCTAGGGAACTTAAGTCTTTACTAGAGCTCCAGCATGGCAAGGAAATTTCAAGGATTACATTTTACATGTGCACATTCTAGATGTACTTCACTTGTTTTTACTTGAACAGCAGACTATTCATGTACCATCATTTTCTGCTCCTGTTTGTTACTTGTCATGCCCACTCAGCACCGGCCTCCATGTGGCGTGGGTGGGTAGTCTCCTCAGTCACTAAGTGGGCTAGCAAAGGGGGGGCCATCTTTGTCCAGGATTAGGACTTGACTTCAGCAGATATGTTGTTAAGTCTTTTTCACAGGTCCGGTTTTTAAGGAGCTGTGCTAACCCAGGTCTTACCATGTTGGATTGGTCCTTAAAAATACTCATTAGTTTTTGGTTCTTTGGATCCCGAGTGTTTGCCGTGCTTGGAGACCCGTGTCAGGGGAGAAGAGGATCCAGGTGGCTGAAACACTCCACTTTGGCCTTGACTTCTACCTAAACGGGAGGCTAGTCATACCGGCCTAGTCAATCGGCTCTTGTCACGTTGAGCCCTATCCCACTGTTGACATGCAGGTTGATATACAGAGCATCATACTATAGCCTCTATTGCTGAATAGGTGCTTTACGCCAGTATTCCCCTGCATTCAACAGTGTGATAGAAGATGGTGGCTCAGACGGTTCAATTGGGCTTAACCCCCTGAGTATATCTTTCGGGCAGTCTCCATCGTGCGTTGGCTGGAGACCCGCCGACAAATGCACTTTCCTTTTTTGGGCTCGTTGGTGGGCAGGGACCCCTGGGGGATGAATATCTATCATACTATAATATGGGAACCCCCAAAAACCCAAAACTGGCACCAAAGCGGCACATAGCCGCTGATATTGTCTTTGAGAATGATAGTAACTGACTGTGAGGAAGCAATGCCTCAGGCATCGGCCGTCTGGCCTTGCTTTCTCATTGTCCACAGCGAAGTTAAAGAGAAGCCTGTTTCCCAGCTGCACCCTTTTCTGGTGGAGGAGACCCTCAGGAGCCGTGTTGGCCCAGCGCCACAGGTCTGGTGACTTGATGGTAGAGTGCCGTACCCAGGCACACTCCAATGGGCTACTGAAGCTCTCCTCTATCGGAGACACTCCAGTGGAGGTCACCCCCCACAAAACGATGAATTCCTCTAGAGGAGTGATTAAAGATCAAGCATTGGCAGAACTGTCGGAAGATGAACTTGTACGGAACCTTAAGTCGCAGGGGGTGACTTACATCAGGCGCTTCATTCCAAACAAGGTGGTAGGGAGATCCTGACATTTGGCACCCCCACCCCTCCTACTACCATCTGGGGAGGTTACTACTCCTTAAAAGTGAAGAAGTATGTCCCTCTCCCGCTCTGGTGCTTTAAGTGCCAAAGGTATGGCCATGAGCAGAAGACATGCCGCCAGGCAGAGGCTTCATGCGCCCGTTGCACTAAGCCTGGACACTCTGCTGAGTCCTGCACAGCCACCCCCCTATGTGTGAATTGCCAGGGGGTGCATATTGCTTTGGGCAAGAAATGCCCTCGTTTGACATCCGAGTGCAAGATTCAACAGGTGTGTATGAAGCAGGGTGTCCTTTGTGGACGACAAAAAACTGGTTGACGGCCCTGGTGCAGCTGAGGCTGCCACAAACTCAAGTTACACCTCTGTGTATACATTCAGTGCTGCGGTGGCAGGCAAGCGCCCCCACCAAAGATTGCTCTTGTCAAACCCCAACCTCTTGGTTGGGGGTGGAGCCTCGGTTCTTCTCGCCCCTGGAGATTAACCCTCCTCCAGTGGTAACGAGGAGCCAGGGAATGCAGAAGGCGGACGCTACCGGTCCGGCAGCACTGCCTTCTGCTGCCCCTAAGCCTCAGCCCCCACCCAAGCCTGTCACTCTTACTACAAATGCTTCTGGCTCTGCTCGGCCTTCTAAGGCTGCTAACTGTAGCGGAAGGAACGCTGCCCAGAGCCAGAAGTCTAAGAAAGCTACGGGACTACTCTGTGCACGGGCCCAGAAGGGGGACACTGATGTCCCCCTTCAAAACAAATATGCTGCATTGGAGGAGAAAATGGAGGGAGTGGAAGTTGTCGTAGCTGGTGTTGCGGCAGCTCCACTCCCCTCATCTCTGAAGAACCAGAGGAGGCCCGGGAGCCGGCCCCCCTCTGTTTCTTCGACTCCTACCAAGGCAGAGGACAAGGGGGGAAGACACTCTTCTCCCCCTCTTAAGACATTATCATGTACTCTCTGCTTCAGTGGAATTGTCATGCTTTTTACACTAACTTTGAGAAATTACATCTTTTAGTCAAGTCTTATAACCCCTCAGTAATATCTCTTCAGGAGACTTACCTGAAGACCTCTGACCCTGTCTCTTTTAATAGTTTTAATGCTATCCATAAAGGCTCTGATTCGGAGAGGCACTTGGGTGGAGTGGCTCTTCTCATTAGCGGCCAAATTTTATGTAGCCCCATTAGCATCGACACCTGTCTTCAAGCTGTCGCAGCTCAGGTAACGTCAAAGAAGATCATAACCATATGCAGTGTTTACCTGCCACCATCCCTGCGAGTCTGTAGTAATGATATTTTTAACTTAGTAGATCAGCTGCCCCCTCCCTTTATTCTAATGGGAGATTTTAATGGTCACACTCACCTGTGGGGTAGTGGCCACTATGATAGCAGAGGTCAGATGTTAGAAGATGTTTTTTCTCAACTTAACATCTGTGTCTTTAACGATGGCTCACCTACCCACTCTAACCCAGGTTCAGGATCTAGTTCTGTTCTAGACCTCACTGTGTTTGATCCTTCTCTTATGCTGGACTTTGACTGGACGGTTCACGACGACCTGTGTGGTAGTGACCACTTCCCAGTACTCCTGTCATCGGTTTGCTGTGGGGAGGACCCACCAATGGGGTGCTGGAATTTCAAGAAAGCTAACTGGCCTCTGTTTGCCTCCCTCTGTCAGTCTCGTATTACAGAGGGGTAGTCATGTCAGCTGAAGAACCTGTTTCTTGTTTTACGTCTATTTTGTTGGACGTAGCAGGTGAAACCATCCCTAAAACTTCCACATCAGTCCCTGGGAAGCCGAGAGTACCATGGTTCAATGAAGAGTGCCGCAAGGCTAAAAAAACACGCAAATCAGCTCAGCGATGTGCTTTTCATAATCTGTCGCTAGTGACTGTTTGAACCTTTAAAAGAGAGAGGGTGAAGGCCCGTTAAATATTTAAACGAGAACGCCATGCTTCCTGGAGGCGTTTCGTCTCATCCTTAACTTCTAGGACTCAGTCCCAAAAAGTCTGGAGGTCACGGACTACAGTGCCGTTTCCGTACTGTCCAGTCTCTTAGCCTTAGTCAGTCCCAGTCATCTCCTAATGGTGAATTGTGTTCAGACGCTGTAGAACAGACTTGGAAACCGAGCCATATACCACAAAGCGTAATCCAGTTTGGACCGAACAAGGGCCCGGTGTGGTCGAAGTAAGACAGTGCGGTCTGCACCCCAGTCAGTACGACCAACCACACGAAGAACAACGAGGGCCTTCTGACAAGAGGTTCTAAGGTAATTAATATGATTGGGGAAGGTCAATCTTTTGTCAAAGATGACCCCCAGAAACTTCGCCTCCTCGGCCACCTTAATTGGCACTCCAGCAATGCTCGGGCTAGGTTCTAGAAAAAATTTCATCTGGTTAGTAAAATGCACACAGACCATCTTGGAGGGCGAGAACTTGAATCCGTTGAGAGACACCCACCCCTGGATGCGATCAACGCACAGTTGCAAGCGCCTCTCAAGGGACGCAAGTCCTCGACCTTGTGCTGAGCTATCCCACAGACAAAAGACTACACAAAACAGCCAAAACTATGCTACGCGGGACACACCACATACCCAAACAAATGTCTGGTGTGCTTATTTAGGAGGTAGCAGTGAAAAATGGTTGTGTACAGTTCATTTATATATAAAACACACTTGTCAGAGTCTCAAAACACCTCAACTCATCTTGCAAATGTAGCAGGCATGCGTATGCCAAACTTGTGAATACTCCTGTAAAAACCTGTACTGGTGGCTGCAACTGCTGTCCCATAACAATGCACTCAAATGAGCTTTACGCAGTGTAAAAGTGCTTGTGTTTGGCTCAGAATAGACACCAGAGACATCCCTCATGACAATTACAGTAGAATGACACCTCAGATGCACCCAGTGTAGCAGGATCATGCAAAATTACACTTCTGCATGTCACACTATTTTGCCCCCACCCGGGTCTGCCCTGGGGGACTTGGGTGGGGTTAGGTATTTTTTAGTTCCCAGGGTCACCCTGGTCAGCCCCACAGGGTGGGTTTTTCTCTCTATTCTGGGGCATGTGTTTCTGTCTACCCTTTGTCCATTCACCTGTATTTGCCTTTTTAAAACTCTCCCTACTGTCTGCACTGCCTGTAGCTCTTGATATTGGATGTGTGTTGCTAAATGGTCTTAGCTTTATTTAGGCCCCATGTGTTAGGTTTATTTAATGTATTTGACCGGCTGGTGACATACATTCAATGTTCTGTTTATTTTTTTTCACAAGCAGTGCAGGCACGTCCTGAGAAAGCCTTGTTGCTGTCGGGACGTTAAGCAATGTACAATCAATCAGTCACACTATTTTGGCAGCTTATTTCACTCTGAGGTCAGCTGTCTGATGAAATGCACATGCTGACACTATTTCATTGTAGTTTTCATCTTAACATTTGACCTTCAGCCCCCCCTACCCCCCAGCTCCACCCAACCCCCCCCCCCACCCCACCCCACCCTGTCCACCCCCCCTCTCACTCCCCCCCCCCCTCACCCAACCCCACCCTACCCCACCCCACAACTTCAATAACTGAAAAAGTGCATTATTTTTAACGCATTTATCAAACTGAACGCCCCAAACCCCACCCCTTTCAAGGTCGAAGGTCAGACACATGACAAAAAATAAATGAACAAACACACTAAACATAGCTCACAGTGCAGGAAAACAGAGTGTTGCAATGCAAAACATGCAACAAAAAGCCTATAAAACTGCAAACGCAGCGATTTTTGGGCAAAATTTCAAATTTTTCATGATTTTCTCAGTTTTCCAACTGCTAAAGTCCAAACTCGATGATATGGTTACATTAAACCAGTTTCTGGTCTATGTCACATATGGCATGTGGTGCACCTGACAGGTCACGGATTACAGTGCCGTTTCCATACTGTCCAGTCTCTTAGCCTTGGTCAGTCCCAGTCATCCCCTAATTTTTCAATTCCCTAAAAAACACTACCGCCCACCAGCTGCACATTTGCCAAGCACAAAATACAAAAAAAAAACACAAAAAAACAGCACATCACCCGTCTCATTTCTTGGCTATGAGACTGGTTCCTTACCAACTCCACACCCAAGCACAGCTGAAATCAGTGTGCCCCTCAAATCAGTACGTCAATGGCAACTCAACATAGGCCCACAATTGTCCACTGGATAAGCTCAGGATGGTATGAATCAAAGCACCAAACATGTCTCCTCTTAGCTAACCAGAAATTTCCAGCAAATTCCAACATTCAGCCCTACTACAAATTTTCAAACAAGGCAAAAATTATTTTTAAAAACACCGGTCCTCTTACTGCCTGAACTGCCCAATTTAAATATATAACATGACCTGAAAGGCTGTTCGAAGAATTAGGGGCAGGGGTGGCTCGGCGTCTGTTGGCCATCTTAGAGATGGTGCCAGCTTGGTCACAGATAAAACAGCTGTGGCCAGTTTGCTTGCCTCCACCATTGCCCATAATTCTTCAACAGAGACATCCCTGTTGAACCCTTCTTCCAGAGATAGAAGGAGAAGCGAGAGTCTCGTCTTACATTATCGGAATTGCAGCAAGCCCTGCAGAAATGTAATGACTCTGCTGCTGGTCTAGATACTGTCCACTATCAACTACTAACGCATCTGCCTGAGATGTCACTCCTTGTACTTCTCAAGGCCTTTAACCATGTCGGGATAACTGGCCATTTTACACCGTCTTGGCGCCAGGCTGTGGTTGTGCCGATCCCAAAGCTGGGTAAGGATCCTCCCGACCCAGGCAACTACCGGCCAATCGCTTTGACGTCATGCTTATGTAAAACTATGGAACCCCTGGTCAACGCCCGCCTGTTGTGGCATCTTGAGTCGCAGGGTCTCATGACAGATCTCCAGTGCAGTTTCTGGCACTTCCATAGTACAACTGACCATCTAGTCCACTTTGAGTCGTTTATCCAAGATGCTTTTGTACACAAGCAGCATGTCTATGCAATTTTCTTCGATCTTGAGAAGACGTATGACACTACCTGGAAGTATGGTATAATGTTTGACTTGTTGGACATGGGTTTTAAAGGGCACCTGCCCGTTTTTTTTTTCACAACTTTTTGTCTACCCGGTCGTTCCATGTCTGTCGGTGTGGGCTCCACCCTCTCCGACTCCTTTGAACAGGAGATGGGTGTCCTGCAGGGCAGCATTCTGTCTCCTGTTTTATTCAGTATTAAGATTAATAACATTGTATAGGCCGTCAAGGATGATTCTGAGTGCTCTTTGTTTGTTGACGACTTTGCTTTGTGCGCACAAGGTCGAGGACTTGCGTCCCTTGAGAGGCGCTTGCAACTGTGCGTTGATCGCATCCAGGGGTGAGTGTCTCTCAACGGATTCAAGTTTTTGCCCTCCAAGATGGTTTGTGTGCATTTTACTAACCAGATGAAATTTTTTCCAGAACCTAGCCTGAGCATTGCTGGAGTGCCAATTAAGGTGGCCGAGGAGGCGAAGTTTCTGGGGGTCATCTTTGACAAAAGATTGACCTTCCCCAATCATATTAATTACCTTAGAACCTCTTGTCAGAAGGCCTTCGTTGTTCTTCGTGTGGTTGGTCGTATTGACTGGGGTGCAGACCGCACTGTTTTACTTCGACCGCACCGGGCCCTTGTTCGGTCCAAACTGGATTACGCTCTGTGGTATATGGCTCGGTTTCCAAGTCTGTTCTACAGTGTTTGAACACAATTCACCATGAAGGTCTGCGGATATGTCTGGGGGCCTTCAGGGCGTCACCAGTTCTTAGTCTGGATGCCAAGGCAGGGGAACCTTCTCCCAAGCTTCGCCGCATCTACCTCATGCTCAGCTACATTCTAAAACTGAAGGCCCATCCTGACAATCTTGCCTATTATGATTGTGTTTTTAAACCACCGTTTGCAGAGATTTACGATACCCATCCGGGAGCTGTCTGTCCACTTTCCTTCCATGTCTGACCTCATCTGCAGGCGGCCAGAGTGGACCTGGACAGAGTTTCGGAATCTCTGCAACACATCACTCCACCCTGGCTATTACCAGTTCCTGACATCTTGCTGGACTTGACTCTACCCCACCAGCCATATACCAACAGAGCCTCAATGAACTCCTTTCAAGTTTTCCTGGCTATTATCATATCTATACGGATGGGTCAAAGTCTGAGGATGGGAGAGTGGCTGCAGCCGCAGTGTCCTCTCGCCATCCTAGACGCCCATTTAAGCACCGCCTCCCAGATAACTCATCTGTATTTATTGCAGAACTGCAGGCGGTTCTGCTTCCACTCAAACATGCTTATCGGTCTAGGGAAAGGAACTTCCTGATTCTGTTTGACTCTCTTTTTGCCCTGTAGGCCCTTCAGGGCGCAGGAACAGACCACCCACTGCTGGTGCAGATTAGAGAGTTCTACGCAGACTTGATGAAGGAATATTTTATCATTTTTATTTGGGTCCCAGGGCATGTGGGCATCAAAGGCAACAGGATCGCAGATTCTGCTGCCAATGATGCCCGCAACAACCCTGTCCCTGACGCACAGACTGTTTATGGTGATTTTAAACCTATGATTAGTGCGTACATAGCCATGAGTGGCAGTCCGAGTGGGACAAAGAGGAAGCTAACAAGCTGCATGAAGCTCTTCCGAATGTGTCCGACAGTCTACCTTACCGCTGTGGCAGCCGCCGTGAGGAGATTGTCCTTGCTCGGCTCCACATCGGGCACACGTATATTACACACTCTTATTTACTAAAACAGGAGGAGTGTCCATGGTGTTATGCCTGCGATGAGCAGTATTCTGTTAAACACATTTTGCTGTCTTGTGCCGATTTAATTGACACAAGATATAAACACTTCACAACAGACTCCTTGAAGGCTTTGTTCCAGGATGTACCCCCGGACAAGATCTTCAGTTTTCTTAGAGAGTGCAATATTTTTAATAAGATTTGAGCATTCATAGACTATGACAATTCTATTAAAGACCTGTGGCATTTTAGCATGAAATATTTTTAAGATATATTTACATCTTGTCTTAAGGCCTTTCTTTTAGTCTGGCCTTAGTTGCCTGCTTGGCGTTAAACCTAAGTAACTAACTAACTTGTTACTTGTCATGGTCTTGTTTTCCAGCTGCCAAGGGAGGTGAATTTCCTCCAATGGCGTCAGCGTTGGTGAAGGCAGTAGGAGAGTTCAAGAAATGCAGACATGTTAAAGAAGTCCGACTGGTGGTGTCATCTCCAGAACATTTTCAGCAAATGTCACAGGCCATAGAGGACATGTTGAGTCCTAAGCAGTCACCACAGAAAGGTTATTATACATGTTTTATTACTGGCATATACAATATATACAGTTGAAAATTAGATTGAATAAGACATGGTATGGTATGATATGGTGTCTCCGAGGCACATATATCCATCTAATTAAAGATGCTCAAGGTGCCGCCATAGGGATGGAAGCTGGAGCTTTGAAAGCCTGCTGCTACTAAGTGCTATTAATTTCAGTGCATGTGAAATATTTCTGTTTCCATTTCACCGGCCCTAGCGGGCCTTCTCTTTTCGAATAGTGGTAATGGGATTTTTAATGTGCGCACTTGATGATTATGCGTGCTGTGCACATGAAGGCGAGACAGGCAGCTGTAAACCGAGTCTTACGTAAATTTGACTTGATGGGAATGAGGAAAAGTCCACATCCCATTCCTGCCCACCAGGGGATTCGAACCTGGGATCTTACGACTGCCAGCGCAGTATCTTATCCCTAACCCCATGCTTCTCAAAGTACTGTGATTTACTTGCTGTTTTTTTTTTCTCCACAAAGTACAAAGTATTGTGTTCACAACCATCACCCTTACTTCCTGCCTTTAATTTTCAGAGTATGCGAGATAATATTTGGTCCTGGTCACAATGCATTGGTGTCATGAAAAAAATATGTAACACAATTCTATTTTATTATGAAAAACTTGGATGTAAGCTGCGAAGAAGAGATCAAACAATCTACAGTAGCATAGATTATATCAACAGGTTTTGTGCATTGAATGGAGCTTCAGTGTATTGCTTTTTGTGCGTTTCCAGTAAATAAAACATCAATGAAACATATGCAAAAAGCGATAAATCTGCTTTATATATCTTTGAATTTTTGTGCGAATTCTGGGTTTATAACATTTTAACCAGTGTCATATATCAGATGTCAACAAAAAGATCATTGCAAGCGTTAGTAAATCATATGGTAAATGTCGTCGGTACAAATCAAAAGTGCACACCAAAAACTTCCGAAATGGGCCTATTTGCAGTCAGTCTGTCCATTTCCTTGCTAATCAGATCAGTTTTTGTCCACCATGTCAAATGAAATGTTAGAAACCTGCAAACTTCAACATCGGTTATCATCAAACAGAAACAACTTACAGTCATATTTAAGTCCATTCTATTTGTAGAAATGACTTTTTAGGATGGGTCATACTGGGGCAAATTTAATAACATGTCCATGATGTCAAAGGTGGGCAGGTCTAATCCTCTGACAACTGAAGCAACAAGATAAAAAATTACGTCATGTCTAGTTGCGCCAACGTCGCTGCCGAACGTACATTTGGCGCAAAGCGCCATATGCGTATGTATGTGTGTGTGTATGTATGTAAACACGAGAATCTCTGATATTACTGTTACACACAAGCTTGAAACTTGGCGAAATATTTTCTACAATGGGTGGCTAGGAGAGCCTCTGAGCATATTGTAACGGGATGTCTCCTTGAAGACATAAAAGACAGATTAGAGAAAGTCGGTTGACCCAGATAAGAGTCCGTAATTTTTTGCTCACGTGCGATGCAAAAGTGAGTCTATGTTCTGGGTCTGTGGTAAACTTTAACGTTGGCATTTTCTCAGAGACTATTCAAGCCACAGTTTTCATACTTGGCCCAAGGATAATTTGTGGCAAGACCTTTCTAAGCATACCAATTTGAGTGACCTCTCATAACGGTCAAGGTCATAGGGGATCAGGAAATAGTTCAAAAATAGCTATATTTTGACATAATTTATTTTTTCTCAAATGCTATTCACAACTTCAAACCCAAACTTGGTACAAAGATACCAGATGGTAAGACTTTTCAATGCATACTAATTTGGATGAGCCCTTGGAAAGGTTAAGGGTCACAAGAGCTCATGAAATAGGACCAAAATAGCCTTATTTTGACAAAAGATGTTTTTTTCTCAAATACTATTTACAACTTCAAAACCAAACTTGCTACAGAGATACCTGATGGGAAGACCTTTCTATGCATACTAATTTGGTTGATTCCTCAGAAAGGTCAAGGGTCACAAGATCTCAGGAAATGGGTCCAAAATAGCCATATTTTGACCAAAAAAAGGTTTTTCTCAAATACTATTCACAACTTCAGACTCAAATTTAGTACAGAGATACCTGATGGTAAGACCTATCTATGCATACTAATTTGGATGACCCCTTGAAAAGGTTAAGGGTGACAAGATGCAAAGTAAAATGCCAATTTTGATAAAATGGTAGGTATTATCAACATTTTTGCAAATTTTCCAATCAAATTTGGCACAAAGGTTGATAAGACCTTCTTATGCATACTAATTTAGTCGACTCTTCGCTAAGGTCAAGGGTCACGGGGTTGACATGTGTGAAAAATGCTTACATTTTGAGAAAACATGGATTTTGCTGGTGCAGAATCCAGCCCTTTTTATTTATTGTCACAAAGGTCACACAAGTAAATAGGTCATGCACATGAACCATAATGGCTTTGCCTTACTTCTTGTCATATTTACTTGAAATTTTGGATATAGCTAGTTTTGATAAAGACATTGGATGAGTTTGTTAGCCAGCTTTGTACCATTTCAACTTCTTCAGTAAAAATTAATTCTTTTCAGAAAAAAATTTAAACAGTGAAAAACCTTGACTTCTGAAGAAAGTCAGACATTGGCGGTGACATAAACTCCGTCTGCACGCAGACATTGACGCAATACTCTAAATATGATGTAATTTTCTCTCGCGCACGCTCTCTCTGTCTCTCTCTCTTTCTCGCTATTTCTCTCTCTTTCTCTCTCTCTCTCTCTCTCTCACATTGGCTGCCGGAGGAGGCGGTCGACTTTTCCGTTCTCTCCACTGTGCAGTCAAGTGTGGCGGGATGTATCAGTTTGATGGACTGTTTTCTTATATTCTACAGTACATGGACGTTTTGTTTTCTAATTGTGCGCAATTGGATACCTGGATATTTTGTGATTTCACATTATGAGTGGCGATATTATCGTGTGTTTTTTAATGTTGTGTGTGGTGTTTTGGACCTAGTTTACATCGTGCATTGTGTGCTTGATACCGGACTCTAATGTGCTGTGCACTTCAACTGCTTTGCTTTGCTGGACATCAAACGCATATTGCGACTGAGAGTGAACTTACAGATTGTCTCACCACATCGCCAGTGCCTCTACGCTGCATGTTTCACTGACTAGCCACACTGGTCACCTTACTGTCTGCTATGTTTGTGATGTAACTGGCGACAATCCTCCCATCTGACCACTGTACAATTAGGGGGATTGTGACTCAAGTGCCAGCTGTGTTTACACAAGGCAATGCTGTTGGATCATGACGCTGCAGTCTGCCCGTCGAGTGGTCACGCTTGACCACCTATGTAAACAATTCCAGCTGTATCCGCCCAGGATCAACAGCTTGGCAGGTGTAGCATCCTACGTCATCAGTCCGTGACAGCAAGTATCCTGCACTTGACTTACGCCAAACCCGGTCCCCACCCCCACCCCTTTTTCCTGTCGCCTCCTCCACCCCTACCCACCCTCTGCATCTGAACACATCCGTGACGGGCTGCTGCTCAAGTCATGGCAGCCTAGCATCGCGCACTGACGGGCCGTGCCTCGAGTCGTTTTAGTGATACAAGGTAGTAGACTCATGTTTGCTCCCCCGTTTTGAAGCTTGCCAAAAATTGCGTTGTTTCCCTTGATACAGAATTACAGCCACATCCGCTCGTCATATCAGCGAAGGTTTGCAGCAAATTTAGATGGAAAAATGAATCTAAGGCGACCTATGTCAAGAGGTGAGATTCTCTGGATGCTGGATCTTGACAATCCTGCCGATAGGGATTCTGAGGAGTCTTTTTTGCCTCACAGTTGCCTGCTCGGCGTTAAACCCAAATAACTAACTAACTTTTTTGCCTCACAAAAGCGAAAATAGCAGTGACTGACAGTGATAAAGAAAGCAGTGCAGAAACAGTACCAGTATTAGAGCCTGTGGTGGTAGCAAGTACGAAAAAAACCCTAAAAAACCCACAAATTAATCCCCTTTTTGGAAGTTGGTGGCTTATACGAATCCTGCGACAAAGTTTTTTTCATTTAGTACACAAAATTTGGTGGTGATTGGACTTAATTCAAGCTTGCTGGACAGATTTGTTTACAGTTCCTGGTTTTCTGGAAGTGTCTTGGCGGCAGGCTCAGGCTGGCAGGAAGATAAAGCAATGGCAGTGCTAGTCACAATAGAGTTAACCCACCCCACTCCACCGGATCTACTCCTCTGATCTCCCTTTCATCTATACAACTCAGCTTAGTGTACACTGTGGACAGATTAAACAATGGCTATGTCGTCCACTGTGATAATTAGCCAGCTCCCCCACAATCATCCCTGCGGCTCCCCTGTTACACCAACAATCATAGACACTAAGGTCGATAACCAAAAAATCTTCAAGACAAGCGATGTAACTGTCCTCAGGCACTGGCGTAAGGCACTCAGCCTACGATATAATCATCTGCTAAAGCAGTACAATGTCAGTTTTTCTGTTGTGTGGAGAGACATTGACTTTGATGAAAGTGATCTCATCCTACACGACTTTAGCCTTCGCAGCAGAAACAGGGTTCTGCCAGATTGCCTGGCCAAGATATTTGTACAGATCTGGCGGGTAGATGTAATGTACATCTCAGTGCCCCTGTTCTACAAAAAGAAGCAATCCAAAGGGGGCTCGTGTCCCATCCAGGGCCTTAAGTGTGAGAAATGGGTGATGACAGAGTTTCACCAGCTTGTCGATCTAGTGAAACACCTGATGAAGGATGACCTCAACATGGACAGCCTTTTTTCTGTCGGCAGACAGCTGTCTCTGAGCCACTTTCCCGCTAGCGACATGTCACCCGCGCAAGATGCCCAGCCCACACCTACCGCCCAGCTGCGGTCTACAGCCGCACCTGGTAACATATGCCATCTCCTATCTGACGCAGCCACCTCCCGTCTAATTGTTGTGCTGCCTGACACACCACCCCACGCCTCCTTGGACACGTCAAGCACCCAGTCCGCACCCATCCTGTCCCAGGCAGAGCTTGAACCAACAGACGCACCGACCACCACCACTGCTGCTGATACCCTCTAACCTTTCCCCCTTAACCTCCCATAGAGTCAGTGACAGAGTCCAGTGCTGTCACCCTGAAGTACCCTTCTGTCTCCTAAGCCCTGCTGAGCCGATTACATTACCCCCCCCCCCCTTCCCCCCTCCCCTGCATTCTCCACTGCTGCTGCTCTCATTGATGTCACACCATGTAACTATAGCGAGTCCTTCGCACAACCTGTCTCAAGTGGTATGGCTATTACATCAGTCACTGAGCCGAACACTTCATGCGACTCTAATCCCCTCCCCTCCACCATCACTGTCCTCCCTCCTACCCCCCCCCCCCCCCCCCCCCCCCCCCCCCCCCCCGGCAACATATCTACTCCTTCTACAGCCGGATTAGGCCCCCTGACCCACACTGGGTTAAGGAAGTTCAGCATGTCCTAGACACAGACTTCATAGTGATTTTAAACCTGTGATTAGTGCGTACATAGCCCGCGAGTGGCAGTCCGAGTGGGACAAAGAGGAAGGGAACAAGCTGCATGGCTCTTCCTATGGTGTCCGACAGTCTACCTCATCGCTGCGGCAGCCGCCATGAGGAGACTGTCCTTACTCGGCTCCACATCGGGCACATGTATGTTACGCACTCTTACTTACTAAAACAGGATGAATGTCCATGGTGTTTTGCCTGTGACGACACTTTTTGCTGTATTGTGCCGATCTCATTGACAGCAGACTCCTTGAAGGTTTTGTTCCAGGGTGTTCCCTTGGACAAAATCTTCAATTTCTTGAGAGAATGCAATATTTTTAACAAGATCTGAGCATTCATAGACTGTGTGAATTTCACTATTTTGCCCTTTTTGAGAGTCTGTAGACGTTTCTTTTAAAGACTCGTGCGACATTTTAGCCTGCCATATTTTTAAGGAATATTTACATCTTGTCTTAAGACCTTGCTTTTAGTCTGGCTGACCAGATTTTTACCCATTCCGCCATGAGATGGCCTTAGTCGCCTGCTTGGCATTAAACACCAATAATAATAATAATCTTTTAAAGACTCGTGCGACATTTTAGCCTGCCATATTTTTAAGGTATATTTACATCTTGTCTTAAGACCTTGCTTTTTAGTCTGGCTGACCAGATTTTTACCCATCCTGCCGTGAGATGGCCTTAGTCGCCTGCTCGGCGTTAAACACCAATAATCAATTAATAATCAATTGATGAAAAATAAAGTCATCCTTGCCTGATGAGATCAGCTCAAAAATACTCAAGATATCTCTTCCATATATTGTCGAAAGTACCAAAATCAAAAGATCTGAGTGAAATCAACAACTTTTGCCCCATATCACTATTGCCTGTTTTGTCAAAGCCTTTAGAGTGGTACATCCATAAGCATCTATCAGAATACTTAGAAAACCGAAATCTCATCCATTCACTGCAGTCTGGCTTCAGACCAAACCATTCCTGTCACACTGCCTTGATAAGAATGGCAGATGCCTGTTTGTCATCTATTCATGGTTCCAAACTAAACAGGTGTAGTGTTCTTAGACTTCCATAAAGCCTTTGTCATGGTGACCCACGACATACTTATAAAGAAAATTTCCCTATATACTAAAAGCGCAGCCGTGTTTTTCAAATCCTACCTAGAAAACAGAAGACAAAAAGTTCTCCTTAATGGTACATACTCTAGTCATTGCATAGTCAAGCATGGCGTTCCCCAGGGCTCTATTTTAGGCCCTCTTTTATTTTGTATGTTCATCAACGACCTTCCACTCACAATTAGCGATGATAGTGTTGCATGCGATATGTTCGCTGATGATGCTGCGATACACACTCCGGATACGGATTTGTCAGTAATTGACACGCACCTACAATACACATTACAGGACTGTCATTGACAGCTGGTGTAGTAACAATTCCATGATCTTAAACCCTGCAAAGAGTGAATGTATGGTTGTAAGTACCCACCAAAAGCACCAGCTTGGCTCTCTCTCTCACTCAGCTTGTCCTTTCAAAGCATATCTGTCAGCCAGGTAACGAAACATCATCTTCTTGGTGTTACTGTAGATAACCAGCTTAAATGGCAATGCCATATTAGTAACATGTAAGGCATTATCAAAGAAATTGTTAATTATTTTATCCAAGTTAAAACATCTAGCTGATGTAGAAACATGAAAACTGTTCTTCAACGCCCACATCAGGTCACATAATTATATATTATGCTTCTACGGTGTGGGATGGCGCAAGCAAGGTCCAGTTAAAGAGGCTGAACTCTCTTCATCGTAGAGCCACAAAGCTTATCCTTTCAGACTTTAACTCAACAACGGATAATAAACTGAAAACCTTAGAAATTCTACACCTGAAAAATCATTTATTATACAATGGTATGGTATGGTATGGTACAGTGTCTCCAAGGCGCACATATCCATCTAATTAAGATGCTCAAGGCGCCGCTGTAGGGATGGAAGCTGGAGCATTGAAAGCCTGCTGCTACTAAGCGCTACTTTATGTGCAAACCTCCACCCGGCTATTAACTTTGGTGCATGTGAAATATTTCTGTTTCCATTTCACCGGCCCTACCGGGCCTTCTCATTTCGATTAGTGGTAATGGGATTTTTTTACATGCGCACTTGATGATTATGCGTGCTTTGCACATGAAGGCGAGACAGGCAACCTTAAGCCGAGTCTGTACGTAAATTTGACTCGATGGGACATGACAGACATGACGAGAGGTAGATCAAAAGCGATGCGTGGACATCAGCGACAACCAGTCAGAACATAACTCCCCCCCCCTCAACCCCCGGCCCACCCCCCCTGGACGAAATCAGCGAGAGCTGGAAGTCCGTATCCTTTAAAAATAGCATAGCATAGAATGAGGAAAAGTCCACATCCCATTCCTGCCCACCAGGGGATTTGAACCTGGGATCTTTCGACTGCCAGCGCAGTGTCTTATCCACTAAACTACGTCCCCATGTCAATAACAGAATAATGATGTTCAAAGTATTGATTTCCCACCCGGGTCTGCCCTGGGGGACTTGGGTGCGGTTAACTACTTTTTAGTTCTCACGTTCACCCTGGTCAGCCCCACAGGGTGGGTTTTCCCCTCTATTCTGGGGCGTGTGTTTCTGTCTACCCTTGGTCCATTCACCTGTATTTTCCTTTTTTAAACTCTCCCTACCTGTACCTCTTGATATTGGATGTGTGTTGCTAAATGGTCTTAGCTTTATTTAGGCCCCATGTCGTAGGTTTATTTAACGTATTGGACTGGCTGGTGACATACATTTAATATTCTGTTTAGTGTTTTTTTTTTTTCACAAGCAGTGCAGGCACATCCTGAGAAAGTCTTCTTACTGTCGGGACGTTAAGCAATGTACAATCAATCAATCAATCAAATTATTGAATAACAAACTCCCCAATTATATTAAGAAAATGTTTTCCCTCCCGGCATCAACATACTCCAGATCAAGGCAGTCCTCTACTGTGCCACAACCTAGAATCGATCTCTGCAAGACAAGTTTAGCATTCTCAGGTGCTAGCATGTGGAACACATTGCCCCAAAATATCACAACATCAGCAATGCTTTCGTCTTTTAAAACCGGTCTCTTCAAGTACCTCACCTCATCATTGTAAGATTTTCACAGCAGCCTGCACTTGCAGTGTACGATTTTCCCCTTTCTAACTCTTCATTTCAGTTATATCCTCAGCTAATACAAGATGCTAATACTGCAAGTATTGTGTGTGTGTGTGTGCATGTGCGTGTGTGTCTGTGTGTGTGTGTTTGTGCTCGTGTTTATGAATGTGTTTATGGATATGTACACTTTTACAACTGTGTGTATGTGTGAGATTATTGCGGCTGTGCGAACACCTGGATGTGTGTTTCTATGTTTATTTCCATTTCTTCAATGTTTTTTTTTTAAAGTTTATATTTTATTATTTTGCTCGTTTTATATTTCTTTTTTCCCAATTTAAAGATAGTATTTGTGATTTGTGTATTATATGTAAAGTAGATTAGCAATGGCAAGTTCGAAAAATGGTTTCACCAAAACTTTCACCATTGTTAAATAAAGAATCATTGTCATTGTCATTGTCTCTCCTCTCTCTCTCTCTGCCGTGAGATAGCCTTAGTCACCTGCTCGGCGTTAAACCCAAATAACTCTCTCTTTCAGTCTCTCTCACAAACATGCGCACATCTCCAAGAGGTATAGATTCTCATGAGCCCAGAGGGCGCATGAGGATCTATGCCCCTTGGAGATGTTTGGAGCGCGCGTGCATGCACACAGACACACACACACATCGACATGCTTTCAGAAGAGCATAAAGGTCATGTTTCACATCCCGGGGTTTGAAACACACACAGTCCTTGCGCAACTCTAGATTACATGTTCTTATGTGCGGACACACATTTGTTCTTGCACACTAAAAAATAAAGGCATAAACACACGTAAAAGAGATTAAGAAATTATTTAACCAAATTAAAGTTTCATAATAAATAAAACAATGAAAACAGCAACAAAACTAAAACTAAACAAATATAATTAACAGACGGGAAAAAAAAAGAAGCTTGAAGACGTTGGTGGTGGCAAGGGAAGTCCACCACAACCACTACACCGATAACCAAGGCTATGCCAGTCCGCTCACAATCATGACAATCTTTTAGCGCTTATAACGTAGGCCACACTGGCCCACCACACGGCTGTAAAAAAAAATATACTTGACTGTCGTACAGTGACTGCCGGAACATGAGGCAGCGGTCACCTAGGAGTAGGCATGTATAGCCTTACAGCTGACTTCGTAAAAATGGAGGTCCAGTCGCCGTGTCTGACATCAGTACACTGAGCCACTGTCTCGGCATCTGCAGACACCCACTGGTCACCTCCAGCGTGCCACCAGCGCAAAAACTGCATACAATAGAAAGCTCTATAAGCTACTATTTCTATATCTAAATTAACACACAGTGCTTCTTCACACACAACATTATTTAGACTCGTGAATGAACGTTCCCCACCCGGGTCTGCCCTGGGGGACTTGGGTGGGGTTAGGTATTTTTTAGTTCCCAGGGTCACCCTGGTCAGCCCCACAGGGTGGGTTTTTCTCTCTATTCTGAGGCATGTGTTTCTGTCTACCCTTTGTCCATTCACCTGTATTTGCCTTTTTAAAACTCTCCCTACTGTCTGCACTGCCTGTAGCTCTTGATATTGGATGTGTGTTGCTTAATGGTCTTAGCTTTATTTAGGCCCCATGTGTTAGGTTTATTTAATGTATTTGACCGGCTGGCGACATACATTCAATGTTCTGTTTATTTTTTTTCACAAGCAGTGCAGGCACGTCCTGAGAAAGCCTTGTTGCTGTCGGGACGTTAAGCAATGTACAATCAATCGTGAATGAACGACTTCTCTTACTTACTTACTTACGCCTGTCACCCCTACCCGGGTATAGGCCGTTGACGAGAGACCTCCAGCAACTCATGTCCTGTGCTTCTCCTTCGATTCTACTCCAGGTGGTTCCCAGTCTCTTGATGTCTGCTTGGAGGTCTCGACGCCAGGAGTTTCTCGGCCTACCTCTTTTTCTCTTTCCCTGGGGGTTCCATGACAATGCCTGCCAAGTGATACTGGAAGCTGGCTTTCTCAGACTGTGACCGATCCATCCCCATCTTCTTCGCCCAATTTCATTCTCTGCCGTTATCTGCTCTGTTCTCTCCCAGAGTCTGACGTTGCTGATCTTCTCTGGCCAGTGGATTTTTCAAAATTCTTCTAAGGCAACTGTTTATGAAGGTCTGTACTCTGTTGACTGTGGTTTTTGTCAATCTCCAAGTCTCTGCTCCATATAGGAGAACTGCTTTTACATTGGAGTTGAAAATCCGGACTTTGGTGTGTTGTGACAGCTCTCTGGAACTCCACACTTTTTTCAACTGGAGAAAGGCTGCTCTGGCTTTACCGATTCGTGCTCTGACATCTGCATCAGAGCCGCCTTTTTTGTCTATGATGCTCCCGAGATAGGTGAAGGACTCCACCTCCTCCAACGGGGTGCCAGCAAGCAAGACTGGTTCTTCCCCGGTTGCGTTCAGCCTCATTGTCTTTGTTTTCTGTTTGTGAATGGTGAGGCCCACTTGGGACGAGATGTCAGCAAGCCTCGTGGTCTTGTCCTGCATTTGTTGATGAGTGTGGGTCAGTAATGCCAAGTCGTCTGCAAAATCGAGGTCGTCAAGCTGTGTCCACAGTGTCCACTGTATTCCACTTCGTCTGTGCTCTGTGGTCATCTTCATGACCCAGTCTATGGCCAGTAGGAAGAGGAACGGAGACAGCAGACACCCCTGCCTGACACCAGTTCTGACCTGGAGCTCCCTGGTGAACTGCCCTTCGTGGATCACGCGACATGTCATGCCATCGTAGCTGCTTTTGATCAGGCAGACAAGCTTTGTGGATACACCGTAGTGTCGTAGGAGTTTCCACAGAGTCTCTCGGTCCACGCTGTCAAATGCTTTCTCGTAATCCACAAAGCTGACGTACAGCGGGGAGCTCCACTCCAGAGACTGTTCCACGATGATGCGGAGAGTGGCGATCTGGTCTGTACATGATCGGTTCTTCCTGAATCCTGCTTGCTGGTCTCTCAGCTGGGGGTCAACGGAGCTCCTCATTCTCTCTAGGATAATCCTGTTGAAGACCTTTCCTGGTACTGACAGCAAGGTGATTCCCCTGTAGTTGGAACACTTGCTGAGGTCGCCTTTCTTGGGACGCTTGATTAGGTACCCCTCCTTCCAGTCAGCCGGCATCACCTCCTTTTCCCAGATCTTTCCAAACAGTGGGTACAGCATCTCCACTGTTGTCTCTAGGTCTGCTTTCAGAGACTCCGCCGGGATGCCATCTGGCCCTGCTGCTTTGCCATTCTTCAAAAATGCCTCTGCTCTTCTGATCTCTTCCCGGCTGGGTCTGTCACAGCTGATGGGTAGGTCGGTCTCTGCCGGCTGGATGTCTGGGGGGTCGGGTGGGCTAGGTCTGTTCAGTAACTCTTCAAAATACTCGGCCCATCTGTCGAGTTGGTCTGCTTTGTCTGCAATAGGCTTGCCTTCTTTGTCTTTTACTGGTCTTTTTGTATGGCCATACTTGCCCGACAATCTTCTGGTAATGTCGTAGAGCTGTTTCATGTTGCCACTGCCTGCTGCCTTTTCTGCCTCTGCTGCCAGGTTGTCTGTGTAGGCCCTCTTGTCTGCCCTGATACTCCTCTTCACCTCGCGGTTGGCTTCCGAGTATTCCCCCTGTGCCCTTACTTTGGCTGCTCTCGTGCGACTGTTGTTGACAACTGCTTTCTTCTGCTTCCTCATTTCTATCTTCTTCAAGGTCTGTGCCGACAGCCAGTCCTTGTGATGGTGTTTCCTAAACCCTACAGTGTCTTTGCAGGTTGAGTTCAGCGCCTCTCTAACTGCCTTCCACTGCTGCTTTGTGGTGACCGCCTCCTCTTCATTTACTAGCTCCTGTAGCGCTTGAAACCGGTTAGACAGCACCAGTTTGAACTGTTCTCTCACTCCAGTCTCTCTCAGGAGGCCTACATTATAGCGTTGTCTTCTTGTTGTCTCTGTGCGGCTTTTCTTTAACTTGAGCTTCATTCTCAAGGTAAGCAGATGGTGGTCTGAGGCGACATCTGCTCCCCTCCTCACTCGAACATCTTGAAGGGATCTTCTAAATTTCTTGCTAATGCAGATATGGTCTATTTGGTTCTCTGTTGTATGGTCAGGTGAGACCCAAGTTGCTTTGTGTATTCTTCTGTGTGGGAAGATGCTGCCTCCAATGACAAGTCGGTTTAGAGCACAAAAGTCTACAAACCTCAACCCGTTCTCACTCATCTCCGAGCCTAGTCCCTGTCTCCCCATCACCTCTTCATATCCGGTGTTGTCCTCCCCTTTGTTTCCTCAAAACACATTACCGATGACATGACTGTCTGGAAATAGTCTACTTGCTTACCAATTTTAGCCTAAGACCCAAAGGGTCCCCCCACGAGGCTCTCGGGGATCCCTAACAGGGACGAGAGTAGCCTCCCCTACCCATCCGGTCACGTGCCCGGTGGTGTCTCCTTTAGCCAGTTGTCTACTTCGCTGTTAGCGTACGCACGCGTTTACCTGAGCCTCTGACCCTTCGTAGACTGTGTACGGTTCGACCGGCCTCTCTTCGCCTAGCCTCTCGTCTCTGCTTCTGGCGTCGCCTTCTTCTCTGCTAGCCCTCGTCTGTGCCTCGTGCTGTTTGCTGGGCCTGGGGCCTTCTTCTCCTTCTCGGCTTCCTTCGCTCACGGTGGTTTGTGCTTCGGCGCTCCGCCATGGAAAGGTAACGTCTCGGTCGCCGCCTACGTCTCGCCCGGCTGGGCCGGACGTCGGTCTCGTCTCGAACTTTTTGGTTCTCTCTCGCGTTTCGTCGTGAGCTTCACTCGTTTACCTGGTTCGGAAGTTATGTAGGCGGGTTGTTCCCGCCGCCGGTCGCCTTTCATCTTTGGGTTTGTGTTGCAGTCATCAAGTGCGCACCTGTCCCCGATGCGGCGACTTTCAGTGGCCTAGTGACCGGCATGAAGTCTGTCTTCCGTGTTCTGGCTGCTCCTCGGACCTCGCCTGCGCTGTCTGCTCTTCGTGGCCGGAGGTTCGTTGGTCGGAGCTTTGGAGGTTCTACCGGCGCGAGCGACCTGTCACAGCACGCCGGGACCCAGTCAAGCTCCCCTCCTCGGAAGTGGAGAAACGCACGCCTCGTCTGCCTGGTAAGACTATTCCTGCTACGGTGTCCGCACCGCCCTTGCCCGCTGACTCCTCCGGCGAGTCGCCAAGCCGGCATGGTGCCCCCCTCCTTGAGCCCCGGGCACCGCGACTGTTGTCGCCTGTTAGTAGACGCGTGGGCCTTGTGGCCCCCCCTAAGCCCGCTGACTCCTCCGGCGAGTCGCCAAGCCGGCTCCGTGCCCCCCTCCTTGAGCCCCGGGCACCGCGACTTTTGTCGCTCGTCGATACACGCGTCGGCCTTTCGGCCTCTCCGTCTAGTTGTGCCCCCCTCCTTGAGCCCCGGGCACCGCGACCCTGGTCGCCTGTTACTAGACGTGTTGGCCTTATGGCCCCCCCTCCTAAGCCCGCTGACTCCTCCGGCGAGTCGCCTAGCCGGCTACGTGCCCCCCTCCATGAGCCCTGGGCACCGCGACCGTCGTCGCCTTCTACCCTTCACCGTGGCCTTTCGGCCCCAGCTGCTAGTCCGCAACGTGCCCCCCTCCTTGAGCCCCGGGCACCGCGACGGTTGTCACCTTTTCCTCCTCCTCGGGACAGAAGAGACCGTCCCCGTTCTTCCAGGCGCCTTGAGGTCGACCGTCGGCTTAGCCCTCGTCGCGTGGATAGGAGACGTAGCCCCCGGCATTCGTCGTCCTCTCGCTCGACTTCCTCTTATGCCTCCCGTCGGCGCAGCCGTTCTCCGCAGCGCTGTTCCTCTCGGCGCCCCTCACCACACTCCTCTCGTCAGAGTCTTCGAGACGACAGGACTCCGCCTCGTTCTCGGCGCAGTAGTTCTCATCGGGATCGACGCTCTCATCGTTCCCGACGCCCTTCACCTCTTACTTCCCCGCACCGGCATCAGCGTAGCCCCTCGGCTCCTCCTCCACCGCCTGCGCGCGTTGGCTTACCTACGGTGCTTCGGTCTTCCCCGCTGCCATCGCCTGCCATCGATGGAGAGACCTTAAGCCTGCTGCCAGAGGACTCCGTGTCGGCCTTGCTTGGGTCCGGCAGCCGTTCGCCCTCTCAAGCGGAGGATACAGCGTCCCCAGCTACCCTGTCCTCTCCTCGTGGCGAGACTCTCCGAGCCTTGGACGACGCCGCCCGTCTGATCGCGGCGTGCCTTCCCGCGGATGCCTGCCCACCTTCCCCGCCGCTGAAGAGGAAAGCGGCCGCCTTTGTGGACGCTGCTCGGCAGGTTAAGAAATTCAAGTCGCTTCCCCAGCCGCCTGCCTTCCGCGACCTAGCTGACGCCCTGTCTGCGCACCTCCAGCGAGATTCCGCTTCCGACTCGGACTTTTTCTCTGACCGCCGCTGGCCTTCCGGTGTCGACATCGCCTTTCGGCAGTCCTGGTACGCCGGCCACTCGCAATCCTTCTCGTGCTCGCTGCCTCCGGTGGATCCGCCTGCGCTGGTGCTCGCCGGCGGCTCTTCTCAGCTCAACCGTGTCCTGCCTCGCGGCCTAGAACGTACCGCCTCACTCGTCCGTAACGCCCTCGCTTGTTCGGGTTTTTTGGAGCTCCTCACACAAGCCTTCATTAGCCGTATCGAGGCAGCCTGGCTTCCCTCTGCTCCTCCCCTGCTGTCGGATCTTCACACCTTGGCTGTTGCAGCCAACCGAGCGGCCTACCATTCGTCCGTCAACGCCATGGCAGCGGCCGCCAACTGTGACTTGATGCGGCGTGATGTGGTGCTCCAGTCCTGCCCGGGTCTTCCCCGTGATGTGAAGTCCCAGCTACGCCGGGCCCCGGTCGGCGCTCCGCTCCTCTTCGGCCCTTCCTGGCAGTCCCTGAAGGAAGCTAACAAGGACCGTTGGCCCAGCGCCCCCTCGTCTCGCTTTCCGCCAACCCGCAAGGCCTCGGGTCGCGCCCTGCGGTTCGTCAGACCCTCCGCGACGGCCCCTGCCTCCGCCTCGGCCTCCCGTCCTCTCTCCTCTTCCCGTGCGCCCGGTCCTGCCCGCGCCCGTCCTGCCCATTCTGCCCGACCTGCCGTTCCGGCCTGGCCCAAGCCCGCCCGCCGCCCTGGGCGTGGGAGGGCCCCCTGACTTCTACTCGCCTCCGCCCCCGCCGACCGCTTCGGGGTCGCCTGTCGGCGGGAGGCTCGCTCTGCACGGAGACGTCTGGCGCTCCCTGTTTCCGGACGACCCGTGGATCCTCTCCCTTGTCTCAGTCGGTCTTCTCATCTCCTTTCGTTCCCCGCCCCCGCTTCGGCGATCCCCCCTGTGGACCGAGATTCCGTCAGACCCGCCCAAGGCCGATGCCCTTCGCGGAGAAGTCGCTGCTCTTCTCCAGAAAGCTGCTACGGAGGTCGTCGCCTGCCACGACTCCCCCGCCTTCTACAGCCGACTATTCGTCGTCCCCAAGCCTGGAGGCAAGTGGAGGCCGATCATCGATCTCTCCGCCCTAAATCGGTTCATCGCCGCCCCGTCCTTCCGGATGGAGACAGCCAGGTCCCTTCGTGCGGCCGTCCAGCCCATGGATTTCGCTGTCAGCCTGGACCTGTCCGATGCCTACCTGCACGTCCCAATCCATCCTGCCTCCCGCCGGTACCTCCGCTTTGCCATCGACGGGACTGTTTTCCAGTTTCGGGCCCTCCCCTTCGGTCTCAACCTCAGTCCGTGGGTGTTTACGCGGATCATGAACGCCGTGGTAGCCAGAGCCCGTCGTTCTTCTTCCAGCCCGATCTCCAACTACTTGGACGACCTTCTTCTGCGGAACCAGTCGGTGGCCTCTCTTCTCCTGGACAGGGATGCGCTTCTCCTCCTGTTATCTCGCCTCGGCTTCCTGGTTAACGCCGGCAAGTCCGACCTCACTCCCTCTCGCCACTTCGTGCACCTGGGGATGGAGTTTGTGACCGACCGCAACCTAGTGCGTCTTCCCGAGCCGCGGATCCAGAAACTCGCCGATCTCGCCCGTCTGGTAGCTCAGGAAGCGGCTGTCCCCGCCAGGGTGTGGCTCCAGCTCCTCGGCCTGATGAGTGCTGCGGCAGATCTCCTTCCCCTCGGTCGTCTGTACTCTCGTCCTCTTCAATTGCATCTTCTCCTCCACTGGAGACCGTCCTCCGGCGATCTCTCCACCCTGGTGCCGATACCTCCTTTGCTGCGGCCCCATCTGCTTCGCTGGACGGACGTTTCTTGGCTCGGCTCCGGGATTCCCCTGACCTCACCACTGCCCCGTCTCTCTCTCTGCGTCGATGCCAGTCTCGCCGGGTGGGGCGCTCACCTTCTCCCGAGTTTTCGCTATGCGGCCGGCCGCTGGAACGAGGACCTAGCTTCGCGGCACATCAACTGGCTGGAGCTGAATGCAGTTTGGCAGGCCCTCCGCGCTTGGGAACCCGATCTTCGGACACAGGACCTCCTTGTCCTCTCCGACAACTCCACGGTCGTCGCTTACATACAGAAGCAGGGAGGGACCCGCTCGCCCGACCTCTGCATCCTTCTCTACCGACTCCTTCGCTGGTGCGAGGACCGCGGCATCTCCCTACGAGCCCGTCACATTCCAGGTCACCTGAACGTTTTGGCAGACTCCCTCTCTCGGCGGGGCCAGCTTCTTCACACAGAATGGACCCTGCGCCGGGACATCTTTCGCCTGATCTGCGAGCGTTGGGAGACTCCCCTTGTCGACCTCTTCGCCACCAGGTGGAACCACCAGCTTCCCCTCTTCGTCTCCCCGATTCCCGACCCGCTGGCCTGGGCGGTCGATGCGCTCTCGATCCCTTGGGACGGACTAGTTGCCTACGCCTACCCTCCGACGGTCCTGGTCCCCAAGGTCCTGCTCAAGCTCCGGGGGTGCAACGCAGTCCTTCTCCTGGTGGCCCCGTTCTCCTGGGACAGATCTTGGACCACCGACCTGCTCAGTCTCGCCACGGATCCGCCCCTTCCACTTCCCACCTCTCGCACGATGCTCAAGCAGCCCCGCCAGCCGCTCTTCCACCCCTGCCCCGAGCGACTTCTCCTACACGCCTGGCGATTGTGCGGCACGCCCTCTCCGCTAGAGGCTTCTCGAGTGCGGCAGTGGACGCTATCGCTTCAGCCCGCAGACCTTCCACCAGATGTGTCTACGAAGGAAAGTGGCGAGTGCTCCGTGCCTGGTGCTCTGACCGTCGTCTCTCCCCCGTTGATCTGACGACCCCGCAGCTCGCGGACTTCTTCCTTTGGCTCTTCCATGACCAAGGTTTGGCTCCCATCACGATCCGTGGCTATCTCTCCATGATTGCCGACACCTACCGTCACCTCGGCCGTCCCGACCCTGGTGCCTGCAAGGACCTGGCTGACCTTATGGCGCATTTCGGCTTGCAGCGTCCGGTTTCCCGCTCCCTCGTTCCACGCTGGGATCTACCCTGGGTCCTCACCTGGCTGAATTCAGACCGTTTTGAACCGCTCCATCTGGCCAGCTTCGCGGATGTGACTCGGAAGACCTGCTTCCTGGTGGCCCTCGCCACGGCAGCCCGCGTCAGCGAGCTCCACGCGCTCTCGTCTCGCCCTTCCTGCCTGCAGTTCCGGGTGGATGGCTCCGTTCAGCTTCTCCCGGATCCGTCCTTTCTCGCTAAGACTCGATCTCCCTTGACGGCGCCTCAGGTCATCGTTATTCGCCCGCTTAAGGGGCCCGACCTTCCTCGGGAGACTCGCCAGCAAGATCCGGTGCGTGCTCTCCGTATCTACCTGCGTCGCTCCAAGTCCGTACGGAGGGGACGGACTCGTCTCTTTTTGCCTCTGACCGCCGGCAGAACTGACATCTCTGCCCAAACGATCTCCTCCTGGCTCCGCTGGGTAATACGGTCCGCCTATTGCGACCTCTCCCCACAGGGAGCCGAGGCCCTCAGGATACGCGCCCATGAAGTTCGCGCTATGGCCGCAAGTCTCGCCTTCGACCGCAACTGCGCGGTTAAGGACATTGTGGCCGCAGTGGGATGGCGGGCCGAAACCACCTTTGCCCGCTTCTACCTCCGCGACCTGACGGCCCAGCGCGACAACCTCTCTCTGGTGGGCGACATCTCGGCGGCACAGCACTCCCTCCAGGCGCCCCTGGCGCCTTAGGTATGCACTTCGCTAAAATTGTCGGGAGTGTGTAATCAGGAGTGACGGGCCGTCCTCGTCCCTAATGAGGTTTCAGAAAGGGATTCTGCGGCACCCTCCTCCTTTTTGGCATTCTTCCAGACAGTCATGTCATCGGTAATGTGTTTTGAGGAAACAAATTAATTTTTCTCTAAAATGTATTTTTTCGAAAAATACTTACCGATGACATGACTCGGAGGTCCCTCCCTCCTCCCCGCTTGCCGCTGGTAACTCCGTAGACAACTGGCTAAAGGAGACACCACCGGGCACGTGACCGGATGGGTAGGGGAGGCTACTCTCGTCCCTGTTAGGGATCCCCGAGAGCCTCGTGGGGGGACCCTTTGGGTCTTAGGCTAAAATTGGTAAGCAAGTAGACTATTTCCAGACAGTCATGTCATCGGTAAGTATTTTTCGAAAAAATACATTTTAGAGAAAAATTAATATTTTGGCATTAAAATCGCCCATGACAATGGTGATGTCTCGCTCCGCACATTTGTCCACGGCACTCTGGAGTCGGTCGTAGAACTCTTGTTTCTCTTCCTCGTCACTGTCATTGGTGGGCGCATAACACTGGATGACGTTCAGCTTGAGCTTTTTCTTGGTTATAAAGGCTGCTGTGATAATTCTTGGCCCAAGAGGTTCCCAGCCCATCAGCGCTCTCTGTGCCACTGGTGACAGCATGAATGCTACTCCTTCTGTATGGGGGGCATTCTCCTCTTCATGACCTGAATACAGAATCATCTCTCCACTTAGCAGCCTTTTCTGGCCAGACTGCGTCCATCTGGCTTCACTGATACCTAGCAGGGAAAGGTTGTACTTTTGCATTTCCGCTGCTATCTGGGCGGCCTTGCTGCTCTGGTACATGGTCTTGACGTTCCATGTGCCCATGGTTGTGTCCCTGGATAGAGAGAGGTGGCTCGGTCCTGTGGCTTCCGAAGACTTCCGGCTTTCACCACAGGACGTCATAAATCTTCTGATAGAAGAACCTTCCTCCTCCAGGAAAGGAATTACTGTTAGTCTTTTCGTCGACGTTTTTGTAGCTATTTCCTTTTTTGCAGGGTGGGGAAGCTACCCCCACGCCCAACCCCCTTACTAGGAGGACCAGGGGTTTTCTGTCGGGGTCACCTTCCCTTAAACCATGTTGGTTCATGACACCTTATTTCATTCGGTGCACCCCTCTCACGAGGGACCCCCTATCCACCATCCAGGGGACGCGCCTCAACGCCATATGGTCCCAGCGCGAGGGAACGACTTCTCACTTATGACAAAATTACAAGAGTTCCATACTCAAAATACACAACAAATCATAATATACTTACAACTGTCATTTGCAACAAATCATAATATCATTACAATAGTCATTTGTAACAATTGATAATTAGTATGATTACAACCGTCATTTGACTTGGAAAGTTCATGTTAAAACACAGTATTTGCGAGCATTCAAAAATACTAGTACCCTATATGTGCCAAAATGATAGCCTATTGATAATTCTGACGCATGGACGAACCAGGGATAATTCTAGCTGCGGTCAAAACACCATAGCCGTTAGAAATATATAATAATGTAACTTACCCCAGGTCAAACGTAACTGGGCAAAACATCCTCGGTCAAAAAAAACAGAGAGCAAGGAGGATGGAGCGGACTTGACAGGCAGTAACAGACACCCATTGCTGACAGTACAAGTTCTGGAGTCTATCTGAAGAAAAACAGTTCAAAATGTTCTACCTGTCCTGCAGTGAGTGAACTCGGCAGTAATTTCACGTGCAGAACTCGCTGTACGGCATCTATTTTCAATTGCACTGCGGATAACCGCTTTCAGTAAGCACAGTGTCCTTTACAGTCTGAGAAAATCGCAATCATTTCCAAACAAAACGATGCACATGTTTGTGACCTCATGATCTGTAAGATTTTTTTCTCCCAAACTTTTCTGTACCCTAAGCAGGGGCAGATTAGTTACCTCGAGGAAGGGGGGGGGGGGGAGGGGGGTGGGGATTTGACTTTTTGTTTGGGACCTCCAGCCTGACGCAAAAGGCCTCCCGATGCTAGACTTTGCCTTCAGTGGCCGAAAAATCTATATATCCTCCACCTTCTTGGCACGCACTCAAAATCTCCCACAGAGGGGTGGGGGGGGGGGGGGGGGGGGGGGGGATGATTCCAAACTCTCCAAACAGGACTTTGTTGTAGCATTTTAAAGAATGTTTGGCCGGGGGCACCTCTGGAACACCAATCCCCAGATCCGCCCCCGCTAATGTTTAGAGATCTTTAGGTTGTCTCTTTTTGTGCCAAAAGGAATAGTACATAATAATAATTTATATGTATTAAAAAATAACTATAATGACTGGTCACCACCCAATTGCAAGCACATGGTGTTTCCTGGAGGGGGCGCCATGATGCATTCCTAAGATGCTTTGTCAAGGTCACGTAGGCCAGTCAACCTCGGTTCCAAATGCAAGTGTAAACGCACCAAACAGAGTTTACCCCGGGTTGAACTCTACTCGGGTTGAACCCTGATTACAAGTGTAAACAGCCTCTAACTGAAACATTGCTGATGATTCACATGAAGCACTAGAACACTAAAATAACCAGTGTGGCACACTTTTATCAATATTTTTCCAAACGGGGTTAGGTTGCACTATTTCTTATCATCACTTTGTAACCCTAAAAACAACACTAAGGTGCACTTTTATTGATATATTTTTTAAAAAAATGAGTTAGATTACACTATCTTTCATCATCTTGTTACACGGTGTTACATAAAATGTGGTAACTCATTCACAAACACCTTTATATTTTCCAGTTGACAAGGTAACAATTGGTAACGTGCATGAAAAAAATTATTCCAAACTCCCCAAACAGGACTTTGTTGTAGCATTTTACAAATTGTTTGGCTGGGGGAACCTCTAGAACACCAATCCCCAGATCCGCCCCTGCTAATGTTTAGAGATCTTGAGGTCATCTCTTTTTGTGCCAAAAGAAATAGTACATCTTCTTCTTCTTCTTGAACGCCGTCACACTTGGAGTTTGGCTCTCAAAATGAAATACGTGGTCTTCTGTAGCACCTCCACATGCCCATACAGTTTCTCTTGTAGAGTGGCGGGCTTCGGCCATATCTCCTTCCTCAGCAGCTGGTGGTTCCCACAGTCCTGGAGGCCGAGGATGTGTTCTGTGGTCGGAATAGTACATAATAATAATTATGTGTATTAAAAAAATAACTATAATGACTGGTCACCACCCAATTGCAAGTGCTTGGTGTTTCCTGGAGGGGGTGCCATGATGCATTCCTAAGATACTTTGTCAAGGTCACGTAGGCCAGTCAACCCTGGTTCCAAATGCAAGTGTAAACGCACCAAACCGGGTTTACCCCTACTCGGGTTGAACCCTGATTGCAAGTGTAAACAGCCTCTAACTGAAACAGTGCTGATGAGTCACATGAAGCACTAGAACACTAAAATAACCAGTGTGGCACACTTTTATCAATATTTTTCCAAACGGGGTTAGGTTGCACTATTTCTTATCATCATTTTGTAACCCTAAAAACAACACTGAGGTGCACTTTTATTGAGATATTTTTTCAAAAAATGAGTTAGATCACACTATCTTTCATCATCATCTTGTCACACGGTGTTACATAAAATGGGGTAACTCATCCACAAACACCTTTATTTTTTCCATTTGACAAGGTAACAATTGATAACGTGCATTAAAAAAATGTTCATGTTATTGGAAGGAATGTGTTCAATAAAAAAAACAAAGGAAAATAATTCCTCCTTTTTGTGACCAGTACCCAATAATGACTCAAGCATAATTGCCATGTTGATGTAATATATGTTTTACATGCAGTACTACATGATTGTCACAAAAATTGTGTTTTCAGATAAAGAACCAGCAAATGAAAAAGCTGCACAAGAGAAAGGAACCCCCAGCTTGCCTTCAGGTGATGCCAGTGGAAAGTCAACTGTAGTAAAAAGGCTTTGTCCTCTTCCCAACTATCATGATCCAGATGTTGTGTCAGTATACATTTGCTCTGATAGCTCATATGAACGCCATAAAGCAGAAGAGGTACTTGCCTCGCGGATTGAGAATATGTTGGTTTGTCATGGTCTCGTCACAGCACAAACAAACCCGGCACCAAGGAGTGATGGAACTAACTCACAAGGTGCTTCTGGGGGCACAGCTTACAGCCAAGGATGTATTAGTTTTGGTCATCCATCATATTTGTATACTTGGTTATGGTAATTTCAAAAGTCATACATGCATTTTCATTGCAGTGCCTTCCTCATCATACCAAAGGGGGTGGGGGTCCTATAGGGCATGGGCCCCCCCCCCCCCCCTTCCAACTCCCCACCACCATCAGCCCGGACACTTTTTACTTTTGTGGTTGTTTGGGGAAAGCTGGTTGTGGATGTTTTGTTTTACTAATCGATTGCTCAGCTTCTTGTAAAGTGTATTGCATACTGAAAAAATTGTTTTGCATACCATATTGCACCCTAACTTTTATGAAAGCAGTGGGTGGGCTTAGTGTGTTCAGAGGACTGGTCATATATCCTCATTCCGCACTGCTCAATTGCACCCCGTCACAGTACTTCATCAGACATAGACTGCCCATGTGTCACAGGGGCTCATGAAAAGAGAACATCTTGCTGTCTGATACAATCCTCATTTCATCCTCCAGACATGGAGCTTCTTGTGCCATTTCAGTCACAGGGGCTAATGCACAGCAATACCTATATCTGTATGATACCATCCTCATTGCATCCTCAGACGAGGCAGTTATTTTATCTAGGTTTAAGTCTACCATTGTGGACACACCCACTGAGGCAATTATCCAGTCGGAAAGCGAGAAATCAGTTGTGCTGCCTCCCACAGGGTAAGTAGTCAACTGCAGGGTGTCACCCGTAGTGTTGCTTATGGTCACCCATTGATCAGATCAGTGCCCATAATAGAGTTGTTTGATCGTTAGTGATGGGCTTAACAAGGTATCTGCGACTGCTAATCCTCTAATCCTATCACGACTGACTGCACCAGTCACACAGTGCCTCGCCAGCCGAACACAGATCGCGTACTTTGTCTTTTCATCTGATGATAGTGGACTTATATAGTTACTGCCACTCAGAGCATATCATTGTAGTCATTTAGTCATTGTAGCACACTTGCCTTGTCACCACAGGAGCGTTGTAGAATGTGTTGATTCTGAACATGAACGACCTTGATACTTGAGCAGTTGTCATCCAGTATGAGGAGCTTACATCATTGGAGATCAAGACTGCATCCGTGTTCTTCATATGGTGGAGGTTTTTGGGTGTATAGCGCAATATCATGGTCCTTGTCAAATGGTGTCATGTTCCTCATGCAGGGTAAATAATTGGGAGTATAATGTTGTTTGCGTAGTGCATTTTTTTAAAAATTCCAAATAAATACACAACAGAAGTGTCTGTTTGTTTATATCTCGTTTTTTTATGAAGGTGCGGTGCAGGTGGGGAGGAAGACAAGTGTGTGGATTTGATCAACCCCACCTTAAGAAAACAAGGCATAGTACTGTGTCGCCAGATATTCAAAAGTTATCTTTCAGCAAACAAACTTTTGCTGCTTTGAAAACTGCATGTCCGAGAATATCACAGCAGAGGAAGAAACACACTTAGAAATAACAGTTACAACACAACAGTATATTTGTAATGAAAATATCCCCCCCCCAAAAAAAAAAAAAAAAAAATAATAAAATAAAATAAAATAAAATAAAATAAATAAATAAATAAAAATTAAAATAAACATAAATAAATAATAATAAATTTTTAAAAATATATAAATAAATAAAAAGAAGAAAAGAAATGTGCATAGAAAGAACAATTACAAACAGCTGAGTTTTAATTGTTCTTTAAACGTTTTTTTTTTTTAAGGGTCTGTTCTAGGATTTCCTTGCATTATTTAAGCTTGGCAGTTACCTTGATGATGCTAAACATCAAGGAGATGCATTTATATGTTAACAAAATCGTTTTACTATGCTGGCATAGGTCTTCTATTGCTATAGCTATAGTTAACACACTGATCAGTACTGAGACTGAAATTCATTGGAGTAGCTCTTTGAGGACAACACAGTTGATCAATGCAAATGTATATTGATCGCAATAATTCAAGATTGGTGCCTGTTCAAGACCTTCCTATGAATGCTCATTTGGCTGACCACTTATAAAGGTGAAGGGTCAATGAAGGTCAAAATATGCCTGAAAAAAATGCATATGTTGACAAGACCTAAGATTTTGCATGTGCTATTGACATTTAAACACCTGCTCATAATGTGACCTGTCAGAAGGGATGAGGTGGCAGAAGATGATGGTCACAGAAGGTCAGATAAATGATGCAGGTCAGTCAAGCATGTGAGCCATGAGGGCTTTGTTGTTCTTGTTACTGATTAGTACTGATTGTTCGACATAGAGTATTTGTGTCATTGTGTATATATCAGTGAATATGCATCAAGCCTATTATTGATATATTTCCTCCGTACCCAGATAGGGGATAAAGGAAATAAAATAATAATTATGCTGAGTGCTAATGTATGTAATGTATGCTAATATATTTAATGTGACATTTAAATTACATGTAATTGGTTTGCATGTTTTATGTGATGTAAAGTATGTGATGTGTAAAGTGATTATTCTGTGAACTTTCACAAGAATATTCCTGATGGGACAAAAAATATGTTGAATTTTAATTGTATCTTTGACTCTTGAATCTTCTTTATTCATGGTTACTACCTTTTAAACAGCACCGACCATCTTGCGATAAATTTGATCAGTTGTGCAGCACGGCAGAATAACATGTTTTGAAATGAACACAGATATATGCTTAGCAGCAGTTCAATCGTGTGCAGTTTATTAGCTCACATTAACATTGGCATTTTCTCGGAGTCTATTCAAGCCACAGTCTTCAAACGTGGCCCAAGGGTACTTTGTGGCAAGACATAGCAACATACCAATTTCAGTGACCTCTTTCAAAGGTCAACGTCACAGGGTGTTCATAAATAGGTAAAGAATTGTCATTTTTTTCACAATTTTTTTCTTCTAAAATACTATTTTCAGCTTTAAGCCCAAACTTGTTACAGAGATACCTGATGGTAAAACTTCTAATCCCAAGAATAAAACCTTTCTATGCATACTCATTTGGATGGCCCCTCGGGAAGGTCAAGGATCACAGGAGGTCCAGAAATAGGTAAAAAATAGCCATATTTTCACAAAAATTGTGTGTTTTTTTTCTTTCTCAAATACTGTTTTCAACTTCAAACCCAAACTTGGTGCAGATATACATGATGTTAAGACCTTTCTATGTAAACTAATTTTGGTGACTTTTTGGAAAGGTCAAGAGTCACAGGAGATCCAGAATAGGTCAAAAATAGCCAAATTGTCACCCCCAAAAATAGTTTTTTTCTCAAGTAGTTGTGTTCAACTTCAAAGCCAAACTTGGTACAAACCTGATGGTAAAACCTATCTGAGCACACTAATTTGGATGACCCCTCGTAAAGGTCATGGGTCACAAAAGCCTGAAAGATGTGTGAAAAATGCCAGTTTTTGAAGTTTAATCAAAGTTTTTGATCAGAAATACATGTGAGCTGTAAGGGCTTTGCCATTCTTGTTTGTTTCTACACCTGTGAAAGAGGCAAGAGTTGACTGTATGGTGTATGAACTGATGTGCAGCAGATTCTTGATATAGAAACTGTGTGTAAAAACTGTTGACACTGTTTAACCCCTTTAGCCCCAGATCCTTACAGCAGGAGATGGCTTGACCATGATAATTCAAGGGTAGCAACAGATTAGCTTGAATTATCACGGTCAAGCCATCTCCTGCAACTGGTAAATAGTCGTTAGGCAACACCTCCAAAATTTAAAAAATGGGACCTTGGGCATGGGGCTAAAAGGGTTAAACCAATGAAATATGTAACCCCATGGAAGTTTCATCTAATGATAGTGTACCAGTTGCAGGAGTTGGATCAACCTTGATAATTCAAGGGTAGCGCCAGATTAGCTTGGAGCCTGATGGCACCAAGCTTATCTGACACTATTCCTTTGAATTATCATGGTCGATCAATTTCCTGCTGCAGCTCATCAGGGCTGAATGGGTTAATCCACTTGTGCATGCACGTAAACAGTACCAGTGCCAACATCTACAAAGGATTAATACAGTCCCATACGCATAAGTCAAACACGAATACCCCCACCCGGGTCTGCCCTGGGGGACTTGGGTGGGGTTAGGTATTTTTTAGTTCCCAGGGTCACCCTGGTCAGCCCCACAGGGTGGGTTTTTCTCTCTATTCTGGGGCATGTGTTTCTGTCTACCCTTTGCCCATTCACCTGTATTTGCCTTTTAAAAACTCTCCCTACTGTCTGCACTGCCTGTAGCTCTTGATATTGGATGTGTGTTGCTAAATGGTCTTAGCTTTATTTAGCCCCATGTGTTAGGTTTATTTAACGTATTTGACCGGCTGGCGACATACATTCAATGTTCTGTTTTTTTGTTTTTTTTCACAAGCAGTGCAGGCACGTCCTGAGAAAGCCTTGTTGCTGTCGGGACGTTAAGCAATGTACAATCAATCAATCAATCAAACACGAATAAGTCGAAAACCGCTCAGATCAAGACAAACAAATTTTGTTCACGGCCAAAGATGTTCTTTATTTGACTTATTTTACAACAGATATCTCGAACTCGCTTAAGTTGAACTTCAGATATGTCGAAGGTGTTTCTCCTCCCAAAAGTCATATAAGCTGCACTGATTTTTTTTATAGTGCAGTTCCATACACCCAAGTCAAAGATAGGACAAAAAATGCGTAAGTCAAACCAAATTTTTCCCGTGTCCAAAGCTGCTCTTCTAGGAGTACTTTTATATCTTTCTAAAACGGTCCAGTTTGGGTTAATTAAACTTGGGATAAGTCAAATGCATTTCACATTTCCCAAACCATTATTTACTACGGTAAAATCTGCTCTTTCTGTAATTAATATTTAACTAAAAACGGCTGTGTTAAAATTGAATTTTGGGTAAGTCGAATGTGTTTCCAAAATTGTAGAAGTCGAACTCAAATATTTATGGTCTTTTGAACACACAGCGACCTCGCGCTGGGACCGCCCCACCTGGGTCTGCCCTGGGGGACTTGGGTGGGGTTAGGTATTTTTTAGTTCCCAGGGTCACCCTGGTCAGCCCCACAGGGTGGGTTTTTCTCTCTATTCTGGGGCATGTGTTTCTGTCTACCCTTTGTCCATTCACCTGTATTTGCCTTTTTAAAACTCTCCCTACTGTCTGCACTGCCTGTAGCTCTTGATATTGGATGTGTGTTGCTAAATGGTCTTAGCTTTATTTAGGCCCCATGTGTTAGGTTTATTTAATGTATTTGACCGGCTGGCGACACACATTCAATGTTCTGTTTATTTTTTTTTTTTTTCACAAGCAGTGCAGGCACGTCCTGAGAAAGCCTTGTTGCTGTCGGGACGTTAAGCAATGTACAATCAATCAATCAATCGCGCTGGGACCATATGACGTTGAGGCGCGTCCCCTGGGTGGTGGATAGGGGGTCCCTCGCGAGAGGGGTGCACCGAATGAAATAAGGTGCCGTGAACCAACATGGTCTAAGGGAAGGTGACCCTGACAGAAAACCCCTGGTCCTCCTAGTAAGGGGGTTGGGCGTGGGGGTAGCTTCCCCACCCTACAAAAAAGGAAATAGCTACAAAAACGCCGACGAAAAGACAAACAGTAATTCCTTTCCTGGAGGAGGAAGGTTCTTCTACCAGAAGATTTATGACGTCCTGTGGTGAAAGCCAGAAGTCTTCGGAAGCCATAGGACCAAGCCGCCTCTCTCTATCCAGGGACACAACCATGGGCACATGGAACGTCAAGACCATGTACCAGAGCGGCAAGGCCGCCCAGATAGCAGCGGAAATGCAAAAGTACAACCTTTCCCTGCTAGGTATCAGTGAAGCCAGATGGACGCAGTCTGGCCAGAAAAGGCTGTTAAGTGGGGAGATGATTCTGTATTCAGGTCATGAAGAGGAGAATGCCCTCCATACAGAAGGAGTAGCATTCATGCTGTCACCAGTGGCACAGAGAGCGCTGATGGGCTGGGAACCTCTTGGGCCAAGAATTATCACAGCAGCCTTTATAACCAAGAAAAAGCTCAAGCTGAACGTCATCCAGTGTTATGCGCCCACCAATGACAGTGACGAGGAAGAGAAACAAGAGTTCTACAACTGACTCCAGAGTGCCGTGGACAAATGTGCGGAGCGAGACATCACCATCGTCATGGGCGATTTTAATGCCAAAATAAGGGAGGACAACACCAGATACGAAGAGGTGATGGGGAGACAGGGACTAGGCTCGGAGATGAGTGAGAACGGGGAGAGGTTTGTAGACTTTTGTGCTCTAAACAGACTTGTCTTTGGTGGCAGCATCTTCCCACACAGAAGAATACACAAAACAACGTGGGTCTCACCTGACCATACTACAGAGAACCAAATAGACCATATCTGCATTAGCAAGAAATTTAGAAGATCCCTTCAAGATGTTCGAGTGAGGAGGGGAGCAGATATCGCCTCGGACCACCATCTGCTCACCTTAAGAATAAAGCTCAAGTTAAAGAAAAGCCGCACAGAGACAACAAGAAGACAGCGCTATAATGTAGGCCTCCTGAGAGAGACTGGAGTGAAAGAAGAGTTCAAACTGGTGCTGTCCAACCGGTTTCAAGCGCTACGAAGAGGAGGCGGTCACCACAGAGCAGCAGTGGAAGGCAGTTAGAGAGGCACTGAACTCAACCTGCAAAGACACTGTAGGGTTCAGGAAACACCTTCACAAGGACTGGCTGTCGGCACAGACCTTGAAGAAGATAGAAATGAGGAAGCAGAAGAAAGCAGTTGTCAACAACAGTCGCACGAGAGCAGCCAAAGTAAGGGCACAGGGGGAATACTCGGAGGCCTCCTGAGAGAAACTGGAGTTAGAGAAGAGTTCAAACTGGTGCTGTCCAACCGGTTTCAAGCGCTACAGGAGCTAGTAAATGAAGAGGAGGCGGTCACCACAGAGCAGCAGTGGAAGGCAGTTAGAGAGGCGCTGAACTCAACCTGCAAAGACACTGTAGGGTTCAGGAAACACCACCACAAGGACTGGCTGTCGGCACAGACCTTGAAGAAGATAGAAGTGAGGAAGCAGAAGAAAGCAGTTGTCAACAACAGTCGCAGGAGAGCAGCCAAAGCAAGGGCACAGGAGGAATACTCGGAAGCCAACCGCGAGGTGAAGAGGAGTATCAGGGCAGACAAGAGGGCCTACACAGACAGCCTGGCAGCAGAGGCAGAAAAGGCAGCAGGCAGCGGCAACATGAAACAGCTTTACGACATTACCAGAAGATTGTCGGGCAAGTATGGCCATACGGAAAGACCAGTAAAAGACAAGGAAGGCAAGCCTATTGCAGACAGAGCAGACCAACTCGACAGATGGGCCGAGTATTTTGAAGAGTTACTGAACAGACCCAGCCCACCCGACCCCCCAGACATCCAGCCAGCAGAGACCGACCTACCCATCAGCTGTGACAGACCCAGCCGGGAAGAGATCAGAAGAGCAGTGGCATTTTTGAAGAACGGCAAAGCAGCAGGGCCAGATGGCATCCCAGCGGAGTCTCTGAAAGCAGACCTAAAGACAGTAGAGATGCTGTACCCACTGTTTGGAAAGATCTGGGAAGAGGAGGTGATGCCGGCTGACTGGAAGGAGGGGTACCTAATCAAGCTTCCCAAGAAAGGTGACCTCAGCAAGTGTTCCAACTATAGAGGAATCACCTTGCTGTCAGTACCAGGAAAGGTCTTCAACAGGATCATCCTGGAGAGAATGAAGAGCTCCGTTGACCCCCAGCTGAGAGACCAGCAAGCAGAATTTAGGAAGAACCGATCATGTACACACCAGACCGCCACTCTCCGCATCATCGTGGAGCAGCTCCGGGTATGACTTTGCACAAAAACTTGATGATCACAACGGCATGGGTACATTGTATTATGCTATGAGTCACAGACAATACCCTCAAGATTACTACCCCAGTTACACGTCATTCTTATCAAAATCACAAGTCTGGTTAGGATCAATAGAACAGAAACAGAATGCGTGGACCACATTTGTCTTAAGACAGGAGTGACGGGTTTACTCAAGCGGGAGTCGAGCGCGTAAATGAGTCTATCAGAACATATGTGTGGTGTTTACTAGGAGCACAATCATTAACAAAATCAAACATTTTAAACGGGAGTGGAAAATTCGAAGCACAAAAACAGTTTCTTGCAAATCTAGAAGATTCAATCAATTCAGTGGTTGATCTCCCATCAAGCATACAGCGCTACCAAGACGTACTCAGATATGCCAGATCGAAAGTTGACTTTGTAGTTGGCATCGGGTTATACATGTTGCCGTCTGACCTTCAACTCCAAATGGGGACAATAACAAATTATAATAATGAAATCATTGTTGCTGGTCGTGATCAGAAATTAGGACTCAATCAATCTGTAAACTTGGGGGCTACAACCACACATTTACAGTCAATAAAACCATTAACAATGCCAGCCCCAGTAACATCATCACCCGTACAGGCAGTAATGCCAGCAATGTCAGTAACAGCCCCAGCACCGTCACATGCACCAGCACCAGCCCCAGTAAACACACATGAGTCAGAGAGAACTGCATAGGTAATAGGCCTCACTGGATTAGGTATATTACTTCTTTACCTGTTTCATTAAATAATCCACCATTAATCCTCCTACTGTAACCAGAAAGACCCACACATGTTCTGCCATAAACCCAACTACCTTTGCCACTGTACTGATAAGCCAACTGACAACTGTGCCTATTATGCCAGGCAAAGCATCCATTGCTTTCACAGCCAATTTCTTAAGCAAGTCTGATATGTGTGACAACTGTGTTTTTTTACCCACGACTGTAAATCTTTTGGGTCCTTTGGGGCTGGTGGACTTGGTGCCAGACCACCACCACCACCCCGGAGACAGCCAACACAACAGTACTGATAATAAATCCAAGAGCAGTAATTAAACTTGCAATTGTGATACCCTGCTCTCTGAAAAGTGTTTTCAATCTCTCAGCCAAAGTTGTGTCTTCATGAAGTATTTTTTGAATAGTTTCCCTAATCCTGTTGACCTGTGTTTTTAGTTTTTCTCGTCCAATACTAATCATTTCTAATCGCCCTGATCTTTCTATATACAAATGATTTAATCTGTGTTGTATTCTTTCTTTTATTTCTGTGTCAAAATTACCTCAATCATTTCAATTTCTTGTTCCATTGGCAACCTTGTTTGCATGTCATGAAGAGCCCTAACAAGTTGTTGTGGTACCGGAGGACCTGGGGTACGGCTTACACCTTCAATACTAAGATACTTTTCTAACCTTTTTTTTTTTTTTTTTTTTTTTTTTTTTTTTTTTTTTTTTTTACCACCGATATTTTTCACAAGCAGTGCAGGCACGTCCTGAGAAAGCCTTGTTGCTGTCGGGACGTTAAGCAATGTACAATCAATCAATCAATCATTTTACCACCGATATCACCTTGAATTGTACTTAAAGCTCTAAACTTATTTGGATCTTTTATACAAGTCAGTTGAACATTTCCTCTGTCTGTTTTTACAAATAAGTGACCCTCGCTGTCAAGTTCAAACTGATTAGGATCAAATACATGCTGATCGACACCAATACTTTTATAATATAATTTCACTTTGTCTACTAAAACTTTGTGATAAGAACTAGTAGTATCCCTTGTACCAGTCATATCTGTTCTACTTCCTAAAAGTTCCTGTTGCAAACTCAAAGTATTTCTTGTACCAGTCATATCTGTCATATCTGTAGCACTAGTATCAGAGACATCCATTACATCCATTTCAAAATCATCATGATTAAATCCTCCCACTGCCATTGTTTTATTAATTTAATATTTTTTATTTTTGCATAATAAAATGACACAGTCCTATGGATCAAAGTTAGACCCATATAGAAAACTATGTGAGCCTCTTGGTGTTAAGGGCATAAGGCAATCAATTGTCATAACTAACAATCCAAGAACTATAGACCAAAACCAAACACTTACAGTCAAGTTTCCAAACCTGGGTCCCAATGATGTTATCGTTCCTGGCACTGCACGCCTTGCATTTAATATTGAACTATCATCAGAATCAGATGCAAACAGAACACTGGTTGACAATCTTGGCAGAGCAATTATAAGGACTATTAAAGTTAAACTTGAAGGACAGGAATTGTTTAGTCTTGATGATGCTGATGTGTTTTACTGTTACAAAGACCTTTGGCTTACACGAGAAGAAAGAGAAGACCGTGTTTACCAAGGCATACAGTCTGCTAACGTTGCTAAACTTAGAATCGATGCCGGAGACAAATCAACATCAGCAATTGAGGACGTTATATTAGCAGATACATACGGTAATAGATTTTACATTCCACTTGAATTTGAAATCCTCACAACACACATGCCTTATTACCAAGGAGCACTAAATGACCGTTTAAGCTTTGAACTAACTTTTAATGACTGTGCAAAAGTTATCAAAACAACTGACCCAGACGCAACAAACAAGATCTCAAACATTTATTTGGAAGACGAAATTGTCACACACACTGAACTTGCCAGACTAATTCAAAATCAGTACCAGTCAAGACTTCCAATTTATTATGACCGCGTGATAAGACACAGTACAATACCCAAAGACAAAGGAGATACAATGTGGAACATAAACCTTAACACACCTGCCAGGTCACTGAAAGGTATACTGTTGTTGTTTATTGAACCCCCAAAATCCATTCAAAAGAGAGTCTGAAAAATTTTACAATCCAAAGATTACACATTTATCCTGTAGGATTGAAGGTCGACCTAATCAAGTGTATGCTTCTGGTTTGCTGCCTTATCAACACTATGACGAGGTCACAAAATGGGCGGTTGGAAGACTTAGAGAAAAACCAGCAAACATGGCGTGTAAAGATCTACATCTGTATGATGTAAGGATCGGACAATACCTGACAGAAAAATACGCACTTTGGTTAGACCTGTGTAGTACAGATGACGACTACCTACATAGGTCAGGACGAACTGTTGAAAACGGCAGTGACGGAATAACAATTCAAATCCAAAAAAAGGTTGAAACCGCTGGTGCAATAAATATTTATTTGTATCTGATTTATGACGCTCAACTCAATATTGCAGAAAGCAGACTAAGTGGACACTTGTATTAAAATTATAATTAGTATTAAAATGCTGTATGGTTCCGAGTCCTGGGCCCTCTACCGCAGCCAACTACGACTCCTCGAACGCTTCCACCAGCGCTGCCTGCGTACCATCCTGGGCATTCACTGGAGTGACTATCTCACCAACGTCGAGGTCCTTGAACAGGCTGAAACTGTGAGCATCGAGGCTTTGCTGCTGCGGACACAGCTCCGCTGGGCGGGGCATGTCTCCAGGATGGAGGATCATCGCCTACCAAAGATCACCCTGTTCGGCGAGCTTGCTACTGGACACCGTGACAGAGGGGCACCAAAGAAGAGATACAAAGACTGTCTCAAGAAGTCACTTAGTGCCTGCCAAATCGACCACCACCAGTGGTCTTCGCTTGCTGCGGACCGTGACACCTGGCGCTCCACCATTTACAAGGCAGCTGTCTCCTTTGAGGACTCTCGCAGAGCTAGCCTTAAGGACAAGCGGCTCAGGAGAAAAAACAGAGATACCGCAGCTCAGAACCCTGGCCAGACCTTCCCCTGCAGCCAGTGCGGTCGAACCTGCCTGTCTCGGATTGGCCTCCGCAGCCACGAACAAGCCTGCAGACGTCGTGGGCAACTCCTATAAAATCTTCGTTCGCGAAGTCAAGCCAAGAGAGAGAGAGAGAGAGAGTATTAAAATGAACTTGCTGACACTTGACCCACACTGTGGCTTATTTTGTGGTGCCACAGGCTGTGGGAAAACTGAATTTGTACTTAACCTCTTACAAACAAGATACATCCATCATTTCGTAAACATTGTAATATTGTGCCCTACTATCAAACACAACAAAGCTTATCACAACCGTATATTCATTTGGACTGATCACAACATTTATTTAGTCGACCCTGAAAAAAAACTGAATGACTACCTACTGTATTTTTACAAGCAATTTGAAGGGCAGCCAACTTTGTTTATTGTCAATGATTGCTCTGAAATCATGGTTGGAGGCCAAAAACTGGAAACAGTTAAGAAATTCAAATACTTAGGAGCCATTGTGACAGATATGGGATCAAAACCAGAAATACTGTCCAGGATTGCGCAGACAACAACAGCACTGACAAGACTGAAGACCATATGGAAGGACAGAAACATCACACTCTGCTCCAAGATCAGACTGATGCGCTCCTTAGTCATCTCAGTGTTCTTGTATGCCTGCGAGTCATGGACCCTCACAGCAGACCTTGAAAGGAGGATACAAGCCATTGAAATGAGATATTTTCGAAGGCTGCTTGGCATTTCAGACAGAGATCACATCACAAACGAGGAAGTGGGAAGCAGAATCAGGCAAGCCATCGGGCCATATGAAGACTTATTAGCCATTGTGAGAAAACGCAAACTGAAGTGGTATGGGCATGTCACGCGTTCAGCAGGGCTTGCCAAAACAATCCTGCAAGGCACTGTGCAAGGAGGACGAAGGAGAGGAAGACAGAGGAAAAGATGGGAGGACAATATCTCAGAGTGGACAGGACTGAAGCTGGGCGATACACTGAGAATGGCAGAGAACAGAGAGGAATGGAGGGAGCTGTTTGCCAAGTCATCAGTGGTGCCCCAACGGTCGGCAAGACTACGGGATATAGATAGATAGATAGATAGATTGCTCTACAGAGAAAGACATTGTTAAGAAAAGAAACACTCTAGCAGAATTTGCTTTTAGTGGCAGACATGCAAACATAAGTGTATGGATTCTCACTCAAAAATATAATGCTGTACTGAAAGATTATCATGAGCAACTAAAGTTTATCTGTTTGTTTTACTGTAAGGATCGTGACAGCTTTGAAGACTGTCTCAGAGAGAACGATGTAATACCAAATAAGCAGGAACGAGATGATGTAAAAAACAAACTAAAATCGACTAAGCATCTAAAGCTTATCTTAAAGACAGATCAGCCCACAGGGTATGGGTTAGTGAATTAATTTATACATTTGTTTTGCCCATAAAAAATGACAGACGGACAAATCATGCAAGTGATTGATCTCACAGAGAACTTCAGATATATTCAACACTTTGAAGAGATAAGAACACATTACAAAAAAACATTCACGCTTGCAATAATAACCAGCGGTGATATATGCGACATATAGTGTGACTTTGGATTATGTTGATGAGCTTCCAAATCAAAACTTGGCTCTCAATCCGGGCTCCTGAGGATCTTGTAAAACCCCATGTTGTTTATATACACAGTACGAGGTAGCCAGATACCAGGGGGTTTAAAATAGAGGCTAACAAGGCAATCTTGGCTGCAGTTAAATCAATACGTACCTGTGTGTTTGTAGTGGGGTGAAAAAATCAATACCTTGCGAGTTATGTGGGGGCTGTGTTTCAATCGCGTGTTTGTGTTTTAAATTAAATAGTTTTAGGGTATCTGCTCGGCAATACAGTTGATTATTCTCAGAGCTCTATTTATATGTTTGTTTAAAAATACGGTTTTGGTGCAAGCCGGGGCTGAGGTGGGGATTATGTTAGCGCTAAGAGAGTTGTGGGTGTTTGTGTTTAAAATTAAATAGTTTTAGCGTATCTGCTCGGCTCCTGAGAATCCGGAGCTCTAAAATCCTCAGTACTTCTATCTCTGACATATGGTTATTGTCGCCCGGAAAGTCCAGTGTATTACTCTGTCTGGCGGTATGTCTGCCTCTCTTTTTACCTGGCATTTGAGAGATTCATTGTAGGTGTCAGTAAGTTCCGATGTGCTTTTGTCAGAAAGCCTTCTATTGGTTCTTTTGTCTGTTTCAACATGAGTTTTTATATCTTATTCTTATCTTAGAATAATTTTGTGTGTTATGGGCATAATTTTGGTTCTTAGAAAAAACAATGCCTAAGCCGAACAACTTTGTGAAAATTCAAATGACAGATAAGTCCAATGATGTATAAGTGGAACGAAAAGAGATTTCCCCTGTAGGTTCGACTTAACTCATTCAGCCCTGACACACCACAGCAAGACATGGATACAGCATGATAGTTCAAGGGTGGTGCCAGAATAGCTTGATGCCCATAGGTGCCAAGCTATTCTGGCACCACCTTTGAACTACCATGCTCAGTCTGTCTCTAGAATTGTAAGACAGTCCTTCAGTGAGCTTCTTCAAAATTTGGGTATTTTGGTCGTGGGTTAGAATGCGTTAAGCGTTGTTGACAGTAGTTATGTTTTATTTTTAAACCTTGTGGGTGAGACTCTGCCTGTGATTAAGTATAAAATACTGCCTCAAGGGTTTTGTATGAAAAGAAAACTAAAAAGAGAGGTTCAAAACCCTTTTAGTGCACAAAAAATGAAGACATAACATTTGGTATCTGAGATCCTTCTTCCTGTGGTAATATGGAAAAGTCATTGTTTATGTGCTAAAAGGGTGTTCAACCACTCTTAGTTTTCTTTCCTGCCTGTGATGATTTACACATTATATAATGTATGTACATTCCTCAATTTATTCACGCATAATATTTACTTTTGCAACTTTGGGAGGTGCCAATGAAGAGTGTGTACCAGTTGTGGGAGATGGATTGGCCATGACAGTTCAAGTGTAGTGCCAGATTAGCTTGGCACCTGGGAAGTGCCAAGCTAATCTGGCACTAGACTTGAACTATCATGGCCAATGTATTTCCTGCCGTAATGTGTATAAACATGTATAGCTTGCAAAATGTATACCAGTAGTCATGAAAAGAGGAGAGAGAGAATGGAAGTAGACTTTTTCCGGCACATACTGACAGCATCATGTCTTTCACCTGCAACAGCATCTTCGAGAGATGGTTTGACTATGATAGCTTACTAGTGAAGGGAGTGCTTGATACGGAGAGGTGCCAACCTGGTCTGGCACTACCTTGAGCTGTTTTACATTTGAACTGACTTGTGTCTGATGTAATGTGTATAAGGAGACATCTATTATTGTAAACCATTTGCTTTTGAATGTCATGTTACCTTTTTTGTATTCTTATGTACATAATCATAACCTTGTCTGGAGTTTGAAAAAGGTTTAGTCAGTATGACACAAATGTTTTGGTTGAAAAAAAGTGTTTTGCTGCCATTTGACACCTTTGGTTTGGTAGTAGACAGGATGACTGGTGCACTGTAATATCATGTTTTTGAAATGGATGATATTTTTGACAGTTTTGAAGTCCCTTCTATTTATAAGGAAGAGAATTGTGCATGATAGACCAATGATCATAGATCTACTTTGGTCCAAGCACACAAAAAAAAAGATAGGAAAGGTGGGTGCGCTAAGTAAGTGGCTGGAAGCAATGCATATGGAAGCCCCTCCCCCCCCCCCCCCCCCCCCCCCGTTCCACTGTTCCAGCCCCTTGGTGCATGGAAATTTAAATCTAGGTCCCCCAAGTGGGGGTCCAGATATTGAGCCGGTGTGGACAGCTGTTTCGGTCTTGGCGACCTCTTCAGCACACCATCGGCAATACTGGAGGAATACTTCGGGGGGGGGGGGGGGGGGGGGGTGGGGGGGGTCTTCCATATGCATTGCTTCCAGCCATTTACTTAGCGCACCCCCCTTTCCTATCTTTTTTTTTGTATGTGCTTGGACAAAAGTAGATCTATGATCATTGGTCTATCATGCACAATTCTCTCTCTTGACAGTGCTTTTTCCTACTCACTTGGTAGCTTCTTCTAAATTACAAGCACTGGCAGTCAACCCTTTCGGTCTAGTTTTTTACTACAATTTCGACTGCAACCCCTTCCCCCTTTTTAGTAGGTTCTCTCTTAGGGTGCATGGAAATTTAACTCTAGGTGGAGGCATGGAATGTATGCTTGGTAGCTTCTTCTAAATTACAAGCACTGGCAGTCAACCCTTTCGGTCTAGTTTTTTTCCTTCTATTTATAGAAGAGACGTTTTAGGATGGGTCACGATGGAGCGAATTCAGTACTTTTGGCGTGAAGCACCATATGTGCGTGTATGCATATGTATGTAAATATGCCAATCTCTGATATCTCTGTACATACAAGCTTGAAATCAGGGAAATGTTTCATTCAAAGGGTGCCTAAGTAAGAGAGGCTCTAAGCATACTGACAGTGGATCTTGCATTAAAGATATAAATGACCGTTCATAGAAAACCGGTTGTCATACATTAGAGTCCGTAATTTTTGTCCTGTTCACTTGAAATTTCAGATATAGCTAGCTTGGAGAAATACATTGGATGAGTTTGTTAGCCAGTTTTGTATCTTTTCAACTTTTTCAACAGTAAAAATTAATTCTTTGCAGAAAAAAGAAAAAAGTAAAAAAACCTTGACTTCTGGAGAGAAAATCAGACAGTACAGGTGACGTAAAAGCAGCAACTTTGTCACCACGCAGACATTAACGCAATACGGTAGATATGACGTTATTTTTCTCTCTCAATTGTGTGCACGTGCAGTCACTCTCAATCTCTCTCTCACACACTCATGCACGCACGCACACAAACGACAACACATGAAACACACACACATCAATGCTCTGACAGAAAAGTATGTGCGTGTACAGTAGTATTTGATGTATCTAGAGGTCAAGCTGACTTCAAGCAAATTATAGCAAGACTGAAACTGTGCTCTAGTTTTGTCATCATTTGTTTCAAGTCTGGACACCTAAGTGATACACATATTGCATAATATCTAAAATTACATAAAATTAAACTTTCATCATGACAAACGAACCAATGACTGATATGCGCTGCATAAAGCTCACTGAGGCATTGGCAGATCTGCGAGGCTTTTTGAATAGGAGTTATTTTTATACCAGTCAGGTCAAAGACAACAGGTAGTGACCCTTGACAGCGAGGACAGCTCTCATATAGAACGGGACTTCATGGGTTGTGGTTCATCCCATCTTGTTTGCTTGCTTTTTGTTTGTTTGTTTCTTTTTGAGGGAGAGGCTAGGGGGTCACTGCAAAACCATTTTTGGGTTCGCGTGCGAAGCAAAAGTGAGTCTATGTTTTGGGCCAGTGGTCGTCCGTCTGTCGTCTGCCCGTTGTCGTCCATTGTCAGTGGTAAACTTGGCCCAAGGATACTCTGTGGTAAGACCTTTCTAAACATACCAATTTGAGTGACCTCTCACAAAGGTACCCCACCCGGGTCTGCCTTGGGGGACTTGGGTGGGGTTAGGTATTTTTTAGTTCCCAGGGTCACCCTGGTCAGCCCCACAGGGTGGGTTTTTCTCTCTATTCTGGGGCATGTGTTTCTGTCTACCCTTTGTCCATTCACCTGTATTTGCCTTTTTAAAACTCTCCCTACTGTCTGCACTGCCTGTAGCTCTTGATATTGGATGTGTGTTGCTAAATGGTCTTAGCTTTATTTAGGCCCCATGTTGTAGGTTTATTTAACGTATTTGACCGGCTGGCGACATACATTCAATTTTCTGTTTAGTTTTTTTTTTCACAAGCAGTGCAGGCACGTCCTGAGAAAGCCTTGTTGCTGTCGGGACGTTAAGCAATGTACAATCAATCAATCTCACAAAGGTCAAGGTCAAAGGGGACCAGGAAATAGGTTAAAAAAAATAGCTATATTTTGACATAATTTATTTTTTCTCAAATACTATTCACAACTTCAAACCCAAACTTGGTACAAAGATACCTTATGGTAAGACCTTTCAATACATGCTAATTTGGTTGATCCCTCGGAAAGGTCAAGGGTCACACGAGCTCAGGAAATAGGTGAAAAATAGCCATATTTTGACAAAAGACTAAAAGATGTTTTTTCTCAAATACTATTTACATCTTTAAACCCAAACTTGGTACAGAGATACCCAATGGTAAGACCTATCTATGCATATGAATTTGGATGACCCCTTGGAAAGGTGAAGGGTCACAATAGGCTGGCAAATGTGTAAAATGCTGATTTTTGATAAAATTGTAGGTATTGCCAATTTTTTTCAACCAAATTTGGTACAAAGATATCTGATGATAAGACCTTCCTATGCATACTAATTTAGTTGACTCATCACAAAGGTCAAGGGTCATGGGGGATTGACAGATTTGTGAAAAATGCTTACATTTTCAGAAAATATGGATTTTGTTGCTGCACTTGAACCATAATGGCTTTGCCTTTCTTGTTAAAAATTGGATGTTGGTTTGGCTTTTTTGGTATGCTTTGTTTTGTCGTTTTGTTTGTTTTCTGTTGTTTGTTTGTTGGGTTTTTTTTTTGTTTTTTGGTGGGAAGGGAGGGGGAGGTAGCAGTGCAAGGAGTGAATATTCTGTTCTGCACATTGAAATAATTAAATCAAAGTTCATTAAGTATCTGTCCTATGTAACGTTTTAAAAATGAGCTCATCTGGCACCTACCCTTGAATTATCATGATCAATCCATCTCCTACAACTGGGGTACATGGTCGTTTAACAATGCCTCCAAAAGTTAGGAAATGCGGCCCTGGGGTTAAGAGGGTTAATGGTGAGTGTTGTTTATTCAGTTTGGCTTGTGCTGATGAAATCAGTTTTGTTTTGGTCAGAACATGCATATTACAGTTAATTTGGGAAATTATTAATGTGAAGGTGTGTGAATAAAAATTATTTAAAAAAACGGTCATGGATTAAATTATTGCCTTTGAATTAGTAGAGGATGAATGTGCATATGGAAAAGTGTGTGGGGCCATTTTGGTGGACATGTGTGTATCTATATCATGGTGTTAGTGAATACTATTAGTTATTGGTCGCAGGGGGTTGCTACACGTACCCTTTTAGGCCTGAGGGAGATCAAAGGAACCATTGTACCCCAAAGGCCACTACTTTCGTAAAAGAAATCGAGAAGAAATCTGCCGACCTGGATCACGCCAGACATGACTGACGTAAAAGGAGTATATATTTATACATCTTTCATGACGTTGCATCTCCAGAAGTGTGCCTGTTGTTTCGAACAACACAAAGTAACTTTGTACTTTAGAACGTTTTGTGATATTTTATAAAACAAAACTGGCATCCAAGACGTGTCAGAAATAGGGCTACAAAATGTCTGCCATTAGTCTCTACAAGGGTTTTTGTAGCTCGGTCATGTGGCACAGTTTGCGCTAAAGAGATTGGTCGTGTGACGTAGGGATGAAAACAAACGTGTTTACCTGTGGCCAGTTTGTTAGGCGTGTGTCTGGCTTTGTTGATGACAGATATGTGAACATGTCAGTTGATGGGTGTGGGGTGGCATATGCAGCTGACGAGAGCAGGCCAATATACGAAACAGCCCAGGTCAGCCTCCTTGGCACACATACTAAATACATATAGTACTGTTGACTTGTCATACCATTAGTGAGGGGAGCAGACTCGCAATTACTGTGATTCATAAATCAACACACACTTGGCAGGGGTCTATGGTGTGGGGACAATGAAGTTGGAAGTACATTTCTATCGCCAATATTGCCATTTGACAAGATGTAAAAATAGCATCACAGTGTGAACTAAAGATGAGGTAATAGGTGATGTGAAATGAAGGTACCCTGTGCAATGTATTTAACCCCAAAGCTGCATTTCTCTAGTTTGAAGGTGCCACTGAAGGACTATGTACCACTTGCAGGAGATGGTTCAACCAGAGTAATTGAAGGGTAGTGCCAGATTAGCTTGGCACCTGATAGTGCCAAGCTAATCTGGCACTACCCTTCAATTGTCCTGGACCATCCATCTCCTGCTGTAGTGTGATGGGGACTGCATGGCACCCAGGCACAAGGCAGCTGATGTTTCTGTACTAAGAATTGAGGTCTCAGGAGAGAGTATTAACCCTTTTAGCCCCAAGGTCCCATTTCTCAAATTTTGGAGGAGTTGCCTAACGACTGTGTACCAGTTGCAGGAGATGGTTTGACCATGATAATTCAAGGGTAGGGCCATATTAGCTTGACGCCTGAAGGCGCCAAGCTAATCTGGCACTACCCATGATTTATCATGGTCAAGCATCTCCTGCTGTAGGGATCCTGGGCTAAAAGGGTTAAGGGAAAGCACGTGACTGTTTATTCACATAAGATACTGTTGTTCCAGGAATCACTTTATTATTTTCACAAGAAGGATGGAAAACCCATTACCAGTATGGTCTGGGTACGAAAACTACAGAAAGTAACTCACTTTAGTACAAATGGCCTGGGTGCAAATGCTCCTGGGTGAAAGCACTAAATTTGTTGCCCAGATCAGCGTCAGGGTGGGTGTGTATATCGGTGATGGAGGGCACCACTATTATCAGATGTGAGTGCCCATGTCTGTCGGTACTACTCTCTAGGTGCACATAGCAGATGAAGGTTTGTCATCTGTGTGCCTAATGCAGTGCGGAACAGAATCTCAGCTTTTATGCTTATGGCAGCCATTTCTATGAGAACTAACAAATTTAATCCTAGGAATAATTGAATATAGGAAAAAAAATAATTCATTAATTATATAATTATTGCTTTCCTAGGAATAAATATAGTTCATAGGAAAAAATAATTATCCCATAGAAATGTCCATCATAGAAAATGCTGGTGGTTCATTCATTGGACAATTTGCCCCAGGCATTATGGTTGTTTGGTTGGAATTATTCCTAGGAATAATTAATTTTTCCTAGAAATAATAATTTGTTCCTAGAAACAAAATTATTCCTAGAATTAAATAGGTATATGATGCAGAAAACACCCAACCCATAGTATTAACCCATTTCGTCCTGAGTCCCTACAGCAGGCGATGGATTGACCATGATAATTCAAGAGTAGTGCCAGATTAGCTTGGCGCCTGAAGGCGCCAAGCTAATCTGGCACTACCCTTGAATTCTCACGGTCAATCCATCTCCTGCAACTGGTACATATAGTCATTAGGCAACCCCTCCAAAATTTGAAAAATGGGACCTTGGGGATAAAAGGGTTAAATAGGTCAGTTCTGATGGAAACTGCCTGTCATAGTGCTGCCCAGTGATGGCCAGTATTCTTATCTTGCTGAAGGTTTACATGATGTGACCAAAGTTTTGGACACTGGTGGTTCTATTCTGATAATGTTCTGTACTTACTTACTTACTTACGCCTGTCACCCCTACCCGGGTATAGGCCGTCGACGAGAGACCTCCAGCGACTCCTGTCCTGTGCTTCTCCTTCGATTTTACTCCAGGTGGTTCCCATTCTCTTGATGTCTGCTTGGAGGTCTCGACGCCAGGAGTTTCTTGGCCTACCTCTTTTCCTCTTTCCCTGGGGATTCCATGACAATGCCTGTGATGAAGCTCTATGCTCGTGCATAGTGCTCACACCGTAGGATTAGTACGGTACGGGTTTTGTTAACAGTTTGTTTGTGCCGATAGTCCGTGGGGCCTGCTGTCTATGTGAGATCTGTAAGACATGGTTCGCACGGAGTTTTGGTGAGTTCTGTTTAGTGAGTTCTAGGCGGAAGCTGTGTCTGTCAGAGGTCTAGATCGGTAGTACGGGCTGTTTTGTCGTATGGAACGGTTGTGTTTGAGATACCTAGCCCATATTCCAAGACTCTGAAGCCTAGATTTCAGGTATGTTTCTATATATGGAGTATTGATAGTTGCTTAGTTAAAGACAGTATGCGTTGGTCAGAGTAATGTGGTTGTATAGCGGTGTTCCGGTTTGGTTTAGTTATGTTGGTTTAGAATTCAGTGAAGTAACCGGTGTTTTTGTATACAGTTGTTTACCGAGATAGATAACTAAAGGAATGTGAGGTGTGTATGTCTAAGCCGCTATGAAGATAGTACGTGGTTGGTTAAGCATAGTCTTTTCCAGTGTATAGAGTAGTGTATAGCAAGAGTGTTAGGCTATAGTCTGTTTCAAGATAGTGACAGAGATATGGGGGTGTTACGGAAGTAGACAGTTTATGAAGCACGTGTGAGTGTGTGAACGAACGTGTGAGTTATTTGTATCAGCCAGGTTACGTGACGTTTCTCATTTATCCAATATGTGGTGTGTTTAGCAAGTGTTACGTTGGGACTTTTGTTGTCTATTCAGAGTTCTTGTAAAGAGTGGAACGACAGACGCCGAGACGTCGAGTCACAGGTGGGACCTAACGTGAGGTCATCCCTCCAGCTCTTCACTGAGAGTGAGTCTGACCGGGACCAAGACGCCCGAGTCAAAGCGAGAACTGCGCTACTGTACGAGAACGAGGACGTCCGTGCCAGAGAGACAGGACGGCAAGAAGAAGCGTACAACGAAGGACTTTCACGCCTAGACGTGAGAAGGACCAACGTAACCAGGCAATAACATCAAACAGGTTGGAGACAGTGTGAAACTAAAACCTAGCCTGGCAAAGATATTGTGATGTGTATGTGATGTATATATCTTGATAGTGTGACACGTTTGACGACCGACACCAAAACGTGCAGTATATTGTACAAATATCTTCAAAGCAGGTTTTGTCGTACATTTGATTTTGGTCAGCTTCATACAGTAAGCCGAGGAAAATCTTATTCTGACGACAGAACAATGAATAGAGAAATGGTTTCCATCCTTTCTTACAACGAAGGCGTTTGTGGTAATGTTGACATTCGACACAGTTTTGTTGTCATTTTGACGCTCGACACCAAGGTAATATTGTGTGTTAGTTTGGCGCTTTGTTTTATAAAATGTCTACCCGCTAGATGGTGGAGTAACACTTTTGGTATGCATGCCGTACATTTGAACTAAGGATGTAGGATTTTGTTGACTATGGGGTGAATTATTCCTTTGTTTGTGCCGAAATGGCGTCGCACGTCAATATGACCACACGTGGTGACGGGAAAAACAATTAGTTTCAACTGAATACAAAGGAAACCAGCATTAACCTCTTTAACCCTAAAACCTCTTGCATCTCAGTTCAGCAGTGCTGTATGAGGTTTATAGGGTTAAACTTTGATACTCATGATTGTATTTGATAGAGATATAAACATAGCAGTGCTACATTGTATCATTTATCATTAGATGCGTCAACAGTGATATATGTAAGTAGTATCTGCTTTTGTTTATACAGTCTAGTCCTGAAATAGTCAACCTGTTGAAATCGAATAAGGGCATACTGAATGACGTGTTTCCTTGATGTTTGAAAATAGGTCCACTATGACGAAGCCCAAACAACCACCTTTGACTAATGCTGAAAGGTGTCGGAGGCGGAGATTGAAGCTGGCGGAAACGAATCATGAGCGCTTTCAACAAGAGAAAGAAGAAAATAAAGAAAGGGCCCGAAAGAATCGACAGAAAGCGAAAACACCAGAGCAACTTCAACGACATTGTGAAAAGGCATTGGAGCGCCAGAAACGATATCTGTAAGTAACGTTTGATTATACGTTGACATGTGTGTGTGTGCGTGTGTGTGTGTGTGTGTGTGTGTGTGTGTGTGTGTGTGTGCGTGCGTGCGTGCGTGCGTGCGTGCGTGCGTGTGTGTGTGTGTGTGTGTGTGTGTGTGTGTGTGTGTGTGTGTGTGACGTCATTCATAATTATAAGTTCAAAGACCGAATGAAGGGAGTGTCCATCTTGTTTGTAATATTTTCTAGTGATAATCTGTTCAGGGATCATTCATGGCGGAGCATATCATACTATAGGTCATTTGATCAGGTCACAAAAATCGTAATAGGGGATTTTGGAAAATACTCAGTCTAGATTCTCACCAGCTGATCGCGCGAACAAAAAGTCAGTAAGTCAATTGGCCGGGTGGTTGCAAAAACGATGCGTCATTTCAGATGTGTATGCGTCAGTGACCGCTAACCGACGCCAAAAATGATCCCTGCTGTCTTGCCCTTTTGTGAAAACTGAGCGGTAGGTACTGTTGGCTTAGAGGACCTGATTACGTCCGGTAGACTATAGGTGGGTGTGTATGTGTGTTTAGGGCAAAGAAGGCAGCAGAAGAGGCAGCACGAAGAACGAGGCTAGATGTTGATAGAGAAGCCACAAAGAAAGAGGCCAATCGACTGGCAGTCCAGAAACATCGCTCCCAACAATCCGCCCAAAAACAGCGCAGAGTTTGGGACAAGCGCATGGCATATTACTATCAGAAGAAGGTTGTGAGAGAGGCAGGTCCTATGGAGCAACAGCGCAACAACAGCAAAGCCACTCAGAGAGTGTCAGGGTGCCCCTACCCCACCACTGAGAGCTTTAAAAGAGCTGTTAGGCGTGTGAAGGAAAAGCTGAGGGCCAGGGGTGTCAGGTTGGCTTATCTTTGTAAAGGAGTGCTGAAGAGCGCAGATAAGGTAGCCCAGCAGACACTTCGGGAACTAAATGTTTCCTTCAACACTCCAGAAAAGAAGTCTCCGAGGAAGACGCTGGCAGAACATGTCAGCAATATCAATGCAAAGCGGGATGTGTCGACTCTGAGTCACAAGAGATGCCTTGCCCAAGCCTTTCAGAATGCTGACAGCTCATCCTACAAGGAAATTGGCCTCTCACGCAAGCTTATTCGGGCGTCCAAGACTGGCAAGCTGTACCGGCGAAAAAAGAATGGCTTGCAGCAACTGGTGCAGAATTTCTACGTGGACCAGTCATCTGCAGATCCTTGCCAGTCGCACAAGAAGAGGCAGCTTCTGAAGCCAGTCAAAGAAGTCTACAGGGACTTTAAGAAGAGTCACCCCTCTGCGAAAGTGTCTCTGCAGACGTTTTATCGTCTGAAGCCTAAGAATGTTGCATATGTGGGGCGGGCAAAATTTCGTCAGTGCCTGTGTGAAATTTGCCTGAACCCAAAACTTAAGCTTCAGACGATAAATTGTCATCTTGTGAGAAAGTGTGCGTGTGTCAGAGATCTGTTAGTGGAAAGTGTGTGCGAGTTTGATGAAGAGCCAAACCGTGAGTGTGTGGAAAGAAAGTGTAGATTGTGTGGAATTGAGCGAGTGAAGAGGCGATTGTTGGGTGAGCTTGACGTGAGATTGGAAGAGCAAGTGGGCTGGTCAAAGTGGCAGCATGTAAAAGAGGGCAAGTCCAACAAGATGGACAAGGTGAAGAAAAAGGGCAGTGTAAGGGAGTGTGTGGATGAGTTGTGTGAAGAGCTTGGGCCACTGTATGCACATGTTTTTGTTGCCGAGTGGCAGCGAAAACAGGTGCATAACCTGAAAGAAGATCTGCCATCAGGCTGGGCACTGGTCACTTGTGATTTTGCAGAGAATTTCCTCTGCAAATTCCAAGATGAACCCCAGAGTGCCCATTGGGCATACAAACAGGTAACTCTTTTTCCTGCTGTGATTTATTACAGATGCCCGCACTGTCCAGAGCTGAAGAGGGACGAGATCGCCTTCTTCAGTGATGATCTTGTAAAAGATGCACATATATATCCCAGGTCTGCATTGACAGAGTGGTAGAGATGCTGTCTGCAGACTTGGGGCCGGTTCTGAAGAAGGTGATGGATGTGCAGCACAATTCAAATCGAAGCTGCCATTCCTCTTGTTTTCAAGGATGTCTGTACCTGGGGTGTCCATTGAAAAGGTATTCTTTGGCTCTAGGCACGGCAAGAATGACAGTGACTGGTCAGGCGGTACAATTAAGAGGGCAGTCACAAGAGACCTGGTCACAGGGGCTGTTTGTGTGAGATCTGCAGCTGACATGTATCAGCACTGCGTGGAAACACTGTCTCTGGTACACACGGTTCTTATCAACATAAGACAAGGAAGTTTGTGTACCTGGGGGAGTCGGATGTTGTCCGCACTGTGACGTCGAGCAGTGTCGCAACAGTTGCTGGCTGCAGAAAAATTCACCACATACAGTCACTTGGCCCGGGTCTCTTGGCAACCAGGGAGCTGTCCTGTTTTTGCACTCCGTGCAAGGCAGCACAATACGAATTGTGCAGGTCACCTGATGTCCCTCCATGGAGGATTATCCAGATGAGGTTTGACAGGAAGGAGATGTAGCCTGTGTCAGATTTAGAGTCTGAGGAGGATGGGTAGCTTGATGTCTCCTTACGCTCTTCAGGCCTTGACTCTGACAGTGAGGCAGACTTGGACAACACCATGGGTGTCGACTCCGATGCAGAGAACAGCAGTGAATCCGACATCGAGTCGATCAACCCTGGTAACTCCTGCGCTGAACTGAACGAGGGTTTATTGGCTGACTCGAGCACCATTGTTGGTGACAGCGAGAATCCCAGTCAGTCCATAAATCCTGACGTTCTGTTTGACTTGGAGCGTTTATAGTTTTTTCATGCGGCAAGACTGTCTCTGGCCTCATGCTCCTCATATGATGACCTGCAGACGAGATCAGCTGGGCTGAAAGAGGACATGGCGCAATTTCTGTTGCCTGAAGGCCACGACCAATTTCAGGACAAGGCAGAAGATTTCCGATCTGTCCAGTTTGCAGCCAGATATGAGGGGCAGGTGTCGACCACTTGCTGTGGAAGGTGATGTATTTTTTTTATTTTTGTAAGGGCGTAGAGTCTTTTACTGTTTGGCGGTGAGGACCACCACACTGAACTCCGTGTCCCTGTGGTTGTCACCATGTGTCTACAGGAAAGATTATTCCTTGATGGCCAGAACTGGTGTACACCATCAGACAACCTCTCGGAAGGGCATGTGATTCATGTTGCAGTGCTGACACCTTCTGCATCCACGGCTACACCAGGGGATGCTTTCAGGAATGAATGCATGGCAGTGGTTGGGAATGCTGTCTACACAGGTTTGGGGCAGTTCTTTGCTGCCTCCGTTGCCCTGAACAGGGCTGTGCAATCAGTATTTCCATCACTTGGATGGCCAGTATATAAAAAGCACTGCAACAGGATCATCCGTGCGCCTGGCTGCACAAACAACACGAAGCTGACAGTGATGTGGTCTTCGTCCAGGGACGACATAGTTGCGGAACACGGGACCTCCAACCATTTCGTACCCTTGGCCATCCTCAAGCGCTGGCTTAACTGGGCGAGACAAACCCGAACCTCGTCTCGGCGAGACACCCGAGACAGCCTCGGCGAGATACCCGTACCACCCGTTTATTAGGTTTGGCACGTCTGATCTTGTCTCGGAGAGTTCGCCGAACCTAATAAAGGGGTGGGTCGGGTATCTCGCATTGATTGTCTCAGGTGTCTTTCTGAGACGAGGTTCGGGTTTGTCTCGCCCAGTTAAGCCAGCCCTTCAGGAAGCCACGTCAGTGTCCTGTTATAGGAAACACCTACATGATCAGGTGGTCAGGTGTTGAATATCCCTGTCAGGTGTTGGAGACGGATAAACTTCTAGGAGTAGTCTGTATGCACTTCATGTCAAAAGCCAGAAATGGCCTCTGGTGCTGGAGTGTAGCAGACTACTCTTGGGAGCCGCACAGTTCTCTTGTGAGGGAAGTCACCCTTAGGTTAATGAACAAGGTGTCCACACAAAGGCGCAAGCTGTTCAAAGTTTGTTAGCACTGTTGACTTCAGACCTCAATGATGTTACCGCAGGTTACATTGACTCAGTGGCCTTTGTGCGTGAATGTTTAGTTCAGATTGGTCCATGATGAAGTGCCACCTCCAGCCATGCCGTTAGCACAGGTTACAGTGACTCGGTGGACTTAGTTGGATAATGTTTTGTTCCGATTGGTCCATAGGTTAATGTTTGCGTCATTTTCTGTTTGTGTCAGTCTGGTGATGTTGAAAACAAGACCCATGTTGTGATTTGTTGTAATAATGACGCGCGACACTTTTTTGAAAATCATCTTTTTCCTGAAATATAGGTCTTCTTTTTGGAATACTTACATATAGCTTGTCTTGTTTTGTGTGTGTTGAATGTGCAGATGTGTTCTATTAAAATAAAACGTATGATTGGGCCTGGTGGCAAATTGTTAAAAATCTGACTGGTGTCGTATGTCAAACATTACAACATTACATGTCCATAAATTATGTTCAGGGTGTGGACATCAGAAGGAGATGATAGCATTACATTTCGGCATGCTACAAGGTATATAAAAACAGTATCTTGGGTCTGCAGCATTTTACCAAACAAATATTTTATGTGCATTTATGTTGTAATGTTTGACACGCGACACTTAAGACATTCCAACATATAAACTAAGATATTTCAAAAACCAAGCTTTTCATTATCTTTTGCTTCCACATAATCATGCTTGGTATTGAGAGGTTTCAGACAATACCACAGAGAACTCTTTAATGCAGGGTTTATTTTTCAACCCCTTGTCCTAAATCAGAGTCCCACCTTTTGTCACAGAGCTATATAGCTTGATAGTGTGAGCGTTTTTTTGGTATATTTATATTGTATAAAGTCACTTTAGAAAGGGAACCCGTGTGTTTGTTTTACCGCATGAATGCGCCCATCTGAGTCAGTGGCGGTGTATGCGTCTGTTGCGTGAGAGTCTGTACGTGCGACTGTGGGCAAGTCGGTGTGCGTTACAATGCCTGCCTAGTGATACTGGAAGCTGGCTTTCTCAGACTGTGACCAATCCATCCCCATCTTCTTCGCCCAATTTCATTCTCTGCTGTTATCTGCTCTGTTCTCTCCCAGAGTCTGATGTTGCTGATCTTCTCTGGCCAGTGGATTTTCAAAATTCTTCTAAGGCAACTGTTTATGAAGATCTGTACTCTGTTGACAGTGGTTTTTGTCAATCTCCAAGTCTCTGCTCCATATAGGAGAACTGCTTTTACGTTGGAGTTGAAAATCCGGACTTTGGTGTTTTGTGACAGCTCTCTGGAACTCCACACTTTTTTCAACTGGAGAAAGGCTGCTCTGGCTTTACCGATTCGTGCTCTGACATCTGCATCAGTGGCGCCTTTTTTGTCTATGATGCTCCCGAGATAGGTGAAGGACTCCACCTCCTCCAACGGGGTGCCAGCAAGCAAGACTGGTTCTTCCCTGGTTGCGTTCAGCCTCATTGTCTTTGTTTTCTGTTTGTGGATGGTGAGGCCCACTTGGGACGAGATGTCAGCAAGCCTCGTGGTCTTGTCCTGCATTTGTTGATGAGTGTCATCTGCAAAATCGAGGTCGTCAAGCTGTGTCCACAGTGTCCACTGTATTCCGCTTTTTCTCTACTCTGTGATCCTCTTCATGACCCAGTCTATGGCCAGTAGGAAGAGGAACGGAGACAGCAGACACCCCTGCCTGACACCGGTTCTGACCTGTAGCTCCCTGGGGAACTGCCCTTCGTGGATCACGCGACATGTCATGCCATCATAGCTGCTCTTGATCAGGCGGACGAGCTTTGTGGGTACACCGTAGTGTCGTAGGAGTTTCCACAGAGTCTCTCGGTCCACGCTGTCAAATGCTTTCTCGTAATCTACAAAGTTGACGTACAGCGGGGAGCTCCACTCCAGAGACTGTTCCACGATGATGCGGAGAGTGGTGATCTGGTCTGTACATGATCGGTTTTTCCTGAATCCTGCTTGCTGGTCTCTCAGCTGGGGGTCAACGGAGCTCTTCATTCTCTCCAGGATGATCCTGTTAAAGACCTTTCCTGGTACTGACAGCAAGGTGATTCCTCTATAGTTGGAGCACTTGCTGAGGTCACCTTTCTTGGGAAGCTTGATTAGGTACCCCTCCTTCCAGTCAGCCGGCATCACCTCCTCTTCCCAGATCTTTCCAAACAGTGGGTACAGCATCTCTACTGTTGTCTCTAGGTCTGCTTTCAGAGACTCCGCTGGGATGCCATCTGGCCCTGCTGCTTTGCCGTTCTTCAAAAATGCCACTGCTCTTCTGATCTCTTCTCGGCTGGGTCTGTCACAGCTGATGGGTAGGTCGGTCTCTGCCGGCTGGATGTCTGGGGGGTCGGGTGGGCTGGGTCTGTTCAGTAACTCTTCAAAATACTCGGCCCATATGTCGAGTTGGTCTGCTCTGTCTGCAATAGGCTTGCCTTCCTTGTCTTTTACTGGTCTTTCCGTATGGCCATACTTGCCCGACAATCTTCTGGTAATGTCGTAGAGCTGTTTCATGTTGCCGCTGCCTTTTCTGCCTCTGCTGCCAGGCTGTCTGTGTAGGCCCTCTTGTCTGCCCTGATACTCCTCTTCACCTCGTGGTTGGCTTCCTGTCGGGGTCACCTTCCCTTAGACCATTTTGGTTCTTACTTAATTACTTACGCCTGTCACCCCTACCCGGGTATAGGCCGTCGACGAGAGACCTCCAGCAACTCCTGTCCTGTGCTTCTCCTTCGATTCTACTCCAGGTGGTTCCCAGTCTCTTGATGTCTGCTTGGAGGTCTCGACGCCAGGAGTTTCTCGGCCTACCTCTTTTCCTCTTTCCCTGGGGGTTCCATGACAATGCCTGCCTAGTGATACTGGAAGCTGGCTTTCTCAGACTGTGACCGATCTATCCCCATCTTCTTCGCCCAATTTCATTCTCTGCTGTTATCTGCTCTGTTCTCTCCCAGAGTCTGACGTTGCTGATCTTCTCTGGCCAGTGGATTTTCAAAATTCTTCTAAGGCAACTGTTCATGAAGGTCTGTACTCTGTTGACTGTGGTTTTTGTCAATCTCCATGTCTCTGCTCCATATAGGAGAACTGCTTTTACATTGGAGTTGAAAATCCGGACTTTGGTGTGTTGTGACAGCTCTCTGGAACTCCACACTTTTTTCAACTGGAGAAAGGCTGCTCTGGCTTTACCGATTCGTGCTCTGACATCTGCATCAGTGGCGCCTTTTTTGTCTATGATGCTCCCGAGATAGGTACCCCCACCCGGGTCTGCCCTTGGGGACTTGGGTGGGGTTAGGTACTTTTTAGTTCCCAGGGTCACCCTGGTCAACCCCACAGGGTGAGTTTTTCTCTCTATTCTGGGGCATGTGTTTCTGTCTACCCGAAGTCCATTCACCTGTATTTGCCTTTTTAAAACACTCCCTACTGTCTGCACTGCCTGTAGCTCTTGATATTGGATGTGTGTTGCTAAATGGTCTTAGCTTTATTTAGGCCCCATGTGTTAGGTTTATTTAATGTATTTGACCGGCTGGCGACATACATTCAATGTTCTGTTTAGTTGTTTTTTTCACAAGCAGTGCAGGCACGTCCTGAGAAAGCCTTGTTGCTGTCGGGACGTTAAGCAATGTACAATCAATCAACCGAGATAGGTGAAAGACTCCACCTCCTCCAACGGGGTGCCAGCAAGCAAGACTGGTTCTTCCCTGGTTGCGTTCAGCCTCATTGTCTTTGTTTTCTGTTTGTGAATGGTGAGGCCCACTTGGGACGAGATGTCAGCAAGCCTCGTGGTCTTGTCCTGCATTTGTTGATGAGTGTGGGACAGTAAAGCCAAGTCGTCTGCAAAATCGAGGTCGTCAAGCTGTGTCCACAGTGTCCACTGTATTCCACTTCGTCTGTGCTCTGTGGTCATCTTCATGACCCAGTCTATGGCCAGTAGGAAGAGGAACGGAGACAGCAGACACCCCTGCCTGACACCAGTTCTGACCTGGAGCTCTCTGGTGAACTGCCCTTCGTGGATCACGCGACATGTCATGCCATCATAGCTGCTCTTGATCAGGCGGACGAGCTTTGTGGGTACACCGTAGTGTCGTAGGAGTTTCCACAGAGTCTCTCGGTCCACGCTGTCAAATGCTTTCTCATAATCCACAAAGTTGACGTACAGCGGGGAGCTCCACTCCAGAGACTGTTCCACGATGATGCGGAGAGTGGTGATCTGGTCTGTACATGATCGGTTCTTCCTGAATCCTGCTTGCTGGTCTCTCAGCTGGGGGTCAACGGAGCTCTTCATTCTCTCTAGGATGATCCTGTTGAAGACCTTTCCTGGTACTGACAGCAAGGTGATTCCTCTGTAGTTGGAACACTTGCTGAGGTCGCCTTTCTTGGGAAGCTTGATTAGGTACCCCTCCTTCCAGTCAGCTGGCATCACCTCCTCTTCCCAGATCTTTCCAAACAGTGGGTACAGCATCTCAACTGTTGTCTCTAGGTCTGCTTTCAGAGACTCCGCAGGGATGCCATCTGGCCCTGCTGCTTTGCCATTCTTCAAAAATGCCACTGCTTTTCTGATCTCTTCCCGGCTGGGTCTGTCACAGCTGATGGGTAGGTCGGTCTCTGCCGGCTGGATGTCGGGGGGGTCGGGTGGGCTAGGTCTGTTCAGTAACTCTTCAAAATACTCGGCCCATCTGTCGAGTTGGTCTGCTCTGTCTGCAATAGTCTTGCCTTCTTTGTCTTTTACTGGTCTTTCTGTATGGCCATACTTACCCGACAATCTTCTGGTAATGTCGTAGAGCTGTTTCATGTTGCCGCTGCCTGCTGCCTTTTCTGCCTCTGCTGCCAGGCTGTCTGTGTAGGCCCTCTTGTCTGCTCTGATACTCCTCTTCACCTCGCGGTTGGCTTCCGAGTATTCCCCCTGTGCCCTTACTTTGGCTGCTCTCGTGCGACTGTTGTTGACCGCTGCTTTCTTCTGCTTCCTCGCTTCTATCTTCTTCAAGGTCTGTGCCGACAGCCAGTCCTTGTGGTGGTGTTTCCTGAACCCTACAGTGTCTTTGCAGGTTGAGTTCAGCGCCTCTCTAACAGCCTTCCACTGCTGCTCTGTGGTGACCGCCTCCTCTTCATTTACTAGCTCCTGTAGCGCTTGAAACCGGTTGGACAGCACCAGTTTGAACTCTTCTCTAACTCCAGTTTCTCTCAGGAGGCCTACATTATAGCGCTGTCTTCTTGTTGTCTCTGTGCGGCTTTTCTTTAGCTTGAGCTTCATTCTTAAGGTAAGCAGATGGTGGTCTGAGGCGACATCTGCTCCCCTCCTCACTCGAACATCTTGAAGAGATCTTCTAAATTTCTTGCTAATGCAGATATGGTCTATTTGGTTCTCTGTTGTATGGTCAGGTGAGACCCAAGTTGCTTTGTGTATTCTTCTGTGTGGGAAGATGCTGCCTCCAATGACAAGTCGGTTTAGAGCACAAAAGTCTACAAACCTCTCCCCGTTCTCACTCATCTCCGAGCCTAGTCCCTGTCTCCCCATCACCTCTTCATATCCGGTGTTGTCCTCCCCTATTTTGGCATTAAAATCGCCCATGACGATGGTGATGTCTCGCTCCGCACATTTGTCCACGGCACTCTGGAGTCGGTCGTAGAACTCATGTTTCTCTTCCTCGTCACTGTCATTGGTGGGCGCATAACACTGGATGACGTTCAGCTTGAGCTTTTTCTTGGTTCTAAAGGCTGTTGTTATAATTCTTGGCCCAAGAGGTTCCCAGCCCATCAGCGCTCTCTGTGCCACTGGTGACAGCATGAGTGCTACTCCTTCTGTATGGGGGGCATTCTCCTCTTCATGACCTGAATACAGAATCATCTCCCCACTTAACAGCCTTTTCTGGCCAGACTGCGTCCATCTGGCTTCACTGATGCGTAGCAGGGAAAGGTTGTACTTTTGCATTTCCGCTATCTGGGCGGCCTTGCCGCTCTGGTACATGGTCTTGACGTTCCATGTGCCCATGGTTGTATCCCTGGATAGAGAGAGGCGGCTCGGTCCTGTGGCTTCCGAAGACTTCCGGCTTTCACCACAGGACGTCATAAGTCTTCTAGTAGAAGAACCTTCCTCCTCCAGGAATGGAATTACTGTTAGTCTTTTCGTCGGCGTTTTTGTAGCTATTTCCTTTTTTGCAGGGTGGGGTAGCTACCCCCACGCCGGCCAACCCCCTTACTAGGAGGACCAGGGGTTTTCTGTCGGGGTCACCTTCCCTTAGACCATGTTGGTTCACGGCACCTTATTTCATTCGGTGCACCCCTCTCACGAGGGACCCCCTATCCACCACCCAGGGGACGCGCCTCAACGCCGTATGGTCCCAGCGCGAGGCATTTTGGTTCACGGCACCTTATTTCATTCGGTGCACCCCTCTCGCGAGGGACCTCCTATCCACCACCCAGGGGACGCGCCTCAACGCCATATGGTCCCAGCGCGAGGGATAATGTTCTGTGCCTAACTGATAACACTCAAGAAATGAGCATACATCGGGGCCAGGCTGACACTGCAGGTGACATAGTAATGGACCTGTGACGTAATCCGTGAAGTTTTTCGCCTATGGCTTTGTAAATCTGATCGCTCGTAAATCTGATCGCTCGCAGACCACCGGCCTCGACTGCTGAAAAGATAAACCGGCTGACACTGCTGCTGTTCAACTGTTTGCCGTGCAGTCAGTTACACTGAGCTGGTCTGACTTGTGTTACTCTGTGATCGCAGAACTGTGCGTGTCGGTAGCGATTTCAGTTGCGATGATTCCTACAGGAATCATCGCGACGAAAACCGCTACTGACACTTGAAGGGTTAACCCTTTTAGCGCCAGGGTCCAATTTCCCAAATTTGGGACGTGTTACTTAACAACTATGTACCAGTTGCAGGAGGTGGATTGACCATGATAACTCATTCAAGGGTAGTGCCAGATTAGCTTGGCGCCTGCAGGCGCCAAGCTAATCTGGCACTACCCTTGAATTATCACGGTCAATCAATCTCCTGCTGTAGGGACTCACGGCTAAAAGGGTTAAGACAGGAATCATGACTAAAGCCGACACGCAAAGGGTTAAGACAATCCGGCTATCATAGAGTATGATGAGTAAGACTAACTCAGTGTAATTGTGGCAACAGTGCAAACTGACAGCTTTATGGACAGCAGTTAGAGTAGTTTTATAAAGATCAGTATTACACGCAGGGGGATTTGGCGTCCATTGATTTGAACCTTCTGCAGAGCGACACTTTCAGCGTGACGTTCAGCCAGGATACTGGGGCACCGGTAGAGGGAAATCACTACTGGCAAAAACACCACTCCACGGTATGCATGTGTGTACTGAATTTAAAAGTGACAATCATATACATGTGTGTACTGGTCATTGCATTGAGATCAAGTTGTGTGTATGCATTTTCTGAATCACATGTTTGAAAGGGTTTTAAACACTGACCTTTGACAGTTTACATGATCATGACCCAACAGGCTGCAAGCTTGCATGGTGAGAGCAGCCATTGGCTCACAGTTGGGGAAGATACAATTTACAATTGTTACAGTTCTAGCATGACTAAATTTTTTGTAATAAATGTAACCACATTGACACTAAACATTTGCACTTTCATTAATCCATTACTTCCTAAGGCTGATTTTTTTTTTTAATTGCTTATTTTGCTACATATGAGATTAGGAGATAGATCAACTATTTTAGTTCAAGGGTGGTGCCAGAATTTCTAGCCGACTCAGGCGCCAAGTTATTCTGGCACCACAGTTAAACTATCATAGTCAAATTAATTTCAAGCAGTGGTGTATCAGGATGAAAAGGGTTGATGCGTCCTGTTCCCTCCCCTTCTTTTCCTCAGTCACGCATTGACAAGAATGTACACACAGCTACTATAATCAGAAAAATTGAATGCTATCCTCTTTAACTCTTACACTGCCAGAACTAAATGACTTTAATTCTATGATAGTCATTTAGTTCTGTGAGTTTGAGTTTAAAAAAAACAACAACAACAAACAAACAAAACACACACACAAAAAAAAAAACAAACGACAGCAATACATTAATCATTAGTGTCACAGTCTGTCAATTGTTGACTTTTACTGGTCCACCTGCATACACATAATTATGTCAGCACCTGACAACCACCCACCGTCACAAAAAGAATTTGTGACTGCAGATGGCACAGTCATCATGTGTCAAATTCAAAGCAGCTGTTCCAGTGAAGAACCCAAGGGATATCAGTGACAATACAAAGAAATGGCTTCACTGGCGCAAAATTAATAAGTACAGTGACTTGAGTAATGGAATCAGATGACAGCATTTTTAACCCTTTTCATCATGATGCACTAATGCTTGAAATTAGTTTGACTGTGATAGTTCAAGGGCAGTGCCAGAATAGCTTGGCACCAAGCTATTCTGGCACCACCCTTGAACTAAAATGGTTGATCTATCGCCTAATCTGTAATGTAACCTTAACCCTTATCAATTGGAATACATCAGTGTGTGAAATAATTTTGACTAAACGATAGTTCAAGGGTAGTGCCAGAACAGCTTGGCACCTGTAGGCGCCAAGCTATTCTGGCACTACCTTTGAACTAAAGCCATTGGTCTATATCCTTATCTGTAAGTACTATAATGTAGCTTGCATATGGCAGTGTACAAATTTGAAGCTTTTACTTTTAGCCTCAGTATGATATGGATTTAAGCAAATAACACAACAAAAAAGCCTCAAGATATATAATGGGTTAACAAACTCTAGGATAAGGAACAGGTCAACATGACTCTTAAACTGATAATGTAGAAGTGACAGTCAAGACTTTGAGAGCCTTCTACACGGTGACGAAGGGGGATCCAGAAAACATGTATAATTCCCTCTTGAAGTAGCAATGAGAAGAGATCCTGCTGCTGCAAGAGAGAGGTAAAAAAATACAAAAAAAAAACTGTTAACCCATTTAACCCCACGTCCATGTTTCCTACATTTTGGAGGTGTCGCCTAATGACTACAGTTAAGTCCTGATAAGAACTCAAAGGAGTGAAAAAAAAATCACTTCTAACTACAGGTAACAGGGATTTGTGCTAAGCAGATCTAAGCATTTTGGGAAGTGACAGAAAGTAATTCCAGGGAAACAATAGGCACAGTTTATGTTGACCAAAATTTTGTGTTATCAGAGTTTGTGTTATCTGGACTTGACTGTATGCATCAATTGCAGGAGATGGATTAACCATGATAATTCAAGGTAGTGCCATACTGGTGCCATCCAGCGCAAGGCTAATCTCGAACTACCCTCAAATTGTTATGATCCTTCCCCTGCTGCAGAGCGCAGGGCCTAAAGGTTAACTCATTCGAGACATGCCGCCCACCGCGTATCTGTAGGCGGCACATCTCAAATGAGTTAATAAGATAAAGGAAGCATATTGATAGAGGGGACAGGAAGCAATACAACAACAAAAAATACCGCCTCTATTTTTTAATTTTTTTTTTTTTGCTTGGCCAGAGGTCTTGCCACCCCCACAACTAACTAGTACTTTGTGCCACCCCCACAACTAACTAGCACTCTTTAAAAAAAAAATATAACGTGGGGGCGGACCCCCCCCCCCCACCCCCACCCCCCCTATTTTTGTTGTTGTTGCTTGGCCAGAGGTTGGGTTATGTCTTGCCATCCCCACAACTAACTAGTACTTTGAAATGAGGTTGCCGAGAAACATTTTCCTCTAAATAAATCAGAGTTCTTTCCAGAAGCCCAAATCAGGCAATATTATATCAAGGCACACCTTCTGCATCCTCTGCAAAAAAACAGAATGAAAACATATTGAATCTCTGGCTCACAGTGAAGGTATTTGTGCACCCAGTAAACGGCCATTTCCGAGAAATTGAAAGAAAAAAAAAGACAAAAATAATGTGTCAGATACTTCAGACATTTTCTATAGAACTGGCAGTCCATTTTCAGGCTCACATCATTAAAACAGGATGTCACAATTATTATAAACTTGACTAGGTGATGCTGTGAGTGCCACAGTGGTTGATTTTGTATCCCTACCCACAAGTTGTAAAAATACACAAAATTAATTAGAAAAAATTACTCAAGTTATTCCATTTCATTTTGACCTCTCTTTACCTATTAAGTTTCAATAACGTGAGCATAAAGTGCAAGAAAATAAGGAAAGTCGGCATCCTCTACGGTACGTTCGTGGTGAATGATAACTTTTTCCCCATTTAAAATTGCCGAATTAGGAAACGTACGTTGTTTCTGATGCCCTCAGAAACTTTGTATACAACTGATAGGTCTTGTTTAGGTTTTATTGGTTAGGATAGAGTACCACAGTTACTCCCAACCTGATTTTATGATGCTGTGATGCATTTAGTGGCCACAGTGGCTAAATCTGCTGCCCTACCCCCATTTTACCAGTACGCAAAGGAACACAAAATGATCACAACAATTGCTTATGTCATACTCCTCTGTTAAAATATTTTTGTTGCCAGTTTTCTTAACAAAGTATGCATATTGAGAATAAACATTTGTGATCATTTCATTAATTTCAATGTGACTCATCAATTTAATTGTAATTCATTTTAGTTAAGGCATGTTTAATAGGGGCTGCTGCTGAAGCTTCTACCGTCTGCTTATTCAGCAGTCTTGTCAAACTCGGGGAAGGTGTACCTCAGGGAGATCTTGTGTCAGATGCTGTTCTTGGTCTACATTAATGACATCAGTACAACAATACCAAGGTTCATCTCGAACATCCTCCATGCGAATGACTTTGCAGTGTAGAGCACAGCAGAACATAAAGAAATAGCATCCTGCAGAATCCAGGATGCTGCCAATAGAGTCAGCAGCTGGACTGAAAGATGGCCACTCAAACTGAGCTAGACCATCTCAGAATTCAATCAGATGGAAGAGGTCGCCTTGAAACTGGAGACCTTCCAGTACCAAAGACAGACAGGCCAACTTTACTGGCAACAAATAAATTACTGGATTCACACGGAGGCCTCACATCGAAGCCATGGAAGCTAGAGCTGTGAAAAAAAGTCTCTGATGAAAAAACTGGTGGGGACCACATTGGCACAAATTACAGCATCCTGGCGCAAGCAAACACCTGCTCGGTCAGACCAGTAGTGCGGTACCAAGATACATCGACAACATGAAACACTGCCTGCAAAACCAAAAAAGCCAGGTTTGACAAGATGCAGAACATGGGTCATTCTCATGATGCAGTGACATTCTTAAAGCCATCTGGAGCACCCCAATTTAGGAAATGGAGGACATTGGAGCCACAGGAACACAGAACAGCACACACAATGATGAGACTTACTAAACACCGACCGGCATGGGAGAATACAGGAGCAGACCAAGAACCGTCAGAAACGCCCAAGTCTGAACCGCCAACTGAAGGTCCTGCAAAGGGCTAAAACTGACGTCCTGGAACCAAGCCCAAAGATGTGTGAAGAGCTCCCTTCAGATACCTAGACATCTCGAAAGAGCCTTCTAGACAACATAAACAATGTTACAGAACTCTTTGCCAAAGGTCGCGGCACTGCACAAAACCATCTCGCTGGAGATTATGCACAAGCGCTACCCTCACAGCAGCTGTGGTACCGCACAAGACGCTGTGCGGAATGAAGGAAGTGGCGTGTACATCTGTTGTGCAGACCGCATACTACCTCCCTCTCCTTCCCAGCTGGCGGCAGCAGCTCCAACCATCGTACAGATCTGCAGGTGCTCAACACAGCAGCAGAGCACTATAGCTAGGGAAAGGCAGCAGCTTGATCCACTGATCTCACCAGGAAGCTTTAAGATAGACTGTCCACAAAATAGTGCTGCAGTAGATTCCAGTGCATTCTGGAGTAGCTGGGAATGGAGAGGCTGACAGCCTGGCTAAAGCAGGCACCAGACTACCTCAAGATCACAACCTCCTGTAAAAATAACCAAGACACTACAGCAACAAAGTGATTGTCAACAGCAGAATGGTGACTGCAGCCCGTGGGCAGATGACATCAACAAGTTGAACAGGGAGAGCCAGGCCACCATCTTTCATCTATGCACTGATTACTCTGTAGTGGACTCGCCTTGTGAGACTGGGTCATGCAGAAACAGCCCTATGCGAATTTGGCGTAGAAAATCAGTCTCCTTAGCACATTCTTCAAACCTGTCCATACAGAGAAGCCATCCGCTGGCAGTTCTGACCAGAAGACATGCCCCTATACACCAAACTCTGAAAACATGCTGCCAAGCTCTTGACAGCTCATAGCTTATTGGCAGCCAGAACAATATAAGATTTAAAGACGACCATCAAGGAATTGAACGTTGCAGAAGAAGGTGGAAGTGGTGATCTCGTGACATGTGGAAACTAAGTATTTTGATAACAATGTTTTGGCTGTTAGGAACCATGAAAGTTTATTATGCATATTCATATTTACACATTTCTAGACGAAAATAAATGAAAGGAAAAGGGGAGACCTTATTAGACCCGCCTTACGCTAAGTAAAATATCACCTAAAAGACCAGCCAGTTAAAAATAGTTACAATTAAATTGATGGGTCACATTGAAATTAATGAATTGATCACAAATGTTTAAGCTCAATATGCATACTTTTTAAAGAAAACTGGCAACAAAAATATTTAAACGGAGGAGTATGATGTAAGCAATTTTTATGATAATTTTGTACTCCTTTGCGTACTGGTAAAATGGGGGTAGGGCAGCAGATTCAGCCACTATGGCCCCTAAATGTATCACAGCATCATAAAATCAGGTTGGGAGTAACTGTGGTACTCTATCCGAACCAATAAAACCTAACAAAGACCTATCAGTTGTATACAGAATTTCTGTTACAACTTGGGATACAAAATCAACCACTGTGGCACAGTGATCACAGCATCACCTAGTCAAGTTTATAATAATTGTGACATCCTGTTTTAATGATGTAAGCCTGAAAATGGACTGCCAGTGATATAGAAAATGTCTAAAGGCATCTGACACATTATTTTTGTCTTTTCAGTCAGTTTTGCGATTTCGCGGAAATGGCCGTTTACTGGGTGTACTTGTACAAATACGTTTACTCTGTGAGCCAGACATTAAATATTTTTTCATTCTGTTTTTTTGCAGAGGATGAAGAAGGTGTGCCTTAACATAATATTGCCTGATTTGGGCTTCTGGAAGGAATTCTGATTTATTTAGAGGAAAATGTTTCTCAGCCTCATTTTAACATCCGCGACTGAAGAGCGTGAATGAGGGTACCCTTGCGCCATCGGCTATATCTCTGGTGTGTTCAACCTAAGGATTTTCGGGGAACTTGGCTTAAACATCTCAGGAAATACTACGGTACACATTGAAACCCATCTTATTGAGTACTGGGGAGACGGGGGGGGGGGGGGGGGGGGGGGGGTGCACGGTAGACTGATCTGGCTAGCTTATGGACTAGTAACAAATTCTTTGTTTCCGGCCGCACTGAGAGGACATGACCTAGTGAACTCAAACCCCTCTGCGACCTCGACCTTGATGCACACTGCTTAGGTGTGCGCTGTATGTGAGTGCGGTCAGTGCGTCCGTTATAAAACGCAGACCGCCAACACACAGCTGTGACCTGACCAGGACATGCGTGTTGGAGAGGCCACGGTCATTCTGCTGCTGGTCAATCAGTCCTGAACAATTGTGTCTTTTTCAATACTGTGTGTGACTGTCATGGATCCATTGCTTTAGTAGGGTCTGAACGAATGTCATCTTGAGAGAAACGTCTGCGGCGAGAGAACGGGTAAGTTCTTCAGCATCACTGATGTCAGTGACGACCCGCACTGAGCCGCTTCTCAAAATTTTTAAGATTGACGTTGTCCGGATCGATGCCGATATGCATTTTGCTTGTTTTCTCTTTTCGAACACTGAATCGAGGTTGGAATTTGAACTCAAGTGACTTGATGATTAAATGCGTGTACAGTGCACACCGGCGAAGGCAAACTGACAGGCACGATCGAGACTGATGAATTTCGAAATGCTTCTGAAAGGCAGGGTAACACAACAAAAATCCCACAACAACCAAGGGTTCGAACCCTGAGCTGTCACCATGCCCGCTAACGCAAAGCTATCGCCCTCATGTGAATTATAAAGTTAATTGTCTCCACTGCTTGAGTGCATTAGCCTAAGTGACACGTCAAGTCAGTTATTGAGGATGGATACACAACACGCCGGTAACTGACCGGCTCAGCACCTGCGCGAAAGTGTGACCGTCGACGGCACGGACACCAAACTGAAGATCTGCATTGAAAATGCCGCTTTTCACCAAATGAATGCACTTGCGCGCTTTTGTCGCCATTACAGGGTAAAAACTTGTGACTGATGTAAGTTGGCCAAGTAACCCTTTTAGCCCCGGATCGGGCCCTGCAGGAGATGGCGTGACCATGATAATTTAAGGGTAGTGCCAGATTAGCTGGCCTTCAGGCGCCAAGCTAATCTGGCACTACCCTTGAATTATCATGGTCAAGCCATCTCCTGCAACTGGTACATAGTCGTTAGGCAACACCTAAAAAATTTGAGAAATGGGACCTTGGGGCTAAAAGGGTTAATGCCGTGGTAGAGTCGCAAAAGTGCTTACTTTACTTACTTACGCCTGTCACCCCTACCCGGGTATAGGCCGTCGACGAGAGACCTCCAGCAACTCCTGTCCTGTGCTTCTCCTTCAATTCTACTCCAGGTGGTTCCCAGTCTCTTGATGTCTGCTTGGAGGTCTCGACGCCAGGAGTTTCTCGGCCTACCTCTTTTCCTCTTTCCCTGGGGGTTCCATGACAATGCCTGCCTAGTGATACTGGAAGCTGGCTTTCTCAGACTGTGACCGATCCATCCCCATCTTCTTCGCCCAATTTCATTCTCTGCTGTTATCTGCTCTGTTCTCTCCCAGAGTCTGACGTTGCTGATCTTCTCTGGCCAGTGGATTTTCAAAATTCTTCTAAGGCAACTGTTCATGAAGGTCTGTACTCTGTTGACTGTGGTTTTTGTCAATCTCCATGTCTCTGCTCCATATAGGAGAACTGCTTTTACATTGGAGTTGAAAATCCGGACTTTGGTGTGTTGTGACAGCTCTCTGGAACTCCACACTTTTTTCAACTGGAGAAAGGCTGCTCTGGCTTTACCGATTCGTGCTCTGACATCTGCATCAGTGCCGCCTTTTTTGTCTATGATGCTCCCGAGATAGGTGAAGGACTCCACCTCCTCCAACGGGGTGCCAGCAAGCAAGACTGGTTCTTCCCTGGTTGCGTTCAGCCTCATTGTCTTTGTTTTCTGTTTGTGAATGGTGAGGCCCACTTGGGACGAGATGTCAGCAAGCCTTGTGGTCTTGTCCTGCATTTGTTGATGAGTGTGGGACAGTAATGCCAAGTCGTCTGCAAAATCGATTGATTGATTGTACATTGCTTAACGTCCCGACAGCAACAAGGCTTTCTCAGGACGTGCCTGCACTGCTTGTGAAAAAAAAACTAAACAGAAAATTGAATGTATGTCGCCAGCCGGTCAAATACGTTAAATAAACCTACAACATGGGGCCTAAATAAAGCTAAGACCATTTAGCAACACACATCCAATATCAAGAGCTACAGGCAGTGCAGACAGTAGGGAGAGTTTTAAAAGGCAAATACAGGTGAATGGACAAAGGGTAGACAGAAACACATGCCCCAGAATAGAGAGAAAAACCCACCCTGTGGGGCTGACCAGGGTGACCCTGGGAACTAAAAAATACCTAACCCCACCCAAGTCCCCCAAGGCAGACCCGGGTGGGGTTGCAAAATCGAGGTCGTCAAGCTGTGTCCACAGTGTCCACTGTATTCCACTTCGTCTGTGCTCTGTGGTCATCTTCATGACCCAGTCTATGGCCAGTAGGAAGAGGAACGGAGACAGCAGACACCCCTGCCTGACACCAGTTCTGACCTGGAGCTCTCTGGTGAACTGCCCTTCGTGGATCACTCGACATGTCATGCCATCATATCTGCTCTTGATCAGGCGGACGAGCTTTGTGGGTACACCGTAGTGTCGTAGGAGTTTCCACAGAGTCTCTCGGTCCACGCTGTCAAATGCTTTCTCATAATCCACAAAGTTGACGTACAGCGGGGAGCTCCACTCCAGAGACTGTTCCACGATGATGCGGAGAGTGGCGATCTGGTCTGTACATGATCGGTTCTTCCTGAATCCTGCTTGCTGGTCTCTCAGCTGGGGGTCAACGGAGCTCCTCATTCTCTCTAGGATGATCCTGTTGAAGACCTTTCCTGGTACTGACAGCAAGGTGATTCCTCTGTAGTTGGAACACTTGCTGAGGTCGCCTTTCTTGGGAAGCTTGATTAGGTACCCCTCCTTCCAGTCAGCTGGCATCACCTCCTCTTCCCAGATCTTTCCAAACAGTGGGTACAGCATCTCAACTGTTGTCTCTAGGTCTGCTTTCAGAGACTCCGCTGGGATGCCATCTGGCCCTGCTGCTTTGCCATTCTTCAAAAATGCCACTGCTTTTCTGATCTCTTCCCGGCTGGGTCTGTCACAGCTGATGGGTAGGTCGGTCTCTGCCGGCTGGATGTCGGGGGGGTCGGGTGGGCTAGGTCTGTTCAGTAACTCTTCAAAATACTCGGCCCATCTGTCAAGTTGGTCTCGCAAAAGTGCACATGACCGGAATTGTAAAGCAACGATCGGTCTCACTATCCGGCGCTCCACTGTCCACTTAGCCGGGGCAAAATGTGTCCTTGGCCGATCAACCGGTAGTCGGTCTGAACTTTGCCACCTTACGTGCAAGCTAACTATTGTTTCGTCGGACAGCTGTTCCGAATTTGCATAATATGTATCATTGTCTCCAACGTTTTGTGGCTTGAACTAAAGTTTTATGATTAATTTACCCAATGGTGAAATTTATTTTGGGTGGAATGATGTATTTTATTTAAGAAAAGTGTGACAATTTTGGGAATATAAAAACAGAATAGAACAAAATGTATGAATAGCATGTGTGCCAACCATTCACTTTCGAACTCAACCTTTTCAGAGATACAATGTATGCAGGATTTCAGGTTTTGATGGACAAATTTTGACAGGTGCGGAAAAATTGGAAGCCGCCAGTCACTGGGACAGACAAATCTTTAGAAAAACCTTACTCCTGTCGGGTTTCAAGTGTGTAACAGACAGCCTGGGACGGAATTTTTGGTCATGGCCCATCCTTAGGACGGACCATGAATTATGAATCCTAGCGGAAAGCCTCGTCAATGATCATACAGTATATATATATATATATATATATATATATATATATATATATATATATATATATATATATATATATATATATATATATATATATATATATGAAATTTTAGGCTGGTAAGCTTGCATTGTGTCATCAGGACATCAGCTGTCCTTTTTGTGACAGCTTTGCTGACTAGTTCTAGAAAAGAGAGGGTAGTGGGATAGTGGGAGAGAAGGAATGACAGACCTCTCATTTTGAGCCTTCCACAGAACACCTACTACGTAAAGTCATCCACTGGAGAATATCCAGACCTCCCCCCAAGGGGGGATGCTAGAAAATATTCCCAAACAGATATTGGACCTGCTGAGTAGATTTAAATTTTTGCCGCCTACGAAAAAAGGGCGGGCTCTTCAGGTAGTCATACAGCGTAACCTGAAAGTGCAAACACAACACATGTACTAGAAGCCGCCTCCAGAATTTACTGGTAGCATCACTAGTACAGCGCGGATTGCATCCCTAAAGCTTTATGAGGTGTTGCAGTGGAAGAAGACAGACTAATTTTGAAAAGCCAACACCTAGGCAATTTTGTGGTACAATTATTCTTTACTTTTAACAAAGGCGTCGCCCAAAGCCAAAAAATGCACTCAATCAGATTAGCTCCAAGGGACGTAATTTTTCATTCAATTCTGAGAATGCTGTTCTAATGCAATGGAATTCCAGGCTGGTAAGCTTGCATTGTGTCATCAGGACATCAGCTGTCCTTTTTGTGACTGCATCGCTCACTAGTTCTAGAACGGAGAGGGTAGTGGGAGAGAAGGAATGACAGACCTATCATTTTGAGCCTTCCACTAAACACCTACTACATAAAGCAGTAGGGACTACCCCCAGGCACCCCGCCATCCACTGGAGAATATCCAGACCTCCCCCTTGGGGCAAAACCAGTCGTAGGCGGCAAAAACTTAAATCTACTCAGCAGGTCCAATATCTGTTTGGGAATATTTTCTAGCATCCCCCCTTGGGGGGAGGTCTGGATATTCTTCAGTGGATGGCGGGGCACCTGGGGGTAGTCCCTACTGCTTTATGTAGTAGGTGTTCAGTGGAAGGCTCAAAATGATAGGTCTGTCATTCCTTCTCTCCCACTACTCTCTCCGTTCTAGAACTAGTGAGCGATGCAGTCACAAAAAAGACAGCTGATGTCCTGATGACACAATGCAAGCTTACCAGCTTGGAATTCCATTGGATTAGCACAGCATTCTCAGAATTGAATGAAAAATTATGTTCCTTGGAGCTAATCTGATTGAGTGCCTTTTTTGGGTTTGGGTGACGCCTTCGTTAAAAGTAAAGAATATATATATTGTAAAGCACACATACTTGCCCCCAGTCGTACGCACAGACTCTCGCACAACAGACGCATACACCGCCACTGACTCAGACGGGCGCATTCATGCAGTAAAACACAACTCGCGGGCTTCCTTTCTAACGGAACTTTTATACAATATAAACAAGGAAAACGCTTAAATGGTTATCAAACTATATACACTACACCTTCCCCACTACCAGCATCCAAACATCACATACACATACACAATATCAATGCCAGGCTAGGTAGTAGTCTCTCACACTCCAACCTGTTTGTTCTCGCCTGGTTACGTTCAGTTCTTTCACGTCTAGGCGTGCAAGTCCTTCTTTGTACGCTCCCGAGTCGTCCTGTCTCTCGTATCGTGGACGTCCCCGTTACTCGTACCGTATCTTCGCTGTGACCCAAGTGTCTCGGCACCGGTCGCTCACTCCCCGAGTGAAGAGATGGAGAAATGACCTCGCATTAGGTCCCAGGTGACTGACGTCTCGGCGTCCGTCGCTCCAACTCCGACAAGCACTCTGAACAGTAACAAAGTCCTAAATCGTAACACTTGCTAAACACACACACATATTGGATAATATGAGATACATTACATAACCTGGCTGATACAAATAACTCACACGTTCATTCACACACACACACACACACGTGCTTCATAACCCAACTACTTTGGTAACAACCCCATATCTCTGTCACTACCTTGAAACAGACTATAACCTAATACTCTCGCTATACGTAATCCCATACGCTGGAAAAGACTATACTTAACCACATACTACCTTCATAACGACTTAGGCATACACACCTCACATTCCTTTAGTTATCCATCTCGGTAAATAACTGTATACGAAAACCACCGGTTACCTCACTGAATTCCAAACCAACATACTAAACCAAACCAGTCAACACTATACAACCGCATTAACTCCTATTAACGCATACTATCTTTAACGCAGTAACCATCAATAATACGTATAGAAACATACCTGAATTCTAGGTTTCAGAGTCTTGGAATACGGGCTAAGGTATCTCACACACATCTGCAGCGAATAGGATGCTCATCGGTCATCGGTCATTGACGCATACAAATTTGAAATGACGCATTGCTCTGTCAGTGAGCCGGTCATATGACTTATTCATTTTTTAAACAATCACTGAGACCCGCAGTCCTCAATGAACAGAGTGCATCCTAGATTAGGGAGGCGGGAGGCCAGCTGCCAACAGTGATGGGTGACACTTGCCCCCTATCTCGAGCAAATGTAAACAATACTGCAAGCATTGGCCCTGACTAGGTACACGGTCCAATATGATGCAAAACGCCTTCCGCCTGTAAGAGGCAAACATCTTCATCAGTCCCAACGGCTGCATTAACTCTAGTCTAAAGTCTCCTTTGTTGGTCTCATTGACGCTGATTTTGATCCTCGGAGTCGGTATGAGGGTGCGGCAGCGGACTGGGTCTAGATGTCTGTAGCCAGGTTTTGTTTTGTGTCACGCAGTTCAGCAGTTCACGTATTCATAATAGACGTCTAGAAGCAAAGGAAATGGCTTAACTGTTGTCAGTGCTGCCGGTTCGTAATTTTTGCACAGATATGCGTATTTTTACATGATGTCCAAATGTTGTAATGTAAGATGTTGCAATTGATGTACCGTGGTCTCTCGTGCTCACACATATAACCTTCGTTCTTATTTCATGGTTACACAATCAGTAACTCAATCTTGCTTTGTTCGCGTCTTGTAGTTGAAGTCCACATGTAATTAGTTGTACACTGATAGTCCATAAGCTAGCAGGATCTATACCGTGCACCCCCCCCCCTCCCCCCAGTACTCAATAAGATGGGTTTCAAAGTGTACCTTAGTATGTCATCCTGAGATGTTTAAGCCATGTTCCCCCGAAAATCTATAGGAACACACCAGAGATATAGCCGATGGCGCAAGGGTACCCCCATTCACGCTCTTTGCGGTTGCTAAAATGAGGTTGAGAAACATTTTCCTCTAAATAAATCAGAGTTCATTCGAAAGCCCAAATCAGACACTATTATGTTAAGGCACACCTTCTGCGTCCTCTGCAAAAAAAAAAAAAAAACAGAATAAAAAAATATTGAATCTCTGGCTCACAGTGAAGGTATGTGTGCACCCAGTAAACGGCCATTTCCGCAAAAAAAGACAAAAATAATGTATCAGATGCCTTCAGACATTTGTTTTAGCACTGGCAGTCTATTTTCAGGCTTACATCATTAAAACAGGATGTCACAATTATTATAAACTTAACTAGGTGATTCTATTATCACTGTGAGTGCCACAGTGGTTGATTTTGTATTCCTACCCCAAAGTTGTAAAAATAAACAAAATTAATTAGAAAAAATTACTAAATTTATTCCATTTCATTTTGACCTCTCCTTACCTATTAAGTTTCATTAATGTGAGCGTAAAGTGCAAGAAAATAAGGAAAGTCGGCATCCTTTACAGTAAATTCATGGTGAATGATAGCCTTTTCCCATTTAAAATTGCTGAATTGGGGAACATACGTTGTTTCTGATGCCCTCAAAAATTCTTTATACAACTGATAGGTCTTTCTTAGGTTTTATTGGTTAGGATAGATTACCACAGTTACTCCCAACCTGATTTTATGATGCTGTGATGCATTTAGGGGCCACAGTGGCTAAATCTGCTGCCCTACCCCCATTTTACCAGTACACAAAAGAACGCAAAATGACCATAACAATTGCTTATGTCATACTCCTCTGTTTAAATATTTTTGGTGCCAGTTTTCATAACAAATTATGCATAATGAGCATAACAATTTGTGATCATTTCATTAATTTCAATGTGACCCATCAATTTAATTGTAACTATTTTTAAGTGGCTGGTCTTTTAGGTGATATTTACCTAGCATAAGGCGGGTCTAGTAAGGTATCCCCTTTTCTTTTCCATTAATTTTATCTAGAAATGTGTAAATAAGAATATGCATAACAAGTTTCATGGTTCCTAACAGCCTAAACAATTATCAAAATACTTAGTTTCCACATGTCCACCACGAGATCATCACTTCCACCTCCATTTTTTGCCTTCTTTTTTGCAACGTTCAATTACTTAATGGCCATCTTTAAATCTTATATTGTTCTGGCTGCCAATGAGTGAGCGGTCAAGAGGTTGGCAGCAGGAAAATGTTTCTCAACCTCATTTTAGCATCCACGAAGAGCATGAATGGGGTAACCTTGCGCCATCGGCTATATCTCTGGTGTGTTCCTAAGGATTTTCAGGGAACATGGCTTAAACATCTCAGGACATACTAAGGTTTCACTTTGAAACCCATCTTATTGAGTACTGGGGGGGGGGGGGGGGGGGGGGAGGGGGGTGCACGGTAAACTCTGCTAGCTTATGGACTATGACAACCACAATCTGTTCTTGCTTTGTTGTTTTCTAGGAGAGGGCGGAGGGTGGGGGTGTCTGTCTATGACAATTTGACAAAAATGTGTTGTGGTTGGTGTCCTGGATACTAAAGCTTGAATCAGAAAACTGGCTCTTGTTGCTGAGAACCATTGTGCTCTTCACTGTAGCACAGTAATTCAGTGCTTGCACACCGTTTACTGAAAAAAGCATATTATATGTAATGGAAGTCGTTGAAACGCAAACCTGATTACATTAGATTGCAAAATAGCAAAAACTAAATAAAAATCCGAAATTGCCAAATATACTTGCGTTTGGTATTTTATACACCAAGTATAACACCTATAGTTGGCTGAGTGATGAATGTAACCAGTGCAAGATTGAGTTTCTAAAGTCTGCAAGAGGCATAGACGTTCAAAAGTCCTCACCACCTAAGGGTCGTTATGAGAATCTATGCATATTGCTCGAGATTTTATCTGATAGTGTTACTCAAACTGAGGAAGTAGATGCGGACTAAGTAACGATTATAATCCACATCTGCAAGAGGCACAGATCCTCATGTGTCGCCTCTGCCCGCGGGTTCATGAAAATCTACGCCTCTGACTGGTTCCATTCATGCTCATGTTTCTCAAATTGAGTGTAACTGAAAACAGCCATGACTATAACCAAATGGCAGGCAAGCACCGCGAAAACGTAAACAGTGAGAGAGTCTGCGGGCCAAGTTACCAAGATGTGTTGACAAGTTTGAAATCGAAAATGCCGAAAAAATATATATATTTTTTGACTTATGGATTTTCAAAATGACCTATTGATTTTATGTTCCTCCGGTCATATGACTTACTGACTGCAAAACTCAACAGTAATCACTGCATCTGTACCCACTGACAGTAAAGCCCGCACTAACTTATCTAAACCTCTGACAGACTGAACTCTCGCCTACAACTCACTAAAACTCCCCCCGTGCTAACCGTGTCTTACAGATTCCAAGTGGACCACGGGCCTCACGGATTATCGGCACAAAACAAACCGCTAATAAAACTGTACCGTATTTAACCTACTGTGTGAACCCTATTTGTTTTCATCCCTACATCACACGACCAATCCCTTTAGCGCAAACTGTACCAGATGACCGAGCTACAAAAAGCCTTGTAGCGAATAATGGCGGACTTTTTGTAGCCCTCTTTCTGATGCCTCCTGTATGCCAGTTTTGTTTTGTGAAAGACCACCTAAACGTTCTAAAGAACAGAGTTTCTTAATGTTGTAAGAAACATAAGGCACACTACTGGAGTTGTTTGTAGCATACATCTGCAGCAATAGCGTGTAATAGACCACTAAAGAAAGAACCTTTGCGGAATCAAAAGCACATGAGCACCATAATTCATATGTACTATTTTATTGAAGAATTTTACATTTTTTTAAGCAAACAAGCGCGCACCTCTCCCACTGACAATTTGCTTGTCATGCAGACGACAACGTTATGAAAGATCTTAAATTACGTCGCACATCTATTGTGCATACATGTATATTCTTTTGACGTCAGTCATGTCTGGCGTGATCCAGGTCGGATGATTTCAGCTTGATTTCTTTTACGAAAATAGTGGAGGAATTAAAACAAAAACTATAGCAGGGGTTTGCTGAATGGACCCTTGTAGGCCTATGGGAGGTCAAAGGAACCATTGTACCCCTCAGGCCTTCGGGGTACAATGCTTCCTTTGACCTCCAGCATTGCTGTAAATTTCACACAAACCAAGGGGAATCACTCAGCGCTGGACAGACAAACAGTTAGATCCCCTGCCCCCGCCTATCAGGCACCCAATCGCCAGCCCACAGAAAAATACGCAGGTATAAAACAAGACGATCATCTACATCCTCTACAATTTCAGCTTACCCATGCATGTAATGCATACATTTAACCCTTTTAGCCCCAACACCCTACAGCAAGAGATTGATTGACCATGATAATTCAATTGTAGTGCCAGATTAGCTTGGCACCTTCAGGCACCAAGCTAATCTGGCACTACCCTTGAAATATTGTGGTAAATCCACCTCTTGCAGCTGGTACATAGTCGTTAAGTAACACTTCCAAAATTTGGGAAATGCACCCATTGTGCTAAAAGCGTTAATGCCATGGTTCAGTTCCGTATAGTAGATGTACGTAGTATGTTCATATGGTGTTTTCAGCAGGCACTACTGAAACCCGTACATGCATTGCCCCCAGGACAGCTGGTGGCTGACCGTGTGGTCATTGATCTCCTTTCACAGACCCCTAGCTAGAAACTCAGAGGGGCAGGGCGCTGGCCAGGTCAAAAAGGGCATCAGCTCACCGGAGGGGCACTTCACACTTTAAAAAGGGCACTATACTAAATTTAAAAAAAAAAGAGGAAAAAAGGGAGGTAATCCATCTATTAACTCTTGTGTTTAATGATTGTGTCCCTTGGCATGGAGATCTTTGTGCATTTCTTTCTGTATCGGTGACACAGAAGATATGTAAATGCGAGAACAGTGATCCGTATTCTCCAGTTGCACAACAATCAAGCGAGATAACGACAGTCCATTTTCATGTCCCAGGGTCTGTCAGTAAGTTTTATACTTAAGTTAAAGCCAAACCAAAAGCTAATGGCGCCATTTCTTTGATGGCTCTGATCTTGCAAAGAAATTTCAAGATGAATTTAACATTGATCTGTCACAGTGTGTCGAGGCGGCACAGACGGCGGGTTGGAGGATTAATGAGCCTTTTCAAGCATTGTGTTGCTTTTAGCTTGCTGTTAACAGCGATCGGAAGTAAAGTGCTGAGACGATTATGATGTTTTGTTAATGGTGATCGGCGGAAGCGAAAGGCGGTGTCTGATTTTTAATCAGTACCAGTTTTTATTATTACTGACACGACTGTACCAGCGAGTATCCTGTTGATCATAAGACCAATGCACTATTATGCAACATTATTTGCTGTATTGGCATCTGTTTCTTTTAATCAACAGTGCATCTTATTTCCGGACTCCATTCTATGTACGACTACGAGCGTGCGGTGCGCGTGTTTGTGATTTTGTGTACATGTGTGTGTGAGAGAGAGAACATTACTCCGTTTTTTAAAAAATGTTTTTGTTAATTAATTTGATATTGGGTAACTGAAAAAGTCCTGACATTCAGCTAAAGGATTTTATGAGCCAGAGCAGACGAATCATCTCAAATCCACAGTGTAAGGTTAACCCATATCATACTGAGGCTAAAAGCTTCAAATTTGTACACCCCACCCGGGTCTGCCCTGGGGGACTTGGGTGGGGTTAGGTATTTTTTAGTTCCCAGGGTCACCCTGGTCAGCCCCACAGGGTGGGTTTTTCTCTCTATTCTGGGGCATGTGTTTCTGTCTACCCTTTGTCCATTCACCTGTATTTTCCTTTTTAAAACTCTCCCTACTGTCTGCACTGCCTGTAGTTCTTGATATTGGATGTGTGTTGCTAAATGGTTTTAGCTTTATTTAGGCCCCATGTGTTAGGTTTATTTAATGTATTTGACCGGCTGGCGACATACATTCAATGTTCTGTTTATTTCTTTTCACAAGCAGTGCAGGCACGTCCTGAGAAAGCCTTGTTGCTGTTGGGACGTTAAGCAATGTACAATCAATCAATCAAATTTGTACACTGCCATATGCAAGCTACATTATAGTACTTAGACCAATGGCTTTAGTTCAAGGGTGGTGCCAGAATAGCTTGGCGCCTAGAGGCGCCAAGCTATTCTGGCACCACCCTTGAACTATTTTAGTCAAACTTATTTCCCCCCACTGATGTATTCCGAATGATAAGGGTTAAGGTGTTTAGACGCGGATGTTTTCATTCAATTTGGGTTGACTGTCCTACAGCACTATGTGTGATCAAGGCCCAATATTGCAACAATCTTATGAGAATCTTATGTCTCTTGCAAAAGGGAGGGACTGAATATAATACCATATGGACCTAATATAAAGAAACACCCCCCCCCCCCCCCCCCCCCCCCCCCAGCCAAGTCTATTTACACAAAGCACTAATGATCCAAGCTAACACTCTGAAGACAAGGCACCTGTGTCTGAGAGCCATAACAGCTGCTAATTGCTCTTTTGTGTGGTGGAGAGAGACATTAGGCCAGGTGTCTGTATAGTCAGCTGCCATTTCCTATCGCCTCTTTTGTTACCTTGTTAGTAAAAACAGCTTGTCACTCTCTCAGTCAAGTCTAAAGGGGTATTTAGCAGCAAGAGGTATAGATTGTCATGAGCCTCTTTTTTCCAGCTGTACATCTTATACACAGGCGTCGAGCGCCCATGAGAATCTATGCCTCTAGCAGATGGCCGTGTTTCGTGTAGTGGAGCGGAGATGCAGGGGCCAGGCAATTGGTGGTCAGCTTAACAGTGATAGACAGCCTTAATGCTGACGAGGGGAGACACTGCAGTGCCAGGGCGCTAAGGAGGCCGAGAGGGAGGGCAGCGGACGGGCAGCAGCATACAGTCAGCAGGATGGGCAGCGTACAGACATCAGGGGGCAGAATGGCGGGGAAAGGGCGAGGAGGGGCACCCGACATTCCAGCCACGTTGAAATGTGCTAGCTATAAGGGTCTGTTTCAACTGTAGTCATAGTACTAGCGATCACTGCAGACCCTCAGCCAGCTGCTCAAGTTCCAAATGAGCCGATTTCGGACAGCAAGAGGCATTGAATCTCATAAACCCCTGCCGCTCCTTAAAACCTATGCTTCATGCTGTCCCAAGAACATAGGTCTCATTTAGGGCACATGTTCTGATTGAGGAAGCCAAAGGGGTGTGAACCCTGGACCTATAGCAGTTGTGCAGAGGCATCAAAATCCTCCAGCAACAGACTTGGAGTCATCATCGGATGCCACGCCGCCATTTTGAGAGGACACGCTAGCCTGGCGATAGACTTCAGATAGTAGTGAAGTAGTGTTTCAACACGTTTTTCTTCATATTTCTTCCTCTTTGGAAACAAGAACAGATTCTGCCGGGTTAGCGGTTTCCTACGGTGATGGCCGGCAAGACTTGCTTAATTTCCTATAGCACATCAGGACTTTCCTGACATTGTCCTGACAGCGATTTCCCGATGAGTGCATGAGTCGCGTATCCTCACAAGATGGCCGCTACGTCTAGCGTGATGACGTCAGCTTCCCAAGCCCTATTTGACAGCTTAGATTAACTTGAAATCTGCAGCTAAATGGTGACCGGACTGCCAGCTGTTTAAAAAGAAAAGAAAAATCAAATAAAAAAAACAACAACAAAAATCATGATTAAAAAAAATTCAGCATAATTTATTAAATGAATGACCATTTATTAACAGGCTTTTAAAAAATGTGTAAACAAATGCGCAATTCTCAACTCTTGTTTGGTGAGTTTCTTACTGCTTGATTTGGTACTGTATTTAGACATTTGAATATTTATCGACCTCTTTGTTGCACGCTAGCAGACCAATCATAAAGACTGGTTAGAACCGGTAACTAGTCACTCGAGGTCGTAGACCCTAGCTTGGTTGGAAGATCTCAGTACAGAAAGGGGCTTTCCCTTGCTGTCACCGCATTAGTTGCCAACCAGTTCTAACCTACTTTAGCTGGAGTACATTTTTTTCCCCCTGGTTCACTGCATCGATTCGGCGCCAACTAATGCCTTATCCCGATTATAATGTGGCGTCAGTATACAAATCTTGTACTTGTCTTTTTACATCTTCACGAGAAAACATACTTCCCGACTGAATGTGAATTTGGTGACTGAGATGCGACCTCAATCTTACTATGAACTTCTTCACGCATGCGCACTGAACCGATTGCATCACACACCGTGCAGTATACTTTCGCTTCGATCGCCCGTGGTCGCTGTCTCGCTGTGTGTGTTAAGCACATAAGTCATTCGTGGCGAAGACTCGGGGATCCCAGGCACACCTAGGACCCAACAGCTATGGACGGCTGACTGACTCAGCGCGCTAAATAAGTTCACCGACAGCCTCGTTTTCAGCTGCAATCTGTTTTCACTTCCGGTTGCTAACGTTTCAATGACCGATGTCTTTTCTAGTGTTACGCGTCGTTTGAAAATCACGATTTTTGTGTCTTTATTTAGCAATCTGAATTTTTTTCTACGCATACGTCGATAGGAATATCAGTCGAGTTTATAACCCTGTGTTTAGATTTTTTGTCAGCCATTTCTGAAACCCCTAATTAATACCAGAGTCAACCACAGTGTGTTCCAAAATGAGTGACATTGACACTAGTAGTGACAGTCCCAGAGCTTCGGTAGTTCCTAAATCAAGAGCAAGGAGGGCGCACAGTACAGGAGATTATTATTATCATATTATTTTCATATTTGTTTTGTAGTATAGGAGCGAAACACACACACACACAGACAAATTGTAGTACAGTGAAATTTTTTTGGATAGATTATTTAGTTTTGGCACCAAAAAAATGCTTTTCTTTTGGAATTCTGTTTTGAAAACAGCCTGGGTTTGAGAAGGTTATGCTGATTCTGTAACCAGTGTGGTTGTTCATGTAAAGGCCTAATGTCAAACTGGGGATTTAGTTTTGGGATAGGTGTTTGTGTTATATTTCAAAATATGTATAGGTAACGAGTATTACAAGTTGTTCTTTCGTAAAGTGTGTGTGTTATATTGTGTATGTGTGTATGTGCGTGTGTGTTGTATTGTGTGTGTGTGTGTGTGTATTTAATCAGTGTTAGGGTATTTTTTTACCTTTATTTATTGTTTTGCTTGGCACTGTATGGTTTTTGAATTGTTTTATTAGAGATATTATTAAGTATAGGTAAACATTGTTTTTATTACCAACATATTACTTTTTATATGTGTGTTAGTACTTAGAACCTTTAACGTTAAGCTACTTTTAAACATTGTTTGTTTATATTTTAGGTTTATATATAGGTTATTTCTTAATTATGCGTGTGAGTGTGTGTGCTTGTCAGTATTTGTATTTCTTTTAAAACATGTCTTTTCATATATATATATATAGACTATTTTTTACAACGTTTAACGTATTTTATCTCATAATGTTATCATATTGTTTAAATATTTTATCCTTGTGTGTGTATGCGTACGAGCGCTTAGAGCAAGCTATAAGTTTGGTTTTGCGCTTTATAAAATAAATTATTATTATTATTATTATTATTATTATTATGTCCAACTCCAAGTCCAGCAGTTCATCTCAACCTGAAAATCAAAACAAATGGAAGTCATTTGAACTTCAACACAGCAAATAACACAGCAAAAGCATCGACACTGCTAATGCATCAACACAGCAAATACACCAACACAGCAAACACATCAACACAGCTAATACATCAACACAGCAAATGTTGGAAAAAACGGTGCTCACATCGCACACATGAATGTTTCAGCCTGATTCTGGCCTGGCCGTATACACAAAGTTTTTGTGACACAGGTCTCGATTTTGTTGTCGTCACTCAATCCTTTGTGTATTTCGAACATGTTTCACTTTAAAAAGTCAGGTACTGCTCTCGTCTGCGGACCAAACCTGACCACAGAGGTGTGATTTAGTTATCACATCCGTCCTTCTGTTCCAAGGAACATCTGTGGATTTGTCGTTTGACGGTATGTGTTGTCCGTTCATTGTGAGTTGGTCGGGTTCATTGCGTCTCCCCATGGAATAATTCAACTCACTGTGGGAGGTTTGCCCCCACTAGATTGTTTTGTGTCACCAAATTTGGTGCGATTTCCTCGCCGCCGTCTATGTTACCTTCATTGCATTTTCGCAGCGGTGTTTTCATAGAGGCATTTTGGGTTGTTTAGCGCCAGACTGTTGTACGTCACCAATATGTTTGGTGCGATTTCGGTTCGTTGTTGGATTCCTCTAACCACGGCATTCTGGTTTATGCCAGTGCACAGTTTGTGGTGAGGCTGTAGCTCTTACCACGACCTTCTCGTCTGCAGTTCAAGCGACGTGTATTGGCTACTGCCACGACAAGTGATGTTGGGGACGGCTCGCGGTGCGGTCTGGTCACGTGGTCCCGCACTACGCGCGTGCCTGTTGCTAGGCTGGCGGTTCGTCGTTGACTGTTTAGCTTTCGCGCGCAAACTCCTTGGCCATCCGTCCTTCCCGGGCCCTGTACATGTATTTCAGCGGAAAGAGACATAGATGTTAACGTGTCCCTGCAGACAAATGGGAAACATACATGCACCAGGATCCATGCAGAAACCAGCGGTATAGATGCACCGGGGTCCCTGCCGAACGGGCATAGATGTTCAAGTGTCCTTGTAGAAAAACGAAAAAAGAAGAAACACACATGCATGAATTAGTTTCCCTGCAGAGAAAAGAAACACACATGCATAAAAAAGTTTTCCCTGCAGAAAAAAAAGAAACACATAATTATGCATCAAGTGAATAGGAGGAGGTTAAATCTCTGGCACGACGGACTCTGGCAAGTCATGAGATCGTTCAACATAGAGGAGGGACTGATCCAAATGATAGAAGCGCTTTACAAGAACGCCTGCAGCGCGGTTCTACTTAACAATCAGTCAGGCGAGTTCTTCAGGACGACGATCGGTGTCCGTCAAGGATGCCTGCTCTCTCCTGTCCTTTTCAACATATTCCTGGAGAAGATCATGCAGGAAACCCTCCACGACCACCATACTTCAATCTCTATTGGTGGCAGATCCCTGTGCAATCTTCGATTCGCAGACGACATTGACCTCATGGCAGGCAGCAATAGTGAGCTCCAAAACCTGACAGACAAACTTTCAAGTAGCGCAGGGTCTTATGGCATGGAGATCAGTACGGATAAAAGCAAAGTGATGATCAACACCACAAGCGACAGCAGCAGCAACATTCACATGAATGGCCAAAAGCAAGAAGAGGTCAATAGCTTCAAGTACTTGGGAGCCACCTGTCCAAAGACGGTAGTTGCATAGCAGAGATCCGTATCAGGATAGGTACAGCAACATCCGCAATGGCCAGGCTGGACAGGATATGGCGAAGTAACTCCATCAGCTTCACCATCAAGTACAGGCTTTACAAGTCCCTCATAGTGTCTATTCTACTCTACGGCTGTGAGACTTGGACACTGCTTGCAGACTCAGAAAAGAAAATCCAGGCTTTTGAGAACAAGTGCCTGAGGAAGTTGCTCCGCATCTCGTACCGCGAGCACAAGACCAACGAATATGTACGGAGCATCGTCACTTCCCTGGTGGGCCCACATGAACCCCTTCTGGCAACCGTGAAACGGCGCAAGCTTGCTTGGTTTGGCCACGTGACCCGACACAACACCTTGTCCAAGACTATCCTCCAAGGCACTCTCGAAGGAAGTCGTCGGCGAGGTCGTCAGAGAAAGAGTTGGGTCGCAAACATAAAAGAATGGACCGAACTCGAGATGTCAGACTTGCTTGCCACCGCCCAAAATAGAACTCAGTGGAGAGCACTGTCTGTTGCTGCTGCCTTTCAGTCCCCCCAACGCCCAGTTCGGGCAAGGGACTGATGATGATGATGATGATGAAATCTCTGATTCGTGTTTCTTTACAAGCACACGTGTTTGAACATAATTCTATGCGTTCATGCTTTTAGTTCTGTGACCTGTATCACCAGTCCCAGAGTGTTCACAGATTTGTAGGGTTTGAGTCAGAGTGTGCCGCCGGGCCCGGCTAGTGAGTCACTTCCAAAGACTGTACCCTCCTTGTGATTTGTACTCTGTACTCGGTTGCATAACGTTTGGTCATCGGTCTTCGGGTGGCTTGGCCCCCGCGCCGGCTGTTAGCATGTTCACGTTGCAATTTCAACGCTGGGCTTGGGATAGTACATATGTGTACGTGCGTGCCATCATTTTCGGCACAAGTTATAGTACATGTACTGTTTGTGTTTTTCGGACGACCCACGTAGTTCTGTGTCAGCCTTTCCATATTGGTTAGATATTTATACACACGTGTGTTCATGTGTTAACACCCGTTATCTGGGCATATTTTGTTGTGTACAGTTTTAGGTTGTACATTCCCCTCACGGCTGAGCTAGTCAGTTCCCGTGATTCCGGGTGCAGTTTAGTTGAGATTCACTGCGTTAAGTTGTTTGTTAAAAGCTGTTATACAGCTTAGCGTTGTTCACTGGATACACCAGTTAAAATTGTAGATTGTTTGTGACGAGACCTGTGTCAACTTTGTTTCGACCATGGCCAGGCAGTCTGTCACATTATGCGGATCGACCCAAAGATCAATCTACGCGGGAGAGCACGATCGGGGTACACCCCAACAGTCCATGTTGGAAAAAACGGTGCTCACATCGCACACATGAATGTTTCAGCCTGATTCTGGCCTGGCCGTATACACAAAGTTTTTGTGACATAGGTCTCGATTTTGTTGTCGTCACTCAATCCTTTGTGTATTTCGAACATGTTTCACTTTAAAAAGTCAGGTACTGCTCTCGTCAGCGGACCAAACCTGACCACAGAGGTGTGATTTAGTTATCACATCCGTCCTTCTGTTCCAAGGAACATCTGTGGATTTGTCGTTTGACGGTATGTGTTGTCCGTTCATTGTGAGTTGGTCGGGTTCATTGCGTCTCCCCGTGGAATAATTCAACTCACTGTGGGAGGTTTGCCCCCACTAGATTGTTTTGCGTCACCAAATTTGGTGCGATTTCCTCGCCGCCGTCTATGTTACCTTCATTGCGTTTTCGCAGCGGTGTTTTCATCTAGAGGCATTTTGGGTTGTTTAGCGCCAGACTGTTGTACGTCACCAATATGTTTGGTGCGATTTCGGTTCGTTATTGGATTCCTCTAACCACGGCATTCTGGTTTATGCCAGTGCACAGTTTGTGGTGAGGCTGTAGCTCTTACTACGACCTTCTCGTCTGCAGTTCAAGCGACGTGTATTGGCTACTGCCACGATAAGTGATGTTGGGGGCGGCTCGCGGTGCGGTCTGGTCACGTGGCCCCGCACTACGCGCGTGCCTGTTGCTAGGCTGGCGGTTCGTCGTTGACTGTTTAGCTTTCGCGCGCAAACTCCTTGGCCATCCGTCCTTCCCGGGCCCTGTACATGTATTTCAGCGGAAAGAGACATAGATGTTAACGTGTCCCTGCAGACAAATGGGAAACATACATGCACCAGGATCCATGCAGAAACCAGCGGCATAGATGCACCGGGGTCCCTGCCGAACGGGCATAGATGTTCAAGTGTCCCTGTAGAAACACGAAAAAAGAAGAAACACACATGCATGAATTAGTTTCCCTGCAGAGAAAAGAAACACACATGCGTAAAAAGTTTTCCCTGCAGAAAAAAAGAAACACATAATTATGCATCAAGTGAATAGGAGGAGGTTAAATCTCTGATTCGTGTTTCTTTACAAGCACACGTGTTTGAACATAATTCTATGCGTTCATGCTTTTAGTTCTGTGACCTGTATCACCAGTCCCAGAGTGTTCACAGATTTGTAGGGTTTGAGTCAGAGTGTGCCGCCGGGCCCGGCTAGTGAGTCACTTCCAAAGACTGTACCCTCCTTGTGATTTGTACTCTGTACTCGGTTGCATAACGTTTGGTCATCGGTCTTCGGGTGGCTTGGCCCCCGCGCCGGCTGTTAGCATGTTCACGTTGCAATTTCAACGCTGGGCTTGGGATAGTACATATGTGTACGTGCGTGCCATCATTTTCGGCACAAGTTATAGTACATGTACTGTTTGTGTTTTTCGGACGACCCACGTAGTTCTGTGTCATCCTTTCCATATTGGTTAGATATTTATACACACGTGTGTTCATGTGTTAACACCCGTTATCTGGGCATATTTTGTTGTGTACAGTTTTAGGTTGTACATTCCCCTCACGGCTGAGCTAGTCAGTTCCCGTGATTCAGGGTGCAGTTTAGTTGAGATTCACTGCGTTAAGTTGTTTGTTAAAAGCTGTTATGTGTAGGAAAAAACGGTGCTCACATCGCACACACGCAGGTTTCAGGATTTACCCGGTCTGGCCGTATACACATAACTATTTGACGTTTGGTCTTGATTTTGTCATTTATTTTCGTTTGTGTATTTCGAGTAAGTTTTTGCTTTATTTGCCAGGCACTACTCTCGTCAGCGGACCAAGCCTGACCACTTTTATGTGGATTTTTGTTTCATTGCGTTGAAAGTTGATGATCTTGTTCACTCTATTAGAGTGTTGGTTGCCATTTCGGCTTTCATTTTTCCGTCTTGTTGGCTTCACTTGATGTCCGGCAGGCTGGTGGTCTGTTTAGTCACACGTTCATTGTGTGTACTGTAGAGTCCGACTGCGCTCGATGCTGGCTCGGCTTGTAGTGAGACTGAGATGCTCGCGTCCGGTGTTGGTCCCCGCATTGCTCTGTGTGGCTGTGTGACAGCCACGTGGCCGGCCCGATGATGACTCATGGTGGAGAGAAGCGTGGTCAGTTGGGTGGCGTCTGCTGTCTTTCGCTGTATCGTTTTCTTATTTGGAGTTGGTTGTTGATTCAAATTCAGGGGGCTGTCCATAACATTCCTTTGCGATTTATATCGCGCTGGTCAAGGTTTTTCAGTGTCGATTAATCGTGTAGTGCCGGGTAGGAGTGCAGCGTGATAGCTGTCTGTATGCTGTATGCTACCGCGACGGGTAGGCCTTCTGCGCCGTAAGACGTGTAGTGTTGGCGTGGAGCTGTAGGTTGGTCGAACTAACTGAGCGTACGCGGAGCTTTATTTGCCGTTTGCTTTTTGCTCACTTAGATTCGGTCGAGGTTGACGGTAAACTAGCGAGCAACATTCACATTATATTTTTTCGTGTGTATGTTTAGCTCCCTGTTTTCAATGATGGAGGCCGCCTCTTTCACTGCCTAGTTGCTGTCCGCTGATGTTGGTTGAGAGTGTAGTGCTGGGTGGGAGTCCAGCGTGATAGCTGTCTGTCTGCTGTACGTTGCTGACGTGTAGTGTTGGCGTGGAGCTGTAGGTTGGTCGAGCTAAATGAGCGTACGCGGAGCTTTATTTGCCGATTGCTTTTTTTCTGGGGCATGTGTTTCTGTCTACCCTTTGCCCATTCACCTGTATTTGCCTTTTTAAAACTCTCCCTACTGTCTGCACTGCCTGTAGCTCTTGATATTGGATGTGTGTTGCTAAATGGTCTTAGCTTTATTTAGGCCCCATGTTGTAGGTTTATTTAACGTATTTGACCGGCTGGCGACATACATTCAATTTTCTGTTTAGTTTTTTTTCACAAGCAGTGCAGGCACGTCCTGAGAAAGCCTTGTTGTTGTCGGGACGTTAAGCAATGTACAATCAATCAATCAAACCGATTGCTTTTTTGCTCACTTAGCTCCGGTGATTGTTGGTTGACGGTAAACTAGCGAGCAACATTCACACTATATTTTTTTTCGTGTGTATGTTTAGCTCCCTGTTTTCAATGATGGAGGCCGCCTCTTTCAGTCACCTTGCTGTCTGCTGATGTTGGTTGAGAGTGTGGTGCCGGGTGGGAGTCCAGCGTGATAGCCGGCTGTCTGTCTGCTGTACGTTGCTGACTGGTAGTGTTAGCGTGGAGCTGTAGGTTGGTCGAACTGAGCGTTTGCTTTTTGCTCACTTAGATACGGTCGAGTGTGTTGGTTGACGGTAAACTAGCGAGCAACATTCACACTATTTTTTCGTGTGTATGTTTAGCTCCCTGTTTTCAATGATGGAGGCCGCCTCTTTCACCTTGCTGTCCGCTGATGTTGGTTGAGAGTGTAGTGCCGGGTGGGAGTCCAGCGTGATAGCTGTCTGCCTGCTGTACGTTGCTGACTGGTAGTGTTGGCGATTGCGTGTATTGTAGAATCCGACTGCGCTCGTTGCTGGCTTCGCTTGTGAATGGCCGAAATGGCAACCAACACTCTAATAGAGTGAAGAAGATCATCAACTCTCAACGCAATGAAACAAAAATCCACATAAGAGTGGTCAGGCTTGGTCCGCTGACGAGAGTAGTGCCTGGCAAATAAAGCAAAAACTTACTCGAAATACACAAACGCAAATAAATGACAAAATCAAGACCAAACGTCAAATAGTTTTGTGTATACGGCCAGACCGGGTAAATCCTGAAACCTGCGTGTGTGCGATGTGAGCACCGTTTTTTCCTACATTAGATTGCAACATACAGCAGCAATTTGTTTACACGAAATAAGAAATCAAAGCCAAACAAGTTTTCATAACATTGGCGAATTCCCACGTGTCCAGATAGCCTGACCACAGTGCTTCGTTTTCTGTCTGAAGTGGAATGAATATATTTTTTTTTTAATGCTGTGTCAGTCTGGGATACCTGCAAATGTACTTAAGTTCTCACTTGATGGAATAAATCATAACTGTTTGAACAGTTTACTGTTTTACTTACCATGAGAATTCGCTCAACTGTAGCGTCCATTGCGGTAGCAGACGTACCGGAAGTAACTACAGCGGTCAGTCGCTTCGGTCAGGCTTCGGTAGACTCTGTAGTGGCACAACGCGTGCGCGCTGAGTCAGTCAGCCGTCCATAGCTGTTGGGTCCTAGGGCACACAAACGGGTTTCATTCTTCGGTAGATAGACGGCTGTTCTGTGCACTGTCTGAAGGCAAGTTGTGTTTACGGTACTACACGTGGTCAAATGTCTGACGCTATTGCTTTGTTGTTGTGTGAAATGCTTTCTCTAGTGCCGTGCCGTTACTTATAACTTTCGTGTTGATGTACCATTTATTATTAGCTCATTGTGCCCGAGTTAGGAGACAGATCGACCATGATAGTTCAAGTGTAACCCCCACGATCCACATGCAGTACAATGTGTACACATGGACGGGGCACAACAGGTACTGGGCGGATTGAAGTAGGGAAAGACGAGAAAAAAGATACAAAAAATATATAGAAATATGGAAAAAATAAAACACTGAAGTCCTCAGTTGCAGTTGAAAACACTCATCTTTTATTACTACTAACTCACTGAGACGTCAACCAAAAATGTACTACACTAAACCAGAAACCACTAATCTAATCAATTAATAACTCAAAAATCTATTACACGAAATTCCAAAAGAATTTCTATGCGATGTTCAGGCTATCAACAGGAAAATGTGAAGTCAGTGTTCTGAGATGGCAGAGCTAAGTTTTGGTGTTTATTGTGAGTCAAACTGGTCCAAGAAACCCTGGTTTAAGATTTCAACCTGGTCGAAACAACCACACCGGAGGAACGGAAAAGCACAGCCGACTTGCAGACTAGGCAGGAACTTATCTATAGGGTACTAAGCTGCAACTAGATGCCAACTAAATTTCTTGACTGACTGCAACATTAACTGAGCGCATTCCGTTTATACTAACTGAAAATAAAGGAAACCTAAAAAAATAATGTATGTGCACTCCAACCAAATTAACAATTAACCACATACAGAGGAACTATACCTTGCAGGCACAAGGGTATGGGAATCAAGTTCCCAGAACTCCACAGAGTACCAGTGGAAGGATACAATATAATTATACCCCAAAACCTCTTTTTATTCTTAATATGTTTGACATTACTTGTGTCTTTAACTTTTCACAAATAACGGACTAAACTTGTATTATATTTTAGACTGGATCGCTCTCTAAATGGTGAATAAAAACTGATATGACAAAGGGAAATAATCAAAATTTGAATCACCCAAACACTTTCAGCGGTTGCTTCCCTTATTCTGCACCTTCTAGTTAACTAAACCTTTACAAGTTTGGTAACAAGAAACTGTTACAAACAGTGGCGGTTACACATTCCCCTTCTGTCACAGAAAAATTCTGCAATACAATGAAAGAATTTTTCGTTTGAAACATATATCCATCCATGGATATCAGAAAAAATAAATCTATAAACCAATTAAATCCATCTGCAACAATGCACAGCACGACTGCACACTTGTTACAATCGACCAAACAATCATAACCTTAGCCACACAAATGTTTTACTCTTTCCTGTTTACCCATGGCAACAAACCTAAATGAATTAAGGAAACATGGTTTCAAAGCAAACAATTGGAAAATAAAACAGAATTTAATTGTATATCAATATTATGTCGAAAACAAAAATTTAACACATGTCAAACAATTTTAATAAACTTCAGCTTACTTAAATGAAATAAAAAAATTTGCTTGTCCATAAAATTAATAACTAAACAGAAAATAATATGGGCACGAGATACAGGACCATTTAGTGTTTCATGCCACTGACAAAAGCTATGCAGTTACAGTGAAACAATATTTTGTCCAGTTGGGCTGCCTGTATTTCAGTCACCGACTGATTAACCAAGGATTTTAAACTTGAGATTACCGACTCGATCAACGTTTTATTTGTAGATGTTTCAGTCTTACTCTGACGAGTCATTTTTAGTCTCTGCACCGGTTTTGGTCTTCTGAGCGAACGCCTTGGAGACGGTATTGGACAGATTTGGTGTGAATCCTCAGGTCGACTTGGATTGGAGTTATCGGTCTCCTCCTCAGATTCCTCAATCTCATCTTCCCTAAGTGTCTCTTCTGGCACATAAGTGCCTCTAAAATCTTCTTCCCCTCCAGAGTCAGCCTCTGAGCCGTTGGACTCTGCGCGGAATCTGTCACCTGACTTTCACCCTTAACTCTCTCATGGTCATCCTCGGACTGAGGATCATGGGGGTCCTCTACTCGATTTCTTGCACCTTGCTCATCTGGCCCTGCCGGAAACATCTCTTCCCTTGGCACGAACTCCGGGGCCGTAGGTCGCAGTCTGCCATCAGGCTTGACTTCTACTGTCACATCTATGGCTGGTTCTTCTTCCTCCTCTAGCTCTGCTTCCTGTGGGGGGTGACATCTTCTTCTGCCTGCGCCTTGCCTCCCATCGATCTTTCGGTGTGGGTGCCATCTTTTTTTTGTGTGTGTCAGCTTGCCTCCCAGCGATCCTTCCGGTGTGGTTGTTCGCCGCTCCCTGGACCTGCAGCTGGTTCAGAACTGCATTGGATCCACTGGAGCGTTGACCTGACCAGCCATCTCAGCCTCAACATGCTCGCCCCCCTCATTCTGCCGAACCTCACCACCTTCCTGATCTGCCATCCTCACTATCCGATTCTAACCTAACCCCTTGACTAAATAAAATTAAAAAAATCAATTTGGAACTATCTTCCCGCTACAACAATCCAGCCCCACATTGGGCGCCAAATTTATTGTGTAACCCCCACGATCCACATGCAGTACAATGTGTACACATGGACGGGGCACAACAGGTACTGGGCGGATTGAAGTAGGGAAAGACGAGAAAAAAGATACAAAAAATATATAGAAATATGGAAAAAATAAAACACTGAAGTCCTCAGTTGCAGTTGAAAACACTCATCTTTTATTACTACTAACTCACTGAGACGTCAACCAAAAATGTACTACACTAAACCAGAAACCACTAATCTAATCAATTAATAACTCAAAAATCTATTACACGAAATTCCAAAAGAATTTCTATGCGATGTTCAGGCTATCAACAGGAAAATGTGAAGTCAGTGTTCTGAGATGGCAGAGCTAAATTTTGGTGTTTATTGTGAGTCAAACTGGTCCAAGAAACCCTGGTTTAAGATTTCAACCTGGTCGAAACAACCACACCGGAGGAACGGAAAAGCACAGCCGACTTGCAGACTAGGCAGGAACTTATCTATAGGGTACTAAGCTGCAACTAGATGCCAACTAAATTTCTTGACTGACTGCAACATTAACTGAGCGCATTCCGTTTATACTAACTGAAAATAAAGGAAACCTAAAAAAATAATGTATGTGCACTCCAACCAAATTAACAATTAACCACATACAGAGGAACTATACCTTGCAGGCACAAGGGTATGGGAATCAAGTTCCCAGAACTCCACAGAGTACCAGTGGAAGGATACAATATAATTATACCCCAAAACCTCTTTTTATTCTTAATATGTTTGACATTACTTGTGTCTTTAACTTTTCACAAATAACAGACTAAACTTGTATTATATTTTAGACTGGATCGCTCTCTAAATGGTGAATAAAAACTGATATGACAAAGGGAAATAATCAAAATTTGAATCACCCAAACACTTTCAGCGGTTGCTTCCCTTATTCTGCACCTTCTAGTTAACTAAACCTTTACAAGTTTGGTAACAAGAAACTGTTACAAACAGTGGCGGTTACACAAGGGTGGTGGCAGAATAATTATATAGACTGGCGACTATAGGCGCTAAACTATTCTGCCGCCACCCTTGAACTATCAGTATCATGGTCGAGCCATATCTTGCTGTGGTGTGTCGTGGGCAGAATGAGCTAGTCTGTGGTGCCTATTACACCAAGGATCTTTCAGATGCTTGCGCATTTTGTTTATGTTTCTATACGTCTCGCTTGTCAAACATTTCAGTACCATATGTGTATATGATGAAATGGAGTGGGCAGCAATATACACATTACCAGGGTGATTCAGGAGTAAAAAATATGTCCAGAACTAATTCCTTCCAGAGTGAAACCATACTGCAGTAGATATGTTACTTGCAAATCAGACACTACCTATGAGAGCGATCCATCTCTTCTCTGGTACATACTTTTTTCCCATCTTTGACCCACAGCCTGACCATGCCCAGCACTTTATCCCGTTAATTAAACATCAAAGGACTATAACAGCTAGTTGCAGGAGATGGGTGGCCTGTACGTATAATTTAAGGGGTAGTGCCAGATTAGCTTGGCACCTGGTGCCAGGATGCTCTGACACGCTTGAATTATCATGGTCGATCGATCTCCTGCTGTAGTTTGTTGGGGCTAAATGGGTTAACCATTTTTTAGTTGGAGGAGCTTGCAGCATGCGGAAACAAGGCATGTAGGTGTAAACAACATGACTCTACTGCCCGGGAAGGAGGAGAACCTGCCGTGGTCTGTCTGGCACTGCTAAGGGTTTGCACAGCACTGCTGAGGGTTTGAACATCTGGATTTGGTGGGTTGCAGTTTAACCCTCTGAAGCCCACGGGTGCATCTCCAAACTTTTGGAGGTGTCTAACGACTATTTACCAGTTGTAGGAGATGGATTGATCATGATAATTCAAGGGTAGTGCCAGATGAGCTTGGCGCCTGAAGGTGTCAAGCTCATCTGGCACTGCCCTTGAATTATCATGATCAATCCATCTCCTGCTGCAGGTCCTGGGGCTAAATGGGTTAAGATCTTAATGATCCGCTGATCTTGAACATTGATACTCTTAGGTGGGTGACTCTCCATCAGTCAGTGTCTTTCTTGGCATCTGGTTTTTACATGACATAGATGCTGCATTTTTCTACTGCATACTCCTGTAGTGTTGGTCTCACAAGGGCCTTGTAACTAAGCAGTTTAAAGTTCTTCACTTTAGAGCATTTTATCTTGAGTTTACAGCATAGAAACCCTAAAGCCCTGTTTGCTTTGGCGGTGGCAACGCTGATAAGCTTGGGCAATGCTGTGTCACTTTGGTGGGTGTCAGAGATGCATAGTGGAGCTTACAGCATGGAGCTGGTTAAACAATTTTTGGCTCATGTGTGATAGCAAAAGTGAGTGTGTAATGGGCTGTCCTGCATCTGGTTTGTGTCGTCCATGGTAACCTTTAATGCTGGCATTTTTCTCAGAGACTATTTAAGCATCAGACTTCTCAGGTTTGGTACAAAGGTAGCTGATGATATAGGACTTTTTTATGCATACTAAATTTGTGGTCCCTTCACAAAGGTCAAGGGTCATAGGTAAAAATTGCCATATTTTGAAAACTTTTTTTTTTTCAAATACTACTTTCAACTTCAAAACTGGGCATAAAGGTAGCTGATGATAACACCTTTCTATGCATGCTAATTTAGTCACCCCCCTCACAAAGGTCAAGGGTCACAGAGGGTCGACAAATGTGAACAATACATACATTTTGGGAAAACTTGGATTTCACTGGTACACCAGCCAACCCTTATGTTTTGGCTGTGAGATGGCCTTAGGTGCCTGCTCGGCGTTAAACCCAAATAACTAACCTTATGTTTTGAAAACAAACTTGCTATGTGGCTTGGTCATACACTTGAGCCATAATGGCTTTGCCTTTCGTGTTTGTGTATGTGCCTGTTTGCATAGCCAGAAGCTTTTTTCATACCCCTAGTCATACGCAGACACGTTTAACCCTCATCATTCAGAATGTGTGAAATAAGTTTGACTAAAATAGTTCAAGGGTAGTGCCAGAATAGTTTGGCGCCTCTAGGCGCCAAGCTATTCTGGCACTACCCTTGAACTAAAGCCATTGGTCTATATCCTTATCTGTAAGTACTGTAAATATAATGTAGCTTACATATATGGCAGTGTACAAATTTGAAGCTTTTAGCCTCAGTATGATAGGGTTAACCCATTTATCCCCAAGTCCCTACAGCAGGAAATGGATTGACCATGATAATTCAAGGGTAGTACCAGATTACCTTGGTGCCTTTAGGCACCAAGCTAGTCTGGCACTATTCTTGAATTATGGTCAATCCATCTCCTGCAACTGGTACATAGTGTTACGATTGTAGTTGTGTTGTTCTGTGAGAGCAAACGTGTTAATCGTAGGAAACAATCCGATATTTATTTGAGCTTTCATCGTTACGTATTGCGTACCTTTTCAGTGAGATTCTTTATCGTTCGTGCATGATAGCGGATTTGGCTTTGTTTTGATACGTTTATTTTAGTCCGGAAGCTTCTAGAATAGTCGCACAGAGAAGAGCGGTCGATTGTTTTGCGTAGATTAGCTGAGAATGAACCAGAACGTTCAGGCAAAATCGCGCTGTTGAGTGATCTTACATGTGATGTCAAAGTATAAGCAACAGTTTGCTACACTGTAGTAATTTCAGTCATAGTTGTTTACTGTGCGCGTGAAATTAGCAGCCGTTCTTTGTGTGTTGTGAAAAGTCGTAAACGGTTTGCCATATTTTTGTGTGATATTATATATTGGGATTTAGGGCTGCAATGAGCAGCCAGATTTTCATAGACTATTTTAGTATATTCCAAAAGTTCTTCTTTTATTAATATTTATGATTTCAGTTACGTTTTCCGTTCTGATTGGTTGCGTTGAGTAAATTCTTTGGATTATTCTAGAAAGATGTCTTATTATATAAAGTTGGTGCTAGGAGAGCACGTGGGTACATTGTCTTGCATTGTCAATTGTAGAGACACACAGTTTATCGTAGGTACGTGGCCCGTATAGGGTGTACATTGTGAGAGACGCAGCGTAACGGTGGTGTACTTTGTATGAGAAACTTTGTGTCACCAGTGTGGACATTTGCAGAAGAGACATTGTATCAGTGTTGGTGCATTTGGAAATGCATTGTGTGCAGATCACATTGCTGAATTAAAATATTGTTGGAACTGTTATTCCAGTATTGTCTACATCCTTAAGCCACGTGTGACGGGTTGCAGCTGAATGAAGTTTATTTAACTCATTCTACCCCAGACACACCACAGCAGGATAAGGATCCACCATGATAGTTCAAGGGTGATGCCAGAATAGCTTGGTGCCTACGGGCGCCAAGCTATTCTGGCATCACCCTTCAACTATCATGGTCGATCTGTGTCCTGCACTGCAATGCAGTCTTGAGAGGACAGGGGCAAAATTTAAGGATTTTGGTGTCGGGGTAGAATGAGTTAAAAGAACCTTACGTGCGTGCATCTGGTGTGTTTATCATACTACGACTATGACCTCACCACGTAACACATAGTCATTAGGCAACACCTCCAAAATTTGAGAAATTGGACCCTGGGGCTAAAACTAAAAGGCAGCCTCTGCCATCATTTTTCCTGGCCAGTTTGTGTTCTCATATGGTGTACATTGTATAGAGACTCAAAATGGGCAGTGTAAACTCTGAACTTTGTACATATTATATGCACCGCTTTACTTCCAGTGCAAACAACACATTCTGACTTGTAAACTTTCAGCACATGGTATCATGGTCTGACTTTGTCATGTATGTACAAATGTATAGTGATAAATACAGAGGCTGATCTGTATTTTGAGATGGTACCTGTTTCAGGTAAGCCATGCTGAGTGTGAGGGCCATCGTCAAGCTTCCGGTCACACCACTGGCCAATGGCTTCTTCTCACCAACATCTACAGCTTTCATCGGCCTCAGGCATCAACAGAACTCTGTGCAGAAAAATGTCCGGCGTAGCTATTCGGATGAATTCAGGACATCAACATCCATGCAACGCGCCGACTTAATGAAAGTTAAACGAGTCGTTGTCAAACTTGGAAGTGCTGTTATCACGCGTGAGGATGAGTGTGGTCTTGCGCTTGGGCGACTGGCCTCCATTGTGGAACAGGTGGCTTGAATTTTTTGTATGACATTTTGCAGACAGATTGAATGCTTACCTAGATAAGATGTCAAACTCCACCAATGGGAGTTGGGAAAATCCACCCATTTTCCTGTACATTCTGTTATCCCCTGTATAGACTGACAGTAGTGTTGGCAAGAGGCATAGTATCTTCTTGAACCCTTGCAAACTGCAGGGGCTTATGAGGATCTGTGTCTCCTGAATGAGCTTAGTCCTGTACCAGCAGTGAAGCAAAGTGCTATGCGCTACAGCGGAGGACCTTGTTTAGTGGCTGCCACAGTACTAAGCTCACTCCTGCAACTGGCCCTTTGAGACTGATCAGTGATAGTTCTAGGGTAGTGCCAATAAAGCTTTGCACCGAGCAGAAACTGATCTGATACCACCTATGAACTGTCATCGTCGATTTGCATCTCGTAATTTGTCAGGACTGAGTGGATTAACGTATCGGTGGCCAATATGTACGTTCAGCTCCCCATCACAAAGCCACTACAATTATGTGATTTGTCAGATGTCCAAGAGAAGTGAAGGAAAGGTGGAAAAGAAATATGAATTTTAACCCATATCCTACTGAGGCTAAAAGCTTCAAATTTGTACACTGCCATATGCAAGCTATATTATAGTACTTACAGATAAGGATATAGACCAATGGCATCAAGGGTAGTGCCAGAATAGCTTGGCATCTAGAGGTGCCAAGCTATTCTGGCACTACCCTTGAACTATTTTAGTCAAACTTATTTCACACACTGGTGTATTCCAAATAAAAGGGTTAATTGACATGTGTACAGTGAATAGTCCTAGTGAACCTTTTGTTAGAACAAGCAACACGCAAGAGGCATAGATCCTCATTACCCCTGCTGGTGCAGGGGCTTGTGTGGATCTGTGCCTCTTGCTGATCAGTGGCAGGAGAGGGATTAAGGAGGACATTCTTTTTACCAGATTAGGCTAGATCACAGTTGAAGAAACATAGGCTGACATTGATTAAACGTGATCGTTCAAGAAGAGCTTGGTGCCTCTTCAGGCCAGTCTCTTCTGGCACAACTCTTGAACTGTCACCGTGGATGTATTGTACTGTTATGTTATGGTTTAACCCATTTAACCCTGAAGCACTTTAGCAGGAGGTGGATTGACCATAATAAATCAAAAGTAGAGCCAGATACGCTTGGTGCCATTCAGCGTCGATCTAATCTGGCACTACCCTTGAAGTTCCATGGTCGATCCATCGCCTGGAAATGGTACATGTTTGTTAAGTAATGTTCACCTCAAAAGTTTGGGATGTGCTGCTTTGGGGTTATTGGGTTCAGCGGTCCTGTTACAACATTGTGTTCCCAGGTGGCAGAGCTACAGTCGCAGGGGAGAGAAATGGTGATGGTAACGAGTGGCGCAGTGGCGTTTGGCAAACAGAAGCTCCGTCACGAGGCCGCCATGTCCATGAGCATGCGACAAAACTTGAGCTACATGAATCCAGACAAGATGGTTAGGCTTTTGATCTCAGTACGCCTGTGATACTATAAAGTGGATATCACATCATTAATTAGAAGTTATGACTATGAGTTTTTGTGTTTGCAATTGTTGAGCAAGATAAATGTGAACATATAGTACACCCATCACTTAGTGACACAGTGAGAGCGAGCATGTACTCGGACTACTTGTGGATCAGATCAGTGGGTGTGTAATTTTATCTTGCCTTTAACCCATATCATACAGAGGCTAAAAGCTTCAAATTTGTGCACTGCCATATATGCAAGCTATATTATTGTACTTACAAATAAACATATAGACCAATGGCTTTAGTTCAAGGTTGGTGCCAGAATAGCTTGGCGCCTAGAGGCGCCAAGTTGTTCTGGCACCACCCTTGAACTTATTTTACACACTGGTGTATTCTGAATGATAAGGGTTAATATTTCTAGTCCTTTATGAAGCTTACTGTCCAGTTATGGCTGTTGGTAGTCATGCATGTGTTTACTTGCTCGTGTCTGTTTACTGGTGCTTGTGGTACATAGTGTGCTATTTTGTTTACTTGGGACCTTACATCCTAGGGCCTATGCTCCAAAATGTCAGACCTCAGCGAGTGTGTTCTTGTTTACTTGTGCTGCTACGCTCAGTTGTAGCTTAGTGCCTCGAAAGTGGAGCACCTTGCTTAGTGACTTGCACGGCACTGAGCTTAGTCATGCAACTGAAGCCTGGTCTGCAGCAAGCTTGGTTTGATTTCTTCAGGGTGGAGTGCACATTCTGGAGCCCAGAGCTTGTGCCGCTGCTGGACAGAGTGGTCTGATGTCCATGTACGACGCCATGTTTCAGCAGTACAGTATTAAGACTGCGCAGGTGAGTCTGGCAAACCTTTCTGGTTATCCATACAAAGCTTTGTTTCAGCAATATAGTGTTTAGACTGAGCAGGTGAGTTGCACATTTTTGGCTGCAAAATGTTCATTCCAACTTGGCACAAAGGTAGCTGGTGGTGATAAGACATTTCCATGTATACTAATTTATACATTTCTATGTAGACACATCCCAAAAGTCAATGGTCATGGGGGTTTGACAGATGTGTGAAAACTGATTAAATTTTGAGAAAACATGGATCTTGCTGGTGCAGAACCCAAATATTGTCACAAAGGTCACACATGTAGATTGGTCATACATGTGAGCCATAAAGGCTTTGCCTTTCTTGTTCAAAGCTTGAACTACCAGTAGCATTTTATTTTTCATTCTCTGGTATGTGCCAGGTATCACAGTACTTATTTTGGCTCATCTTGTAGGTGGCCGACTGCAACTGATGCCATATATGCATTTTTTTTGTTTGTTTTATATTGCCTGTCTTGAGGCAGATCAACCATGATTGTTGTTCAGTCACTCCAATTTCCGACACTGTGATTGGTCAGCATCTAAAAATCGCAGGGGCTTCAATGCCCCAATGCCTACCTCCTAGAACCATTGCCATAACTGTAATTTTTAATCAGCTGGCCAATCCGCCACTTTAGTATCGCGCACGAATCTGTCCTAGGTCTTTCGTCTGAACGCTTAGATCAGGGCTGTCTGGCACCTTACATCATAAATAACTAGAAAACACAAGATCAAATGGTGGTAGATGATAAGGAAATATACCTTACGTCATAAATAACCAGAAAACACAAAGATCAAATGGTGGTAGATGATAGGGAAATAAAAGAATTGTACCTTATTTCGGCATGACTCGAATGGTGAGCACACTACACAAGTGCTAGACAAATGTGTCGCAGTTCAAACTCTGAACCGAGACAGCTCGAGACTTTCCATTGTGCTCCATGTCAACACGTATGCTGTTGAGAAAGCAAAGACTGTTGCCACTCATGATTCTGATCTTGTCACTGGCTGCTTAGAAGCAGCACAGCTGGTAAATGTTTGAAATTCCAGCAGCAAACAGCAAGCACATATGCACGACCGGGCATAGTAGCCTATTCACAAAGAGTCATTTCCCCTGTGTATTTCCAAGAAAATACACACATTCGAGGCTTCAAATAGTGCGTAATTTAGACTGAACGACAATGGCATTGAACCAAGTGTGTTGAGTTACTTCTCTGGTTACATTGTGGTTTGTAGTCCTCTAAAGCTGATTATCAGACCTCCGGGACTACGGCGTGTCGGTCTGATAATCATCTTAGTCTTCATCGAACGACAATACCACGATGTAACCCTCAAAGTAACCCAACACAGACGATTCAATGCCTAATTGATCAAGAGTGGTGCCAAAATAACTTGGTGCCGTGGCACCAAGCCATACTGGCACCAAACTTGAACTGTATTATGGTTATTTCTGATTCTGGCTCCACTTTAGAATTCTGTCATCCTTATGTTGTTGTGGTGTGTCAGGGCCGGATGAGTTAACAATGAACATTGTGTTGGTGCAGGTGTTGGTGACTAAGCCCGACTTCCAGAATGAGTTCACGCGGCGCAACCTGCGCAGTACGCTGATGGAGCTGTGCAAGCTGAAGATTGTCCCTATTATTAACGCCAACGATGCTGTTGCTCCTCCACCAGAACCTGACAAGGACTTGGCCGGGGTACGCACCAGTGTGTCAGAGACTCATGTTAGAGGGTGACAGACCTTTATTCGCATATAACAGTTGCAGACCTTCAAGCATAAGAAGCGAGAAGCATAAATTCCTAACAGCAAATTTAATGGCAGCAATTATTTTTAACTCTTTGACTGTTGGTAGCACTTTTTGTTGGGGTGATACCTGCAGGAATCACCTCGGCAAAAAAACGTTGATGACATTGACAGCCAGAGTTAACCCATTTAGCCCTAATGCTTATAGCAGGAGATGGATCGACCATGATAATTCAAGGGTAGTGCCAGATGAGCTTAGATTTTCCTAGTCCTTCAGTAGCACCTCCAAATTTGGGAAATGCGGCCGTGGGGTTAAAAGGGTTCAGGATTCAGTTGTACTATAAACTATGCTGACATTTCTTTTGTGAGTGTCGTTTGTACCATCCTGGAGCTGTAAGGATACAACTTTTAACTCTTTTGCTGTTGGCAGTGTTTCTTGTTATGATTCTTATGGGAATCATCACGACCAAAAATGCTACCATCAACCAAAGGGTTATCTGCATGCAAGCTTGAAAGTTTTTGTTTCAATAATGGTGTGCGTGCCCAAAAATCCTTTTTTGAACAGTGAATTTTTAATATTGGGTAAGATTTTATTTGGAGGAAAGGTAAGTTTTTTTCTGGCTGATGTACCTTAGCAAAGTGAAAGGAAAACAGAAAATAGAGGTTGAAAACCCTTTGAGTTAGATACATGAAACACAACATTTCGGATCAAAGATCTGTCTTCTGGGTGATATGGAAACAACACCTCGGATACAACAATCAGGTTGGACGTCATTTTAATGAACCTCCTCATAGCCTCGCACACATTTCAGCATACGCATCCTTTGGCAAAATACATCCAATTTCATCCGCCGCATAATGACAGAATCCTTCTTTGCAGACATGCTTGGCACTTGCCATCTACGCAGCTTGAACATTTACCCCTAGGGATGTATGCTCGGGCTGATGGGTGGTTGGTGCCAGACTTGATCTCCTGCTGATACTTGATGCTACCGTTGATACTTGATGCTACCGTTGATACTTGATGCTATCGTTGCACTGATTAGTGTGTCCCAGTGTGTGTGTGTCTATGTGTATGCATGTATGTGAGCAGCAAAAGATGCGAGTAAATGCGAATGTATGCAGTTATGTGAATGTATGTAAACCTAAGTTTTGTGCTATGTGTTTTGTGCATGTGTATATGTGTTATTATTTTATTTTTTTTAATGTCATTGTAAATTTTCTCTATATAGGGCGTCTTTTCTCTCTATCGTATGTTCTTTTCTGTTCTATGTTGTTTCCATATCACCCAGCAGAAGGATCTTTGATCCGAAACGTTGTGTTTCATGTATCTAACTTAAAGGGTTTTTAACCTGTATTTTCTGTTTTCCTTTCACATGAAACCCTTGCGGCAACAGTTTACTACATTAGCAAAAGCGAGTCTGTATACTGGGCATTGATCATCTGTCCTTCCACCGTTGTCCACTTAAATGTTGGCATGTTGGCATTTTCTCAGACTATTCCAGCTAGTCATTAAACTTTGCCCAGGGATACTTTGTGGCAAGATCTTTCTAAACATACCAATTTCAGTGACCTCTTTCAAAGGTAATGGTCACAGGGGTTCTAGAAATACATCTGAAATAGCCATGTTTTAAAACAATTGTCTTGTTCTTAAAATAAAGGTCATTTTAAACTTAAATCCCAAACTCAACGTTGGCACAGAGATACCTGATGGTTAGACCATTCTGTGCATGTTAATTTGGTTGATAAATTAATTGTCGAGGGTCACGAGGCCAGCAAATGTGTGAAGATGCCAACTTTTGGTAGAATTTTACTTCAGTTTTTATCAGCGTTCTGCAAACTTTAAAATCAAATTTGGTACAAAGGTAGCTGATGATTATCAGGATAAGACCTTTGTATGCATGCAAATTTAATGAATCCCTTTAAAACTTGCATTGAAGAAAATATGGATTTCACTGGTACTAAAACGAGCCAACTATTTACTTTATTTAAGACACTTGAACACAAAATTATTAGTTTAGCATAGAGTTTTTTAAAATTTATCCTTTGTGGTGGGAATTATCTTGAATATGCAGTTGAATATGGGGGTTTTCATCGGCTCATTTGCTGTGATCACACACTTTTTGCATGCTACTAACGGGCTTGCCTCTGTCGCCCCACTAACGCCTCCACCACATGATGGCTTCATCAGTTTGCCTCTTCACAGGTGATTAGTGTGAAGGACAATGACAGCTTGGCTGCCCGCCTCGCCGTTGAGATGAATGCTGAGCTTCTGATCCTCATGAGCGACGTGAATGGACTGTACACAGCGCCACCTGGCATGCCTGACTCGCGCCTGCTGCACACTTTCTGCCCCACCAGCCCTGAGGACGCTGGCATCATTATCGGAGACAAGTCACGTGTCGGTAGCGGTGGCATGGACAGCAAGGTAAGATAGTAATTAGTATAATAATATGTATATTTTTAAGGCGCCTGTGTTTATTTTCTAAAAATCATTACCGATGACATTACTAATTGGAACCTTTGCTTAACTCATTAATTTTAGCCCAAAAACTTACTGTGTCCCTCCTCACTGGGGAGGCAATCACTGGGGTGCCGTTACCAGGACACCCTTAATGGCCTCCCCTACTACCGTATCCGGTGGCGCACTCACCCTTTCCCACCAGTGACTTCACTTAGCTCAGTTAGGACGGTCGTGTGCACCTCGTCCTCCGACCTTGGACTGTGTGAACTCTACTTTGCTGTGATTCTTGGTCATATTAAGGAAGGAAAAAGAAAAGGAAAGAAAAAAACAAGAAAGAAAGAGGATATTATTCTGTGCTTGTGTGGGTTGTGTGGTTCTGTATTCAAGACATGGACAGGTAAAGCTTCGGTTACTGCCTCAGCTGGCGTTTGACTGGGCGACGGCATTTTTTTAATTTTCCGAATTTGTATGTACGCGATCGGTCGGGAACTTGGACCCTCCTTGAGGCTCCGAGCACTCGCGAGGCCTTTTGTCTGTCTTATGTTACAGTGCTCAGGTTAGGACCTGCACCCTGTTTGGCGAATTCCAGTGGCCTAGTGATGTACATGATATCTGTCTAACCTGCTCAGGCTGTTCCTCCAGTCGACCGTGCGTGCAATGTGCTACGTGGAAGGAAGACCGTTGGTCACTACTATGGGCCTTTTACAGGAGAGAAAGGCCGAGACGCAAGAGAGCATCCGTAGCCGTGAATGTGAAACAGAGAAATGCAATTTCAAACAGATGAGGACACTGAACTGCAGCAGATCACCGGACGGACCGACGGGGACTGCTCTTACGCGGAGATTCAGTTTTGACGTCGGTGGTGGGACCACGTGGATGACTGATGTACGGAGGCGGCATCCCTTTGACACCGAGACAACCTTTTTCTCAGTGAACGGCAGATGACGAGGAGGCGCGCAGTCTGACGGGGACACCGACGCAGCTGCATGGGTAACGGCAGCAGATCGTCGGACGGACTGGCGGGGACCGCTCTTACGCGGAGACGCAGCTTCGATGTCAGTGCCGGGACCACTAGGATGATAGCCGATGGACAGAGGCGGCATCCCATTGACACCGACGCAGCCTGCGCCGGGGGATCGCAGACCATCTTCTTCTTGTTCTTCCCTTGGTACTAGGACCAGTGTTGATTCTAGAGCGCGTTTTGCGCGATTTCTCGCAATATTATGCTCCAAATCGCAAAAAAACACCGATAGCGCGGCCGAAGAATCGCAGAAAAAAGAAACTGGACGCTTTTTTGCACGACCAGCGCGGCCACACCGCTGCTGCGTAAAAGCCTGCTCGAGCGTCTTGGTGCAGTGTGGCCTGAGTCGAGCCAGGGCAATTTCACTATTATTCACCTGTTTAACATGAACACAGATTCCATTCACAGAAAACCAATTCACGTGTCGCTCTCGCGCTGTGGAAGTACACATGACAGATCAGAGCGAACTATAGTCTGTGATTGGCTGAATAGCCTTCGGCTGTTGTAATCTGTCTTCTCATTGGCTAGCATTTCTGTACTGTATTCATGTTAAGAAGTACCCAACGGAGAAAGAAACACGCTACCGTTTTTTCTAAGCGTGTTTCTTTCTCCGTTGGGTACTTCTTTGCATTTCACACGCTTGGCAGTCACCTTTTTGGTCTGGATTGTATTCATGTTGTACAGGGGTCGAATTTAACTTTTTTATTTGAGTGCCAACGGGGCACCCTAGAGAAAAACTTTGAGTGCCCCATTCTGATTTTGAGAGCCAAAAATTATAATCATAAAAATAGGTTAAATATAATGGAAAATACCAGAACATGAAAAAAGTAATACAACTTAATAAACTGATTTAATGTAGGGTTCTCCATTGGCACAAACAACTAAAGAACTGGTACATGTAGTACAAGGATACATCTTCAATACAGTACTGATGGTCACATTGGAACACAGAGGTGCCAACCCCTGATTTTACGTATCAGTATTAAATGAGCATTTTGTCAGTATTTTTCAAAAACTGTCAGTATTTTTGCATGACACGGTTTCAGTCATGGTATCTACAATTAAAAAAAAATTACACTATTCATTAATAATGATGCATTAATTATAGAAATACAGAATAATTATCATAAGTACTTTGAAAATAAAAAAGCTAACTTACATTATTGTTTATAACAGTAGAGGCTAGAATGCTGCGTAGATACATCAACTTTTCATCCCACAGAAAAGGGACATGAACAACAGATTGAGCTTCAAAGTTAACGCTTTATTTTGTCAGTGCATGTTCATTGTATTGCAAATATGAAATGTAACTGCTCTTCAAGGTGTGCTGGTAGTAAGCAGCATGGGCATGTTTAGTATGAAAAGAAAGCAAATTTTATCAGCTACAAATTTACACTCATGTTATAATGACATTCTTGAGACAAAAACGCATTTTGTGATGAATGTTCAGTTACTAACACTGGCCAGCGTTTTCGCTGCAGTGCGCCGGTATGCTGCTGTCGGCACATAGACATAGTGTAGGGTATTGGAAGAGCACTCCTTTCTAGGACCATGAACGGCTCTCACTCTGCCTGAAGAGGCGTGCGCTAATTACTAATTGCCCCTACGCCCGGCCGTGCCACAGATGGCTTATCTTGCACTCAGTGGCCCCCGGTCCTCTCCTAACTAAAAGTGTGGTTCTGCACAGCCGTGCGATGTGAAAATAACGGGCAATAAAAAAAAAATTGACCGTATTTTCCCTTTTGTTTTCTCCGTACTAATATACAATCAAGCAGAAAACCGTATTTTTTAAACTTGACCGGAATTAAATACGGCGAAACCGGATTAGTTGGCACCTCTGCACAGTTTTGTGGAACACAATTACAAAACTGAACACAATTTTTATGCGCGATCATGTTCGAAAATACGGATTAGGCCCGCTCTGCATGACGACACACCGGAAGCAATGGCCGTAGCAGCCGACGTATTTCGGTGTTGGTGGCTGGTCAACAATGCCAACTACCTTGTCCTTGATATCTGCCCTTCTCTTTACTTATTTTTGAGAGCCAACCGGGCACGCTAGACGGCAGATTAGCGTGCCCGAGGTAATTTTTCGTAGCATTTGGCTCGGGGCACGCGCTAATTTCGACCCCTGTTGTATCATTCGTGTACCAACACAACCCTTTTACCGATGCGGGATTGTACTTCAGCCTGTGTTGCTTTTACCTGAGGATTGTAACTTAGTATGGATTTTACCTGATGGATTTACATTAAATACTCGAGCTGTACACGTTTCCTTGTGTTTTCCTAGCGAGCTGAAGGTATGCATAGAAAGTACGATAATGTCGTGCACTTTTAACCTGGTACTCATTCACGCACACGTCTTACACACTTTCTCCTTGAGGGCCGTGATCAATTTTGAGGCCATATTGGTTAACACGAAATACGGTTAACACGAAGTGATTTTCCGTGTCCCCAGAAATTCGTGTTAAGCGGACTCCACTGTATGTATGAATGTGTGTATATATGTCGTTTTAAAGTAAGCAGTGCAACGCGATTTGAGGGCCTCCCTTTTACACCGTGAGGGGCTCCCTTTTTTGATTAGAAGGAGCCTTTGGGCTCACTTTTCTAAAATCCTAGAATCAACACTGTAGGACCGGGAGCGACAGCCACATCTCAGCACGCTGCGGATGACGAGGAGGAACGCAGTCTACCTGCGGAGGACTCGGTGTCAGCGCTGGGAGAGGAGGTTGAGCGTCCGACTTCACTTGTCGGCAATGGTCTTCATTCCACTGAGGGCGGCGGTGATAAAGAAGGAAAGAACGCACCAGTGGTGGTATGCGACTCTCTCCTATTTGTTCCTGTAACCTCTTGGCGGTGGACTAGGATGCCTTGCTACGGGCAGGGCTCAGCCAGCGTGCTCTGACACGAGGATTAGACAAGACAACTTCCTTGGCCCTCGTCTCTCTGGGTGAACAGGAAGAAAGAAAGAGAAGATAAAAATAAAAGAGGAAGAAGATAAAAGAAGAGGAAAGAGAGACAGGGAAAATTTACTGGAGATGGCGACACAGCCGTTAGTCAAGCGTTGGTGTGGACGCGAGCTTCGGTAGGACGGGACATGGCGACAGTTTGGCAGGGTGAGGTGATGGCCTTTTACAGAAGATGGCCACAGAGGTGGTTTTGCGCCCCGACTTCACGGCATGCTACGGTTGACTCTTCTCGTCTCCGAGCCGGAGGGTTTTGGCGGCGGACCTTCGTGTCGGCGCTAAACAAGTACTTCGGACCGCTTTGCAGGACAGAGACAGCCAGAGCCTTGAAGGCAGCGGTGCGTCCTCAGGACAGCGCAGTAGGAAAAGGAGCCGTGATCTAGCGGACACGTTTCTGCATGCCAGCTTCGCGGCGTTGCCGGCGTGGGATAGTTAACAGTTTCGGGCTCTACCTTTCGGGCGGGGCGGGACCTCTTGTGTTGTGAACGGTGTGTTGGCAGGATTCTGACAAGCAGCTTCCAGTCTGACGTCCAACTAGCTGGACGACCGGCGGTTACGGAACCACATGACGAGCGTTTTGGAAACTGATAGATATGCCCAGCTGGCTGTATTCCGTCACATAGGCTTCCTAGTCAGTGGAGGCGAGTCTGACTTGGTTCCGTCGCGCCAATTTGTCCACTTGGGTATGAGATGCTTGACCGACCTCCAGTGAGGAGGACTGCCAGGCGGATGGATTCAGACTTCATGGAAGCGTCACTCGGAGCCTTTCACGCGGAAGCTCTCCCAGCCAGGGCCTGGCTTCATCTGTTAGGCATGCTTAGCGCGGCAACGGATCTTTGTCCCTAGGCACACATTATGTGAGGACGATTCAGCTTCATCTGCTCCTACACTAGCGCCCCTCCTCGGGCGATGTAGTGGCCTTGGTACCTGTGACGGAGTTAGTATAGTCTCTTCGGTGACTTGGTCGGACATTACCGGGCTGGCGTAGGGGATTCCCCTCTTTTCCCCTCCTCTTCAAGTAGCTATCTGCACGGATGCAAGCTGCTCAGACTGGGGGGCCCACCTGCTACCGCATTTTGCCGCGATCTCGGGCAGCTGGACAGGAGAACAATAGACAGGCAGACTCATTTACTGGCTGTAGATGAAAGAGGTGTGGCTAGCTCTCATCGTTGGGAAGATTGGCTCGCGTAAAGGGAGGTGCGGTTACTCACTGACTACTCGACAGTCATAGCCTAATTTCAGCCTACTTCCGGGACACCTCTTGTTCTCTCGGACTCTATCTCTCGTCGAGGCTAGATGTTACACACGGAGTGTTTGCTAAGGCCGGATATCTTCCATCTACTCTGCGTGCATTGGGAGAAGCTGAGGATCGATCATTTTGCCACGAGAGGAAACAAGCTTCCTTTTTTCATCTCCCCCGTTTCGGATCCGCTAGCCTGGGCCATAGAAGCGCTCTCCATCCCATGAGTGGGACTCCTGGCATACGCGCAGTGCTAGTACCTAAAAGCACTTAGAAACGCAGGGATTTCTACCTCTGGTTCCTTCCACACCGAGTCCGTTGCTCAAGCAGCCAAGGCAGCAGCTGTTCCACATGTGCCCGGAGCGACTGTTACACGGTTGGAGATTGTCTCCGCTAGAGGCTTTTCGGCTGCTGCAGTGGAAGGGTCTCAACTCGTAATGTCTACGAAGGAAAGTTTCATGTTCTCCAGTCCTGGTGTGTCGGGGAGCGACTTCCCCCACGGACCTAACCATAACCAGGGAAAGCAGTTGGCCGAGTTTTTCCTGTGGCTTTTCTTTAGACAGAATTGGCTCCCATCACCATCCGGGGTAATCTGGCTATGGGGGCAGACATGCACAGACACCTGGGATGGCCAGATCCAGGAGCGTGCAAAGACTTGGCAGATCTGATGATCCATTTTGATCTACAGCGCCCGACCTCACGCACGTTGGTTCCACACCGAGACCTGTGTTGGGTGCTCACCTGGCTCAACTCCTAGACTTCGAGCCTCTACCTTTAGCACGGTTGGGAGATCTTACCAGGAAGACCTGTTTTCTACTTGCACTTGCCACAGACTCGCGGTTAGCGAGATCCATGCCTTTTCGGTAAATCCCACTGTCGCCTACGCAGTACCGATGGGTCGGTACAGCTGCTGAAGGACCCTGCCTTCTTGGCTAATAACCGAGTTCCTACATCAGCCTCCTCGCGCTGGGACCATACGGCGTTGAGGCGCGTCCCCTGGGTGGTGGATAGGGGGTCCCTCGTGAGAGGGGTGCACCGAATGAAATAAGGTGCCGTGAACCAACATGGTCTAAGGGAAGGTGACCCCGACAGAAAACCCCTGGTCCTCCTAGTAAGGGGGTTGGTCGTGGGGGTAGCTTCCCCACCCTGCAAAAAAGGAAATAGCTACAAAAACGCCGACGAAAAGACTAACAGTAATTCCTTTCCTGGAGGAGGAAGGTTCTTCTACTAGAAGACTTATGACGTCCTGTGGTGAAAGCCGGAAGTCTTCGGAAGCCACAGGACCGAGCCGCCTCTCTCTATCCAGGGATACAACCATGGGCACATGGAACGTCAAGACCATGTACCAGAGCGGCAAGGCCGCCCAGATAGCAGCGGAAATGCAAAAGTACAACCTTTCCCTGCTAGGCATCAGTGAAGCCAGATGGACGCAGTCTGGCCAGAAAAGGCTGTTAAGTGGGGAGATGATTCTGTATTCAGGTCATGAAGAGGAGAATGCCCCCCATACAGAAGGAGTAGCACTCATGCTGTCACCAGTGGCACAGAGAGCGCTGATGGGCTGGGAACCTCTTGGGCCAAGAATTATAACAGCAGCCTTTAGAACCAAGAAAAAGCTCAAGCTGAACGTCATCCAGTGTTATGCGCCCACCAATGACAGTGACGAGGAAGAGAAACAAGAGTTTTACGACCGACTCCAGAGTGCCGTGGACAAATGTGCGGAGCGAGACATCACCATCGTCATGGGCGATTTTAATGCCAAAATAGGGGAGGACAACACCGGATACGAAGAGGTGATGGGGAGACAGGGACTAGGCTCGGAGATGAGTGAGAACGGTTTGTAGACTTTTGTGCTCTAAACCGACTTGTCATTGGAGGCAGCATCTTCCCACACAGAAGAATACACAAAGCAACTTGGGTCTCACCTGACCATACAACAGAGAACCAAATAGACCATATCTGCATTAGCAAGAAATTTAGAAGATCCCTTCAAGATGTTCGAGTGAGGAGGGGAGCAGATGTCGCCTCAGACCACCATCTGCTTACCTTAAGAATGAAGCTCAAGCTAAAGAAAAGCCGCACAGAGACAACAAGAAGACAGCGCTATAATGTAGGCCTCCTGAGAGAAACTGGAGTTAGAGAAGAGTTCAAACTGGTGCTGTCCAACCGGTTTCAAGCGCTACAGGAGCTAGTAAATGAAGAGGAGGCGGTCACCACAGAGCAGCAGTGGAAGGCAGTTAGAGAGACGCTGAACTCAACCTGCAAAGACACTATAGGGTTCAGGAAACACCACCACAAGGACTGGCTGTCGGCACAGACCTTGAAGAAGATAGAAGCGAGGAAGCAGAAGAAAGCAGCGGTCAACAACAGTCGCACGAGAGCAGCCAAAGTAAGGGCACAGGGGGAATACTCGGAAGCCAACCGCGAGGTGAAGAGGAGTATCAGGGCAGACAAGAGGGCCTACACAGACAGCCTGGCAGAAAAGGCAGCAGGCAGCGGCAACATGAAACAGCTCTACGACATTACCAGAAGATTGTCGGGTAAGTATGGCCATACAGAAAGACCAGTAAAAGACAAAGAAGGCAAGCCTATTGCAGACAGAGCAGACCAACTCGACAGATGGGCCGAGTATTTTGAAGAGTTACTGAACAGACCTAGCCCACCCGACCCCCCCGACATCCAGCCGGCAGAGACCGACCTACCCATCAGCTGTGACAGACCCAGCCGGGAAGAGATCAGAAAAGCAGTGGCATTTTTGAAGAATGGCAAAGCAGCAGGGCCAGATGGCATCCCAGCGGAGTCTCTGAAAGCAGACCTAGAGACAACAGTTGAGATGCTGTACCCACTGTTTGGAAAGATCTGGGAAGAGGAGGTGATGCCAGCTGACTGGAAGGAGGGGTACCTAATCAAACTTCCCAAGAAAGGCGACCTCAGCAAGTGTTCCAACTACAGAGGAATCACCTTGCTGTCAGTAACAGGAAAGGTCTTCAACAGGATCATCCTAGAGAGAATGAAGAGCTCCGTTGACCCCCGCCTGAGAGACCAGCAAGCAGGATTCAGGAAGAACCGATCATGTACAGACCAGATCGCCACTCTCCGCATCATCGTGGAACAGTCTCTGGAGTGGAGCTCCCCGCTGTACGTCAACTTTGTGGATTATGAGAAAGCATTTGACAGCGTGGACCGAGAGACTCTGTGGAAACTCCTACGACACTACGGTGTACCCACAAAGCTCGTCCGCCTGATCAAGAGCAGCTATGATGGCATGACATGTCGCGTGATCCACGAAGGGCAGTTCACCAGAGAGCTCCAGGTCAGAACAGGTGTCAGGCAGGGGTGTCTGCTGTCTCCGTTCCTCTTCCTACTGGCCATAGACTGGGTCATGAAGATGACCACAGAGCACAGACGAAGTGGAATACAGTGGACACTGTGGACACAGCTTGACGACCTCGATTTTGCAGACGACTTGGCATTACTGTCCCACACTCATCAACAAATGCAGGACAAGACCACGAGGCTTGCTGACATCTCGTCCCAAGTGGGCCTCACCATTCACAAACAGAAAACAAAGACAATGAGGCTGAACGCAACCAGGGAAGAACCAGTCTTGCTTGCTGGCACCCCGTTGGAGGAGGTGGAGTCCTTCACCTATCTCGGGAGCATCATAGACAAAAAAGGCGGCACTGATGCAGATGTCAGAGCACGAATCGGTAAAGCCAGAGCAGCCTTTCTCCAGTTGAAAAAAGCGTGGAGTTCCAGAGAGCTGTCACAACACACCAAAGTCCGGATTTTCAACTCCAATGTAAAAAGCAGTTCTCCTATATGGAGCAGAGACTTGGAGATTGACAAAAACCACAGTCAACAGAGTACAGACCTTCATGAACAGTTGCCTTAGAAGAATTTTGAAAATCCACTGGCCAGAGAAGATCAGCAACGTCAGACTCTGGGAGAGAACAGAGCAGATAACAGCAGAGAATGAAATTGGGCGAAGAAGATGGGGATGGATTGGTCACAGTCTGAGAAAGCCAGCTTCCAGTATCACTAGGCAGGCATTGTCATGGAACCCCCAGGGAAAGAGGAAAAGAGGTAGGCCGAGAAACTCCTGGCGTCGAGACCTCCAAGCAGACATCAAGAGACTGGGAACCACCTGGAGTAGAATCGAAGGAGAAGCACAGGACAGGAGTTGCTGGAGGCCTCTCGTCGACGGCCTATACCCGGGTAGGGGTGACAGGCGTAAGTAAGTAAGTACATCAGCCTCACAAGTCGGAACAGTCTGACATCTCGGGGCGACGGATCAGCCACAGGACTCATGCCTACAGGACCCTGTCAGGGCTCTATCTGCGCAGAACTAAGCCACAAAGACAAGGGCGTTCACGCCTTTTCCTGCCCTTGGCTCTGGGCAGACAACACATTTCAGCACAAACAATCTTGTATGGGCTATGCTGGGTGATTCGGCCGGCGTACAAGAGCTCGCCCCAGAGCAAGCCGTACGATGCGCATCCGGGCTCATGAAGTCTGAGGAGGGTAGCGAGTGTCGCAAAAGAAAAGATGGCCGTACTGTGCAGTGAGGGATATCCACCTTTTCCTGCCCTTGGCTCCTGGCAGACGAGACATTTCAGCACAAACTATCTCGGCCTGGATACTTTGGGTGGTCCGTTTGGCATATAAAGAGCTCGCTCCAGAACAAGCGAAAACGATGCTCATCCGGGCTCATGGAGTCCGAGCAGTGGCAGCGAGTACCGCTTTTGACTGTAACTGTGCTGTGAGGGACATGGTGGCAGCTGTGGTTTGGCGGGCCGAGTCTACCTTCGCCCGCTTCTACCTAAGAGACCTATCCGGCCAGCGCACCTATCTTGGCTTGTGGGGGACATCTTGGCGGCGCAGCACTCTCTCCCGTAGGTTTGCCTAGTTAAAATTGTCGAGAGTGGGCGCATAGGGAGGGGCCTTGATAGTATGCGCTCTGCACGGGCAATGGGAGGGGTTCCAAACTTGTGGCACCCACCTCCTATTCGCAATTCTTTCAATTAGTAATGTCATCGGTAATGATTTTGAGAAAATAAATTAATTTTTCTCTAAAGTGTATTTTTTCGAAAAATACTTACCAATGACATTACTCAGAGGTCCCTCCCTCCTACCCCTCTTGCCATAGTGGTGCTAGGGCTCAGTCACTGGCGGGAAAGGGTGAGTGCGCCACCGGGTACGGTAGTAAGGGAGACCACTTGGGGTGTCCTGGTAACGGCACCCCAGTGATTGCCTCCCCTGTGAGGAGGGACACAGTATGTTTTTGGGCTAAAATTGATGAGTTAAGCGAAGGTTCCAATTAGTAATTAATGTCATCGGTAAGTATTTTTCGAAAAAATACATTTTAGAGAAAAATTAATTTTAGATAAAAAAGATCTAGGCGCCGTACAAATGACATACTAACATACATACACCTTGCATCCTACAACGCATATATTATAGTCCCTAATAAAGTAACATACACACTCACGCAACAAGATATACAAGACAAATAACGGTGGACACAGCAACAACAAAAAATGCTCGCACAAAAGGTATGTGATTGTCATAGTTCAAGTGTGGTGCAGGGTGTACAGTTAACCTTTTGGCTATTGGTAGCGATTTTTTAAAATTCATACAGGAATCAGCTGACAGCGAAAGGTTTAAATTTGTTTAATCATCACCTTCTTAGGACACTTTTAGCATGCATGGTTTTTATCACAACACCCATATAAAATGTCAAGGGGTGAAATCTCTGTAACATTATCTCATCTCTGGGGTGGTCCGTGGCGCAGCGCAGCGCTGAAGTAGCCTGCCACCAATGCTAGAGGTGCGAGGTTTGATACCTGGTTCCGGCGTCGGACATTTCTCCTCTAGTAAGTGTCACCGTTAATTTGGGTGGACCGTCAGGGGTTCTTAGGGTACTCCGGCTCTTCCTCGCCCATGACTTGGGTATCAATTTCAGCCCACTTAATCAAATTTCAAATACAAACTATTTGAATTTCCAAAACTTCAGTAGCTCGCTTGAGCTTGCCCGTAGTGCCACATGAATGTTCTATGTTTATGTGCAGTGTGTGATTGATTGCGCATGATTCACGTGAGCGTGCTTGTTGGGTTTAGTTTGCGGCGGCGCTTTGAGCCGATTTTCAGTTGGGACAAAGCGCCTGTTTAATGTGCTGATTTATTTATTTATGATGGCTTAAATAAAATCTTGAAGACACAAATTAATAATGGATGTGAATGTGCATTGGCTCTGTTCATGACTGGTAGGCTTGTGGTCATTTGAAAATGTAGATTTAACAGATGCTTTAGACAGATTCTTGATTTATATAACCCATAACACCCTGAAAGACTACGACAGGATGTGGATTGACCATGATATTTCAAGGTTGGTGTCAGAATAGCTTGGCGCCTGTAGGCGCCAAGCTATTCTGACACCAACCTTGAAATATCATGGTCGATAAATGTCTCCCGAACTGTGATATAGATCTCGGAGGATATCTACAAAAATGTGATAGTTTCGTCACTCAGGGGTAAGGAGTTAACTCCTCTGCTTAGAAAAATTGAACAACTCATCTGCAAGAGAGAGAGAGAGATCATTATGAGCCACTGGGGCTCAAGAGGATCTGTTTCTTGCTGAAACCACTTTGTTTCGTGTTTCTTTGATGTCCAGGGATCTTCGACGTTGAATTTACAGTGATGTTAATAAACGCAATCTGCGTCCACTCTTAGTGAAGGGCTTAATTCCAGTGCATTTCATTTCCCCCCCTGTTCAGGTGAAAGCTGCCACCTGGGCACTGAAGAATGGCACATCAGTGGTGATCTGCAATGGCTGCGAAGAGAAGGCCATTGTCAACATTGTCAAGGGCAAGAAGGTGGGAACATTCTTCACTACGGCTGCATCCAAGGGAACTCCGGTGGAAGTCCAGGCGAAAGAAGGTCAGCTCCTGTTTAACCCTTTTCATCCTGATACACTATTGCTTGAAATACATTTGACTATGATAGTTCAAGGGTGGTGCCAGAATAGCTTGGCGCCTGAGGCACCAAGCTATTCTGGTACTACCCTTGCACTTAAATGGTTGATCTGTCTTGTAACCTGTAATGTAGCCTTCATAGGACAATAGACAATTTTTAAAAAAATCAGCCTCAGAATGTAATTTGTTAACAGTCATTTGCAGCTTACGTTGTATGATGTATGGTCACTTTACCGCTTCACTGCTGAGAAAAAATGTACACAACCCATCTGTAAGAGGTATTGATCCTCATGAGCCCCCGCAGTTAAATATGCATGAAATGTTATATCATGCGTGTTTCTTAGATGCTCATCTGTGAAGTGAAAAGTGTTTGATTGATCTGTCCAGCTCGTGATGGCAGTGGTAAACTGCAAGCTCTGACGGGAGAGCACCGCTCAGCCATTGTCAACCGCTTGGCTGACCTGCTTCTGGAGCGCAAGGCTGATATCATTGCTGCCAACCAGCAGGATGTCAGTGCTGCGTACGGCGAAGGTATCGGTGCCCTCTTCCTTTGTACCTACACCCAGTCCCCCATCCCCCTTTGTCACACCCAGGTAGCCCCTTCAAAGCTGAGAAAAAGTGAACACAATCTAAGTGCAAGAGACATAGATCCTTATTAACCCTTTCCATTCTGTTACACCCATTGCTTGAAATAAATTTGACTGACAGTTCAAGGGTGGTGCCAGAGTAACTTGGCGCCTAAGGCGCCAAACTATTCTGGCACCAACCTTGAACTAAAAGAGTTGATTTATCTCCTAATCTGTATTGAAGCCTTCATAGGACAATAAGCAAAATTTTACAAAATCAGTTATTTGGGTTTAACGCCGAGCAGGCAACCCATCTCACGGTGGGTTTACAAAATCGGCCTCGGGGATGTAATGGGTTAACTTCACAGATGACACCACTTTGTATCCATGTTCCTTGGGTGCCTAGGGCTCTTTGGCATTGAATTAACTCTTTTAGCCTCGATGCCCTGCAGGAGATGGATTAGTCGTAATTCAAAGGTAGTGCCAGATGAGCTTGGTGCCTGATGGTGCCAAGCTAATCTGTCACTACCCCTGAATTTCTATGGCTGACCCATCTCCTTCAGCGGGTACATAATCATTAGGTGACTTCCCCAAAAATCTTTCTTAACCCGGGTATTTAACCCCACAGCTGCATTTGCCAAATTTGGGAAATGCAGCCATGGGGTTGAATGGTTAAGAAAGATTTCAAAACATCTGCATCCACTGGCAGTGGAGGGGTTAAGTTGGGTACAGTGGATTCACTTGGTATAATTGTCTACGGTAAAAAAAATACAGTAGACTTTGAAATGAGGCTGGGTCGGAGCGCATTCAGGAGCATGCACATGACATTTTTGGCGTGCGGGGCAGAAATTCTGGCAAAGAAGTAACAAAATAAAAAGGACATCACGTCAAGCTACGCAAACCTTGCTAGAGAACGTCTTTTTGGCGTCAAAGTGCCATGTATGTGACAGCGACTAGAGCCCGCTTTTGAGGACAGATGAGCTTGAAATTTAGGATATTGTCCCTAAAAGAATTATCTCGGGACCTTTTTTTCGATATTTTGATGAAGATGCTCATTGGCGAGAAAATGGCCGTTTCACAAAAACCAGTTGATCCACACTGGAGTCCGTAATTTTTCTTATTTTTACTAGATATTTTGCATATACTGATATAGCTAGATAAAAGGGCGATATTGAATGCGTTCGCTAACCAGCATTGTACCTCTAGAACTTTTTGAGTGATAATTAAATATTTGTTCAAAAATATATTTTCACGTTTTGGGGATTAATTTCATGAATTATATGGGTTAATCTTTAAACTATTGAATCTTTTTTACGAAAACAACAATCTTATTAATCATTGCATGATTTTTCGTATACGGTATTTACATAAGCCTACAGTTTGTCTTGGCTGTCGGATACGATTAGGTCAGTTGTGACCTGTATGCCCTCGGTGTGAAAATCAGACAATTTTCTGCACCACTTTTTCAGAGTCATTTGTAAAACAGCTAACATAACTTTAAATTTTCTTTTACGAAAAAAGCTATCTTCTCATTAATACTCACATGATTTTTCATAAACAGTGTTTGCATAAGCCTGCTATTTGTCCCGGCCCTGGGGTAGGATTAGGTCAAATTGTGACCTGTAAGCTCTGGGCATGAAAATCAGCAAGAAAATTGCAAAGTTCATCCTCTGATACATCAAATGTTAGTACTGCAATGATGACGTATAACATTGAGTCACCACTATAAACACAGCGTCGTGGGGTTAATGATGCCATGACGTGAAGCTTGAAGTGACGTCATTTCGCTGCTCCTGCTATTATTCTTCAGAATAGCTATGCTACGCCAGACCCCAGAGCTTACGAATGGTGGGAATCACTGTGTGTCTGTCTTTATTTCTGTGTGCCAGTGCGTGTGGATCAGAAGGTGGGTTAGTCAAGGAGATGGATTCCTGTCGCTACACGAGCCCACAGAACGTCCTTATGGCGGGAAGCACCGTGCGTCTGTCTTTATTTGTGTGTGTTGATCAGAGGCTGGCTTAGAGAGGAGGGAAATGGATCAGCATAATAAGCCTAAAAATATGAACAACTCTGAATGTTCCTAAAAGATAAACGCATCTGAGCTCCAAATACGGTCGACTTTTGGATGAAATCCTTATCTTGTTTTAATTATCTTTCTAATTGTCTTGCAGGCATGAGCCAGGCCATGATGGCTCGGCTGTTCCTGAACGACAAGAAGCTGAGCACCCTGGCTGATGGGCTCCGGCAAATCGCAGCCAGTTCTCACAATGCCCTGGGACGTGTGCTGAAGCGTACCAAGATAGCCGAGGGCATGGAGCTTCGTCAGATCTCTGTACCCATTGGAGTGCTCCTGGTCATTTTTGAATCGCGCCCAGATGCCTTGCCGCAGGTATAGTTCGTGTGATATTTGTTGACCTGCTTAACGAAATGTTATAAATCATTGTTCGTGCAGGGGTCTTTTACAGGCTGTATTTTTAATGTGTTGTGGTTTGTGTGTGTACATGCATGCTAATGGCCTCAGCATCTGTCAGTCCCCACTCGCCCCTTTATTAGGAGTTGAGGCTTTGTCCATTGTAGCCTTGACCCTTTTAACCCCAAGGTCCCATTTCTAAAAATTTGGAATTGTTGCCTAACGACTATGTACCAGTTGTAGGAGATGGATTGATCATGATAATTCCAAGCTCATCTGGCACGCCTTTACCACAGCTGACACTTAGTTCGCTTCAGGCTGCCAGAGAGATAAGGCGCGGCGAGGTCACATTCCACTCTTGCCCGCTCATTCTATTTATATCGCACTTGCGACTGTGTGGTACACGGCGTGTCCGGCGCACTGCGCTATAACAGCTACCTACACGTTTGTATTCATAACACTTCTCAGCCTTCCCCCACCCGGGTCTGCCCTGGGGGACTTGGGTGGGGTTAGGTATTTTTTAGTTCCCAGGGTCACCCTGGTCAGCCCCACAGGGTGGGTTTTTCTCTCTATTCTGGGGCATGTGTTTCTGTCTACCCTTTGTCCATTCACCTGTATTTGCCTTTTTAAAACTCTCCCTACTGTCTGCACTGCCTGTAGCTCTTGATATTGGATGTGTGTTGCTAAATGGTCTTAGCTTTATTTAGGCCCCATGTGTTAGGTTTATTTAACGTGTTTGACCGGCTGGCGACATACATTCAATGTTCTGTTTATTTTTTTCACAAGCAGTGCAGGCACGTCCTGAGAAAGCCTTGTTGCTGTCGGGACGTTAAGCAATGTACAATCAATACTTCTCAGCCTAAAGTGACTGTTGTGAAAGCGACATCGTTCAAAAGTTGAAATTCTCACCTACACACTCATACCAAACATGACAACATTACAACTTACACTTGTGTAGCAGATTATGGTGAAAATAAAGGGAACGAGAATTTGTTGATGTACGATGTCGGTGTTTGTTGTGAAATTGACAAAGTTCCCACAGCCATAACACGAAGACGCTACTTTTCCCAACGATACACACTTGCATGCATAAGGGTCAGCATGCCTACAGTAAGTATCACTTACCAGATTTTGGTTTCATGATGGGGGACGGAAGCAGGAGGGTGGTTAATGAGGTCACTGACAAGTGTCGACAGACAAGTACCAGGCGCCTCTCTTAGTACACTCCCGGCCGAATCCGGGAAAAGTGAGGGCTTAGTTACACGGATACTATTGAGGAGATTGTCAGGTTTCTTTCTCGGGAAATAGTGTAACACTAACAGTGTACCATGTACATTTGATTTAACCTTTGATCATGATGGAGTCTGATGAAACGCATACAGTCTGTGTGCACACAGCTAGGTGTGTTCCATGCCGGCGATGAAATGCATTGTGCAGACTCGGAATATGTGGCGGGAGATCACAAAAGAAACACAGTGATAAATAGTCATATCAGTCTTTGTATCAAATATGAACACTTAATCCACAAGTATTTTGGAATTAATATCCAGGAAGACAAAGCCGGACCTGATGTACTCCAAAACAATGTGTAGTAGTTGCTATAGTCGGATGAAACGGCGACTGAAACACGTGTGTCTGTGGAGACAACGTGAAATGCGGCATCTGATATTGCCTCATCACAACACATTTGGACCATGTTCGATCCAAATACGAGTGTTGAAGAATGTGTCGCGTGCATTCATTTCATGCAGCTAGGTAAAGGAGAACGACCAGTGGCGAAGGGTGCACATGGGAAGAAACGACCGTTTCAGATCTGTGGAATGTCACAGTGACACTCATAACACTGATTCTAATAACAGCACTAATGAAGGTGATAGTGGTATACAAGTTTTCATTCCCCCGATGTCTACTCCCCGTAAAACGCCATGCAAAGTCAATGCTCAAACGTCGCCGTTACAAAGAGTGTGGACCCCATCTCCACCAGCCAAGCAGACGCATGACTAAACAGCCATTTCACCCATTGAAAAAACGGGTGTCGATATAGCCACATCTCCACATATCAAATGACCCAGCGGCCTTCTACCTGTCCAGGAACTGCAGATGCCATTGACAATTACAAAGGAGGAAGAAAAATATCAGACGGCACTAAACCGACCGCACAATGCTTACTGAATAACGCTGTAAAGTTTAACCGGCGTCGGTCTTGTTTACTATCCGAACAGAAACTCAGTATTGTTCTTATGTCTAGTGTGTCAGCAAATGTGCTGAACCGCAATGTATATTTAAAAACACTGTTGAATACTGTGACCTGTGATGGACTAATCGGATTTTAATACACGGAGGGCATTAGCAATCTGTGGAGTACCGGGACTACGAGAAATGCCAGAACGCGACCTGTCAGTGACCTCATTAACCACCCTCCTGCTTCCGTCCCCCACCAGGAAATCAAAATCTGGTAAGTGATACTTACTGTAGGCATGCTGACCCTTATGCACGCAAGTGTGTATCGTTGGGAAAAGTAGCGTCTTTGTGTTATGGCTGTGGGAACTTTGTCAATTTTACAACAAACACTGACATCGTACATCAACAAATTCTCGTTCTCTTTATTTTCACCATAACCTGCTACACATATGTAAATCGTATTATTGTCATGTTTGGTATCAGTGTGTAGGTGAGAATTTCAACTTTTGAACGATGTTGCTTTCACAACAGTCACTTTAGGCAGAGATGTGTTATGAATACAAACCAGTAGGCAGTCGTCATAGCGGCAGTGCACCGGCACGCCTTGTACGGCACAGTTGCAAGGTACCGAGACTGCGGGCGAGAAATGCCAGAACACGCGACTTGTCAGTGACCTAATTAACCATCCTACTGCTTCCGTCCCCCACCATGAAACCAAAATCCGGTAATTGATACTTACTGTAGGCATGCTGACCCTTATGCATGCAAGTGTGTTTCGTTGGGAAAAGTAGCGTCTTCGTGTTATGGCTGTGGGAACTTTGTCAGTTTCACAACAAACATCGACATCGTACATCAACAAATTCTCATTCTCTTTATTTTCACCATAACCTGCTACACATGTGTAAGTCGTAATATTGTCATGTTTGGTATCGGTGTGTAGGTGAGAATTTCAACTTTTGAACGATGTTGCTTTCACCACAGTCACTTTAGGCAGAGATGTATTATGAATACAAACCAGTATGTAGTCGTTATAGCGGCAGTGCACCGGCACGCCTTGTACTGAACAGTTGCAAGTGCGATATAAATACAGTGGAGTCCAGTTAACACGAACTCGCTTAACACGAATTTCCGGTTAACACGAAACGTTTTTGCATTCCCGGCCAACGGCCTTCTTATTCTGTATTAAAATTCCACTGATAACACGAAATGCTTAACACGAAATTTCGCTTAACACGAAGCTGTTTTCGGTTCCCAACCAGAGCAATTTCACTATTATTCACCTGTTTAACACGAACACAGATTCCATTCACCGAAAACCAAATTCACGTGTCGCTCTCGCGCTGTGGAGTACACATAACAGATCAGAGCGAACTCTAGTCTGTGATTGGCTGAATAGCCTTCGGCTGTTGTAATCCGTCTTCTCATTGGCTAGCACTTCTGAACTGTATTCATGTTGTATCATTCGTGTACCAACACAACCCTTTTACCGATGCAGGATTGTAATTCAGCCTGTGTTGCTTTTACCTGATGGATTGTAACTTACTATGGATTTTACCTGATGGATTTTACATTAAATATGTGAGCTGAACACGTTTCCTTGTGTTTTCCTAGCGAGCTGAAGGTATGCACATCAAAGTACGATAATGTGCACTTTTAACCTCGTATTCATTCATGCACGCATCTCTTACACACTTTTTTTTTTGCCGGGAGGGCCGTGATCAATTTTGAGGCCATATCGGTTAACACGAAATACGGTTAACACGAAGTGATTTTCCGTGTCCCCAGAAATTCGTGTTAAGCGGACTCCACTGTAGAATGAGTGCACGAGTGTGAAATTTGACCTTGGCCACGCCTCGGCTCTCTGGCAGATGGAAGCAAACTAAGTGTTAAGCACCAGCACTGGCTTGTAAAGCCGTGCTGGCACTACCCTTGAATTATCATGATCAATCCATCTCCTGTTGCAGGGTCCCAGGTCTAACAGGGTTAAATGGATTGGAAAACAATCATAGCCTCTGTAGCATGCCTCACTACAGCTGGAGATGGATCAACCATGATAAAGGGTAGTGCCAGATTAGCTTGGCACCATCAGCCTAGCTAATCTGGCGATACCCTTGGGTTAGCATTTATCGTGACATAAACCGCTACCGCCAGCCAAAGGGGTTAACTGGGATTTCTATAACGTGCAGGTGGCAGCCCTGTCGATCTGTAGTGGAAACGGGCTGCTGCTCAAGGGAGGAAGCGAGGCGTCGCACAGCAACAAGATTCTTCATGAACTGGTGCAGGAGGCCCTTGAACCATTCGTTCCGCCATCCACTGTCGCGCTGGTCAGTGACTAGTACATCACTGCTTGTAAGGTCAAGGCCATGTCACACATATTAGTTGTGTTGTTTGTAAAACTCTTGCGCCAACATGTCTGAAATTAAGTTGGTTATGGTGATGCTAGTCCTTTTGGGCTCACGTGTTCTGTGCCAGCGGTGGTCTGTCCATCATCCTTCGGCAGTTGTCCTTGGTAAACTTGAACGTTGACATTTTCTCGGAGACTATTCAAGCCACAGTCTTCAAACTTGGCTGAAGAATACTGTGTGGCAAGACCTTTCTAAGCATGCCAATTTGAGTGACCTCTCACAAAGGTCAAGGTCACAGGGGATCAGGAAATAGGTAAAAAATAGCTGTATTGTGACAAAATTAAGTTTTTCTCAAATACTATTCACAACTTCAAACCCAAACTAAGTGCAAAGATACCTGACGGTAAGACCTTTCTATGTATACTAATTTGGTTGAGACCTTGGAAGGTCAAGGGTCACAAGAGATCAGGAAATGGGTAAAAAATAGCCATGTTTTGACAAAAGATTTTTCCTCTCAAATACTAATCACAACATCTAACCAAACTTGGTACAGAGATGGTTAAACATGTCTATATATACCAATTTAGATGACTCCTCAGAAAGGTCAAGAGTCACAAGAGGTCAGCAAATGTGTGTGAAAGGCCAGTTTAAAAAAAAAGGAAGAAAAGAACTGTAGGTATTATCAACATAAGAGAAAACATGGACTTTGTTGGTGCAGAAGCCAACCCTTTACTTATTGTCACAAAGTCACACATACGTAAATCGGTCATACACATGAGCCATAAGAGGCTTTCTTGTTTTCATCCATATCACTGAAATGGAGACTCGATCATTGTGCAGTTAACTCATTCAGCCCCCACACACCACAGCATGATATGGGTCGGCCATGATAGTTCAAGGGTGGTGCCAGAATAGCTTGGCACCTATAGGCACGAAGCTATTCAGGCACCACCCTTGAACTATCATGGTTGATCTGTCTCCTGCATTGTAATGCAGTCCTCAGCGGAAAACTCCAAATGTGAGTATTTCGTACCTGGGGCGCAGTGAGTTAATTTAATGTTATTCTGTGGACAAAACAAATTCAGCGATAAGGGTGGGGTCTTGTGCAGCATTATGACAATTTTCAAAGACATGTTTATAGCTTGTACTGATTCTTCTTTGTTTTGCACGATAAAGTTTATTTTTAATTCAATAAAATGCAAAGACAGAACAGACCTTCAGCCAGCCTGTTACATTTGCAAGAGACATACATTCTCATGAGCCCCTGCTTCGGCATGGGCTAATGAGAATTTATGTCTCTTGCTGGCCATGGATTAGGGGGCACTGTTAGTCTGTTGGCTGTTTTTTTTATAGTTATTTTGATTTTTTGCACTTGTCATGCTTGCTTCCCCTCCCCAGGTGAGTCGCCGTGAGGACATTGAAGACCTGTTGAACCTGAGCGAGTTCATCGACCTGGTGATCCCGCGTGGGTCCGCCCAGCTGGTGCAGCGCATCCAGGATGCTAGTCAGAACATCCCTGTGCTGGGACACAGCGAGGGTGTCTGTCACGTCTACATCGACGAGGACTGTGACCCAGAAATGGCCATGCGTATTGGTACGTCACATTAAAATCATTGTCTTGCTGTGGTGGAGCTAAAAATGTATATTAACCCCTTTACTGCAGATTGTGTCTCACTTTTCATTTTATGTGGAGCTTAAAACCTTTATGTAACTGTTAGTAGCATTTATTGCAAATCTGGGGAATTTGTCAAATCTTATGACCATCTTGTGCAGTTCTGGACTCCAAGTGTGACTACCCTGCAGCCTGCAATGCCATGGAGACACTTCTTATCCACAAAAAGCACAGACAGGGACCTCTCTTTGACATCGTCTGTGAAAAGCTACGCAACGAGGGGGTCAGTATGGTTTAAGTTTGGGAACGCTTGCATAGGCCACTGGCAATGCTATACAACACTTCTGCAGCTTTTGATGTGAGCGGCTCCTTGAATGAGTTAACCCATTTACAATACAATACAATAATACTTTATTATCCCTGAGGGGAAATTTGGGCGCAGCGGTGTAAACATACCCAATAGAAAGAAGAATAAAAGTTACATGTTCACGTCATCCGCAACACCTCCCCCCCCCCCCCCCCTTCCTCCCTCCATACCCTTCCGCATACATACACACAAGCAGCCTAAACTCACTAGTATACATAATCAACAATAGGCTGACTAAACTACTAAAATAACGACGTGTAAAGTTGTAAGTTATAGCATTAGTCATGGAGGGTATCGCAGCAACATAAACTGATAACTAAAAATAAACTATACATAAAACTAAGCACACTCACACACAAATACACAAATCCCTACAGCAAGAGACGGATGGATCATGATAATTCAAGGGTAGTGTCAGATGAGCTTGTCGCCTGATGGCGCCAAGCTCATCTGGCACTACCCTTTAATGATCATGGTCCATCCAGCTCCTGCAACAGGTACATAGTCCTTTACTAGCACCTAAAAAATTTGGGAAATGTGGTCTTTGGGTTAAATGGGTTAAACTGTAATTTTCTGTTTTCTCATGTCTTTTTTTTTTCTTTTTCAGGTTGACTTCCACCCTGGCCCACGCCTTTGCAAGCTGCTGAGGTTCGGGCCGTCCCTGTCAGCCTCCATGCGCAAGGAGTATAGTGGGTTGGAATGTGCCATTGAGGTGGTAGATGACGTGGATGAAGCCATTCGACATATCAATAAGTTTGGCAGCCACCACACCGAATCCATCGTCACCAACAACAGTAAGAACTCACTAACTTATAATTGAGTGCACAGTTTCACATTCTGTGAGAATTTAACCCCTTCGTTGCCGAGATGAAAGTGAACATGATCCAACTGCAAGAGACATAGATCCTCATGAGCCCCCGCAAGTGCGGGGGCTCATGAGGATCTATGCCTCTTGCTGAAACCAGTTTGTATTTACGTTTCTTGGATGGTGTCAGCTTTTGGTCATTGAATGAACCAAGATTTCAGAAGCGAAAACTGCACGTACAGCGTACATATTATGGCAGTGAAGGGGTTAAGCGAATATTGTTCCAACTGCTTTGTTTAGAGTTAGTTATCAACCCATGTGGAAAGAATCACCTTCAGAGGACAATTACAACACAGTTTATCAAATTTTCAGGTTAAAACTAAAAAAAAACTAATCTTGCACTGCCCTTAAAGTTATTTCTGTATGGGTCCTTTGTGTACTATCTTGGAGCTTTATGGTGTAAGTACAATGCCAAATGTCGAAATTTATCGTTTGGAAGGTGTATTGTTTTTGTATCCGAGTCGCGGATTTATCGTCTGCATTGGCCTTGTTTTGAATTAATATGCATATTTATGAGCCTACATCACGAGGCAGAACCCGGCCGACTTTCAGTTTATCGCAATACTGCAGGTCACGAGGTCATCGGTGTGGCGTACACACCTGTCAGTGTACATGTGTACTGATTTTTTCCGGCATCCCTTTGACGTAATTTTTCACAAGAAAAATAGAATAAACCCTCCATATTCGCTGTGCTGTCAAAATCATAATGCGGGTTCCGCTTAACCTGCTAGTATTTACTAGTAACGATCATGACGAGGGCGTGGCTTATTTCAGTGACTCGCAACTGAAGCCGGCGAGCCTGCGTCCACGGTGCCGGGCCTAGTTTGACCTTTGATTCTTTACCCCTCGGAAAAACGAAACAGAACATTGGAATTTATACCCACTTTCTGCACGTAACTATATGATAAAACAGGTTTAAAATCTTGCGAAATCAGTAAGAGATAAATTCTACTGAAGATCATGAATTCTGAAAATCACTAGCGCTCGTGGAACTGTAGGAAGATCGACAAAGACCATAAATTACTCACTGATTCAGCAGGAAAGGGACAAATTCTAGATGGGTGGCGGTCAAGCCATGCTCTTGCTTTATGCGTTGCCACATGTCTATATTCCCTTGTCCGATGTCAGTTCTACTTGGGGGTATCTTTTCTCTCTTTTCTTCTCTTCAATTCCGAGTCTGTCATTGTCGGCGTGAGTCGGTGATACTTTCTTGTTTTCTTCGCTGGTTCATCCGCCATCATTTCTCTGATTGGTTATAATTATGCAGATGACCTAAGGTCCTATAAAATAGTAATGACGTTGGCTACCATCGCCTATCACAAGCAATCTTTTCATGGAAAGAAAAGGTGAGACTTCCAGTGCTAATATTTTAGGAAGATTACAAAGTCCCCTGACAGTGCTTTTACCTACTTTACTTTGTAATCGATCTTTTCATGGCATTCAGTCACAAGATTCCGGTGGGCCTCTTTTCGCTTTGAACGGACGAAAGAAAGCATTTGGTGGGACAATAAGGTGGTCACTGTCTAAGTAGGTATGTATACTGAATCCCAGTAAAAGCTTTTTGCGAACTGAAGCATTAAAAAAGGTCAGGCGTGCCCCTTTAAATTATCATAATCGATCCATCTCCTGCTGTAGTGCATCAAGGCTAAATTGGTTTTTAAAAAATGAAGTTGTTCTCCAGTTCATTTCATTTTATTAAGCTGTCCTGCATATGGTAGTCAATATTTAAGCTTTTTTTTTTTCTTCATGCATCAATATTCATTGCAGATGAGAACGCAGAGAAGTTCATGAAACTGGTGGACAGTGCGTGCGTCTTCAAAAATGCCAGCACCAGATTTGCTGACGGCTACCGCTTTGGTCTTGGTATGTTTAGCATTCCTTGTATTACTTTTTGTGTCTTCCTCAAAGATGTACCACAATTGGTAGTTCGCATGAATTTATTTCATCAAAAACATTACCGATGACATGACAAATGGGAGTGTCTACTACGTGCTCAAATTCTAGCCTACGAACCCGTTGTGTGCACACACAACCCGGGAGGCACTCGGGGAACCCTCCAGAGGGGCCAAGAGTTGTCTCCCGGACCTGCCTATCCGGTTCCGAGTCACCTGACTCGCCAGTCAGCTACGTAGGCTCACGACCTTCGGACGTGTTCTAGCCTCGCGCTCCCTTCGACCGGTCGGTCTTGGTGCTCGAGTTCGCCGTGACTTGGCTTCGCCTGTTGCTTCGCTTCTGCTTCGCTTCTTGCTTCGCTGCAGCTTCGCTTGCGCTTCTTCGCTTGGCGTCCTCCTTGGTTGGCTTCGCTTGGCGGACCTGCTGGTTCCTGCCATTTCGCCGGTGGCGACATGGACGTCTCTTCTCCCGCTACCGCTTCGGCAGAGAGGTAGGATAGTTAGTTGGGCCCGGAGCCGGTCCCCGGGCGGGGTACCGGCCTGTGCCTTTGGACTCTACCTTGTTCGTGTTGTGTGGGTTTCGTTGAGCGGGGACTCTTAGCTCGGCGGGGCCCTGGTGCCCTCGCCTTTCCCCTTTGGGGTGAAATTACTGGCTTCCCCTGGTAGCCTTCGGGGAGCATTGTTAAACCAGCTGCGGCGCGTGGCTCATGTTGCATCTCCGGCCTGGCTGGGGTATGCTTGTTTCGAGAGCGCACTCTTAGCTTAGTGCGCTACAACATTATTGCCTGGGGGCACGGCCTTTCGTCCCTATTGTCGTTTGGCCCGCCGTGTGATGGCCTTAGTCGCCTGCGCGGCGTTAAACCCAAATAACTAAACTAAACTAAACCTATTGTCGTTTGGCGCACATTCCTCTCCAGCCTGGCTGGGGTAGGCTTTGTTCTAAAGACGCAAGCTTAGCTTCGGGCGCTATAACAGTATAGCCTGGGGGCACAGCCCGTTTGTCCATATCGTTCGGTACGGTTCCCCATGGTAGGACGAGCCCTGTTGGTCTCGACCACGTACCGGCACGTTGTTTGTTTGGTGTGTTGCAGTGCCCTCCTGATGACCTGCACGCAGTGTGGAGGTTTCCAGTGGCCCTCGGATTCGCACAAGGTCTGCCTGCCGTGTGTCGGCTGTACATCTGAGCGTTCTTGTGACGTTTGCGCCGTCTGGCCGGAGCTCCGCTGGGTCCAACTTTGGAGCTTCTACCGACGTGAACGCCCGACACCTGTGCCTGTTGCAAGACCTGCGGAAGTGCCGGCTGTCATCTCAGACACACCGACCGCTCTTGCCCCCGATGGCCCCAGTCTGGAAAGATCTCCACAGCGGACACAGCAAGGTAGTGTGCGGAGTCGGGAGTTCGAGGCGCGGATTCCCAGGAGGGAACGCGCTTGGACCAAGCCTTACGACAGGCAGAGAACCCATCTCGAGACAGAGGTCAGTTCGGAGAGACGTGCCTCGCGCCGTCCATGGTCAACCGGTCCCCACTCGTCTCCTAGGAAGGCCTTGGATCCCCCTCGGCCGCTGCGAGCCCGCCTCGCCACAGAGTCCGGCTCGCGGAGACATTCGCGCACACTCACCACACCACTACCTGTGTCCAGTTCCTCCTTGCGATCGAAGTCTGACCACCACTCTCGCGCTCCTTCGTGTGAGCGTCGTAAAGTTCGGGATTCTTCTCGTCATCTGGACCATGGACCTTCGCGCTCTACCTCTTCGCGGCGTTCGTCCCACGTTCCCCGCCGTCTGCCTCGTCCCGCCCGTTCCCCTTCCCCTCGCCCAGCCTCTTTCCTTCCTCCTCGTTCCCGGGGATCACGGTCTCCAGCTCGTAGTCGCTCGTCTGGTCGCCGCCGCCGTTCCCGCTCCTCTAGTGCGTCGCGTCGCCGTCGCGGACGTCGCTCTCCCCTGCGTGCTTCGGCGCCTTATGGCTCCCCTCGTCCTCGTCGAGCTGCTCGCTCTCGGAGTCACGGTCGCCGTCCCTCTTCGACGGCTCTCGGCGGCGTGGACGACGATTCGTTGAGTCTTCTCCCTGATGATTCCATCTCAGTTCTCCTCGGAGGTCTCAACCGCTCTCCTTCGCCGCTCTCTCCTTCGGATGCGTCGACAGCCCACGGGTTACCGGCCTCCTCCCGCACAGAGGTTCTTCTGGCCCTCGACGAGGTCGCTCGCCTCATCTCCGCCACGCTTCCGGCAGCGGACTGCCCTCCATCCCCCCCCCTGAAGAGGAAGCCTTCTGCCTTCGTCGACGCGGGTAGACAGGTAAAGAAGTTCAAGACTCTCCCTCAGCCCCCCTCCTTTCGTGAGCTTCGGGATGTGTTCTCGGCCCACCTGTTGTCTGACTCAAGAGACAGTAATTTCTTCTCGGACCACAGATGGCCTCCGGACCTCGATATGTACTTCCGCCAGCAGTGGTACGCCGGCCATTCCCAGGCCTTCCTCTGCCCTCTCCCTCCGGTGGATCCAGCCGCCGTGGTTCAGGCGGGTGGGGCCTCTGCACTCAGACGCGCGCTCCCCGCGGGTTTGGACAAGACGGCTTCGCTTGTCAGGAATTCCTTGGCCTGCGCCGGCTTCATGGAGCTCCTTACGCAAGCCTTCCTCCGGCGCGTGGAAGATTCGTGGCACCCGTCCCTGACCCCCCTTCTTGGCGACCTCCTCGTCCTCGCTGAAGCGGCCAGCCGCGCCGCGTATCACTCTTCGGTCAACGCTATGGCTGCAGCCGCCAATTGTGATTTACTCCGCCGCGACGCTGTCCTGCAGGCCTGCCGGGGAATGCCTGCCGACCTGAAGACCCAGCTGCGTCGGGCCCCCCTCGGGGGACCCCTTCTCTTTGGTGACACCTGGCAAGCCGTCAAGGATTCCAATGCGGACAGGTGGCCTCCCAAGTCTGTTCCTCGGCGCTTTCAGTCAGCCCGCAAGGCCGTGGGTCGCCCCCTGCGGATCTCCAGACCCGTCGCCCCGACGTCAACAACCCAGCTGCAGTCCCTGCGTCGCCGTCGCCCCGCCTTCGGTCGCCCCGGCCAAGCTAACGCCCCTGCCCCCGCTTGGCCCCGTCCCGCCCGTCGCCCTGGGCGCGGGCGGGCTCAGTGACTCCTCCCCTCCTCCGCCTCCGCCGGCCGTCTCGGGTCCTCCAGTCGGCGGCAGGCTCGCCCTCTTCAGCGACGAGTGGCGATTACTGATTCCAGAAGACCCGTGGATTTTAGACACTGTTTCCGGCGGCCTACGGATCTCCTTTCGTTCCCCTCCTCCTCTGCGTACGACTCCGCTGTGGACCGAGATCCCCGCAGACCCGCTCAAGGAGTGCGCCCTACGGGGGGAAGTCGACTCTCTCTTGAGGAAGGATGCCACAGAGGTTGTGCGCCGCGCAGACTCGCTGGGATTTTACAGCAGACTTTTCGTCGTCCCCAAGCCTGGCGGCAAGTGGCGCCCAGTGATCGACCTCTCAGCCCTAAATCGCTTCATCGTGGCTCCTTCCTTCCACATGGAGACGGCCCGAGCCCTGCGTACCGCGGTGCGACCCATGGATTACGCCGTCAGCCTGGATCTCTCCGACGCTTACCTACACGTACCCATACATCCGGCCGCCCAGAGGTATCTGCGCTTCGCGTTCGATGGAACCGTTTACCAGTTTCGAGCCCTTCCCTTCGGCCTCAACCTCAGCCCCTGGGTCTTCACCCGCTTGATGGATGCAGTTATGGCCAAGGCACGGCAGTCGTCTCTCAGCCCTATGTCCAACTACCTCGACGATCTCTTCCTGAGAAACCACGTCGAGTCCGTCTTGGAAGAGGACAGGGATACTCTGATGCGTCTGCTGTCGCGACTGGGGTTCCTCCTCAACGTCGGGAAGTCAGATCTCACGCCCTCGCGCCGCTTCATTCATCTCGGAATGGATTTTGCCACCGATCTCAACGTTGTTCGCCTCCCGGATCCCCGGATTCGGAAGTTGGCCACCTTCGCCAACCAGCTAGCTCAGCAGGAAGCAGCTCCCGCCCGAGTTTGGCTTCAACTCCTCGGACTGATCAACGCAGCGGCGGACCTTCTCCCCCTGGGTCGCCTCTACGCCCGCCCCCTTCAGCTGCACCTCCTGCTTCTCTGGAGACCCTCCTCTGGCGACCTTACCCACCTGGTCCCGGTTTCCCCCCTGGTTCGCCCTCACCTTCTACGCTGGACCGACACGGCTTGGTTGGCTTCGGGAGTCCCTTTGTCCTCCCCCCCCCCCGCACCTCTCCCTGTGTGTCGACGCGAGCCTCTCGGGGTGGGGAGCCCACCTGCTTCCTCAATTCTCCTCGGCTTCCGGCCTCTGGCCCCCGGAGTTTGCGGACAAGCACAGCAATTGGTTAGAGCTGCAGGCAGTCTGGCAAGCCCTCTTCGTTTGGGAGAACCAGCTCAGGAACCAGCGGCTTCTCGTCCTCTCCGACAACTCGACGGTGGTGGCCTACATCCAGAGACAGGGGGGCACCCGATCTCCCGACCTCTGTATGCTCCTCTTCCGTTTGATGCGCTGGGCCGAGGAACGCGACATTACACTCCTCGCACGACACATTCCTGGCCACTTGAATGTGTTGGCGGACTCGCTCTCTCGCCGCGGCCAGTTGCTCCACACAGAATGGACGTTGCGCCCGGATATCTTCCAGATGATCTGCGCCCGTTGGGAGACTCCCTTAATCGACCTCTTTGCTACGAGGTGGAACCGCCAGCTTCCCCTCTTCGTCTCCCCGATTCCAGACCCGCTGGCCTGGGCAGTCGATGCCCTCTCGATTCCTTGGGACGGCCTCATCGCTTACGCGTACCCCCCAACAGTCCTCATTCCCAAGGTCCTCCACAAACTTCGAGGGAGCAACGCAGTCCTGCTTCTGGTCGCCCCGCTGGCTTGGGCCCGGTCCTGGACCACCGACCTACTCAACCTCGCCACCTCTCCTCCCCTGCGCCTTCCCACACCCCGTTCCATGCTCAAGCAGCCCAGGCAGGCTCTCTTCCACCCTTGTCCCGAACGCCTGTCTCTTCACGCCTGGAGGTTGTGCAGCGCGCCCTCACCGCTCGAGGCTTCTCTGGTGCAGCAGTGGAGGCAATCGCTGCAGCCCGCAAGCCGTCCACCCGGCGTGTTTACGAAGGGAAGTGGCGCGTCTTGTGTGCCTGGTGCGACGCCCGTCGCCTCCTACCCACCGGACTGACTAACCCACAGCTAGCGGACTTTCTCCTATGGCTCTTCGAGGTCCAAGGTTTGGCGCCCATCACCATCAGGGGATACTTATCCATGGTCGCCGACACGTACCGTCATCTCGGCCTTCCAGACCCCGGCGCCTGTAAGGACCTCTCCGACCTCATGTCCAGCTTCAGCCTCCAACGTCCGACTCAGCGTTCTCTCGTTCCTCGCTGGGACCTACCTTGGGTCCTGACGTGGCTGAATTCTTCCCAGTTCGAGCCACTCGCTCTAGCCCCTCTGGCAAATGTGACACGCAAGACCTGCTTCCTTCTAGCCTTGGCCACCGCGTCCAGAGTTAGCGAGCTACACGCTCTTTCTACCCGCCCAGACTGCCTCCAGTTCAGGGCAGATCGCTCCGTGCAGCTCTTAACGGACCCCAGCTTTATTGCCAAAACAAGGTCGCCCCTAACTGCTCCACAGATCATCACCTTGCGGCCCCTGGGAGGGCCTGCCTGCTCTCCGGAGACTCGGCGACAGGATCCCGTGCGTGCCCTACGCATCTACCTGCGCCGTACCAAAGTTACCCGTAGAGGGCGCTCCTGCCTCTTCCTGCCCATACGCCAGGGCAAGACTGATATCACAGCCCAGACGATCTCCTCCTGGCTGCGCTGGGTAATACGATCGGCATACATGGATCTCTCCCCACGCGTAGCGCAGAGACTGAAGATCCGCGCACACGAAGTACGCGCCATGGCCACGAGCGTCGCATTCGATCGGAACTGCGCTGTCAAGGACATCGTGGCCGCGGTGGGCTGGCGAGCAGAATCTACCTTCGCTCGTTTCTACCTTCGGGATCTGGCGGGACAGCGAGACAACCTCGCCTTGTTGGGGGACCTCACGGTGGCACAGCACTCCCTCCCGGCGCAGCAGGCGCCGTAGGTACGCACCTAGCTCGTTACCTGGGAATTAGCAATGGGAGGACGGTCTTGGTCTCCGGTAGTACCGGGGCGGCACCCTCCTCCTATTCGTGATTCTCCCATTTGTCATGTCATCGGTAATGTTTTTGATGAAATAAATGCATTTTTCTTTAAAAGGTATTTTTTCGAAAAATACTTACCGATGACATGACACGGAGGACCCTCCCACCGGCCCCGCTTGCCGCTGGTGAGCCTAGTATCTGACTGGCAAGTCAGGTGACTCGGAACCGGATAGGCAGGTCCGGGAGACAACTCTTGGCCCCTCTGGAGGGTTCCCCGAGTGCCTCCCGGGTTGTGTGTGCACACAACGGGTTCGTAGGCTAGAATTTGAGCACGTAGTAGACACTCCCATTTGTCATGTCATCGGTAAGTATTTTTCGAAAAAATACCTTTTAAAGAAAAATGCATGTTTCATGCTCTAGTTTCTCTTTCAGTTCAGTACAGGATGAGATTTTAATGGAAATGGTGGCACGCTGTCAACATCCACATGAGTGAAAGTTGACATAATTAAAGACAGAAATCTGTCAATTTTACAATTTTGTG